>CM028760.1:9284199-9884199 GCA_016801395.1 Leptodermis oblonga | reverse complement strand
AGTTAGCCGAAGACCGTCAACATTTCTTTAATGCTACCTACTCTCGTTATAAGCATTCCATCCGGCAGTTTTGCCTAAAGAATAGGAGTAGTTTGTGACTTTTTTCTTTTGTTTTTTTCGATAACAAAAACTTGTATACGAAGATCTGACCGTTGAACGATGGCCGTATATAATTTAGACTCTGACGTGTCATGGTTATGCTTCGAAAAAATGTGTATTAAATTTAACGTTTGTGGATCATGTATTGAATTTAGTTTTTTATGTAACAGCTGGTTATTGCGGTTACGAGTTTATTTGCTAACATATCAAGTATTAAGTTTAACATATATATCTGATGTATCGCATATTTAGTTTAATTTATGATGTATCGTGGTTATGAATTTAGCTGCTGAAATATCGTGTATCGAGTTTAATTTATGATGTATTAAGTTTGAGTTTAGTTTATGGGGTATCGAGTTTAGTTTAAGATATATTAAAACACAAGCATCACCAAAAATAAAAAATAAAAATGAAAACTCATATTAAATTTAGCATATGATGTCGCATGAACGCCAGACAGAATACTCCTCTTTCTCACAAACAAGATTCAATTGATCGTGGTATTTTTAAATTTTAATCATACTAATTTAGATTTATTTGTAATTTCCTTTCTCAATTTGATCGTGATATTACTTAGTACATTCTCTGAGTATAGTGTAAATTTTGGTTTGAAACAAGTTTTAAATTATAAACCATACGAGCCCATAGTCTTAATAATTTGACTAGTTACAGACTTGATTTAAAACTATGGCCTTATATTATATGACACCATGACTTAAAAGCAAGGTTTAAATTTTATTTTATAATTTACCATAATTTTTCATTATTTCAAAATAAATCTTTTACATTTATAACATATATTATCACATTTCTAATATAATATTTATTTTTTTTATAAAAAAACTAAAATTCAAACCAAATTTTGAACTAAATTTTGATTCATTTCATTTTCTTTTCCTTTTATCACAAGCAAAATGCTTTTTTTTTTTTTTTTTTGGCTTTTTTAAATGAAAATTTGTAAGATTATCAAAGAGTGGATGTCAAACTTTTTATATGCAGCGTAACTATCACATAACAATATAATTGAATATATTACGAAATTCTTTCTTACAACCCAAATCACGTCTTAAATCTTAATTAATCATCAAATTTGCACATTTGAATTAGGATTTTGTTAAGGAAAAAAATATACTCATAGCTTCTAGGAGACTTTTCGAATTACAACAAGAAAAGAAAAAATGTAATTTCTCTCTTCGCTTCCAAATCTTAGAACGGCCTCAATCTTCTCCAATTTTCTTCCTCCATCTCCCACCTTGTAAGTATGGGGAAAATAATTTTCTTTTCTGTAGTTTGCTATCACGTTTATTTTGTCTTTCTTAATGAGGGTTTTCAGTTCTCTCATAATAAGAGATTTTGTCTCTTTGAATACGGGGGAGTTTATTACCTGTATAAATAATGGGCATTTTCAATATTTTCAAGTGGAGATTGAGTCTATTAGAGGCTTTATCAAAAGATTAGTTACAAATTTCAAGATCAATTTCATATATGTTTCGATACGAGATTTGTCTAGCACAATGAAGATTGTTCATACTTCTATTTAAATCTATATGAATCATTACTTATTCAAATGTGTAGAGGTTTGATTCAATGTATTTTTAATTTATCTGATTATTATCATATCAAATTAGTTGTAGTTGTGTCGATTGTGCTATCAATAATTAAAAAAAAGAAAGAAAAGTGATTTGTTATATTTGGTGGGTTTGGCATAGAATTACTTTAATTAAGAAAACGGCTAGGACAAAACGTATCTAATTATGCATTTTATTTCATATAAACTCCACAATCACAATCAAATGTAATTATCGGAAGAGGGGCCCATAATGTAACATTGATTGAATATTTGGATTTAAATATTTATGGATCTGAATTATTAGGTTCCTCACCCAATGTTTTAGGGGGATTATCTGTCACAGGGAATTATGTAGAAACAATAACGAAGTAATTTAAAATGTTATTATTGTGAAAAAACAATAACGAAATAGTATAAAATATTTACGAGCTTCTTTTCGTTTTTGTTTTATTTTTTAAAATGTAAAATATTTTAGTAAAAAATAAAATAATTTATGAAGTAAGAAATGAGGTAAGCAATTTATAGTACTCTATATATAAAATAATTATTTTTCCAATAATATAATTGGAGGACCACAGATTCACAGCACAACTACAGAGAAGATCCATTCACACGATTATAGCTAGCCAACCAACCTAGACCCTTTTAGCTAATCATTGACATTCTCCGCCTAACGGTTCGACTACTATTTATTTTGGGTCGTATTTTCCTTTTTTAATGAATTAGGTAAAGCTAAACGATTATTTATTTATTTATAAATATACAATCAGTGGTGGACTTGGGTTCTAAAATTGAAAAGGCCCATAGCAATAAATTTATTTTGTAAATGCCAAAATATATATATATATATATATATATTACTAAAATCTAAATACCTATTAGTAAGAAAGGAAATTTTTTGCAGGCCTATCCTATGGTGTGTATATATATATATATATATGCATAAGCTATAATTTTCAATTGTGATAATTTAAAATCACATATAACTATGCACGCATACATTATAATTCTCAACTACATTAACTTAAAATATTTTTTAAAAAAAACTTGATTGCAAATACCACCAAAAATCTCAAAGACATGAGAAGAAAGTTCTTTTAGAAGTATTGCTCCTCCAAGAATATTCAAAAAGGACAAAACAAATAGTATAGAATTAATAGTGAAAGAAAAGAAGAAAAAGAAAAAAGAAAAAAAGAAGGTCAATTAGGTAGGTCTCCAATCCACACCATGTAGGTATGACCTTGGTTTACAATTATTGATCGGTGCAATTTCCATTTAATTAAGAGCCAACCAGCTATCCACGACAAGTTATTCTATATATACACATATATTACTCTATTTCTATGTTGAAAACAAAACACAAATTATGAGAATAACTCTCCTATTGACACATGACATTATGGTATAAAATATATATATATTTTTAAAGAGTAATGATACTCATTTCAACTAATTCATTACAATTTCTCAGAGTAACAGATATGATATGCATTTATTGGCTACATGCTTATGAAAAAATTACTAGTATCACATTATTGACCAATGAATAAAAGCCACAAAACTTGTTATGAAAAAATTGTAATAATTAAATTAGTAGAAATAAATATCGTTACTCTTTTTATAAAATAAAAAAAACTACTATTATTACTTAAACTCTTTTATTTTATTTTAATTTTATAAACTTTTTACAGTTATGACTATAGTAAGAATCTAATCGAGATCAATTATCGACTAATATTACTTTTCTCATTGCAATTAGTTTGATTTATCCCTTCACTTTGCTTTAGTGGTTTTCATTTGACATCGAATTTCTTTAAGAAATTAATAAAAATAGAATTGATAAAATTTTATTAGTTGTAACCCTCATAAAAATTAAAGAATTATAAAAGCTTTGTAAATAACTTTAAAAGTACATCTCCTTTAATATCAACACTGAGACTTTGTTTAAGATTTTTTTTTTTTTTAAAAGTAAACTACTGAAAAAAAAATCCTTAGATATTAGTAAATGACACTTTTTCTATCCAACAGAAAAGGTTCATGTACAACTGTTTTTGAATTATAAAAGATATAATTTTAAACATAAATTTTCTATTGAGACGGAGCGAAGACAAATTTACATATAAAAACAAACTTAAGACATGAAAATAAAGTGTTAGGAAAATTTCCAGATCAAAGCTTAGCCATTTCTACATATAAACTTATCTAGAGACAAAGTGTTTGAAACGAATTTGCTAATAAACAAACCCAAGATCTATTAAATAATATTATCAACGAAATCAACTTGCACAGAATGAAAAGAAAGGTTAAAATTTTTTTTTTCAACCCGTTAAATTATGTTTATAAAATATATAATTTATCGGGCTCATTGTCATAATTATTCTAGTAAAGTATTACTAATGTCAACAAAATTGCGTATAATAGTAATAATCTAGTAGTACAGAATAATGATATCTAGAGATAAATTATACTGCTTCAGTTTCATTAGACGAATCCGCTTTAAAGAATGTACAACTTTTTTGGATGACATAGTACAACACTTAAAATAAATAATTTGTAACTATTTTTTTCACTAATATCCTATACTTTTCAAAGGAAAATTAATTGTGAACCACATATAATTTTATTAGTTAGGGTTCTAGTAGAACAAAAAAAACATTTTGAAACTTGATATTTCTAATGGATCAGATGAAGTATATTTTTACAAGAATGATGATACATACAAGGAAAAGTAATAGTGAATTTTCTCAATGATTGATGTGGAAATAACATGTAAAAATATTATCAAGTACTTCAAATTAAATTGTCAAATACTTCATCCCATGTGATGTCTCATCAACAAATTTTTTTTATTAACAATTTTTACTCCTCCAATCATTTATAAATAAATAAATAAATATATATATATATAGGCAACAAGATCAAAACTATTTCATAAATAAAGAAGGCAAGAATAAGGAGGAAGGTTAGGACAATGATTAATGAGAGAGTTGTGTAATTCTGAGGTCATAAATTTAAATATTGGAGATGAAAGAGTTAAAAAAATATATATTTATATATAAAAAGAAGAACTAAAGCCTTAAAAATGGTTCTATCGAAATCAATGGAATCAACTTTTACTAACTTGAAAGAGATGGACAATGAAATACAACACAAAACATCTGATTTTCAAAGGATTATACAAATATTAGATTTTACAACTGTATAGCTTAGAATTGACACCATGAAAGCTCCCTGTGAAAAAGAAAGTTGCTTTACAGCCTACGATACCGCAATTTAAAAGGTTTTTCTACAGCAAATGTCGGAACACACTTCCTCACTTCACTTTCACTAATTACACTTTGCATTCCGGGAATGGTACGGTTGGTCAACTTAGTAGGTTAATTTGGTATCGTTGCTGTGCTTGTCGAGACCCTTTTTTTTTTTATTTATTTATTTTAATTAACGCGAAGTATCTTCATTTCCCTAGTTGAATATTCTCACACCCTCCCTAATTATGAGTTATGATATTGATGAAAAACGATCTCGTAGAAGGTAAACGAATTCGACATTTTTTTACTTGTGATCTTGGAAATGCTTTCTCAAATTCGGAATTGACATATAATTGCGGAATTATCCCCTTTGTCACTTTAACGTTCAGGTTAATAAGAGTAAAAGTACTTAAATTTAGTATAATTAGAATAAAATTATGTACCTTTTAAATAACATATGTCCGTACTATTTATACGTAAGTTCATTTTGAGTTCGAATGTAGGACAATTGACTGTGAATTATTATGGACACAATGAAATAATAGTTATAACATTAATAACGGATATAACATCAATAATATTAATAACATATTTAATAACAATAATGTTAGTAACGGTCATAATATCAATAATGAGATATGAGAGTTATGAGAGAATAAATGGAGAGTTATGTGAGAGATTTATGAAAGGATAATGGGGGTAATTAGTTATAAGCCCCTCCTCCATTCATTATATGACGTCGCAGATAATCTCAATGGAATCTTGACAGATAACTTTAGAAATATCGATGTGGGACTGAGTTGGGCCATGTAAATTGAGCTATGTCCCAAGGCCAGCCCAATAGAACATTCTTGATATATCAAAATTTATCTTCTCTATCAAGTATACCTGACACTCCTATCAATATTTTTGAACGTTAGAGAATCAAATGCTCAAACCCAATACGTGCAAATGCACTACCCAATTCTTTCTATTGGACTAGGGCATCAAGACTAGTGTTTTATTTTTGGGTAAATTAGTTCCTTCTAAATCCTTAATTACCACTATCTAAACTTATTGTTACTTCCTTTTCTACAAATAAGCATAATAATTAACCTCTAATTTGGTTAAATTACAATGTACTCCATTGTCAACTAAAACATAACACAAATTTTAAGGATTGTGGTCTTTTTGTTATAACAATGTGAAAATTGATTTACATTAGTTACATCAACAAGGTCTCTAAGGATGATTTTTTTTTTTTTTTTTAATCCTTTACATATAGGATGCGAATACGATGATAATTTGACAAAATACAAGGTTAATTATCATGATGGTCTCTAACTAAGAGATAAGGGAAAGATAGATTTACGAAGACGTCGAAGGTGGTAAATGTAATTCACCCAAATATAATATTTATTGAAAACATAAAACTTTTATTTATAAATAAAATAAAAAGCAATCGATCTTTAGCACGTAACTTTGGAACACGTAAACAACTGGAACTGGTTAGCAGGTGAGTCAAGTGCGAGCCACTGCTGTATCCAGACAAAAATTCATTACTGCATCCGCCCCTCTGAAGTTTCCAGGCAAACTCACCCACAAAATAAACAACAATAATTTTAATGTTTTCCCATATTCCCACATAAAATAAACTAATAAAATCAGCAGGAAAACCTCTATAAATAAGTCCCATCACTTCCTCTTTTGCATAAGTGGATCTGCAGATTAGTCCTATAATCAGATAAGCCAGCGCAAATCTCAAAAATCTGCAGCTCAATCGAAACCGTCCCTTTTCGCCAATCTCCTTCATTTTCAAGATCTCCATGGAAATGGGCTCTTCTGATCAGGCCAATGCCGGGTTTTTCCGGCGGGTTGGGTGCTGGTTTAAGGCTCTGTTCGAAAGCATAGCATCAAAGATAGTTGGGGTCGGAAGAGATCTGAGAAATTTAGGACGAGAAGATCCGAGGAGAGTTATTCACTCTGTTAAAGTAGGATTAGCCATTGCTTTGGTTTCACTTATCTACTATTTTGACCCTATTTATCAAGGCTTTGGCGTCTCTGCAATGTGGGCTGTCATGACTGTTGTCGTTGTGTTTGAGTTTTCTGTTGGTAAGTTCTTCGTTATTGGAAGAAGTTCCTCTTTTTCTCTATTTTTTTTTTGTGTGGAAAATTTGAGTTTTCTGAAATGTGGTTAAAATGAACTCTTGCAGGAACAACGATTGGAAGAGGGATAAACAGAGGAATCGCAACACTATTGGGTGGTATTGCTGGAGTTGGGGCACATCGATTGGCTAGCGCTTTTGGGATTGAAAAAATCGAACCCATTATTCTTGCTTTCTCTATTTTCTCATTTTGTAAGTGAAAATATCAAATTATTTGCCTTCTAGCTTGATTGTTTAGAAACCATAAATCTGGAACTCATTGATTTTTCCTCTGTTTTTTGCAGCTTCATTGGTGACATTTGTGAGATTTTTCCCCAAATTGAAGGCGAGATATGACTATGGCTTTCTGATATTCAACTTGACGTTTTGCCTTGTTTGCGTGTCGGGCTATCGCAACGATGAGGTGTTAGATATTGCCATTACGAGACTTTCCACCATTTTCGTCGGAGGATCGGCGACCGTGCTCGTTTGCATTGCGGTGTTTCCGGTCTGGGCCGGCGGAGATCTGCATAATTTAATCGCAGATAACATCGAAAAGCTTGGGATTTTTCTTGAAGGTTTGTTCGGTTTCTTAGTTAATTTCTGCAAAAACTTCATTTGGGATGTTATAATTAACGTAAATATGTTTGAATCTGTGCAGGATTTGGAGATGAATACTTTAAAGTATTAGGGGATGAAACTGCAAAAGATAAGAAAGCGTTCTTGGAGGAACATAAATCTGTGCTTACTTCAAAAACGATAGAAGATACTCTGGTGAGTTATTCTACAAAAAAACCCCTAAAGTTTGTTTAAATTACTCACAGATCCTTAAGTTTTAATAATATTACCAAATAAATCATGCATAATTTATTGCTATTAGTTAGTTGTCATAGGTTCATGCTGCCAAAATAAAAGGGTAATAACAGTTGTCATGGGTTAATGCTCCAAAAAACACATGGTTTCATAACAAAAATCTCCTTAAAGTTTGTTTAAAGTATCAAACTGACCATAAAATTTCAATAATACCAAACGAATCATGCATTATCTAATAACAATACTAAAAGCTAAGGAATAATTTAGATAAATTTTAGAAAGATTCTCATAGTTTACCAAAATGTCAGTGGTAAATGTTATTAAACAAATACCAAGGCAAATGCAGCATGAGTAATAGTTATTATGTTCAATATAAAGAATCATGTTTCGAGTTGTATAATTATATCATTTGAATTTTTTTTTTTTTTTTTTAAGGGAGGGATGGAGGGATGGAGTGTATATCTGTGTATCATGAACTGTAGCACTAAGTCGCATTCCCTTTTATTACAGGTTAATGCTGCAAAATGGGAACCGCGGCACGGAAAGTTCAGGTTCCGCCATCCATGGGATCAATACCAAAAGATCGGAGGCCTAACTCGCCAATTGGCCTACCGTCTTGACTCACTCAAAGCCCACCTAAACTCCGACACCCAAACAAACCCAGAAATCCGCGCGAAATTCCAAGAGTCCTGCAAAAAGATGAGCTCGGAGACCAGCCACACCCTGAAGAAAATGGCGTCGGGAATTAGGACGATGACGACTTCGCCCTCTGCGAAATCGCACATTCTAAAGGCAAAAGCTGCCGAAAACGACCTCAAATTGTTGTTGAAAGCGAACCCCTGGCAACACCACGATTTGCTACAGGTGATTCCGGTCGCCACTGTTGCTTCGTTGCTTGTGGAAATCGTATCCTGCACAGCTAAAGTTGCGGAATCTGTTCATGTTCTTGCTTCATTGGCGAACTTCAAGGCCCCAGATGATGCATCAAAGGCGGAAGAAGAGAAGAACAGAGGAAGAGTAGTGATGAGAATTCCTAGCATAGAGGCATCGCATGGTCTTACTATTGCAGTAGAATAACTGATAAAATCATCACCTTAATTATTAGAGATTATAATTCGGATTCATTGCGAACATTAGTAGCCTTATATGGGGGTTACAATTTTGTAATCAGTTGCATAGCCGCGGAATCCGATTCGATCCAAATCTTTTCTATTTTTCTTTCAAAAGGGTATGCTTTATTACTCGACGCTATTAAATAAAATTTGAGCCTTTCACAAAGCTATTTGTTATACAAAGCGAAACTCACTAAATAACAAAACGGCGCCTTGTGAAGTTTGTGTTCATTTCTCCAGAGGTCGACTATAATTTAATCAAATTAGATGAGAGCAATTGTTATGTTACTACTCAATTAAAGGGCAGTCGTAATTCTTTTCACAGCTACTGTTTAGATTTGTATGAATTTATACTTTCTTTGGATCCGTATGTATAAATTTGATTCATTAGATTTCCAATTATTATATATGATTGTTATCGGGTTAAATTCTTCACGTGTATGGGCGAGTTTTACTTACTAAGTAATTAAATATGAAGTTATTTATAAAAATAAAATAAAAAATTTGATTCACGACTCTATGTCACTCATTTACTCAAAACACATTCAAAACTTCACAAATCTTCTTCATCAGATTGAAGTGAGCTTCATTATCAAAAGAAACCTACTAAGTGGACACACTACTACTAAAAGTAGATTCAACGGCTGTACTTTAACGGCTAAAAAGACCAAAACCGCCATTAAAAATAAAGTACGGACTTTCTACGTCGGTTTATATAGAACCATCGTAGATAAGTATAGAACCGCCGTAGAAAGTCATTATCTACGGCGGTTATAAAAAAAACCGCCGTAGTAAGTGAGCCTTTTCAGCGGCGGCTATACAAATCCCGCCATAGAAAGTTTATATAAGGCGATTTGCTGAAACCGCAATAGAAAGTCCCTACTTTCTATGGCGCAGGGTTTTTATAACCGCCATTGAATATACGCATGGGGTTTAGGGATAACCGCTAGTAGAACTGAATTTCTTCTTGTTTAGAGTTGTTTAAAACTCCAATAATGTTGATGTTTGTAATATTCAAATTTAACATATTATCTGCATCATCTGAATTTTGTATACAGGGATAAGGCGCATTACGCACGTCCACCTCTTTATATTTTTCCGACTCTTAATTCTAATAAAAGAAGGTATAAATGCAAAGGAAGATCTAACTAGCCTATATATGAGAGATACAGAAATGATCGACAATTAATTAAGACTTTACATGGATACGATATTGAGTTATACTTGTAACCAATTGTGAAGATTATTAAGTGCCGCTATGAATTTTTATTTTCGCATAATTGAATTTCTGGATTTACTTTATTTAAATAGCGATAAGTAGATAGAAATTCAGAAGTAAAAATCTTATTAGTAATTCAATGAAAAATGCTATGTTTGAAGTTTTCTTATAATTATTATGTAACAATACTTCAAAAAAAATTTAGGCCTAAAATAATGGATTGGTTAACTAAAAATTTGAAATTTATTTATTGTTTATCACAACATAAAGGCTGGAGTTTGTAAATAATTAATAAATATGATGAATTTTACTATAAAAATTGATAAATATTAAATTGCATATTTATTATTAAATTTTAAAAAAATTTGGGGTTAATTTACAAAAAATAAAAACTAGAAATTAATAGGAATAGAGGCTCGTGCGGGAATCTCAATTTTTTCCGACACTTTCTAAGTTGGTTGAAGTTAAACCACCGTAGAAACACACTTTCTATGGCGGTTTTAATTCAAACCGCCATAGAAAGTGTGTTTTTGAATTTTAGGCCCTCAAAAAAGCGTGTTTCTGAATTTGCTATTATTTGAAGTTGCGTAAAACTTCACCATTTATGTTTATTTGATAGGGAGTTCTGTTACATTTAGGGCCTGTTCTTTTGGTTTTGGTTTTGAAAACGGTTTTGGTTTCAACAGTAAATTTAATATATTTTAATAATTTTTCATCATTTTCAATACAATTTTTTACTATTCAGCATCTATTTTTTACATTTTCAATACACTTTTTACATTATAAAACTAATTTCCAAAACATGTTTTCAAACTTGGTTTCAAACATGAGATAAAGAACAAGCCCGTATGGCCTGTTCTTTATGTTAGGTTTGAAACAATGTTTGAAACTTGATTTTGGAAATATAATTTTATAATCAATTTTCATCATTTCCAATATAACTTTTTTACTATTCACCTATAATTTTTTACATTTTCAATACACTTTTTACATTATAAAATTATTTTTTCAAAATCAGGTTTCAAACATTGTTTCAAACCCAACATAAAGAACAGGGCCGTAACTTCTAAAAATGTGCAAAAATAGTCATTCTGTTAACTCCCACCGTGAAGTCCCTAACAGAGGCTTTTAGACAAGGATAAAATAGTCAATAATAAAAATAAGCCCTTAAAAAAGCAGCAATAAATGCAGCAATAATATTTACCATTTTTTCATAATCATTGGTGATTATCAATGATTTTACCATTAAAAGGAGCAATAATAATAAGCCCTAAAAAAAGATTAGAACTTACCGTTAATTGAGAGATAATAATGTTAATGTTAACTGAGAGATAACAAGCAAAGTAACGTTACTTTGCTTGTTATCTCCCAGTTAACATTAACATTATTACCTCCTAGTTAACATTAAAAGATGACATATTATAAATATCATACTAGGAGCCCAACTTATTTTTTAATTAGGACGGCAACAAATTTAAATTATTTTTGTAAAAATTAAATATGAAAAATAAAATATTAAACTATCTTAAATTAAAAATACTATAATTAAAACAAAAATATTCATATCAAATTTTAAATATATCATAATATTAAGAATAATTACTATTTTAGTAATATTATTATGCAGTAAAATTTATTTTTAGTCGAATATGTAAAAAAAATGAAAGAATAAGTGTTTATTCGCTAATAAAAGTAAAATAATTGAAAGATAAGACAAAGAAAAAGGAAATTGGATGATTTTGCCCTCCAAAATTAGCTTCCGTTACAGAGTTAACGGCTATCCCTAACGGAATGACCTTTTTTGCACGTTTTTGAAAGTTGCGTGACTAAAAATCAGCTTTTGAAAGTTGCGTGATCATTTTTGCACATTGGCAAAGTTCCGTGACCAGAAATGCGCTTCACCCTAAACATATTATCTGCATCATCTGAATTTTGTATACAGGGGTAAGACGCATTACACACGTCTACCTCTTAATATTTTTTTGACTCTTAATTCTAATAAAAGAAGGTATAGATGTAAAGGAAGATCTAACTAGCCTATATATGAGAGATACATAATTGATCGACAATTAATTAAGACTTTACATGGATACTACATTGAGTTATACTTGTAACCAATTGTGAAGAGTATTAAGTGCCGTTGTGAATTTTTATTTTCACATAATTGAATTTCTTGATTTACTTTATTTAAATAGAGATAAGTAGATAGAAATTCAGAAGTAAAAATCTTATTAGTAATTCAATGAAAATTGCTATTTTTGAAATTCTCTTATAATTATTATGTAACAATACTTTAAAAATTTTTGTGGGCCTAAAATAATGGATTGGTCAAGTAAAAATTTGAAATTTATTTATTGTTTATCATAACATAAAGGCTGGAGTTTGTATATAATTAATAAATATGATGAATTTTACTATAAAAATTGATAATTATTAAATTGCATATTTATTATTAAATTTTTAAAAAATTTTAAGGTTAATTTACAAAAAATAAAAACTGGAAATGAATAGGAATACAGGCGCGTGCGGGAATCTCAATTTTTTTTTACACTTTCTAAGGCGGTTTAAACACACTTTCTACGGCTGTTTTAATTCAAACCGCCGTAGAAAGTGTGTTTCTACGGCGGGTTTAATTAAAACCGCCGTAGAAAGTGTGTTTCTACGGCGGTTTTACGCTTTCTACGGTGGTTTGAATTAAAACAATCGTAGAAAGTGTGTTTCTACGGCGGTTTTAACAAAACCCGCCATAGAAACTTATGTGGGTCGGGTAGGTCATATTAATTTATTTCAAATAAGGTGTTTGAATTTTAAGGCCAAAATTGTTAGGTTCCTCTATTTCTCCCTCCAGCTTACCGTTAAGTCCCTTCATTTTCTACTAGGATTGTCGCCGGCGCCCATCCTCTAGCAGCCAATTTTCCATCTTGTCTTCCCCCAAGCTCTTTCGCCAGCGAGTAGATTCCCAGACCTGCCGTCAAAATTGTTAGCTTCCTCTGTTTCCCTCACCATCTTACCGTCGAGTCCGCTCATCTTCTGCGAGGATCGTCGCCTGAGCCCATCCTCTCTCCACCGATTTTCCATCTTGTCTTCCCTCGAAGCTCTTCCACCGGTGAGTAGATTCCCAGACTCGCCGTCACAAAACTCCGGAGATGGTTTCTTAATCGGCCATCACCCACCACTTGGAGTTAATCCCCCACTAGAATTTCACCACAATCGGTCATTGTTGTGGGTTTCAAATCGTAAAAAAGGTTATACCGAATAGTTTCAACTTTAGTTTAGCTTTAGAAATTATATTGTTACTTGATTATTTTGATTGGCCTAGGGTTTATTGTTAGTGTTAAATTCGGGTTTTGGGAGATGATGACTGATTGAATTGTTTGGTTTTGATTGGTGGTTATGATAGAAGTGTTGCTGACTATAAACTATGTCATTATTTAGTACTTGACTTTTGGGGACTTTGAGAGCCAAATGCTTGTTTTTATACATGGATAGTGTAGAATGTCACCTTTCTTTGCCTCATTTTTGGGTATCTTCTTAAGAAAAGTTGTTAGTATCTTTTATGTGGCTCTTTTCATGGAAAGGATGCTTATTTTTATACATGGAGAGCGTAAAATGTCATTTTTTCTTATAAGTTTTACCTTTTTGATATTACTTGTCATGGGTCTACCAAATACAGTAAAAATACTGCTTAAAACATGCAATTAAGATGCTAATAAAATATAGCACAGTAGTAGACATGGTCGATCCACAGAGACAGCAATTTAATTCAATTTCCAATTAAAGTGCAAATAAAACCAAACTATTGACTAGTAGTCACCTTTGTGTCTCTTAAGAGACCTTAGAGTTGTCACTTAAATTTAGAAAAATAATAATTAAATAAAAGACTTAAACAGATATCAATTAATGAGAGAAAATTTCGGTATTATGTAAATCCACCTTAATCTCATGCATGCAATCATAAACCTCTTAATTTGTCTAATTACTTATGCCGTTTCAGTTATAGTATTATCGCTAGTCCCCGTAAATAATTCCAATTCTCCCATAGATTCTCGATAATCCCCAGCGAGTTCCCGCAAAGGAATTATTATCTAACTACGTTAACTAACAGACTGCAAGTCCCCGCAAACCTTATTAATTAACAAATAAAAGCATTAAGAACTAAAAGAACCCAAAACTAATAATTCCTACTGATGATGCATTAGAAATTATCACCCAATTAATCCTGTACTACTCGGCAGGTAGTTGTGCCACTCACTGACTCTACCAGATTAAACTAAGTTGATCAGGCTTAATAGAATCTTAGTAATTAGACATATAAACACAGGCAATTTAGAAACATAATTCATTAGACCTTAGATTAATTCCTGGGTTTCATACATGCATGGATTATGGCTTCTTACATAATACCAGAACTAATAAATTAGCTACTCATGATAAAACACGAAAAACACATAAATATAAAAGAAGACATTAAAAAAGAAAAGAGAATACTTTACTGGAATTTAAGAATTCGCGATCTGACAACCGGCACAAACAGAGCAAAACGGAATTCTGAATATTAACCACTAATTGAAACTGGCGTGTAAACTAATTGCAAAGTATTATAGGAAAGGGTATTTGTCGTGTACTGTATGGAAATTACTAACTAATCAATTGATTCCTCACTAATCAATTGAATGCATTCTATTGCACATCAACATCCCATATATATAGGGAGGAAAACAAAATAAAAAACAGAATTAGAGAACAACTCCTAATTAATTAAGGAAACATATTCAAAACGGGAAACTCCAAATTGGAAGTGCAGTAGGATTATGTTTCTTGCTGTGGAAGTTTTCTCCAATTGGGTGGCCCTGTTTGTTTTGATTCTCAAAACATGGTTTTGAGAAAAGTTTTAATTTTATAATAATTTTTCATCATTTTCAATACACTTTTTTACATTTTTCAATACACTTTTTTACATTTTCAATACAATTTTAATATTATAAAATCAAAATAAATCTCAAAACCATGTTTTGGAAATCATACCACACAGGGCCTTCGCATGTGATTTTTGTCCTTTGACCAAGATTCCAATTGGATTGGATTTTGACTTTCCTTATTTGCATCCAGCCAATTCCTTCTTGATTCAGGTTCTGCTTGCTCACGGAATTACTTCTTCCTTTTCCTTCTTGTTTTTGGCTGTCTAGGCTGGCAAGCAGGTTCTCAATTCCATGTTTCGCAATCCTATCCAGCTGGCTTCCTTTTATGCTTCCAAATCCAACTTTTTGCACTTCGCTTCTGCAATTGGGCTTAATTTCCAAAACTGCAATTAAACATTAAAACTTTGGGCAAAAGCCCGTGAGAACTGCCATAACAAGTGCTAAAATAATACACCTAAAAGGTGCAAATCACTTTCTTAGTCTATTTTGTGTGTCTTCTTTATTGATAATGAGTGAAATGCTTGTTTTCATAAATTGAAGGTGTAAAATGTCACTTTTTCTTAAAAGTTTTATGTTCCTTAGTCTCTTTTGTGTGTCTCATTTCGTTTAGTGTATAATGTCACTTGTTTTTTGAAGTTACACATTTCTTTGTCTCATTTTCGGGTATCTTCTTAAGAAAAGTTGTTAGTATCTTTTGTGTGGCTCTTTTCACGAAAAGGATACTTGTTTTTATACATGGAGAATGTAAATGTCACTTTTTCTTAAAATTTTTACCTTTCTTAGTCTCTTTTGTGTGTCTCCTTTCGTTTATAGTGTATAATGTCACTTGTTTTTTGAAGTTACACCTTTCTTTGCCTCATTTTTGGGTTTCTTTTTAAGAAAAGGTCTTAGTATCTTTTGTGTGGCTCTTTTCATGGAAAGGATGCTTATTTTTATACATGGAGAGTGTAAAATGCCATTTTTTCTTAAAAGTTTAATCTTTCTTAGTCTCTTTTGTGGGTCTCCTTTCGTTTAGAGTGTATAATATCGCTTGTTTTTTGAGATTACAACTTTCTTTGCCTCAATTTCGGGTTTCTTTTTAAGAAAAGGTCTTAGTATCTTTTGTGTGGCTCTTTTCATGGAAAGGATGCTTATTTTTATACGTGGAGAGTGTAAAATGCCACTTTTTCTTAAAAGTTTAATCTTTTTTAGTCTCTTTTGTGTGTCTCCTTTCGTTTAAAGTGTATAATGGCACTTGTTTTTTGAGATTACACCTTTCTTTGGCTCATTTTCTGGTTTCTTTTTAAGAAAATGTCTTAGTATCTTTTGTGTGGCTCTTTTCATGGAAAGGATGCTTATTTTTATACATGGAGAGTGTAAAATACCACTTTTTCTAAAAGTTTAACCTTTCTTAGTCTCTTTTGTGTGTCTCCTTTCGTTTAGAGTGTATAATGTAACTTGTTTTTTGAAGTTACACATTTCTTTGCCTCATTTTCGGGTATCTTTTTAAGAAAAGTTGTTATTATCTTTTGTGTGGCTCTTTTCATGGAAACAATGCTTATTTTTATACATGGAGAGTGTAAAATGTCACATTTTCTTATAAGTTTTACCTTTCTTAGTCTATTTTGTGTGTCTTCTTGATTGATAATGAGTGAAATGCTTGTTTTCATAAATTGAAGGTGTAAAATATCACTTTTTCTTAAAAGTTTAACGTTTCTTAGTCTCTTTTGTGTGTTTCCTTTTGTTTAGTGTATAACGTAACTTGTTTTTTGAAGTTACACATTTCTTTGCCTCATTTTCAGGTATCTTCTTAAGAAAAGCTGTTAGTATCTTTTGTGTGGCTCTTTTCATGAAAAGGATGCTTGTTTTTATACATGAAGAGTGTAAAATGTTACTTTTTCTTAAACTTTTTATATTTCTTAGTCTCTTTTGTATGTCTCCTTTCGTTTAGAGTGTATAATGTCACTTGTTTTTTGAAGTTACACCTTTGTTTGCCTCATTTTTGGGTATCCTTTTTAAGAAAAGTTGTTAGTATCTTTTGTGTGGCTCTTTTCATGAAAATGTATTTTATTTTGACTTCGCATAACCTATTTGATTGTATTTCATTTAGCTACTCAATTAGATTTGTTTTTATTCTCTGTGGCAGTACTTCAAGGTCTACCGCACTCCATTAACCATTGAGGATATAGATGCTATGAGAAAATTATGCGCTAGTTATATTGTGGAGCATTAGCCAAGTAGTATCTGATGGTTGTTTTGATAGTAATGAAACTTATTGACATTATAGTTGTATGAATTTTTGTGGATATCCCATTTTAATGTAATAATGATTTCTACTTCTATCTTGGCAATATTTTATATATTTATTTTAAACTTTCAGAAGCAGGTTTGCTCTAAACTAGAGTGAGCTCAGAACTTTCTACGGCGGGTAAGGAAAAAGCCATAGAAAGTTTAGGACTTTCTATGGCGGTTTTCAACGAAACCACCGTAGAAAGTGCTCACTTTCTATTGCGGTTATGTATAACCGCCGTAGAAAGTTCAAGAATTTCTACGGCGGTTTCGTTATGGCAGTTTCCAACCGCCGTAGAATTCAGGACTTTCTACAGCGGTAGAAAGTCCGTAAACTTTCTACGGCTGCCGAATAGATGGTGGTTCAAATTCTTAAATAACCGCCATTAAATGTTGGAAAAAACCGCCGTTAAAGTCCCTTTTTGTAGTAGTGACAATGCAAAATTTCAGTGCCAACCATCCATTCAAATGTATTATATATTCTCAAATTTTGGAAAGAAAATGTTTAAATTAAATGAAGATCCCCACTAATACACATTTACTAATATTGTATACAAAGAGGGAAATAGCCTCCTCAATGATAGTATATAATAAGTTTATTCTCTTGAGTAAGACCATAAAGGTAGAAAGAGGAACCTAGCTCCTTATGGCATGATAAGGTGACAGTCCATCTAGTAAAATTAAAATTTTGTCCATACACTCTTTCAAATTCATAAGCAACCATAACAGAGTTTCATCATACTAGAATTGAAATTAGGCATGTTCGTTATTATATGTTTTAAAAGATAACTCTGAAAACACATTCTCGAAAAAAAGTTTTTTAGTGTAGAAAATGTATTGAAAATGTAAAAATGTGTAGTTCAATAGTAAAAATATGTATTGAAAATGATAAAATATTGATATACTGTCAAATACAAATTTTCAAAAACATGAAACATACTAATGAACAGGCCAGATGTTAGTTTCAATATTGCTTTACAATTCCTTTCCTCTTTACATGTTTCATCTTATAGTGACAATAACCATAGAAATGAAAGTACAACAATGTTCATTGATTAGTATCTAAAAAGTGCATTGAAGAGGAAATCCTGATTCTTCTTCTAGCAATATAATAAGTGATAATCCAAGAACAAATGTGTTAATGATTCATACACCAAAACACCTAGCAACTTTCATACATCAAGATATATATATATATATATATATATATGTGTATATTATCCATGAAAGCACATTACAAATATTCAGCAAATTTTTTACCTAAGCTCCCAATAATTGATGCTAAACTTTCTTGCGCTTCTTATATCGAATCAACTGATGCCAAACTTTCCATGTACATAAGAGGACCAGCGCCAATGAACAAGATAAGTGGTTCAAAGTGATCGCTACAGGCATTGTTTCTCAAGTTGTCAGTCAATTCTAGAGATCGATGTACCCTTTCCAGACACTAGTTCGCCTTTATAGTTCCAAAAGTATGTTTTTTCTAAGTTGTAAGTGTACATATAGGAAAGCCTTGAAATCAAAACAAGGTTACTAGAAATTCTAGTGTGAAGGGGCACTAAAAGTCCTTTTACGGTGCACAATTTAGTCCAAGAATGTTTTACACCACATTCTCTCATTACCGAGACATCAATATCCCCATAAAAATGCGCTTCCCATCCTCCATCATTAAGACTTGCACATCTACAGATGCAAAGGCATCCATCCAATGCATTAAGTCCAAAATAATATGCAGAAGTACTTCCATCTGGCACCGGCGTGCAATTCTCTGAACTGGTTCATCTCTTCATCAAAATAGACAATCAACTGTGTAAGATCATCGATCCCCTTCTTCGCAATCCAATGTAAATGACCGTTTACTAAAACTCCTGATCTTGATGTTGCTGTCAATTTGGTATAATAGGGTAATTTATAAGGGAAATTAATATCCATCCAAATTTCCCTCTTTCTTAAACTAGAAACATGAACATATTTATCTAACAACCCTACAATACCATATTCAGCATAGTCTACAGCCTGCAGAAAAGTATTCACTAAGACTACTTTGTAGTCATTAGAGGACTTGTCAAAGCACAAACCGGAGGCTATTCTAAGATCTCTAGGTTGAAAGCTATTTACCAGATGATTGAGTTGGGACATTTCTCTACAGCACAATCATCGGGACATTTCTCTACAGAATCTGGTTAATGGGTTTCATAAATACATGCGGCTATCGGCGCAAAAGAGTATCAAACCATTACAAGTATCCAAGAATTCAAAACGATCATAGGAAGATGGAACTTCGCCAATCGGATTAGGAAGCTTCACAACTGAAAGATCGTCATCTACTGAATAAAAATTACCTGATGGGTTCACCAGGTGACATGACAGAAGTGCTCGTTCTCTTCCAGTGGTGGAGAGGATGAAGTTTGGGTTCGATATCAGAGATTTCCATGGCTTGGAAACACACTTAAATCGTAAGGGCGCCTTCACGGGTAACCTCGACAGTATCTCAACAGTCATATCCTCTGGAAGCTCAACCTTGGAGACGCAATATTTATTCCTTCGATCGCTTTCCCATAATTTCTCTAGTTAAAATGCACTTTTATTTTGATAATCATGAATCGCAAATATGCCACCATAATAAGGCTTTAAACTTGATTAGAATGAATGAATGTTGGGGATGGTTCCTTTTTTATAGAGTTTCGTTTAACCCGAAAGATTTTTTTTTTTTTTTTTTTTTTTTTAAACGCGTTTAACCCGAAAGATTGTATTCCTTTTCCCAGAGAAAGTCGAATTAGGAATACATTTGTTTTCTTTCCTATTTCTTATACCCAAATCCCTCTGACTCTTACTCAGCATTCCAAATATGCGAAAAATTATTTGTTACCAGCTATTCATATTTATATTAATTCATGATTGATTCATGTACATCACATTCCCTTAAGAATAACACTTTTCCCCTCAATGTATACTGTTGCACAATCCTACACGGTACAACGGATGCACCGAATAATTTCTCCAAACATGCGTACGACTTATTTCCCCTTTTGGTGCTGTTAAGAATGGAGAGTTAGTGCTGATTCATTTTTAAATTAATTTATGTCATACACAGAAACATGGAAATTAATTCATGCCATTTTCAGATTTCGATTCACCATTAAATTAATTCACACGGGAGAAAATAAATATATGTATATATATTTTGTGAGCAGTCACTTAATTTTATTCTTTTTTTTTCTTTTGTTATTAGACAATTTCTAATATTTTTGATGAAATTGGTTTTATATAACAAAAACAAACTATTGGAGTCTTTTCAATGAGAAAAATGCCAAAAGTTTTGTATTGTGGTAAAATGGAATAAAAATCTTGACATTGATAACACATTTTGAAAAAATTGGAATAAAGGGAGTAATGTTTTTTCTCTTATAGAAGAAATTATTCCAGATATCAGATGTACCAAATAATTTTATAAGGTAAAATGTAATTTTCTTAAGATACATTTTGTGCATTGAAAAATGAATGGGTGAAATTTTCAAAATATTGATTATTGGCTATTCATTTCATTGAGTCAAAAATGTCCTGAATGTAATTTTAAACACAAACACGGTTTCATTCTTAAATAATTTTATAACATGGAGCGTCACATTTCTAACGCGATAAGATAAAAGTGACTGGTCAACTTATATACAATCCGAATTAACAACTTAATGAAAAGTTCCCAAGTTATTCTGCTGCTATATGAAGACTCCCAAGTTATTCTGCTGCTATATGAAGACTATGTGATGTTTCTATGCCAGGAGTTCCCATTACTCTTCCTGTGTCCCCTTGTTCCTCGGACTTTGTTGCATCATCTGGGGCCTTGAAGTTTGCTAAAGAAGAAAGTTCACGAACAGATTCCGCAATTTCAGCGGTGCAGGACACGATTTCCACGAGCAATGAAGCAACAGTAGCAACTGGAATCACTTGTAGCAAATCGCTGTGTTGCCAGGGGTTCGTTTTCAGCAACAATTTGAGGTCATTTTCGGCTGCTTTTGCGTTTAGAATGTGTGATTTCGCAGAGGGGGAAGCACTCGTCATTGTCCTAATAGCCGATGCCATTTTCTTCAGAGCATGACTGGACTCTGAGCTCATCTTCTTGCAGGATTCTTGAAATCTTACCCGGATTTCTGGGTTTGTTTGCGTCTCTGAGTTAAGATGGGATTTGAGAGTGTCGAGGCGGTTGGCCAACTGCCGAGTTAGGCCTCCGATCTTCTGATATTCGTCCCATGGATGGCGGAAGCTGAACTTTCCATGACGGGGTTCCCATTTTGCAGCATTAACCTGTAAATATAGGGATCCATATATAGATTTAGTAATTCAGTAAGCAAAATATTAGACTCAACTAGTGTATTTACACATTTGGATTTTAGTCAAAATCCTGTTTGACCTAAACTAAAGTCACTCCGTTAATTTGGTCAATTTCTTTCGTGTATGGACTACGACTGTCAACAATTGAAAGAATATAAACTCGGTTAACAAGTTTTTAAAAGAATACGAAAGAATATTCAAGTACTTAATTAAATTGCAGTTTTTCTATGCACTGCCTTGGTCCCTGTTTAAAATATTGTGGTGTCGTCAGAGTAACAGGTGTGGTACTTTTCGCGGCATTAGCCTATGACAGACTATACTTTAACATTTAGGACAACTATTTTAATGGAAGTTGAGAGTAACTCACCAAAGTATCTTCTACGGTTTTTGAAGTAAGCACGGAATTATGTTCCTTCAATAGTGATTTGTTTTCTTTTGCATTTTCATCCCCTAGTGCTTTCAAGTATTCATCTCCAAATCCTGCATATATTAAACATTACATATATAACTGAATCGTTCCGCGATGAAACTGCAGTCTTTTCGATTATAAGATTAATCTAAAATGAAGTTTAATTTTACAAAATTAATGTAAGAAACCGGGAGGCATCGTAGTAAATATAACATACCTTGAAGAAAACTTGCAAGTTTTTCGACGTTATCCGCAACTAAGTTATGCAGATCCTCGCCGGCCCAAACGGGAAGTACGAGAATGCAAACGAGCACAGTCACAAATCCTCCAATGAAAACGGTGGAAAGTCTTGTAATGGCAATGTCTATCACCTCATCATCCCGAGAGGCAGAAACACAGATGAGGCAAAATGTCAAGTTGGAGATCATAAGGCCATAATCATATCTTGCCTTCAACTTTGGAACAAATCTCAAAAATGTAACTATTGCAGCTGCATCCAATCCACACATGTATCAAGTTAGGAAGAAAACCATGCATCATGATAGGTGCACAAATGTGAAAAACCGACCTGACCTGACCGATTTGGTTTGGTTCGACTAGGTTACGTATTCTCATTAATATAAATAAATATATTTCTAGAGAAACATGAGCTTTTGGAGAGAAAAATATATTTGTCGGTTCGGGTTTTGGGTCACCCAAATTGAGCCAACCCTAATATTCCAGTCGAACCGAGCCGAGTTATTGATTTGAGTTAGCGGGTTGGCTTTTTTTTTACCAGCCCTATTGTTTTTTTTATGGAATCTTAAACGCTGTACCCATGTTTCTTTTTACTTACCAAATAAGAAAACAGACAAAGCCAGAATAAGAGGTTCAATTTTCTCAATGCCAAAAGCGCTAGCCAATCGATGTGCCCCTACTGCTAAAACACCACCCAAGACTGTTGCGATTCCTCTGTTTATCCCTCTTCCAATTGTTGTTCCTGCAAGAGTTCATTTTAACCACATTCCAGACTCGTAAATTCGGCTATATAAATCATATCTGGTTATCGTGACTAATTTACATTCAAAACTTTCCAACAGATAAATATTTAAAACTTACCAACAGAAAACTCAAAGACAACTACGACAGTCATGACAGCCCACATTGCAGAGACGCCAAAACCTTCATAAATAGGATCAAAATAGTAGACTACTGAAACCAAGGCAATGGCTATTCCTACTTTGAAAGAATGAACAACTCTTCTAGGATCTTCTTCTCCTAAACTTCTCAGTTCTCTTCCACCTTCAACTATCTTTGACACTACGCTTTCCCAAAGATATTTAAACCACAGCCAAACCCGCCGGAAAAATCCAGCATTGGCCTGCTCCGACGAACCCATTTCCACTGAGATATCGGAAATGGGAACCGGGCTGTAGTGGGTTTTAAAGTTGGAAGATAACATATGTATATAATATATCGCACAAAAACTGGCGGAAAGGGCCGCTCATTTGTGGTGCAGTAAGTGAGATATGACCGGGCTAGAACAATCTGCCGATCCTCAGACAAATAATTAGTTAATTTAATTGCGATGTGAGCAGCACAGCACACTTATTTATACTTTATTACTTCTTTTCACTTAATCTATTCCATAAATTGTGTGAGAACATGGGAAAAAAAAAACATTACTGTATTATTTTTTGTGAACCATCGAGCAGGGGCAACAATTTCAGGTACTACACAAACCAAGTGTATATAAACATATATACTAGAGTTTGAAGTTTTGCTCGTATGCAAGTTAAATGAGTCGATACGATAATATGAATCGTTACATGAGTAAAATAAAGATTAAAATTATTCGACACGTGAGTCCGCTAATCCAAATTCGTGAATTTGCTCAAATTTTTAATACAAAAAGAAAATATAATAGGAATCTGATATGTATAATATGTACTGATTAGCTTTGATTACACAAATAATTAAATAAAGAAAGTTAAGATCGGGGAGAATATATACACAAATCCGCCAACCCAAATCGATTACGGACAAAGCACGCATTGAATGAGTTTGCAACCTCAGACTGACAATTAATGTACTCTACTCATAAATTATGCATGCATGAGAAGTGACTCACACTTCCACTTCTTCCAAAGTGATATTTTCTTTAGTTTCATTTTTTGAATCTAATTTCGTAAATAAATTTGAGTAAGTCTCATATTCGACCCGTCCGAGAGGCAATACTTCAATCTTGAAGTTCGATACGCATATTTGTTTTTCAGTACAGACTATATATATTCGATATTTTCAAATAGTGGTCAAGCATCAATATCTAAACTCGATGCATTATAGCCAGTGGCGGATCTAGAGGGAGGCTAGCCAATGCGGCAGTCTCCCTCTTACACGGGTAAGAAAGGGTATTATTAGTATTGAATTCTTTTTCGCCCATTCAAAATTCCACCCCACAACCTCCTGTCTAGTACTGTTGAGCCTCCAATGAAATTTTGTTCTGACTCTGCCACTGATCATAGGTGAAATCCAATACTCGATACATCAAATACTATATGTAGTAGGGGATAGCTAAATTAATAATTGCGATCATCAATAGTTATTTACACTCGACACGTCAGAATTTAAAATCATTACACGCCCTTTTAATTATGTTTTTACTCTAAAAAATTCAAAAGATTGAAGAATCCCAAATGACGCATGATGAATACAAAGTTTAATTGAGGACGGTTACATGTGAGGAAGTCTGTTTCCACTTTTTTCTTTAACATGTTTTGTAGGATCCAAAATAAAGTACTAACCAAGAAGCTGCAGAAACCAATTAAAGTTGAATATTCAAATACACCCAACTGTAACAGAAAACCAAACAAATCAATACGTGTAATGATATAATTCGACCATGCGCAAATCGATACTCCTTCGTTTCATCAGAAGGATTCACTTTGAACAATGTACAATTTATTATGAATATTAAAGTACAACCCATGATTATATTAATAAGAGTAGGAAGAGTAAAAAAGTTCAAGGGAAAATTCTCCTTGAGGGCATTGCAAGATTTAAATTCCTTAAAAGGGCTTAAATATTTTATAATTCTTATTAAGGGTATAAAATTATATGTAATATCTTAATTATTTTGTCTGTTACGTTTTTATCCTTATCATATCCCTCTTTCTCTACAATTCCTTCATTACCAAACAACGTTATTGTTATCTTCTAACTGATGACGAAGTTAATGGCTAGAAACAACGTTATTAGATCCTTGAAATTCAGTTCAAGAAGCCACCAGATGTGTATGTATGTTCATCTTTTGTTGCACAGGAATTCCAGCAGAAGGATTAATTTGTTCATATTTTTGTTAAGAGTCAATCTGTGCCTTGAATTTCGTGCGATTAAATGTTTTTCAATTTGTTTTCGGTAGCATCAACTCAAAATCTTCTTCAATTGTTGTTAAAGAATCAATCTTGATGGATCTCGATTGTCGGTGAATTCAAGGAGAATGAAGCCACAAAAGAAAATGTGGTGTTGGGGATGCCGAAAACACATTGAAGAACACTTGGGCACAAAATCCAAGGCAAGTAAAAATCTGCTCTTAACAGCAACATGAACCAATTGTTTTAATGGATTCGTGTGGAACAAAGATGAAGATTTATAAACATCAGTGGATTCCCCGTTGTTCGGCGAAGGAATTGTAGAGATCGAAAGATAGATATGATAAGGATAAAAAAATAATATATAAAATAATTAAACTTTATTTTATGCCCTTAATAACAATTAGAAAACATTCACGCCTTTTTAAGAAATTTTAATTCTTGCAATGCTCTTAAGGAGAATTTTTCCAAAGTTGAAATTGGACTGATCTATTGAACAAAAAATATTTTTTAAAGTGATTATTCTGATGGAATGGAGAAAGTATAAATTAGAAGAATATTAAACCGAATTCAATGAACAGAGAGAAGAACCAAGACCACCGGAATTTCTCTACGTTTAACGAAACCCTCACTAAAACTCAAAAAACTCTTCACTACTCTCTTGAGCGGAAAGGCTATACTCCCCACACACACCTTTACAAATCAACCACAATTATATTTGTTGTTTTCGTCTTTCATTTTTTTTTTTTTTTGACTGGTATTTTTTTATTAAACTTTCTTTTGAGGTATTTTCATATTAGAATTTTGTTGTTTAAGTTTTGTTAATTGCATATTTAAAATTATTTAATTAATTTTGATGTTTGAATAAATGGGATTTATGATTTTTAGAATTAATTTTTTTTAATTTTGTGTTTAAGTTGGATTGAATTAGGAATTATAGAGCTGAACTAAGGAAATTATTATCAATTTTGTATTTAGCTTACAGATTTTGAACGGAAATTTACCCTAAAATTGTGGAAAGTTAATTAGGGATTTTATGGATTGAAATTGGGGACCTAGAGATTTTGAATGTAAATTTGTATTAAAAGTTGAAGAACTAAATTAGGAAAATTATATAAATTGTAATTAGAGAATCTTAATTGAGACAAATTGAATTTATTCAATTGATTATATTAATTATAAACAGTAATTGAATAAATAAAAATGAACAAATATTACCACATTTCAACATATGCTACCGAAAGACAATTGTCACTTTCTTGAACATAACCAAAACCAATATTAAATATTTTAATTATGTATGCTTAAACAATTATCTCGTTTCGATAATTTGAAATTCTGAGATTTAATTAATTATTAAATATAGTTATTTAATTGTAAAATACTAATTTCACACTAGTTTCCAGAGTTTTTCTGTGGATCCAAGTAAAAACAATTTAGTCAAAAAAACGTTTAAGGACATCCAAACTTTAACCAAAAGTGAGAACCAACCGTGAAATTAAACCAACAGTAGAGCAGCAAACGCAAAAGAGCACATGAGTCGGAGGTCACGCTATTCTTTCAATCGACTAGCTCGTGAGAGATGACAACTTGCTTATCCACCAGTAGCTCGGACCGTGTAGAAGAGCTTTGAAAAGATTACGTCTATTATTAATGCGAATTAAATAGAATACCGCAAGTGCACTGTGTCACAAGCAAGTAATACGGTGGCAAGCACGGATCGATCCCACAAGAACTAAGCAAAGTGTGTTAAGCGAGTTTCAAATGCGTCTACCGTTTTCTTAATTTCAAATGATTTGTTTTAATATTGTTTTGAGAATTACAGAAAACTAGAAAGAAATTAAAGATTGTTTTAGATTCTTTTAACTAAGATGGGTTGTAAGCGACAAGCTAATTTGAGTCTAAGCACAATCAAGTTACTTAAGCTATCCCAATTCCTTCATTGTCCTATGTTCTCATGGTAAACTTTGAGTTTTGGGTCATTAGTTTTAATTGTCTATTAGCTTCCCTAATACTATTAGTATATTCCTATGTAATAGACATTAAGTTTATATTAATAGTGGCCTAGGTTTAATAGTTGTTCGTTAATTCAAGAATTTTATCAAACACCTAGTATGCAATTAGGTTTGTTCCTATTTTCACCATGACTTGTAATAAATTAATAGAAACATTAATAAACTACTAAACTTATTTCAACACACACAAACTTAATCAACAATCAATACGTAAATCTAACCTTAATTAGCCCATTCCCTTAGGAATTTAGCTACTAAAACTACTAACCATCAAGAAAACATAAAAAGCATAATCATGATAAGATAGAAATAAATAAAGAGAAGAAAAGATTGATCCATTCATGGGTTATATATGCTCATTTGTCACCAAGAACAAAAATTCAATCCAAAGCTCCAACCTTCTTAATAAAATAGAAGACCCAATTGTAAATTCTACGCTAATCTAAGAGAGAGAGTGTGCGTATTTTCTATCTACCTAAAACTAAAGTGTAGCATCCTAAAATCTAAGGGTCCATTTGTTAGAACGGAATTAGAATTGAATTGGAATTGAAATTCTATAGAATTGAAAGGTAGAATTAGATTGCAAATACACTTAAATTTCATTGTTTGGTAAAAGAATAGAATTGTATAGAAATGGAATTGCAATTCTAATTTTTTTGTTAATATATAAAATTTTATATAGAATTAGAATTCCTTTATAATTGTAAAATAGT
The DNA here is from genome assembly GCA_016801395.1 of Leptodermis oblonga. Classification (NCBI taxonomy): domain Eukaryota; kingdom Viridiplantae; phylum Streptophyta; class Magnoliopsida; order Gentianales; family Rubiaceae; genus Leptodermis; species Leptodermis oblonga. The sequence continues at coordinate 9,856,012 of CM028760.1, read as the reverse complement.
CATTGTTTTGTGTTATTAATTATAAGAGTGTTTATATTGACCGACTAGACCCAATTCTACTGAACCGAATAGTTCGGATCATGTTCGGTGTGAGCCCCGAAAATGGCGGTTACGTTCGGTCGAGTTCGGGAGCGACCCAAATTGGCAATTTTTTTTTAAGTAACTTTAAAAAAAACTTTATAATATCCTATAATAACAAAAACAAAAACCCCAATCCACCTCCCAACTGAAAAAAGATAATAATAAAAAATTTGGGTATGTACCCAAATAAAAAACCCCAGCCCCAAACAAAAAAAACCCACACACCCCAGCCGGGTTATCTCACCGCCACAACAAAAAGATAAAAAAAAAATAACCGAGCACCCCCTTTCCTTTCCCCTTGTTCCTTCCCCCCCCCCCAACCCCAGAAAAAAAGCTCTCAGTCCCACCAAAAAAAAAAAGTAAAATTCCCCGCCCCATTTTTTATTTTATTTAGGTTTTAATTTTTTACTTTTAAAATTATAAAGAAAAAATATGTTTATTTATTTTATTTAAGAAAATATTAATCATCATTATATTTTATATATTAAAATATAATTTTAGATAATTACACTCATTATAAAAAATATTAAAAAACACATTTACGATATACTAGCCTAAACAATTTTTAAACTATTTCTCATTTTTATTTATTTATTTATTTCGGTCTAAAATACTTGTCCAAACGCAACGGTGGAAAAACATTATTTTTTTAAAAAATACTAACATAAACATTTATGGGCTGAAAAAATAATCAAATAAAAGAAAAATATAATTTAAAAAACTGAACAAAGAAACACAAAAAAGAAAAAATTGAAATAGGAAACAAAAAAAGGGTTAATTACTCAAAACCCCTATGTGGTTTGCAAAAGTACAGGATGATCCCCTTATGCTTTAAAAGGCTACGCAAAACTCCCCTGTGGTTTCAAAACCCCTGTAATTCTTAATTTGTGACCAAATTGCCCTTATTCAGTCAAAGGGTCATCAACTCCATATAAAAGTATAAAAAAATCTCAAAAAAATTTCCAAAAGTATAAAACATATTATTTCCACTGTTGCTACTGATAACTATATTGGAAAATTTTTGTGAGAATTTTTTATACTTTTATATGGAGTTGATGACCCTTTGACTGAATAAGGGCAATTTGGTCACAAAGTAAGAATTTCGTTTACTTTACAGGGATTTTGAAACCACGGGGGATTTTACGTCGCTTTTTAAAGCATAGGGAGTCATCTTGTACTTTCGTAAACCACAAGGGGGTTTTGCGTAATTAACCCCCCAAAAAAAAAAGGCCACTTTGGTCCAACCACACATACCCGCACACACACTCACTACACACACTACACATTAGAATTAGAATTTTTAAGTCCAACCAAAGAATTAAAATTATGAAATTAGAGGTATTTGGATTCCAATTCTTAAAATTATTTTACAAACAAACAATGGAATTGGAATTAGAGCCCCAATTCCAAATAGAATCAGGGCAATTCAGAGCAATGGAAGCAAAGAATTAATAGCAAAGTTTAAACAAATTAGGCAATTACATCAGCTTTCCAGGTAACCAAGAAACAAATTCCAACTATTAAATAATACTCCCAAGTCCCAACAATATACCCGAAAGTAAAGAGGTAATTTGTAAAACTAGGGAAAAGCCAATAAGGGGGTAAACACATAATTTCACAATTTTTGCTCCAGTAGCTCAACATCCAACAATTTTTGCTGAACGTCATTTTATTACCAAAGAGGCCTTTAATGGCATGTTTTCTTGCATCTTTGGGCCCTCTTTCCTATGAGATATAAAACCTTGATTTTCATTTAGGGTGTGTTTGTTTCCCATGGAATTGAGATATGGAATTGGAAACAGTCTAAGTAATTTTAAAACTAAAGTGACACATTTTAATATATTAAAATCTTTGAAATAATATGAAAATACTACATGAATCAAATATATTAAAATCGATCTATCATACCATTCACTACATGGAGGGTCACTTCCATGCCAATAATGATAATTTGTAACATGATAAGATAAAAGTGACTCGTTAACTTATACAATCCGAATTGACACAGTAATAAAATTTCACACGTTATTATGCTGTTATATGAAGACTATGTGATGTTTCCATGCCAGGAGTTCCCATTACTCTTTCTGTGCCCCTTTGTAATTCCTCGGACTTTGATGCATCATCTTGGGCCTTGAAGTTTGCTAAACAAGCAAGTTCATGAACAGATTCTGTGATTTGGGCGGTGCAGGACACGATTTCGGCGAGCAATGAAGCAACAGTAGCAACTGGAATCACTTGCAGCAAATCGTTGTGTTGCCAGGGGTTGGTTTTCAGTAACAATTTGAGGTCATTTTCGGCTACTTTTGCGTTTAGAATATGCGATTTCGCAGAGGGGGAAGCACTCGTCATCGTCCTAATTGCCGATGCCATTTTCTTCAGAGCATGGCTGGACTCTGAGCTCATCTTCTTGCAGGATTTTTGAAATCTTGCCCGGATTTCTGGGTTTGTTGTCGTCTCTGAGTTAAGATGGGATTTGAGTGAGTCGAGACGGTAGGCCAATTGCCGAGTTAAGCCTCCGATCTTTTGATATTGGTCCCATGGATGGCGGAACCTGAACCTTCCATGGCGGGGTTCCCATTTTGCCGCATTCACCTGTAAATATAGGGATTGATATATAGATTTAGTACTTCAATAGACGAAATATTGGACTCAACTAATGGATTCACACATTTGATATTAGTCTCTAATTTAGTCTTTTTTTCCGAGTATTTGGACTACAATTGTCAACAATTGAAAGAATATAAACTCGATTAAAGCGTTTTAAAAGAATATGTAAGAATGAAAAGAGTATGTACTTGATTAAATTACAATATTTCCATGCATTTGCTTTAGACCCTATTAAAATATTGTGGTGTCGTCAACATTTAGGAGAACTATTTTAATGCAAGTTGAGATTAACTCACCAAAGTATCTTCAACGGTTTTTGAAGTAAGCAAGGAAGTATGTTCCTCCAATAGTGATTTGTTCTCTTTTGCATTTTCATCCCCTAATGCTTTCAAGTATTCATCTCCAAATCCTGCGTAGATTAAACATTACATAAGTGTATGGTTTCGCGATGAAACTGTAGTCTTTTCGATCATAACATTAATCTAATAAAATGAAGTTTTTACAAAATTAATGTAAGAAACCGTGCGAAAGGGATCGAAGTAAATATAACATATACCTTGAAGAAAACTTGCAAGCTTTTCAACATTATCTGCAACTAAATTATGCAGATCCTCGCCGGCCCAAACGGGAAGTACGAGAATGCAAACGAGCACAGTCACAAATCCTCCAATGAAAACGGTGGAAAGTCTTGTAATGGCAATGTCTATCACCTCATCATCCCGATAGGCAGAAACACAGATGAGGCAAAATGTCAAGTTGGAGATCATAAGGCCATAATCATATCTTGCCTTCAATTTTGGAACAAATCTCAAAAATGTCACTATTGCAGCTGCATCCAATCCACACATGCATCAAGTTAGTGAGTTCAAGCTTTAGTTTCATGTATATATTGGTATCAAATGTGAAAAACCGACCCTATCTGACCTGACTCGACCAATGAAAATGAACGTAGCATTAAACACTATAACTATTATTTTCACTTACCAAACGAGAAAACGGACAAAGCCAGAATAATAGGTTCAATTTTCTCAATGCCAATAGCGCTAGCCAATCGATGTGCCCCAACTCCTAAAGCACCACCCAAGAATGTTGCAATTCCTCTGTTCATCCCTCTTCCAATTGTTGTTCCTGCAAGAGTTTAAGTTAACCACATTTCAGACTCAAATTAACTTGTCCAACAACAACAAAGCATTTATCCCACTAAGTAAGGTTGATCATATGAATCATATATCATCATTGTGTCGACTGAGACATCTATTTATATTCAAATATGACAAGAGTCATATTTTAAAGTCGTCTCAAAAAGAGTAAAAAAAAAAAAAAAATTGACGGTAGTGGCAGTAACTAACAACAACTTACCAACAGAAAACTCAAACACAACAACAACAGTCATGACAGCCCACATTGCAGAGATGCCAAAACCTTCATAGATAGGATCAAAATAGTAGACCACTGAAACCAAGGCAATGGCTACTCCTACTTTGAAAGAGTGAACAACTCTTCTCGGATCCTCTGCCCCTAAACTTCTCAGATCTCTTCCAGCTTCAATCATCTTTGATACTATGCTTTCCCACAGAGCCTTGAACCACCGGAAAACCCGCCGGAAAATTCCTGCATTGGCCTGATCCGACGAACCCATTTCCACTCAGAATTCGCAAAATGGCAACCGGGTTGTAATGGGTTTTGCATTTGGAAGAAGATAACATATATATAATCGCATAGGTTGGCGAAAAGGGCCGCTCATTTGTGGTGAGATTTATCTGATGAGATATGACCGGGCTAGAACAATCTGCTGATCCTATATATATATATAAATTTAGTTAATTACGATGTGAGACGCACACTTATTTCCTGCTTATTTTATTACTTCTTGTCACTTATTATATTCCATAAATTGTATGGAAAAACAAACATCACTGTATATTGATTGTTGTGGACGAGAAGCGGCAACAATTTCAGATATTACACGTGTACCGGGCTAGCATACAGTCGAGTTTTTGCTAGCATGCTTGTTAAATGAATCAATACCAATAATACCAATAGTTACATAGGCAACGTTGAAGTTCGAATTATTTGATACATGAATCGGTTAACCCAAAATGTTTAATTTGCGCAAATATAGAAATTTCTTTATACAAAATAAAATTACCATAGGAATCTGATACCTAAAATTTATACGGTATCAGAGTTGATTTACTAATAACTAAACTGACAAAGTAAAGATGGTAAAAGTATCACCCACAAAAATTCGCCAACCCATAATTTTCTTCTTTGTTTTGGAATGAATAGTTATATTTTATAATCGTGTTATCTATTACATTGAAAACAGGAAATGTAGGGAGGGGAAATGACGAAGTGGAGCTTCCTGCAAAATTCTGTCAACTTGCACTTTAAATAAGTAAAATTAATAGAAATAGGAATCGAACTCCTAACTTTTAAGTAACCCTCTATGCATCACAACAACGAATGTGCACTAACTCGTTCCTGCCAACCCATACTGATTTACGGACAAAACACGAATGGAATGAGTTCGCAATCTCAGACTGACAAGTGTACTCTACCCCTGTTTGATGGAGGCATCCATGACACAATTATTTTTGGATACAGCACTGTCCAATGACTCCACTTCCCCTTGTATACGTCTTCCAAAGTGGTTTTTTTATTTCTTTTTTTTAATCTAATTTCATAAATAAATTTTTGAGAGTTTCGAGTTCGACCGCTTAGCAATTTTGCAGACTATACTTCAGTTTCTAAATTTGATAAACCTATTTTTTCACTATGTTGGATACTTATTATTTTAACATAATAATAATAAATAATAACAATATATCGGCATTGTATAGTAGGTTATAAATTCATTACATGATACATCAAATACTATATTCAATCGACAATATATATACACTAGTAGTTAAATTGATAACCGTGATCATTAACAATTACACTTAATAAAAGTTAAATGTGATACCTAATACATTAAATATTGGATTCACGTGTCGCATCATGTACAAGTCTATTAGGTTTTTACTCAGGATTAGGAGTGTCAAACGGGCGGGTTGGGCGGGTATTAAATGGGTGTTAAGTTAATGGGTAATGGGTACCCATTATCCACTCAATTAATGGTTTTAACTCAAATGGGTAATGGGTAGCTATGGGTACCCATAGGTACCTATAATACCCATTATACAAAAATGTAAGGCTTATTTAATAGTTTATTAATAAAAAAAATTTTAAAATTTTTTTTTAATTTCATTTTAATTTTTTTTAAAGTGAATTTTAATTCTTTGAATATATTCTAAAATTTGAAATATTAAATTTTATATACTTTTATATTTAATTGTATGTAATTTTTTTGTCTAAACACAATTTTTAATTTTTTTTATATTTATATAAACTCGTGCATGCCCCGACACCAAAACTGGGCCCAAGGCCCGAAATTGGGCCCGAGGCCCAAAACTGATCCCGAGGCCCAAAACTGGGCCCGGGCTGAAACTGGGCCCGCCCCAAAATCGGTCAAAAATTGGGCCCGAACTGGGCCGGCCCGGTCCGGCCCTAAACCCGAACGAATTTTGAATTAGTATTATAAGTAGGTAATTTAAAAATATTATAAAAAAATAAATGGAAAAAAATAGTCTTAGAAAGCGAAATTAATTACATAAGAGCCGGGCAAGCCTTGTTTAATAAAAAAGTAGTGCAGCAGCAGCAGCAAATTAAAAAATTAAAATCTTTATTTGCAATGATATAGCAATGACAAATTTCAAAATCGATCTGCCAAATTTTTTTTTAATACTTTTAAGGGTAATTGTGGAATGGGTATTTTTGATACCCATGATGGGCGGGTTTTAGGGTACTTAATGGGCTACCCTAAATCCGCCCAATACATATTTAGCCCAAGCCCACCCAGCCCATTATTTTTTAAAGTGGGTTTTATTGGGTTAATACCCAATGAGTTTAGGCGATTTTTGGGTTAGTGAGTTTTTTTGGCACCCCTACTCAGCATGATCATCCGATGAACCTAACCAGTTGACCATCCGTACTGAAGAATCCCGAATGACACCTGGCAAAGTGTAATTGAGGACGGTGACATGTGAGGATGTGTGTTTCGACCTTTGCATTTGTCCTCTTGGTCTTTCATCTTTTTGACTGGTTTTCTATATATAACATTTTTGTTTTTTTCAATTTTCGTTAGTTGTAAATATAAAATTATTGGCTTGTTCTTTTTGAACGTTTTGAAAATGGTTTTGAAAACAAGTTTTGAAAAATAATTTTATAATGTAAAAAGTGTATTGAAAATATAAAAAGTAGTGTTGAATAGTAAAAAGTTGTATTAGAAATGATGGAATATAATTAAAATATATTAAATTTACTGTTGAAACCAAAACTATTTTCAAAACGAAACAAAAAGAACATGCCATAAATTAGTTTCCATGCTTGAGTAAATGAGATTTATGATTCTAAGAATTAATTCTCTCTTTTATTTTTTCTAAGTAGGATTGAAATTAGGAATTATAGAGTTGAACTATAGGGAAATTATATGACAGGCTCTGATTGAAAATAAATTTTTTGAAATTTAATTAGGGGTTTTTTTGGATTGAAATTGGGAATTTAGAGATTTTGAATTTAAATTTGTATCAAAAGTTCAAGAATTAAATTAAGAGAATTATTTAAATTGTAAATAGAGAATCTTAATTTAACAATATCTGTTTAATATCGTAATTGATGCATGTTAATGTTAATTCTTGTTTCACTATTGTTTAGTTAAATTTATTATAATGAAAAAATATGAAGAAATTTTTTTTTACTGAAAACATTTCATTACAAAAATGAATACAAAATAAAGCATAAAAGGTAGCTATATGAAATATTCTTTTTAGGGTTGCTTTTCAAGCTAATTTATTGTAGCAACTTTAAAATAGAGAATAATGCGACTCTAAAATAAAGTCAGAGATGCACTTATTGCTAAAATTATTCATTTTATGTATTTAATGGATAATTTATAAACTTGTTTTAGAAAATATGAAGAGCTAGGTTCTTTTTTTTTTTTTTTTTTTTATCTTTACATCCCCAATAATCAAACATATGACTTCATAGTTACAATGCCCTCCCATTCTTACCACCTAACCCTCCCCAGAGCTAGTTTATTTTTCAAACAATCATACATAATATATATATATATATGAACGATAAAATATGCTTTTCAATAAATATTTTGATTCATTCAAAAATTCTGCATCTTATATGGATTTCGTCCGAAAATTTCTAAAATATTTTAATAATTTTATGCTTTTAATGATAATTATAAAATATTTACACCATATTTAATAATTAGAATCATATAACACCCTTATAAGAAATTTTCCATAACTATTTTTAAAATTTCATTTTATATCTAGATAAATTACATTTGAGATTTATTAAAATTGATTTTAAAAAAATTACCATTACTTCCTGATGTTTACAACTTTTTTCAAGCAATAAAAAGATCATGAGATTTATGATATCCATTGACTTGAGATGATAATAATTTGATCAAATCATGAAAGCCAATTTTTATATTAACGCAAACTTCGGATGTGATAATAATTTCTCAAATCTCAGGAGGTAATAGCAGTTTTGTGAAATCTTGAGGACGTAAATGCAATTCACCTTTTAATACTTTAGATGAATTGCATTTACATTCTCGAATTTTCTAACTATTAGACCATCTTGTTGTGAGACAAGGATTGTCCAATCATAGCTAATTTAGCAATCAATTTTGATTGGAACCAAAAATGGCTGTAGCTAAAAGCTAGAGCCACTTTTTTTTGCTCTAATATTTTATTAATTTTTTTGTATTTTTTTTAAAATAAAAATTTATTTGGCTCTAAAATAATACTAAAAGCAATACTATAATAATATATATAATTGCTTTCTTAAAAAATGGCTCCAATTATTGGACAATGGCATAAATGAAAGCCATTAATGGCTTCCCTAGTTAGAGATGCCCTTACAAATGTCCATTTGATTTATTCAAAATTTTCTAGCATAACAAAGGTCCACAAAATTCAAGTTATGTAATTATGGTCAAATTAGAAGGATGTAAATATAATTGTTACAAAATATGGAGAGATATTTGTATTTTCACAAAATTTCAAGGAGGTAAATGTAATTAGCCCTTGTATTTTTGAGTTTATGTACTTAAATTTGGGATCAACGGTAGGATTTACTATACAGTGTAAACTTCTCCGGTAATTACCCAAAATCCCAATTAAAACTGATTTATTTGTCGTCAAGAAAGGGGGAAAAAACAGGAGAAATTTCAGATCTTTGGGAGCTTAATGGATTCTGCTGAGAAGCCGAAGCAACTTCGTCCTCCATCTTCCACAGCTGAACTCCTCCATGTCTTCTGGCACGAGGGTATGCTGAAACATTACACTGGAAATGGTGTATTTGACTCGGGAGTTGACCCTGGATTTCTTGATGTGCTAGAAAAGCATCCAGAGAACTCTGATAGAGTAAAGAATATGGTTTCCATTCTGAAAAGGGGTCCTATTTCGCCCTTGATTTCTTGGCACATTGGCAGGCCTGCCCTCCTCCCTGAGTTGTTGTTTTTCCACACACAAGGTAACAGACCTTTGATCTTTTCTGTTCATTAATTCATTGCGTTTTGATTCTTTCTTGATTGTTTTAGTTTGTTGGTTTTATAGTTATGGTTAGTTTCTATGTTTCGACGTCGCTTTAGTTCTTTCTTTCTCTTTGCTTTTTGTTGTTCTAGCCGGAGTCTTACTTTAGATGCAGAGGGTGGTGAAGAAAGCATGAGTTGACTTGAAATCTTGAAATAGACATTGTGCATTTAGTAGAATAATCTAAGTTTTATTGTTGAAGAAATTTTTTTTACCGCTTGGTGAAATGTCCCTACTGAAATTTGGCAAAAAGAGCGCTAGTATTGCCTTCGAATTGTTGTATGTTAGGAGAGTTGCTTAGAAAACAAAAGATGAATCAATAAAAGGGTTAGGTTTTCCATGGAAAATAAGCAGCTATAATAATGAAGTACTCCTAGAAAACTGACCTATCTTAAGAAAGAAATGTCCTCAAGCTTTCTTGGAAGCATTTTAGATCTCGTGTTCTGTTGATGAAAAGTGTACTGATTCTCTAAAAACAATGTACAGAGCCTACAGACTGCAAAAGTTACTGTTACAGATGTAAATTCCGCTAAATACAGCCAATTTGATCTATTCTTAGCATGGAGGGAGTAACCAAAGAATTAAGTGTTTAAAGGAGAGCTTCCTTGTTTAAGTACATATATAGCTTTCTTCAGATAATGTTTTTTCACATGTTAATGAAATCAAATGGTGTAGAAATGCTGCAATATATTGCTTTTGCATTCGGATTTACAGTTCTATTTACTTGATAGTATTAATAAGTAACTCCAAATATATGAATTCTCACAACATCTTGATATGTAATTTATCAGAATACATAAATGAGCTTCTTGAAGCTGATAATAAAGGAGGGAAGATGATATGTGCTGGGACATTCTTGAATCCTGGATCATGGGAGGCTGCACTTCTGGCTGCCGGCACCACCTTATCAGCTATGAAGCATATAATTGATGGACGTGGGAAGCTTTCTTATGCACTAGTTAGGCCGCCAGGTCATCATGCGCAGCCTAATCAAGCTGATGGGTATTGTTTTCTGAACAATGCTGGTCTTGCTGTACATTTAGCTTTAAGTTCTGGCTGCGGAAAGGTTGCCGTTATTGACATTGATGTTCATTATGGAAATGGAACCGCAGAAGGATTTTATAATTCTGATAAAGTTCTTACCATATCTCTTCATATGAACCATGGTTCTTGGGGCCCCTCTCATCCTCAGAGTGGAACTGTAGACGAGCTTGGCGAAGGGAAAGGTATTGGTTATAATCTGAATGTACCTCTGCCTAATGGAACTGGAGACAAAGGATATGATTATGCAATGAGGCAGTTAGTTGTTCCTGCTATTGACAAGTTTGAACCTGATATGATGGTCTTGGTTGTTGGCCAAGATTCAAGTGCAGTAAGTTCATCTTCTTTCCTTTCGATTTCAAAAGATTCTGGCCCATCTGCTGCATAATCTGTTATTTGTAGTTGAAGTTTCTTTATCATGCTTTTTAAGTTTTTCGGACTCTGTTCCCGAAACTGTTAAGGATATGATTTAGTTAGTTGTAGTTTTGCATAGATCTGTTTTTTGTAGTTGGAGTTGCTTTAATATGTGAAATGTAATCAAGATAACCATGCATTAGGTACTGCAGTCAGCTAGACAAATGGTCCAAAAATTTAGAGAAATATACAGGATCTGAGAATTTGTATTTGCAAACTAGTGAAGTGACTGCACTGATACAACTCTCTTTCATCATGTATTAGGCTAACACTGTATCCATCAAAATGCTGCAGTACTGGACAGGTTACAAGGCTTCGTTGTATCGTTAGTAAAACGGTTATGGAAATCGTAGTTTTGAATCTTTAATCTCTTTAAAGAACTGAACTAGGCTGGTGATATTGTGTATGTAGCATAGGGGGAAAAAAGTTAAAAATCATTTTCAACAACCTCAGCAAAATAACAGCATTAAGAATGCATCTGAGGAAATACCGTCGTGGTGTGTATGTTGTCTGTGTAGTTTTCCTCCTTATGTTGTCTGGTAGTTTTCCTCTTTAATCCTTTAATTCTAATTTTTAAAGCACCTGCCACTAATTTGGATACTTGCTTCACTTTGATACTGCAAGTCAACGGTCGAATACCTCAGTTTTATTATTCTTGAAGATAGTTTTTCATACTTTGGCTGCTTGATTTCAGTTTGACTCAAATGGAAGGCAATGTCTTACAATGGATGGTTACAGAAAGATTGGACAAATCGTTCGTGACTTGGCCGATAAGCATACCCTCGGACGCCTCCTGATCGTGCAAGAGGGCGGATATCATGTCACCTATTCAGCTTATTGTCTGCATGCCCTTCTTGAAGGTGTGCTTAAGGTGCCGGCTCCTTTGTTAGCTGATCCCATAGCTTACTACCCAGAAGATGAGGCCTTCAGTCTCAAAGTTATCGAATCCATCCGAAACTACCAAATCGATAATGTACCGTTTTTGAAGGAGGCTTAACTAGGTAGTTCTTTCTTGAAATCCGTCATTTTTTGGCTTCCAAACAGACATCTCCATTCTGCAGACAATGCAACTTGATGTAAAGCAAGTGCAGATGGTTTTTTCTTTTCAGCCATTAGTGATGGTAATCTTCTCATGTGATTGTATTGTAGATTTTTAGTATAGAGCTTTTGTACCAGAAAGAGATTTCAAATTTGACATTGTAAATTATTTTAAGAGTTATTACGGGCAATTTTCTACTCCATCGGTTATATTAGAAAGATCCACTTTGATTAATGTACAATTTATTATGAATGTCAATGTACGACATCTAAAATAGTTAATTTAACATCTTTTATTCCATTTGTATCTTTACTTTATTTATTTATTTTTATATCTTTATTTATTAAGTATGGGCTAATTGTGAACCACAAATAATTATATTGATAAAGATAAAATTTGTAAAAAATTTCAAAGTAAATTTCTTTTATTGAAACAAAAAATATTTTTTAAAATGGATTCTTCTAATGATAATTATTAGCTTACTTTATTGCCACAACTCATGCACAATCACTATGAGACCAAAGGATGTCAAATAAATGAACTAGGTAAGAGGAAGTTTTCTGTTTTGCCATCTAATAATTTGACAGGCGATGCTCCAGTTATTAAATTTTATATGCATGTTTTTTCAATATTTGTATTTTAATATAATCAATACATGTCTGAATCTATAAACACTTTACAATTAAAACTAAATAAAAATTCCATTTTCAATACAATTTTTTTTTTTTTTTTGTTAACAAATATAATACACTTTAATATTAGTAAAACAAATTTAAAACACATTTTCCCCTAAAAAGAAAGTACCTGCCTAGTGGGGGAATTTTTGAAGTATTAAATAGCAGGCTTCCGTAAAATGTAAGACATCATTTTAGGAAGTAGCCCAAAATCGCTCGTGGCAATAATAGTTTTAGGATATTAATGGGCCTATTCTTTTTTGTTGGGTTGAGTTTTGTTTTCGAAAAAATAATTTTATAATATAAAAAATGTATTAAAAATGTAAAAAAATATAGTTAAAAAGTAAAAAATTGTATTGAAAATGATAAAAACTGATTATAATATATTAAATTTACTGTTGAGACCGAGACCAAAACCAAAACTTAAAGAACAGGCCCAAAGGAAAAGCAATCCGAATTCTTTTCATGACAATTTTAAAGCCCATCATTAGCCCATTTTGGTTTGGCGTTGGAACTGCTGGGCAATTCACTTTTGGAAGAAGGTTCAATCAATGGTTTTAAGAATAAATGCCAACAAGATGATGTTTTTAGTTTGGGGAGAAGCCAATCATTCATTTGGCGGGGTTAAGTGAGTAGAGCGTTTTATTCTAAAATATTATTCGATATTCTAGTTGTGGTTTCAACACACATTTTGACATAGCGCAAGATAGTAAGAAACATAAATATTAGAAAAGTAGAAAGTCTTTTGAAAGATTTTTGAATCGCGCACGACTATTAACAAACTGACATCCAATATTTGTTGATCCAATCAAGGAAAGCCGAAAATCAGGAAGATTTCATATTGGAACTTCTTTCCATAATGAAAAAATAGTTCTACAATTGATAACACGCTCTTTTTATATGAAAAGGCGCCTGGAATAATAATAAAGCAAAATTCTGAAATTTGCTAAAAAGGGGATGGAATGTGGCCAAAAAGCATAGCAGGTCTTAACCGGCAAAGTGATGAGTATTGTTATTTGGCTCATTTCGCATCAACCTTATCAAACCTCTCCGTATACGCGAACGCCAAATCTACATGTGTCGCAACCGTAGCTGCATCCCATTTTTATTTTTCTAAATAAACTTTCTTACAATCTTCAACGTGCTTTTAATATTTTTGAAATCCATACAAATCGCCATTCATACCAAATTTACAAAACTTTGTCCTAAGCTCGGATACCATACATAACTACATTTGTCCTCAATTGTAGAGAAATAAATTGATTCATTGATACAAAGGAGGAACTGTATGTTATAAACTATGCGGTCTCATCCGACAAACCTTCTACGATACAATCGCTTCTCCAAATGAACATGATTCTTGGTAATTAACCCAAGGCAAAAAGAAAAAAACAACCTTTTCTTCGAGAATAATGTGGTCAAACGTGAGAAAAGAAAAAGGAAAAAAAAAAAAAAAAAAACCCCTGATCAAGAGAGTACTACTTTAGAAAAAGCCGTAATCCTCGCAGATTAAAGATTAAAGAGGAAAAAAAATGGGTGAGATTTCGATCTTTTGGTGGTCAAACCCAAACAAGCACGAAACATGCTTCAAAAGTTGCTATTATGCTATACTAACAGGTAACTATATTATAAACTTAATTAACTGTAACTGCGCCCCACATGATTTCTTCCGTTGGATATGGTTCTCGATTCTCCAAATCTTCTTTTTCTCTTTTGTTGGGGGGAGCCTTCCATCCGCGTATAAACTAAAGGGAAAATCACACTTTTGATCAGTCTTCTATATTCTCGTTACACTTTTTAGTTTTTTTTTTTTTTTTTTTTTTTTTTTGCTTCGCTGCTTATTTGGTCCATCTTCTATCATGTTTTGGTACATTTGGTCTTCGCTACCGGTTGTAGCCGATTTTTGAAGTCATCAGGGTTAAAATGCAAATTAAAATTTACACAATCACCTTTAAAATTACCGTATAGCAAGTAACAGAGACTGAAAGTACAAAGATATGAAAGACGATAGACTAAAAGTGTAACAAAATATAAAATATGAACAAAAAATGTAACGAGAATATAAAAAATATATTTAAAAAAATATAACAAAAGTATAGAAAAATGACCAAAAATACGGTTTTTCTTTATAAACTAATATAAAGCTAGAAAGCTAAAGACATCTTTCTCGTATTGTAGCGGACAACGTTTTACCTTTTGTGTAACACTGTATGACGTGTTTGTCCGCTGGGGATTTCTGGAGAAGTTTTAGGTTGAGTTGAGTTCCACTTAAGATAAAAATAAACTACAAACTAAAGTTGACAGTTGAGGAGAGATTATGACAGTTGCATGCCTTAGAGTTATGGCTGTCACGCCTTGTCTTTTAACAGGAATTCTGTTTTTCTGTCTAATTTTACAAATTTTATTATTCCAGTTTGTTTTATTGAAAGAATGTTGTTTTCGGTGTTAATTTTTAAATTTTGTGTCATGAATATTTTTTTTTTATATTTTTTATTTTATGTTTTAGAAACACTAGGATATTCCATGTAAAGAAAAGATTACACTCCAATTAGAGTTAGAACCATTCAGCGGCTATTTGATATACAGCGGCCTTGGATGTACAATTAATGTTATTGCAAGGGTCGTTGCATTACTACTACTCAGCGAGTAATGATTCCATCATAAAACTATAATGGAATTGTTATTCGCAGTAACCATTTCGATATTTGCAGTAACATTCCCCTGTGAAAAGTCTGAATTGCCCCTTAGGTTTTTAAAAAAATAAAAGAAATCATTTTCACTCTAATTATGACCGATAGTAATGAGGACAATCCATATTACACGGTAAGTAAACAATCTATAAAAATTTTTTTACGTAAAATTGGTTTTTTAACGAAAAAAAAAATCTATACATTATTCATGTTCTTTTCTCCTTTTCTCAAATTCTAACATTTCTAACGTGGTATCAAAAATAATTTAATCCAAGTACAACTTTCGCAGTATTTTTGGGTCAAAATACCACCGGCCCAAAATATCGCCAGCCCCAGGGTATTTTGGGCCAAAATACCGCCAGGCGCCGGCGGTATTTTGAGCCAAAATACCACCCGCCCACAGTATTTTGGGCCAAAATACCGCCCACTTTGGGGCCCGGCGATATTTTGAGCCAAAATACCACCCGCCCGCAGTATTTTGGGCCAAAATACCGCATACTTTGGGGGGTATTTTCAAAATGTTACTGCAAATAGTAATTTGGTTATTTTGAAAAAATCTCGTTTATTTTGTGATTTTTTGGGTAAAATTTTGGGGCAGACAGGGTTTTTTTTTTAACAAAGAAACTTTATGTAAAAAAATGTATACATACACGTGTGAGTGAAAAACGAATAACTGTAAATAGGTAAAGTGTAAATGAATTTTTTTTTTTCAACTAAAGGGCAAAATAGACTTTTTACAAAAAAATCTTATTGCAAATATCAAAATAGTTACTGTAAATAACAGGCCCCAACTATAATTTTACTCTAAAACGGATGTGTCCAATCAAGTAGAAAAATGCAAAGTCTAATGCATCACAAAAAGAGTGCTGGAGTGGTAGGGTAACATTACGGGTATAGAGTGGAAAACAAAACTTTTTTTAATATTTGTCCATTTAGATATTTTTAGTCAGTTGGTCAATTCAATGTTAGACCGGAGGGAATAATGGCAAAATGCGTACTCCTAAATTAAAACGATTAAAATCTTTATCGAGGGGAAATGTGCACATAAACTTGAACTAGAACGATGTTAGTATACAACTTAAATTTTAGGAAATAAACTAAGTAAAGGATTGCTAGTTAACAACACAATTTGTCATATAGTCCCATCATAAAATTTGACATGTTTAATTTATAAGTATGTTCAGTTACTTTAATAATATGATGATTTTAAATTTTTTTGGGATTTTATATATTTTTGTTACTTTAATTATATATATTTTTTTACGTATAATGGATACGGATGTGCCCCACTGATTTTTTTTTTTTTTTTTCCTGACTACGCCATTGAACTCTCTCCTTATTCGGCTTTAAATTGAAAAGATCACCTTACATTTTTACAAAATGTATAATTTTGTATGAAGTTCATAATACAATGTAAAAACTTATTAATTTGTTACTATTTATTTCACTAATATTTATATTTTTTAGGTGTGTAAAACACACAAACTTATATTAGTAATAGTAGAAAATTAAATATTTAAAAACTAAACTTTTTTTTTTTAACTCGGCTCTTTGATGTATTACGTACCTACTCATATACTAGTCAAATTTAGAAAGGATATAGTTTTAAATTAAATTAAATTAAATAAAATTGTAATTTGATGTGATATTTTCATTAAAATTCAACGACATTATCTTCAAGTATATATGCATGACAAACCATGGGTAAACTGATCACATGGGACTATCATTTCTGTGTTTGCACTACAAATACAAGACAGAGATCAACATTCATGCGTTTAATTAAAAGCTAGTGACTTATTTATACAAACATTCAATTAGATCAAAAGCACGAACCATGTGCTGGTACCACCAACCATTGTGATGATAGTAAGGAGTAAATTAATAGTTTTATTATTCTTTTACTTCTTCCGTTTCTTTCAAAAAATTCACTTTGTATTACTGTTTTTTTAGTAATATAAAGTGAACTTTTTGAGTGGACAGAAGAAATATTTAAGCTTTAAATTCTATATTGAATCGGATAAAATATGAGATAAATACCAACTAGATACGTTATATGAAATTTAAAGACTATTAAAATAAAGTAATTTTAAGTTTAGAGACTAAATGAAATTTAATATAACCAAATTTAGAGACTAATAGAAACTGTTTTTTCCATTTTGTTAGAAATAGTGTAAAGTTATATTTTATAATTTATAAACAATTATACTATTGAGTTCTTCTAGTAGAGTATTTACTTTAATATTTGTCATTTCCTTTTGCCAAAATAAATTTTTTTAAAATCCATTATTTATCATTAATTGATTTTCATTTATGGGCTACCTTTTAGTTTCTTAGATTGCACTCCTTTCATCCTATTTAAAGAGTAATACATTCATAATACTATAAATACACGACTCTTTTATTGGACAAAGATAAAAGAAATTTCCCATTTTTTATATTGTATTCTATTTAGATTTGAACACTTGTCTTTGAGATATAGCATTTCCATTATTTTCGAAACCAATTGTATATTTTTAATTTAGCAACAAACAATCTTTCAAGTGTTGCAAAATTTTGTATTTTTTTCAAAAAAGTTATTTTCCTTTCAAAAAATATATATATCATTTAATATTAATAAGTCCATTCCATCTCTACCTTTTAGGTGAGTGTCGAAAGAATAATCGTACATGAGTCTTGTGACTCAAAATGAGCGTCTTTTTATTTATTTATTTATTTTTCGGTTAACAAATATACAAACAATTGCAAATCGATTAAGTCACGAGTTTGGAAAATGGGGGGTTTTGTTTTATAGAGACTTGTATTCTACTTCTTCTAGACATCCATTTGAAGTCAAGAAAGTCACATGTAAAGTTGATTCCGTTGACAAATGGAGAAACCACAAATGAACATTCCAACTTTACTTTAACGAGATAATAAAAGTATTAAGTTGGAAAATTAAACTTAATGGAGGATAATTCCGTAGCTAAAAATATATACCCTAAATCAACAGCGAAGCTTTTTACCCTTTTTACTTTTATACTAATATAATTATATGTAGCTCATAATTAAATGTACCGTTAATAGAAAAAAATAAGTACGTGAATAAAACAAATGGTACTATTAAATTAACTATTTTAAGAATTATAGTTGAGAACATTCATAAAAATTTATTCATTTATAAAAGTAAATCTTTTAATGGGATGAAAAGAGTAGCTTTTTTTTAAACACATTACACAATAAGGGTGTTTGGATCACTCATAGAAATAAGAATAGGAATGAATATAAATATAAGAATATATATTTTTGTTAAAAACATTCAAATTATATCTAATTCTCACAAATAAAACATGTTCGTTTTTAGAAAAATACGATAGTCCCTTCACGGAATTATTCTTTCATTGATAATGACTTATAATGTATTACTAATACAGTTACATAAGTAATTATATAAGTCATTATTTAGTGAATAAATAATTAAATAATTTCGTGTAAAAATAATAGTATGACCTAAAATTTTCCCCATATCAATCTAAATATTTTCACTCTCATTTCGCTATGAGATGGAATCAAACTCATTTCTCATTTGAACTCTCATTATCCAAGCACCACCTAATTCTCATATCAATTCTTAATAAAATTTTGGGCATCGATATCGAAGATACTAGGAATTTCTTCCTTCGCTTTTGGTTCATTGTGGAAGATTCAATTTTGACAGATTTGACAACATGTGTCTTAGTATGCCCAACACGTGTATAAAAGGGCAAAAAAAAAAACTACACTTGTTCAATAATTAATTAATTAACTAGGCAAAAAAAGGTAATAGTATAAAGATGAATGAAAAGGACGAAAGGCCCCAAAAATTCAACTTGTTCCGCGGTAGACACCAAGGAGTTTCATAAAGGGACACGTGCTCAAAACTCCATGAGGGCCATGGCCCCAATTTTTTGGAATCATGTCGGCCTTTATAATCCTCTTCTTTCCTCATTTTGATCTATGTGATTTTAACTAGCTATGGAAACAATGAAGAACTATTTTATTAACAACTTAAAATTTAAACCTAACCGTTTTTCTGTTCATACGAATTGAGATATACTTTTCTTGTCTCAAATTATATGATGTTTTAATTTGTTTCACACAAACTAAAACAATTGATAATATTACAAAGTTAATTCGTTTTTTTGTCTCAAATTTATACCCGTCCAGGTGGAGGGATGCATTGGTTGGGGGGGGGGGTGGTTGCCCAGCCGGGCTGTAGAGTTGGGAGATCTGAGGTTCAATGTTGGTAGCAGAGTTGTCTTGGCTGCTAAGTCACGTAAGGTGGGGCGGAGACTCCTGCACTTGGGCTACTTATCACAGGGGCGTCGTCGATTAGTTGAATCTGAGCACTTGAGGAGTCTGAGCCTGGGAATGCAGCTAGTCAATGTGGGGGTAGCCAGGGGGAGGATAGTCAGTGTTATGAATGGGCTAGGGCAGATGTTTTAAATCAATCTGCCTTGTCATCATGAGTAGTCATTGTTGGAGCTGTCAGGGGCTTAGACATCCTTTGACGGTTCGAGAATTGGGCGGACTTATCTTCTTGAGTAGACTTGATTTAATTTTCCTATTAGAAACACGGGTCTTCCTTCTTCTTCTTTTTTCCCCTCTTTTCTTTGTCGTCTCCCCCGCTGCCGTTCGCTCAGCAATTTCTCCCTCCTCCCTACGTCTTCGCGTCGCCCTTCTCCCTCCTGTCGTCATCGTCTTCGCGTCATCGTCATCTTCGGGGTTGCTTTTTTTTTTTTCCTTTCTTATTTTTGGCTGGAAATTGAAATTGCAAAACCGAAGCTCTGCAATTTCAATTGCAGAACTTTGGTTCTGCAATGAAAAATTTGCAGAACCGAAGTCTGCCAGTTTTTTTTTTGAATTTCTTTTTTTTTAGTCCCTGCATTTTTCTTTTTTTTTTTAAAGTCCCTGCTGAAGTAATTTCCTTTTAGTCCCTATCATTAGTTTTTTTTTTTTTAGTCCCTACTGTTAGTTAATGGTTACTTTATGATTTTGGGCAAAACACCGAGGGAGGGGGTTCTTTACAGGTTTTTAAACCAACCGGGGGGGGGGGTCCTTATTAGTTTTTGAAACCACGGGGGTTATTTACACTTAACCCTTAAAATATTAATTGTGTTTCATCTTTGACTATTGCTTTAATTATCTCACCATCAAAGGTCACTGATTGTTGGTGTATAAGAACCGTCATTACGGCGTTGCTATTTCTTTGTTGATTTGTCTTTACATTTTACTAGAGCTATATTTAAACTTATTGGGGTTATTTGTAAAAATTAGAACTTTGGGGGTAGTTACAAACATTTAAATTTTTGGGGGATAATTGCAAAATTTTAAAAAAAACTTTAGGGGGTTGATTGCAAAAAAGTAAATTTTAGGGGTGTTAATTGCAAAAAAATAAAACTTTAGGAGGTTAATGCAAAAAATTAAAACTATAGGGAGTTAATTGTAAAAAGTAAAAGTTTAGGGGGCTAAGTGCTAAAATGTTAAACTTTAGGGGGTTAATTACAAAAATTAAAATTTTAGGGGATTAATTGCGAAAATTAAAACTTCAAGGGGTTGATTACAAAAACTAAAACTTTAAGGGGTTAATTACAAAAATTAAAACTCTAAGTGTTAATTGCAAATATTAAAACTTTAGAGGGTAAATTGCAATTTTAGAAAAAGTTTGGGGTTTTTTTGCAATTAACTCTAAAAAAGTAAGCCTTGAGAAATTAGGAGGAACCGAGAAAGAGGAATATGAAAGAAAATAGTTTGGAAGGGTAAAAATAAAATATAAAAAAATAGCTCACTTTTTATCATTTATGTGTACAATTTCTTGGACACAAAAATTTTAAGCTTTATGGGATTAATTATAAAAATTGAAACTTTAGGGAATCGAATAGTGGGTCCCATAAAAATAAAAAAAAAAGGAGAACATAAAGGATGGTGGAGAGAGAGAGAAAGAATGCAGAAAGAGAGAGAGAAGGGAAGAGGAATAAAAGGATAAAAATAGAAAAGATTTTTATTGGCTCCACTATATACCTTTTATGTAAAATTCTTGCACATATTATGTGTAAAAAATAGTATCCTAATGTTTTTGTTGTACAAATTTTGAACATCTAGATAATGATCATAATTCTTCAAACATTGAGGGAAGTAAATGTAAATTACCATTCTCTCCTTTTGGGCCATTTCTTTCGGTGGGGGTGGTTTTGCAATGATTTTAGGACTGCTTTTGGCATTAATGATGGCCATTGGGTTAAACATGATATGATGGAATGCCGCAGTTGGAGTAAGCAGTGATCAAAGAAGTGTGGGGTTTGGTTAATTTAATATTTGTTGGTCCCAGATGTTATCCACCAAAACCTGTTTAGTCGGCGGTTATTAAGGAACCAAAATTGTCTACGCCTCTCAACCTAATAGATTGCAAATAATTATTCTAAAAACTTGTGTTCGACCACATGTCTTCCAAAAACTTGTATTCGACGACGTGTTTGATGGTTTGATAGTGCACTTATTAGTTAATTTCTCATGAAAAGTCGAGTACTGAATGTATGGCAACTATGTTATGAGAATAGGCTAGTTTTGCCTTTGACGTGTCGTGTATTAAGTTTATCTTTTAATATATCGAGTTTAACTGTTGATATGAACTGCAATTATGAGTTTAGTTGCTGAAATATCACATTCTGAGTTTAGTTTATGATGTATCGCGTATTGAATTTAACCTTTAATATAATGCAATTAAGAGTTTAATTAGATGTGAAAATATCGTTTATCAAGTTTAACTTCTAATTATCGCGTATTGAATTTAACATTTGGTGTATCGAATTTAACACATGATATATCGCAGTTATGAGTTTAACTGCTAGAGTATCGTGTATTGAGTTAAACCTCTAATGTATCATGGTTATGTTTGAAACAACAACTATCGCGGTTATAAGAAACCACACATATCGAGTTTAATTGTTGAGATATAGTGCATCGAGCCATAGATCGATCTGACAAGAGACTCTATCTAAATTATTGTGTAAGGATTGCAAAAAAAAACATATTTCTAAAATGAAAATATAAACACTGTATAATAATTGTATGTCACATGAATCACTATTAGAATTTCAGTGATAATAAGGAAATCAAAAATGTATAGAGAATGGTGTAGTCCAGGTGAAAAGACAAAATGACTAACCATATATCTTATTATTATGCTATACTCATTAAGGATAGTTTTTATTTTTTTAATTCATGTCACATTATTTACTATACAATCTCGCCTTCAAATATAATTAACTGAATAATTTTCTCTAATAAACTTTTTAGCAAAAGTGTTTGGCTCGCTAGTCAGACTGAGTGGCCGACGTTGGCTATACCAGCAGCCACCATGTCTTTCAAGAAACAAAAAATATTACTATATTCGTTTCATTAAAAAATTACACAAATATAATTATTTATGAATTATATAATGTAACTTTAAAACGAACTTTTCAAATAGAACCGTATGATATAAAATACTCATATTTTATTAGTTAAAAAAAATTAATACTGCACCTTAATATTACTAAATGTAATATAATACTAGTTAATTTTTGTATGTGTGAAGTTTATAGAATTCAATAAAATAATAACCAAGAATGAGCTAGTGCACCAACGATTGTGATGCATAGCTGACCATCTAGATGTCAGAAGTTCGATTCCTACTTTTGTAATAGATTAGGAAATGTAATGATGCATTAAAAAAATAATAAATAAACAAAATAATAATCAAGTTCTCAGTGTGTAATTTAATTATAGAAACTCTTTGAATTTTTCGAGAAAGATAAACCTATTCAAATTTATAATGTATCTACTGTGATTGCATTCTCCAAGTCCAGCTTCAGTAGTTTGTTTCCTTTTTTTGTTGTTGTGAGAATTAGGTTCACGTAAGTCCTCTTACAACTTTTTCCCTTTTCGATATTGGACCTCGCGTGTTGTGGAGAAGTTACTTTGCGTCCTTTCACTGAGTTACTAGTCGTTTCTAGTCCAGCTTTAGTTCAAAAACTTGAGTTTACGATCCCTTTTTCCTCCACCTCAATCTCACAGAAACATTATTTAAGGGGTACGTAGTAGTACTTTTTAAAAACCTCGAGGAAATAATGGTAGTCTCATCAGATTCTAGGGGCGAGAAATGTAATTTAACTAATGTTAAATAAGTAATTATGCATAGTACTAAAGTTTATGAATTGATTCACATTGGCTGGCTTATTCATTACTCTTCATACACTCTCATGCTCATTATTGTCAAAATTACCCATTAATTAAATTGGGTAAACCTCAGTAGTAATCATGGACACTGAAAGCCTGTATGAGACTATTTACTTATTTTTAAGAATCATATGCCCATTTTCCCCTTTTTATTCCCACTCGCCAACGTACCCTATCTATAAAATTGGAATTAGAAAATTATATATATATATATATATACACACACACACACACATAGAATAGTATATTCTACTATTTTATATATGTGAGTGAACTAGTTCTGGTTACATCAGCATTGTGCTCATTTGGGTATCCATCAAGTAATAGTGAAGACTGATTCGAAATATATAGCGGAAGCTCTACGCAGCAGCTAAAAAGTGCAATGGGACTTGCTGTACCCCTTTCACTTGATTCAGGAAGCTTGAGCTCCGGGGATGGTTGTTCGCCATACTTATCGGGAAGGAAACAACCCCAGCATATTACCTTGCAAAACTTGCATCCTCGACGACTTCAGATCATTCGTTCTAACCCAGTCAATTACCTACCACTTTTGCAAAGTTGCTTGCTTCTGACTAGGCGGGAATACCTTTTATTCGGCTTTAAACATTTGTAAATCCTTAAGGTCATTGTGAACCCCCTAATTTTGCAATAAAGATACCACCAAATTTCATTTAAAAAATAGATATATAAGTGAACATAAAAGTAAATTTATTTTGTCATTCACTTACTCACTTGTATTCTACTAGTGAGAAAGTAACAAGTCCTAATAACTTTGTTTAGTAGACATCCCAATGCATTTAAGATATTGGTCTATGAGAGACCAAAGATCGAATCCTAACAACTTCTAGATGCAATGGCTCCCCAATTATTATTGAGAGTAACAAAATAAGTTTACTTTATCATTATTTAATTAAATAAGACATAAAAGCTTAAACGGAAAATATTAACTCAATTAGATAGTTAGGTTGGATAATTAATGCATTCTCAAAACTGTGATTACAAACTGCCACTAAAGTTTTAAAAAAATTAATAGCTCATGACATAATTGGCCTATTCTTTAATGAAGGTTTTAGTTTTGGTTTTTGGAAAATAATTTATAATGTAAAAAGTATATTAGAAATGTAAAAAAGAATAGCTAAATAGTAAAAAGTTGTATTGAAAATGATCAAAGCTGATTATAATATATTAAATTTACTCTTGAAACCAAAACCAAAACTCAAACCAAAGCGTAAAGAACACGCCCAATATGATATCGCACCCCTCGATTGATGAGTCCATGGATGTGTAAGTCCATAAATAGGCTTAAATACTTCACCTTATACTTTAATGTTTAAAATGATATTATTGCATTGGCTTATTCATTATGGCATCAACAAAGGAACAAATATATTGGTAATTATAGAATACCGTTACACTTAAATTAAAAAAACAAATTAACAGGAAAAAGTTAATAAAGACTGACATAATACGATATGATATCGTATGATTCGCGTCACTCAATTTATAAGGAGAAATTAATTAATGTGGTTTCTATGGATGTGTTGAACCGTAAATATGTTTAAATACTTTGATTTTTCGACCCACTATTTATTAGCGTTTATCGTATATGGAGTTGATAGATTGTCAGAATATAATTGTTATTTTGAGATTTTGTATAAAAGATTGTCAGAAATTATTTTTAAAGGGTGACAGTTTAAGTCGTGTTTGTATTGATGAATTCGCTCGTAGCATGTTAGGATAGTATTCTGTGTCATGTAACGAATTGTCGCCCTTACTATTATATTGTTTGTATTATAAAAAGGAAAATGATTTTTTGAGTTAAAAAAAAGTCAGTAATTAATATGACATCATATTAATAGAGTCACTTGTAAGTATCTACTACTATTTTTTTCACTTAATTGTTAATTTAGTCAATGAGCATTTACTCTCAAGTTTTCAATCAATGTATTGTTTTACTCTTTTAAGGGTAAAGTAATCCTTCAAAAAAAAAAAAAAAAAAAGGTAAAGTATAACTTGCCCATCGTAGTTTGATAAATAAACAACTTACTCCTCGTAATTTGATAAAGAAACAACTTGCCCCTAATGATTTGAAAGTTAACAACTTACTCTCACGTGGCTTAAAAATGTACAACTTACTCCATAGTTTGAAAATAAATAATTTACCCCATATGATTTGAAATTGGATAACTTAGCCCATTTTTAATCTCATCTCAAAAATGAAATGGGGATAAATTGTCCATTTTAACTCTATGGGCCGTAAGTTGTCAAATTTTAAATCACGTGGGTAAATTGTACATTTTTAAATTGTACATTTTTAAACCACAAGAAAGTAAAATGTTCATTTTCAAATCATGTGGCGTAAATTGTCAATTTTCAAATAACGAGAGTAAATTATAAATTTTCAAATGACATAAGGATAAATTATCTACTTTCAAACCCTGAAAGAGTCCAATTAATTATGCGTCATTTAATATTATTGACTTTGTATATAATGAACAAGCATATATGCCAAGCTATAATCAATTTTGTTTTGAAGACATCCAAAACCATCCTTCTTCATAAGTCATGACAAAATGGGGCCATTAATTTATACCAAAATGTTGAAAAGGGACCTTCTCTACTTCTACCTGTATTCTGTAGAGTGCATTGTGTACTAATTGGCACGTTTTTTAATTTAAGTTTCAAATCAAGTTTGAAACTTTATTTTGAAAAAATATTTTTATAATTAATTTTTCATTATTTTTAATATAATTTTTTACCATTCACCTATACTTTTTAAATTTTTTAATACACTTTTACATTATAAAATTATTTTCTTAAAATTTCACCAAGAAATTTATTGCCTGTCATAATTATTTCTCTCATTCATTTATTTTCCTGCATTTTCAAGAGAAAATATAGAGGAACTCGTAAAAGTAGAAAAGGGGAAAAGAGAGTAGGAAGAAGGAAGAAGGCAAGAAAAGTGGGGGACAGAGTCACATAGATATAGAGAAATACAGAGTGAAAGAGTACACTGATGAATGATACTCTTCTCTAGGGTTTGATCCTACATTCAGGGATTCAAATCCCTGTAGCCACCATTTCTCTCCCTCTCTCTTGCCTAAATTCCCACATTTTCTCATCTGGGCTGTCCTCATTCCCCGCAAAACACACCCCTCTGTTAAATCTTGAGCTTTGATCCTTTTTCAAGTATGGAGTTTTGCCAGAATTTTGGAGTGCAATTGTAATGAGATATGACTATGGTTGATCCAAGGAGAGTTTGCATTTTCGCAGCAACACTTGGGTTTGTGCTGAATGTGGTGTTGGGAGTTACAAATCCGGGCGATTTCAAGGTTTTGGATGATTTCCGAAATGGTTTGGATAATGCGGAGCTCCTCAAATGGCCGGCTAAAGGGGGCGATCCGTGCGGCCCTCCTGCATGGCCTCATGTGTTCTGTTCCGGGGACAGAGTCACGCAAATTCAGGTCCAAGGTATGGGCTTGAGTGGGACTCTGCCGCAGAATTTAAACCAGCTGGTTAAGCTCCAGAATGTCGGTTTGCAGAAGAACAATTTCAGGGGAAGTTTGCCGAGTTTCAGTGGGCTTTCCGACTTGCAATTTGCGTACTTGGATGCAAATGATTTCGACACAATCCCTTCAGATTTCTTCGATGGCCTCGGTAATATAAGGGTTTTAGCCTTGGATCAAAACCCGTTTAATGCTAGTAATGGTTGGACTATACCTTCTGGGCTGCAGGAATCTCCTCAATTGACAAACTTTTCTTGCTCAAGCTGCAATTTAGTCGGACCGTTGCCGGATTTTTTGGGAAATTTGGCGTCTTTGACTTCACTGAAATTATCTTACAACAACTTATCTGGAGAGCTTCCTCCTAGTCTTTCTGGTTCGAATGTGCAGATTCTTTGGTTGAATGATCAATACGGCGGCGGATTGACCGGTCCAATTGATGTCATCGCAAGCATGAGCTCTCTGTCGCAGGTATGGATGCACGGTAACCAATTTTCTGGGCCAATTCCAGATAATATTGGGGATTTAGTTTCGTTGGGTGACCTCAATTTGAACGGGAATCATCTTGTTGGTTTGATTCCGCAGAGCTTGGCCAACATGAATAATCTGGAATCACTAAATCTGAACAATAATATGCTTATGGGTCCTATCCCAAAGTTCAAGGTTTTGAATGTTAATTATAGTTCAAACTCTTTTTGTCAACCAGATCCTGGTGAGCCTTGTGCTCCTCAAGTTAATTCTCTTTTGGGATTTCTTCATGAAGTGAATTATCCATCTAATCTTGCTTCTGAGTGGACTGGCAATGATCCCTGTAGAGGGCCCTGGTGGGGGATTACTTGTACTCCACAGGGTCAAGTTTCTGTTATTAATTTGCAGAAGCTTAATCTTAATGGCACTCTTAGTCCTTCACTTGCCAATTTGAGTTCATTGCTTGAGATTCACTTAGCAGGAAACAATTTACATGGTTCTGTTCCTTCGAATTTGACACAGTTGAGGTTTTTGAGATTGTTGGATATCAGTGGGAATAATTTTGATGCGCCATTGCCGAAATTTGGCAATGGGGTGAATTTGATTACTGATGGAAATCCCGGATTGAAACCTGGTGGTAAACCAAGACCACCCTCCCCAGCAGAAGAGAGACACTTGCCTCCTTCTTCACCTAAAGGTCCAGTACACATTTTGCCACCAGATGTTGATGATAAACCACCACCATCACACCCTGCTCGGGGTTCAACCGAAAAATCAGCTGCTGTTATCAAGGAGAGGCCTCCTGAGAGATGGAATGTAGGTTCAATTATGGGGATTTTTGCAGGCTGTGTAGTTTTGGTTGTTTTATCAGTTGGTTTGGTTGCCTGCTGCCTGAAAAAGAGTAAAAAGGCCAAAAGCAATGATGCTGGTATAGTTGTCCACACTAAGGATCCATCTCAGTCGGATCAAATGGTCAAAATTGCGATCTCTGATCACCAATACCCTGAAGGCAGTGCTGAGAGTAAGTTTAGTGGTGGAGAGGAAAGTGCTCATTTCATTGATGGTGGAAAGGTTAAAATCTCAGTTCAGATCCTGCGTAAAGGGACCAAGAATTTCTCACAAGAGAATGAACTAGGCCGTGGCGGTTTTGGAGCTGTTTACAAAGGGGAGTTAGAAGATGGGATGCCAATAGCAGTGAAGAGAATGGAATCCGGGATAATAAGCAGCAAGGCATTGGATGAGTTCCAGGCAGAAATTGAGGTTCTCTCTAAGGTCCGGCACCGCAATTTGGTTTCCCTTCTTGGATATTCCGTTGAGGGAAATGAGAGGCTTTTGATTTATGAGTATATGCCTCAAGGGGCTCTTAGCAGACATCTGTTCCGGTGGAAAAGCCTTAGCCTGCAGCCTTTATCATGGGCAAGCAGGCTATCTATTGCTTTGGATGTTGCCAGGGGTGTTGAATATCTCCATAGTTTGGCTCATAGAAGTTTCATACATCGGGATCTAAAGTCTGCAAATATTCTTCTGGATGATAATTACCGGGCTAAAGTGGCAGATTTCGGATTGGTGAAGCTCGCTCCCGACAGAGATAGGTCTGTCACAACCAAGCTTGCAGGCACATTTGGATACTTGGCACCTGAATATGCAGGTAAGAACTCTTGCGGGAGATTATATTTTGATGTCATTTGTTTTACATTTCAAAGTCAATTTGGTTCATTCTTGTTCAGTTCCTGTTTTATTAAATCCTGTTTCTTTGTAATTCTAGTGACAGGGAAAATCACTACGAAAGTTGATGTCTTCAGCTTTGGAGTTGTGTTGATGGAAATCTTGACTGGCTTAGTTGCACTCGATGAGCAACGTTCTGAGGAAAACCGATACTTGGCAGAGTGGTTTTGGCAAATAAAGTGTAACAAAGAGAAGTTTATAGCTTGCCTTGATCCAGCTCTTGATGCAAAAGAAGATATTCATGATAGTATCTTTACAGTGGCAGATCTTGCCGGACATTGCACAACCAGGGATCCGAATCATCGCCCTGAAATGGGATACGCTGTGAATGTTCTGTCTGCACTAGTTGAAACATGGAAACCGACCGAGGGAAGCGAAGATGAGTATGGCATTGATTACCGTTTACCTCTTCCTCAGATGTTGAAAGGGTGGCAGGAGGAAGAAGCCAAAGGTTTAAGTGGTTCTAGCCAGGACAGCAAAGGCAGCATTCCTGCTAAGCCAGCTGGATTTGCAGATTCATTTACCAGTAACGATGCGCGCTAGCGGGCGAAAAACCTAGCTACAAGATGCAATCCTTCAATGGCTCTTCCTTAAAATCCAGTGTTTGTACCTTGTAATGTTAAAATGTAGATACACAGAAAGCCATTTTACAGAACCATCTTTTATTTGGGGTGACATTTTCTTGAAATTTCTGGTTCAGATAGAGTCAATTTGCATTGTCATGTGTTCTACATTTTGTGGTTAAAGTGCAGAAACCATGAAATTAACCTTTTGAGTTCCTCAAGTTTTTATATGATTGATATTTGATGATGATGTTGTTGTGTCCTATTTCATGTTTTTGGTTGCGATGCGGTTTGATTTTAACCACAGAAAGTGTCGGTGGAGGCATGAATGATACATCCACAGTTGATATTTTGGTGTAATGTTATGTGACCCCCAGAAGCAGATGGGATAAGAAGAGAAAAGATTCTCTTTCGGAAGTAATTAATCATTGTTGGGTCGCAATTCGGGTTGTGTATAAATCGTCAATGTTAATGTGCAAGATTTGTGTTTTTCGTGTTAATGACAACTGTGGTGATATATAAATTGACGAGTCACTTACAACATGTTGAACTTGTTTTGTGTTATTGTGTCATGTTAGAAAATGTCCCGATATTTTTATATGAGGGAGTCTCCCGCCAGACCTGTCGTAAGCATGTTTTTTTCTTCTTTTTATTCTTTGAAATAAACACACTTTTGTACATGCGATAATGCTACTCATAAAATCGATATTTTATTTTTTCACAACAAATAATACTTATTATGTATGTATTTAAGAAACACACAACTATTTTTTGGTTATTATTTCTTTGAAATAAGCAATACATTAACAATTAAATTCGATACATAATATACTATAATCGATATGGTATACATCAAAGTTTAAACACGATATGAAATACTTCCTAATATACCTACAATATTTCTACGTTAAATTCAATACTTGCGCTCGCATTTTAAATATATATCTATATATATATATGTATGTATAAAGAAGAAACACGCGTCGAACAATTAGAGAGATAACAAAAGTTCTTGTGTTTTTACAGGTCATTTTCATGAAAAACGTCAAACACAGAATGGCCCCTATGGGATGGGGCAGAATGAAGTCCACGTAGTGTTGCATCTTGGTACTATGTATGGTTGCGCCAAAAGAGGGAGAACCGTGGGGGATCTCTCTTTGTTAAGGCGTCGCCATCATTCAACTGCTGCATAATAGACTACTCACTCACTCACACTTAATTGGTAATGGTGGAGATAATTGCAAGAATTTTACCGTTTAAATTTCAAATGCAATGAATTCTCTAGCTTCTTTTTCTTCTGCAAGAATTTTGTGTCGGCAAGGCACTAATAGTAATTTACTTTAGGATCTTATCATCTTTTTCGCTTACGTTGAATTTCAGCTTCTTCAATGTCGGAAAGAAGACAAACCCCACAACGAAATTGCTTCACCCTTTCTCGTATCAAATCAAAAGAGATGAGGCAATTCCTTCGACCACTAAATTTGACAGCAATTTTCATCAACCAAATTTCAACGCAAGTTCACCACCACAAACCCCGCCATTGGTATCAATCCAGACACTTGTAGATTTTAAGTTTGAAACTTGAAAATTCTTAGGTTCAATACTTCTTCTCAAACCTATTTATTTTTACGAAGTATCTATTTATGTCGTCATAATAAAATATGCTTAAACTCCTTATAAATTATCAGGAAATTTGTAATAATTTTTGTTATGATATAATAACACGATATGAATCTAACACATTACCCTATTCAATGCATTATTATACTCAACAATAGATATGGATTTTCCTTTCGCAAATCTAGTGAAGTTGATACGGAATGACAGAACTTGTTTTTGTTTGTTTCTTTCTAACTAGATGCATATTTGATTAAACAAATGTATTACATTGTCTCACACAACACCACGTTACTAATTGTGTTCGATCCATACCAAATAAAGAGATTGAATAGGCAAGAAGAATTTTCTTGTTGGAGTTGGAAAGGGTTTGAGCGAGTTCAATTATTCTATTCAAATTTTTCTATCTTATTATGTTCAACAGCCGCAATAGTGTTCTCACACTTTGTCATTATTAAACAAAATAAGACGGAAATAACTTAAGAGATGATCTGAGTGAGTTCTAACCAATACTACAAATGTATATCCCTAATTTAGTCCATCACACCATTTATCTCAATAATCATTGATCTTTCCTTATGGAGGGATCGGATGCTCATATGAGGAAACTTCATAGCTTTGAGTTTAAAATTTTATGTGTACGTGTGACTCGTGCGAGAGTGAACTCCTTTGCAAAAAATTGTATTGGAGGTACGGTTCAATAGTTCGTGTATCAAATATTGATTGTAGGCTCTAGTGTAACGCGTTTAACCTCTGATGTATCTCGTAGTGAGTTTAGCCTGATATATCGAGTTTCTTTCGATGTATCACGTATTCAGTTTAGTCTTTTGATGTATCGTGCATTGATCAAAACACACGTATCCATTATAACTATTGAAATATCGTCGTCGAACCGCCGAACATGCAACTCGCCCTTGTTTTATTATTTTGCTTTTGTGTGAAAAAAATTAATTCTACTTTTCTTTTTTTACGAGAGATTATTTTTAGTGTAGACTGTACCATCTAAAATTGCACTGTTTTAAATATAAACTTGCCTTTAAGCGCCAAATAAGGCCCATAAATGGGATAAACGAAAACTAAACCCCGGCAAGTGTGGGGTAAGGGGAGGGCTTTGTAACTCCGAAGTCATATTTCTGATTTTTGAGGATGCAAGGATAAAAAAAATTAAAAAAAGCCCTAGCCAATATTTGTTCACGGAATCCCTCCAAGAATCGAGCATTATGGGTGGACTCGTATGATATGTAATACTCGCTCCGTTCCATTAGAAGGTACAATAAACTAGACCCTTCTAATAGAACAGAGGGGATATTGAAAATTTCCGCCGTTTCTAAAATTTCCATCAAAAGTTCTTATGTTACGCTAGACAAATCTCATCCCGAAACATGGATTTGGTTCCAGATATAACATTAGTCATCCTATGAAAGTCTTAAAATGACTGAATTTTCGCTTGAAAAAAAAAAAAAATTCTACTAATTTTCTTACATAATCTTAATACAATGTTTATATTTTAGAAACAACATTAAAGAAAATACTATTTTAAAAACAATACCTAAAGTGCCAAAATTCAAGAATGGGCTTGGACTAATGAATAAGGCCAACTTATCCTTTTTTAATAGCTTGAGCAAAAATATTTTGGGCCCAATACATTTACTTCCCTTGAGCAGTAAGTTTAATTATTATTATTATTTTTGGTAATATTACTCTCAAACTACAAAAGTGGCACATCACTCTTGTCACTCATAGCTTGAGTTTATTCCATTTTTTTTTATTAATTTGTTTTACAATACTAATTTTTCATTCAGAACTACGTGCCACTCTGTCAAAAATAGCATGTTACTCCTTTAAAATTACAGCGTGCTACTACTTCAAGATTAGCACATGTGCTACTCCTTCATTGCTATTTTTCATTGGTAGTTTCCTTTTTTTTTCTTTTTTTTGGATTGATTTTCTTATTGACACTTTGAAGAGTACAATAACTACTCTTCAAGAATATCACTGCCTTTTTTTTTTTTTTTTTCAACTTGTTAAATTTCCTTTTTTCTTTTCCTTTTTAAGGTTTTTTTTTTTCTTTCTTAAAATGATAATTTTCAGGATAGTCACTGCTTTTTTAAAACTTAATTATTTATTTTCTTTGTTAGCGTCCTTTATATTAGTTTGAATGTAAAAACAATAAAAACATAGTATATACTGTTCACATGAATTATGGTTGCACGTATAAATCCGTTTTACAAGAGACCAACTCTAGTTCGAGATATCAATTGCAGATAAAAATTAAGGTATTTTTTTGCAATGAACCCCAAATCAAATTAAAAAGAAAGAAGTTGAGGACTTCATAACTGAAGTTAATCTGAGCCGTATACTATTTGCAGTGACAATTTTACTATTTACAGTAACATTTTTGGGTAAATTGTCTAAATTTCCCTTTAGGCTTAAAAAAAAAAACACATTTTAAACCCTTATAAAGGTTGCAGGATGTGTCCTTCAGCTTTCATCCTTCTTATTTTCTCTATTTACACTATTTATATTTACAGTAATTCATTTTTCATTCACACGTGCATTCAAATATAGTCAGTAGATAAGAGGACGATCCATATTACACGGTAAGTAACAACTGTATCCATTTTTTTTTTACGTGAAATTTGTTTTTGCTTAATAAAAATATATGTCTGCTCCTTGATTTTGGAAAAAAAAACCCCCTATGGACGGGATTTTTGAACCGGATCTGCGATTATCCGGCCGTTTTTGGCGGAACTATAAAATTTCGAAAAGGAGACTGTCTCCTCAGCCGGATTTCAACTGGAACCGGCTGTATTTCCGGCGAAAATAACGTTGAGACCGGTGTTAGTGGCCGGCGAAATACCTCGCGGCGAAGCGCAGTATTTTTCCCTAGGAACACCGCCGGGCTCCGGCGGTGTTTTTGGGGAAAAATAACGACCAGCAGTTTTTTCAGGCAGAACACACCCGGAGGACGGCGGTGTTCTGATCGGAAATACCGCCGATCGGTCTTTCACTGGAAAAAACCGCCAAGGCGGTATTTACCTCGCAAATACCGCCGGTTTCAGGCAGTAGTTGCGGTATTTTTCCAATGAAATATTTCCGATCAGAACACCGTCGTCCTGCCTAAAAAAATTGCCGGATTCCAGCTATTTTTATTGGCGGACGGCAGTAGTTTTCTCGATTTCTCGGCCAGAAAGGGCCAGATATCCCCCAAGGGGCGAGATTTTCGAAATATCCCCCCTATGTATGCAAAATTTTGTCACATTCTCACCTCTCGTAGACGAGATTATTCCAAAATTTAATGGTTCCAGCTAAATTTTAGGGTGTAGAGTTTAGGGTTTAAGTATGCTAACCCATCATTTTGTATTAACAGGATATCCTTATTGAGAGGAATGACGTATTTGCTGACCACACGGATGTATTTCAGATGGACGAAGAGTTCAGAAGTAAAAAAAATTTGGTTGCATGGGTTAAAGCTACAGCATCTGAAAACAATATGACTGCAATCTTCTGCTTTTTCGATTCTGTTAACCGTAAGCACAATCATGAATTACAAGAAGTTCGAAATTGGCAGTCAGTGTACTCACGGTTAACAGAATCGAAAAAGCAGAAGATTGCATAAATGCCAAGTATTAATCAGGCCGAAGCATATGTTGGCCCAGTTGCGATCGGATGATCCGCAAAATGTCAGCCACATAAGACAGGTGTATAATGAATCAACAAAAGTTAGAAGGGAGGCGAGGGGAGATTTGACTACCATGCAGTATTTCTTCAAACTTTTGCATGATCACGAATACGTATATGCGCACACAGTGGAAGAGGAGAGTAATACAGTTGGGCACGTTCTTTTTGCCTATAAGAAGACGCATTATCTACTTGGTTTGTTTCCGTACGTTTTATTTATGAATACGACGTATAAGACAAACATGTATGACATGCCTCTACTGCAGATAGTGGCTCAAGTACCCACAGCTCAATTTATTCATATTGCTTTCGTTTTCATGATGGATGAGACTTTTCCGAGTTATTTCTGGGCCATGACTCAATTGAGACAGTTATTCGATGGCGACAAATACTCACATATTGTCATGACTGATCGAGAGACCGCCTTAATGAACACTGTGCATAATGTATTCCCACGTGCAAACCAACTACTGTGCAGGAGACATATTGAAATGGATGTAACGAAACATGTACTACAGGCTGGCAACGACAAAACTACAACAGATGTGTTTCTATATTGTTGGGGACAAGTGGTGAAAACCTTGACATATGAACAGTTCATGGAAGCTGTGGATTTCATTAATACTAAATATGGAGGTAAAACTAAATTCAGAAATGTGACTCCATACTTGAAAAATACATGGTTGGATCCCCACAATGACAAGTTTGTATCTTGTTGGACGAAATATATAAAGCATTATGAAGGGAGTACAACGAACATGTAAGTTACTTATAGCTTTAAATTATAGCTTGTATATTGTATAATTACAGGATACTTTATATAATGATTTCTGTGAAATTTTAATTTTCAATATTAATTGGCTTTTAGGATTGAAAGTGCACATGCACAGTTGAAGAAGGTAATTGGGATTGATAGAAAGGCATTTTCAGGTATTTTTTCAAGAAATTAATATTATGATAAATAAGCAATTTGATAAAATTTGGACTGCAATGGAGTCTTCTCGTAGCAAAACATACCGGAAGAGCAACTACTTACTGTACAGTAAGTTGAACGGTATACTGTCTTTCGCTGGTATTACAATGTTAGAAGAAGAATATTCAAAAAGAGTTGGCCTTATCGGGGAAGATGGTGCGTTGTGTGGTTGCGAACTTCGAACTAGTTGCGGGTTGCCGTGTGCATGTGAGATGTAACAGTTGGTGCGAGCATACAGCCAATTGATCCTGTCGATATGGACGCTTCTGGAAAGCGCTGCATTTGGGAGATAATGATATTCCCAACAATGA
This sequence comes from Leptodermis oblonga, assembly GCA_016801395.1. Taxonomy (NCBI): domain Eukaryota; kingdom Viridiplantae; phylum Streptophyta; class Magnoliopsida; order Gentianales; family Rubiaceae; genus Leptodermis; species Leptodermis oblonga. The sequence continues at coordinate 9,819,725 of CM028760.1, read as the reverse complement.
GGTAGCGAGGCAATCCACTAAAGGGCGACTGTATGAGATGTTTGTTGATGTATTGACGCGTCCAAGCGCCGATGTATACAAGGTGATGGGTGTTGTGCATGCGTCGCTTTATCCGAAAACTGTTGATCTAGCTGATCCGGTAAGTAGACCACACAGGGGACGACCGAGACACAATCCGACCCAACGAGATCTGTCAGGGTATGAGAATGCCAAAATAATTGAAATACAACGAGTTACAAATATAGTTTTCATATACCGATCATTGTGTTTAATTACATATCAATGTACTAAATTTAATATGATTTACAGTCGCAGGACGGAGATCCACAGGAGGGCAGAGGAGAAAAAAGACTTTGAAGCCCCACGCTTCTAAATGGCCTTTTGACCTTCCTATATTTCTGAAGCAGTTCGTGTTCGACTATGTTACCGATCACGTCAATGTAGAGGCCAATAGCCATTGTGGTTTTAGAGTTATTTCCTATTTTATTTTGTATAGAATAAATATGAGGAGCAATGGTCGCAAGTACGGGCTAAACTGTTACAAGAACTGCGCGATGAAGCTACTTTCTGGCGCCACGTTCTTGGCTGTGCCGATTACGACTTAGCATGCAGCGTGATAGACTGTCATGTAGCTCCGACCACATATGAATTTTGGTTTGATTCTCATTTTTTTGGATTAGTTGTTGTTGCCACGAAGTACCAGATAGTTGTTATATTATATGCCCAGCAGAGTAATACGTGGGGTCGGCCTCTCTAATGATCCGAAAAGTTTCATCAATATGGGGCATGTCTTCCAAAATCATTTTATTACTTTGTTAACGACATGGGACGTGATTTTACCCCCAGTCTATCCAACGTGCAGAAGCAGAGCCTCAGGACAAACGAAGAGTTGAAAATCTCATTTGAAACCCTGATTTGATGATTTCAGGGATAAATTTACTATTGAGTGTTAGTATTAGATGTTATTTAATGCCGCTATTTTCACGTTTAATGAAATTTGTTATTACGTACACAACAGAAGTTGCCATTTATTATTGATTTTACGTTCCCAATATAATTTTTTTGGTATTTTGTTTCATATGTAATGAATTTTAACATTTTCGAGACACATATACAGTACATAGATAGCATCACGAATGAGATATTAATTCATACACTGCATCAAAAATTGAATATAATAAATCTCAATAATTTACAATGTGTTATTCAGTAATTTTTCATAATATTATTGAAAACAAGAGTCAATAATCTTGCGCAAGTGACCTTGCCGCAAATTCTTCTAGTGCCGGCATCAAATCCTCCAATGGAGAGTCGCCTCATCTATGGCCCTCTCCCTCACCTCACTGGGTAAGGAATGCCTTGTCCGGGAATGAGTTAGAACCATTCTACTTGCTAAATATTGCAAACGCTACATTTGCAGAAAAATACAAGTATAGTAAATAAACAGTGAAATAAAAATAAATAACTAATGGACAGAAGTAAGCATAAATCACATGTACTTACCGCAACCTCTGATAAATGTCTAGGGTTCGGTGTCTCTTCCACTTTCATGTAGTCGGGATTAACACAAACGTGCTATCTCGTCTGGATGTCGTCGAGGTACTCAGGGCACGACTAATCGGCCCACTGAGCCCTCTACATCCCCTTTAACAACCTTATGTTGTACAGTTACCATGCCATATAATTTGGCTCAGAGTGGCATGAATACTTAAGAATTTCAAGGCCTCTGTAACAGTTATTTTGCGCTAAAACTCTCTGAGAGATCGACTGCGTGTGTCCAAACTGTCGCAATAACCAATCAGGCATATATGACTCTATAATCATAGGGCAATAAATAATACCTTTGTACAATGTTATTGGATATAACCTTGCAGGATTTGGCCCAAAAGGAAGCCAATTTACCTAGTTCATTTGAAAGCAAGTCAGTAGTGAATCGACCAAATCGTATATTACACTAAAAAAATCTGCAGACATTTAAATGATATAGAAATATTACCTCCTCAGGATTCAATCTATCAAGTGTGCCTCGGTATGACACCACATCCCGTCTAGGCTCACGCTTCTTGCCGGTTGCGATGTACCACTTCATTGCAGCAATCGAGTTGATATCTCAGGATCTCATCTTTAGAAGACTAAATGTGGAAAAGTACTCGTATATCCAACTTTATTAAGCATAAGAAAATTTAAAAAATTTAGTGAATTTAATGAACCATTATGCATTATTGAACTAATTTATAAATGATTCCTACAAACCTGCAATAATGTCAGATACCCTCCTAACTGATCACCGTCCACCCTAGAGGCCCTACCAAGATTGTGATATAAGTTCGCCAAGCAAGCTGCCCCCTAAGCAAGTCCCCTTACGCCATCTACATCGCGGAGGAAAGGCAGGAAATGCCTAGTAACATGATTTTTTTTCTTATCCACGAACAAGGTGTTTCCAACTAACCACAACAAATACCCTGTGGCAGAATTGGCAGGGTGCACATGTCCACTGACACAATGGTCTCGCAGTAGGGACATTTTCACACTTGCAAAATATCGCTCCCCATACTGGTCTGCCTCTATTCCAGCATGTCTAATAGCAGTGCCTGTATTTCTGCCGGCCTAATTTTTCCACTAATGGGATATCCGACAATCGAAATTCCCAATGTGTAGGCCACATCGTGAAGAGTGGTGCTCATCTCTCCGAAAGACATGTGGAATGAATTGGTTTTCGGATGTCATCTCTCAACAAAGATACTGAGGAGTGCAGAGTCTAACTCTGCATGCATACACAATCCCAAATGTGTCAAACCGGACTGTTCCACTATTCTTTTCATTTCCCTCTCGGCTAAATCCCACCTTAGTAGCCGCTCGTACCCATTATGGCACCTCAATATATCACGTTCTTATGTAATTTAAAAAATAAATTAAAATATTTTAGGCACCAATTTATTAAGCATAAATCTAAACAATAAATAAAACATATTTCACAATAAGTAATAAAGTATAAAACGATACATGTCCATGCCATATGTAGTAGGCAACATTTCTCGTAAAACTCTGTAACAACTCTGGATCTGAAGGTCCACCGTCAATCAGACCATTTAGAGTGCGGTATGCCTTCCACCGGGCATCCCTCCCGGACCCGGACCCTGACACTGACACTGACCTACGTTCGGAGCCCATTAATTGTTTGCCTTTCCACTCCTCCTTGGTTGGTTGGGTGTATTTGCCCATTCGTTTTCATCCTCCAACTGCCCTGAATTCCCTTCAATATACCCTTGCGACTGAGACATTTCCCTCTCAAATCATTCTGCATTTTCTCTAGCTTCCCCCTCCTCCACATTTTCAATGTATCGCAGTGCAAATTTAATTTCACCATAATAAATGTTACTTGCCTCCTCCGCATTTAACATCCAAGAAGAACCTTGCACTCTATCTAGCACCCTTCTCTGACGCTCGGAAGCCATGGGAGGGATTCGGCCAACTATTCCCTCAGGGGAGGAGTGTGTTTCCACCTTGTCTCCAACAATTTGCAAATTGTCATCCTTTTTGCTTCTGCTAAATTTTAATTTCAATTTTTTAAATGTCTCTACCATCTGTAATAATACAAAGACATAATTATCAACAGAAAAATAATTGAAGGGATATAAGGAACAAGAAAACAATTAAATCTTAAAAAAAAATTTAAATAATGTGAAAATCTTGTCCATTTCGGGCGGGAAAGCGAGAAAAATACCGCCGTCCGCCGGAAAAAATACCACTGGCGGTCGGCGATTTTTTCCGAAAATACCTCCGGAAGCCGGGGGTATTTTTTAGGAAAATACCGCAGGAAGCTGGCGGTATTTTCCTAAAAAATACCGCCCGATAGTATTTTTTAGCAAATACCTTTTGGGGAAAAATACCGCCGGAGGACGGCGGTATTTTGGGCCTCCAGAATACCGCCATCCTGCGGCGGTATTCTCCCAATCCCGCCACATGACGGAAATCCCACCATCCTGTGGCGGGATTTCTATGGCAAATCCCGCCGGATCCCCGACCAGCGGGATTTCGTTGATATTAAGGCCGAGGAGTCAGTCTCCTCGGCCGAAATTTTACAGATCCGGCAAAAAAAGGGCAGGATAATCGTAGATCCGGGCAAAAAAATAACAAATTATGAACAAATTAATCAAAACAACCAACAAAATATGAACGAAACAAATCTGAATTTTAGGCACTCACTTTTGTCGATCCGATTCGTCTGAACTTTTATCCGATTTAGCCAATTTTTTGTTTCACAGGAAAATTTTGAGTATAAGATTGCAGGAACAGAGGATTGTAGGAAATGTTCCTGCAATCCTAGAGCTTTTATAGAGGCATATAGGTTTTTTTTTTTTTTAATACCCAGGGGTATTTTAGATTATTTATAAAAAAATGTTCTTATGAATAGTAAAAATATTCCTGCAAATAACAAATTTGATAGATAAATGTACTTGAATAAATAAGAAAACAAACAAGTCTTTCCATATGTTTCAGTATGAGAAATTACCCTTTAAGATAGCAATTATGTACTTTCTTACGTTTAAGATTTTTCTTCTCTACATTTAGGTTCTGTTCTCTTGTGACAATTTATCAAGAATCATTACTTTTTTTTTTTTCAAAATTTTACACAGAAATAATTTTACTTTTTTAACAATTTAAAATTAAAATTTTAAAATTTCCTCTAAATACCTACTCACATAAATTCAAAAAATAACACAATCATTACTTTTTTATCTCACCTACACAATTTCCCAAAAAAAACTTTCCTCCAAAAAATTTCTAACAAAAAACTTCCCTCCAACAAAATTTTTCCTACACAAGCCACAAGAGAACAGATAAGTCATTTCCTAAAACAAAAAGTTTACTTCTATTCCTCAGAAGAGAGAAAATTTAGAGGCACAGGCGTTTCGTGTTTTCAAAGAAAGCAACAAAAGTTTAACGAACATAATTAAGGTTGTTTTATGGGTGAGAGCGAGAGAGAAGTAGTAAAGTACAAACCCCAAGAAGGTTTGGATTAATTATTACAGGTTTTCATTCTTTTCACGTCAAAAGAATATATTTACTGCAAAACGGGCAGCTGTACGTTGTACATAATTGCTTGATGGAAACTAATAGGAATGAATGACTACATTGGTTACAAATCCATCCCGTCATTGGATAAGAGCACATACGATAACACAATATAATGTAAAATATGTTCTATTAGAAAAATATTTCTGTTGTTAAACAAGTGTTCATTAATTTACACAATATAATGCAAAAATTTATAAAATTCTTAATTTTACCTTTAATTTACACTACTGGAAAACTGATAAAAGACATTGGGTCATTTGGTACAAAGCCACCATAGTTTAAAAATTCACTACCGATGAAGATAGAAGGTGTGGCTTTTCTAAGTCATTGCCAACGGTTTATATGAAACCGGTGGCTAAATTATTTAAACCGGTGGCTAAATTTCAATGGCTTTCTTGCATTTTATAGGAGTGTTAATTGATCACCTATAATACTATATATTAATTATATTCTCTTTCTAAATGGACATATATTACACATATTTCAATCAAGTTCATAGTTGAACAAGAAAATATAAATAGAGAAAAAAGAATAAAGTTTTTCACATTCTTACGTACTGGTGTGTCAATCTCTAAATAGACACTTATTTAAAAACATATAGAGTAACTAAATAGTCCCGTAAAGAAGAAGCAGTAATTTTTTTCTTGGAAAAATGGCATTTTTAGCCACTTACTTTTAGTTTTGTGGCAGTTTTAGTCTATTTTGTTTGTATGTGGCGATTTTAGTCTATTTTGTTTGTCACTGTGGCTGTTTTAGTCCATTTTACCTGTAATTGAAGGTTGAACAGGTCACTTGAAACCTTTCTACAAAATTTATAAATTATGAGTTAAAATATGAATTGTAAAATTAAAAATTGTACTTTTGATACCTTATATTTGATCATTTTTCTTTTGAAATTGAAAATTTTGCCTAATGGGTTTGCAATTTATAATACTTTATATTATTTTACTGAAAGTACAAACTCTCAAGTGCCTTAATTTTAAAAGAAAAAATATATATAAGTACTTAAATTAATTAAAAGAGAATTTTGAAATATTTGGTCAAATATAGAATATCAAAAGTGTAATTTTTTTAATTTTACAATTCATGTTCTAATCCAAAATTTATAAATTTTGTAAGAAAACCCCAAGTGACATGTTTAACCTTCAATTATAGGTTAAAAGAACCAAAATTGACACAATAACAAACAAAATGGACCAAAATTACCACAGACAAACAAAAGGGACTAAAACTGTCATAAGTCCAAACGTAAGGGACTAAAAATGTCATTTTTCCTTTTTTCTTTTATCTTACTCCCTCTGTCCCATTCAAGAGTCTTTTCAGTATTACAAGCATGACTCTTTGAATAGGACGGAGAGAGTATTTGAATTGATAAATTACTCCAAGTCAATATGTAATACGCGAGTAAGAGGAAAGAGAAAAAGAGAGATTTTATTCTTTATTATTATTGTGGTATGAATACATAATGGCCTTGTTTGGTAAAGAGACTTAAATCTCATTTTAATTTTATAATAATTTTTTGTTATTCTTAATAAGTCTTTTTACATTTTTAACACATATTTTTATATTTTTAATGTAATTTTAATATTATAAAATTAAAATAAAACTCAAATTATGATTTGAGTCTCTTTACCAAACAAGGACAATGAATAAGAAAGAATTAACTAAAGAGGGAGAAGGGTAGAGTAGAGATTGAGGTTATTACTGTTTGTGGGTTAATATGGGATATGGAATGGACTGGTTCAGGCACCATATCCATATCAAGCCCAGACAAGATTGATTTGCCCTTTCTTTTCTCTTTCTTGTTTTAATGTATGCAGTTTCAGTTGCAGAGCAGATACTTATTGCAGATAGATTACCCTGTGTGGTATGATTTCCAAAACATGATTTTGAGATTTATTTTGATTTTATAATATTAAAATTGTATTAGAAATGTAAAAAAGTGTATTGAAAAATGTAAAAATATGTATTGAAAATGATGAAAAATTATTATAAAATTAAATGTTTTGATAATCAAAACAAACAGGGCTAGGCTTGTGTAGGGGAAACTTTGTTGGAGGGAAGTTTTTTGTTAGAAATTTTTTGGAGGGAAGTTTTTTTTGAAAAATTGTGTAGGTGAGAGATAAAAAAGTGTAATGATTGTGTTATTTTTTGAATTTATGTGAGTAGGTATTTAAAGGAAATTTTAAAATTTTAATTTGAATTGTTGAAAAAGTGAAATTGTTTCTTTGTGTAAAGTTTTGGAAAAAAAAAGTGATGATTCTTGGGAAATTGCCACAAGAGAACAGAGCCTTAGGGCCTGTTCTTTTGGTTTTGTTTTAGAAAAACGTTTTGGTTTCAACATTAAATTTAATATATTTTAATCATTTTTTATCATTTTTAATACAATTTTTTACTATTTAGCATTTACTTTTTACATTTTCAATACACTTTTTACATTATAAAACTATTTTCCAAAATATGTTTTCAAAGTCGTTTTCAAACCAATCAAAAAGTCATGTATGCAGCCAGGCTGGTGGCTCTACATACTGGATAATACTTCATCAATGTATGGCTACTAATTTGAAATAGTCACGAAATACAACTGTTTATTAGTCATATAATTTCAAACACGACTACATATTACTAGTAGGGGCGTAATGATCATGAAATATGGGCGAGAGGTTTAAATTAACTAGTCAATTTATTTTTTCGCCCATTAAATAATATATTTATTAATTATTCATTTCGTTTCACTAGAAAAGTTTATTTTGAAAAATATTTTTTTATTCTAATAGGATAGTACACTTTCAAATTTTTTACGCTTCCTACCTTTATTAATATAATCATGTGTGATCCACCAATTAGCTCGTACTTAATAAATAAGGATATGAATGAAAAAAATGGTGTCAAATGAGCTATTTTAGGTGTTGTACCTTGACACTTATAATAAGTTGTACATTGATCAAAGTAGACTCTTCTAATGAGATGGATGGAGTACATATTAGCATATCAAAATTCAGAATTATGAAAGCAATAAAATGTATAAAGATATAAAAATATATTATTAATTGATACTTAATAAAGTGCGACGAAATTCTTTCATTTGCCCTCTACATTTTCTCATCATTTGAAAATGCTTCAAAATTTACTTATTTTTAATTGTTAAAATACATTAAAATTATAAATCATCCTTAGCTTAAATGGTAAATATTTGGTACACAGATCGTGAGATCAAGGGTTCAATTTGCACATTTGAGAAGATTTTAAGGGCTACTCTCGATGATGGTGGGGTATATTGAAATTTTAAGGGCAAGATTTGCAAGGATTGGTTGAAAATTTACCAAACCAAGGCGGATGTGCGAAAAATATTGACCAAACTAAGAGTGAGTTATTGGTAATACTTAGAAACTTTAGGGAGCGATAGTAATCTTCTCAAATTGACACGGTGTCAAATGTAATTAACTTGGAAATAGAGGAGTATATATCTCAGATTTTATTCTTTATTCTTTCTTTTGTCCCGTCTCTCTTCTGACTGTCACTCTGATTGTACCATGTAATATGTAGCGGATACACCTAATAATCTTTCGTCACATAGACTTACATTGGCAATATGTGTACATTGCTGTTAATGTTATTTGACAAAATAAGATGAAGAAATTTGATAAAGGTCTAACTAATAAAATATGCTCATTTCATCCTACTCAAAAAAAGAGAAAAGAGGAGAGTTAGGGTGGTGAATTTTCCCTAACAGTGAGTGACAACATGGGGTTCGAATCTTGAAGTATAACCGCATAAAAAAAAAGAAAAAATCTATAGCACTGTTACAGAACTATTCAATGGTAGCTGCCGTTTATAAGGTGACGAGAGATTTCCTGGAATACAGAGAGAAGTGACAATCAATTCATTCTATCTTTTCTCTTCCTTTTAATTAAATTCTTACACACCTTTTTGCTATACTTATAATAGCCGATTTTCTTCGTCATAAAATGAGTCATTTAGGTGCTTTTTGGCCTAATCGAAAGAGCTTTATTGCCTAACCAAACAACTTCTTAGCAGTCAAAAAACATTCAACTTGTCTTTCGATTCTTTCCTTTTCCTCCAAGATCGATCGATGAGTTTAGTGCTACTTGTAAATTTTGGCTTAACATTTGCACCAAAAAGAATCAAATTAAACCATAACTTCATAACATGGGAAATTAATTTCAACAAAAACACATACTATATCCATGCAAACATAATATATTGTACATTTCACCATACCAAAAACAAACGATACTGCTACTACCAAACTTAACAAGACAGAGCTACGTACGTTACTACGTTAACGTTGTTATACGAAAATTAAAAGACATGCATGACCCTAGCTTAAACTTAGGCTAGCTACATTGCCAAAATTCCTAAGACCATCGATCGACACCCATGTCTTAGGTTGTTTCTTGTTCAACTATGGAGTTTTAGGCTTTTTGGGACTTCCGCCATGGTGGTGCAATGGATCTGGTCCAAGAGGAGCCTCCCTCAACTCCCACCCTTCCCCAACGACGTCGTTCCCCACTTCTTTCTTCAAACCCACCATTTTCTCACCAAGCAGCTGCAACATTATTAACCAAACAACAACATTCATAACTCAAGAATTTCACCAGTTTTTTTGGGACAAGAAAAGAAAGGGGGGAGGGGGGGAAATCACCTTTCTGCTATGCATTTCATGTGAAGCTGCAGCTTGGATGAAGAAACATCCACTTTCCATGTTGCAATCTGCCCAAGAAAATGTTGCATTACAATCAAAATCAACATCCATATTCTCCTTTCAAAATCAAATGACACAAAAACTAACTAACCAGAAAGCTGATGAAGTTGCAGCACAAAGAGGAAGCACAAGGCAGTAGTTCTGAAGATCAAAGAAGCAGACTTTGAAAGAAAGGCCATTTCTTTCTTCTTAAACTTAAAAAGCAAAGCAGAGATAGCAAGAAGGAAGAGAAGAAAGATTGAATTTCTGAGTGAATGAAAATGAACCCCAAAGAGGGCCAATTTATAGAGGGCATAAAATGATTGCATGGGCAGCCAAATTTTGAATAAGTTGATTAATTACTACAGAAGGGGTTTGTAATTATAACTGAGATACGAATCATAATAGTCAAGATTCTTTACATTTACATTTACAGAGAGAAAGAGAGAGAGAGAGAGAGAGAGATTAATTCATTTATTAAAAGAAATTAATGATGACAAATTGTGTCTGTCAGCACTCAGTCACCCCCTTGTCAACGGACGGCGCAGCCTTAGGCAATGTCACTCGATCACACATCACAAATTGTGAAGTTAATTTCTTAGTAGTAACCTGGTGGATGGATGATTATGGAACTGGAATAGTACATGCATGCATGCATAATACATATATATCATCATGTGTAAGTATTTGAAGAATTTTGTAAATCTTGCTTCCCTCAAGGACAGAAATTTGTTCAATTCAATTTGGTGTATCCATAGTTTGAAAGGTCGAAATATCATATGAGATTGATTTGAATGTACTATTAGAATCGTATAATCATAAAATTTTACACAAAATGTGCATATGTATAATTAGAGACATTATAAAAATTACTTATCTGAAACATTTTTATAAAATTTTGTTGCATAAAAAAGAATTGAAATTAGAATCAATTTGATATTTGGAACCGTAGAATCCTACTATACCGATCAAAATTATGCAATCTATGGGTGCATCTCTTTTTTGCAGCTCTTATTGTACTCTTCTCTAAGCCATGATTTCTGAGAAGCTATAGGTTTACTTACACTTCTCTTTTTTCCTGAATTATCTTTACTTTTATGATTTGTCTCATTTAGATTTAAAAATATACTATTTTCCTTCCTATTGTACAATTTTATTCACATAAAATATTACTGACATTAGTAAAAATAATGAAATAATTGTACAAAAAATAGTAAAGAGTATGTTGTTTGAAACAAATGTGTTAGCAAATGAACTGCAAAAGTGATGATATGTTCCAAGTTTTATCATTCTCAAACGATGCTTGCTATTTCAATCGAGTTTTGAATTAAATGACACTCTTTTGAGTCTTTTCCTTTGTTTAAAGAGATGGGATATGCATCTTAGGAAAATGGTAAAGCGACAAAATAAGATTCAATAGTAAAATTTGAACCTTTAACCTTTTAAAAGGCATTACCAATTTTGCCACTTGAGAAAGAGCAACATATTCTTAACTATTTAGTTCACTGTTTCTCTTAGAATTTGTACATACAATACAACGGTTTAGTAAATCAACTGTTATATAAATCATATTTTGGTATCGATGTATGGATAAGGATGAAATATGCATACAGTGTACACGTCTACATTATCACAAGAGTACAGCTAAAGATAAGAATTGAAGAATCCAAAATCAATGCAAAATCTGCGAGCCATGATGAGCAGCTGGGGATAGGTGCAAATCGAAGCCTTCATCAGAAGTAGCAGTTGCCGTTATCAAAAGTGGTACTACAACTCGGATGCATCAGGTTTCAGGGTACACCTTTTTTCTGGGACTATACCTTTTATGGTGTGGAATGACGGCAATGCCCCTTTTGACACCCTCCTCCCTAGCTCTGATTATTCTTTGAGATTTTGACAGGAAAAGGAAAGACAGAGAGAGCGTTGAGGAGATTCGGTTTGCATCATCCCTAGCTATTTGCGCTGTAAATGTAAGTAAATACTGTTGTTGTGCAGAGAGATTTGCAGGGTTGAGAAAAAAAAAAAGAAGAAAAATTGAGGAAAGTACAGCTGGGGATACGAACGTCTCTGTGTCTATATATATACTCTACTCTCTTGTGCAATGTGACAGTGGTCAAGGTGATTGATGGATAGGGAGGAGGAGGAAGAGGAAGTATGCTGTCATCATCTCACAGGCCATGCATTCATCACTTAGTGGTGTCATTAAGATTAGTTTAGCGTTCGAAAATGAGAATGAAAATGTAAGCATTTTATATTTGTGAAAAATCATATTTTTGATCTATCTTCTATATTTTTGTTATATTTTTATTTTCTCTTTTATATTTCGTTGCACTTTTGTTCCATTTTTTAATATTTTGGCACTTTCAGTCCCTGTTACTGCCTATAGCCAATTTTACTAATTATTTTGGGGGTGATTGTATAAATTTTAATATTACATTTTGAACCCCCGATGATCTACAAAATCGGCTACAGCCAGAAACAAGGACGGAAAAAACCAAATCATGAAAGAAGATGGACCAAAAGAATAACGAGACATAGAAAAAGAACTAAAAGTATAATGAAGCATAGAAGGAGCAAAAGTGTAACGAAGGTATAGAAAAATGATTAAAAATACGAATTTTCTTTTATTACAAGGTCTGCTTCTAGATGATATAATACTGTAAATCTAATGTTTGCAATATTCACCATTTCACTAAAATTACCATGTTAATCGTTATAAAATTTCAATATTACCCTCGTCTATGGTCGTCTGTTTCTGACTAGCTAAGTAAGAAATAAATATTTGTAGCGGTTTAGATAGCTATTTTTTTAAAAAAATTTTAGGAAAAAATAATAATAAATTAGCAAAAATTTTGACATGGTATGAAGACTTTTGGCTACAAAATTTCTTTTGTGTTAATTTGGTCATTGAATTCTTAAAAACGTATCATTTTATCCATTCTAATAGATTTGAATTTTAACTTTGACAAAAAGTTTTTTTTTTTTTGTAATTTTGGTGACAGAACGTAACAATTTATATACTCATTTTTTAATTATTGAGTTCGACTATGATAAATAATTTTATAAGGAAATTTTCGTCAACAATGTGACAAATTTCATTACTTTTTCTTCTATAAAAACCAAATGTAATTTTAGAAATTTACGACAAGTACAGTTGTATTTTCAGTATATATCATAAAAATAAGTAATTTTTCAAAATTTTGATGCAAAAGTAGTCAAGATGATTGATAGATAGGGGAAGATAAGCCAGTTATCAGTTAGTGGTGTCATTAATGGCAGAACTTTCACTCGTTTTGCAACATTACCATTTCACTATACATGCCCTTGTTTTTCCTTTTTACTTTTTTAAAAATAAAAGTGGTTATGTTCACCCTTTCATTGAAAACTTGAAGAAAAGTGCAGCACGGGAGGTACAACCCCTTAAAAACCTAGCATAAAAAAAATTCTGAAATAAAGAAAAAAAATTGAACTATTTATATCATTTTGAGCCTCCAGCTAAAGTTGCGTAGTCTATGTTTTGATATGGTCGTGTTTGAATGGATTTTGCAGATAATGAATGATACTTTCGTCATCTTGATTTTTTTTTTATATCACTAAACATGCTCTTTATCTTAGCTTTGATTTTGATTTTGATTCTGTTTTAATTTTAACTTTTATCGTGTATTTATATTTTTTGATAATTTTAATGATTTTTATTATTTGATTATACTTTTTATATTTAAAATCTTTTTATCAAAAATATTTCTTAAAATAAGTTAAATGTTATCTATGGACGCATATTATTTACCAGCTAAGAAAGAAAATAAACTCTCCATCGATTTTTCAAATGACACCTAACCCTTCCATTAAATAGAAAGAAAAGTCAACTCAAAGGACATCCAACTTTTGTCACCGTCGAATTTCGGCTATCAAACATTTTTTTTTTCTTCTTTTTTTTCGGTCTTTTTGGCCCCTTTGCCACCCAATTTAGAATACTCCCTTCATTCCATTAGAAGGTCTAATTTGTTGTACTGTTTTAATACGATAAACTAGACCCTTCTAATGAAACAGAAAGAGTAACGCAGATTGAGTTCCATTTTTGTATGAATTTTTTAAAATTTTTTTCGATGCCACAACTAAGCATACTGAAAATGAAACATAGACGGGCCTATAGCCGATAACTGTCTATGTCAGTTGAATTATTAATTATACTTTTAGGCACAGCCATACATAACATAGAAATCACACTTGGAAATAGTGGGCAATTAGCTAGAGCAGTGTGTACTGTAGCAAAACTGATTGCAAAAGAGAGAAAATCGGCCACATTAAAATTAACTTCTGGGGCAGAGGTCCGTTTGGACAAGTAAGGAATGTTGGGGAACCAAAAAAGTTTGGATATAACCAAATCTAAACATTGACTAGATAAGCATCTTGTAGTAAGAATGGTAGTTATGAACCCTGTAGACCATTCCCATAGGGGTGGAGAAGGGAGAGCCCCAATTGGTAGGAAAAAAAATCCCCACAACCCCTTGGAAAATTGAAAATTTTGGAAGAGTAACTTAGCGATGGTGTAACGGATGATGAAAAGATCAAAAAGAGTAAAGGGTGACCTAAAGGAGAAGTAGGTTCGGTGGGGCTGTTGAAGAGAGAGAAAAGGAAAAGAAACGCTCTCCTTCTCTCTAGCTTTCCCTCCCGAACTTGTCTTCCTCCTTGATGGAGGAGGAGGGAGCTCCCTCTTTCTGTTTTTACTTTTTTAGTTTTATTTGTCGTCTTTATTGAGGTGTTTGTCTCTATTTTTATGGAGTGATATTGTGTTTTCTTGTGGGGTGTTTAGTCTTTTCTTTTGGAGTTATTTTGGGTTTTTTTAGTAGTAAATGTGTACAGAGCTGGGGAGCAATCGAAGTCTCTGTTTCCCAGCCTGCCTCTACTTGGTGGAGTGGAGTTGTTACTTCAGCAAATTAGAGGCAATCTGATCCACACCGGAAGAGAAGGGAAGGAAGGCACTGCAACTGAAGCTACTGGAGAAGAAGAAAAAAAGAAAAAGAAAAAACAGTGGAGTGTAGATTCACATCGGTTGAGGGACGAATTTCATAGCTTACGTGCTAAATGACATGAGTGTGAGAATTAGTTCGTGCCTGGTGATTTTGGAATTATCTCCATTTTGGAAACATGTTCGATTCAGCAGTTGGTGGCCATATTTTGTATGTGTGAAACTATTGTTTAGTTACTATTAGGGAGATTTATCTTTAGTTTTAGCTATAAAACAGTGAATTAGTTTTGAACAAATGGTGCATCTAACTGCCGGATGTTTATGGGCTAATCTGTCATTAGTTTTTTGAGCAATAAGCTCATTACTTTCTACAATAACTTGATATTTGTAGGTGTATAAGGGTCATTCGACTTGTTTGTAGGATCTTTTGATCCATTCCGTTTATTATTAATATATGTACTTATTTCTAAAATAAATTAAAAAAAAAAAAAAGACCTAAAGGAGAAGTTGAGATTAATTTGAAGGTGAACTCGGTGGAAGGAACAATGACGTTTTCCATTGTAGTTAAGGAAGCTGACGAAGATGATTTTCAGTTTCTATGGATAAAGGTTTTTTATTCGAATTCAACACTATTTTATTGCTCTGTTCATTCATCATGAAAGGTATGAGCTATGGAAAAGTGAAGAATGAAACTGGGAAACCGCCTGCAGAATTACCTTAAATAGGCAGAATTAACATAGATAGGAATCAAACCCCTGACCTCTGGGTAGCTCACTATGCAACCGGTGGACCGCTAGCTTGTTCCGATCGATAAAGGTTTTAATATCATTGCAATAGTTGGAGATATGTGACCACCAATCTCTCCAGCCTCCGATTAACTACAAGAGTTGGGTGGGTTTTGAGTTGACTTTTGTTTCAGTTTTAATATGTCAGTTATAAAAGCTCAATGGTCAAACTAATATCGAAAAAGAAAATTTTCCTTTTAAAATATATAATTATTTATTAGTTAGAAGATTTTGTATTTTCATAAAATCTCTGGAGAATTTTATATTTTACTTCTACTTTGTAAGTGCGAATTAATTGTAAGTCATACGTTATAATCTTAATTATTAAACCTCCTGATATTATAAGTAGGGCTGAGAACGAATACGAACGTTTACGAACAAGCTCGGGATCGACTTGTTAAAAGTTCAGTTCGAGATCGTTTATTTATTAATAAACGAACACGAACAAAATTTTAGGCTCGATTAATAAACAAACAATAAATGAACAAAAGGGAGCTCGGCTCGATTACGTTCGTGAACAGCTCGATAAGGAAAAACAATTTTTAAGAAGGATAAAATACATATATAATTTATCATTCATACATATAACATGAAAATAAATTTGGTGCAGTGGTAAGACATCAAAAGGAGAAGCAAAGGAACTAGGGATTGAATCTTCACAAAGCCAAATTTATTTTATTTCACAATTTTGAGGTGAATTTCACCCAATCTCACATCGAAAATGAGAGAAGATTTGAGAGGAAAATTCCTTATAAATACATGAGCATGACACTTAGGCCTGAGAACGAACATGAACAAGCTCGGCTCGATTAATAAAAACACGAACAAGATTTTATGCTCGATAAATAAATGAACACGTCAAAGCTCGGCTCGGCTCGATTAATAAATAAACGAACATAAACAAGATTTTAAACTCGATAAATAAATGAACAATAAATGAACACGTCAAAGCTCGGATCGGCTCGTTATCACCCCTAATTATAAGTCATTGCATTTTGCCCTTTATAATATTCAAATAGACATTTTTAGTGTTTGATTCGCCATTTTATCAAAGTGACAAAAGTACACAATAGAAAAAATAACCACGACTCTTTAATGAATACTCAAAAATTCACAACTCCGTTACAAATGATTTTAGAGTTTAATTGGAGCAAATTTGTTTTTTTTTTTATTTATAATTTTCTCACTTTAACTAATGATTAAATGGAACAAAATGTAAATGACTTATTACATTAAAAACTGATGACAATTGTTTGCGTCACCATCTTTAAGCAAAAATTTGTATATAACGCGCGTATTAAATTTTAGTATCTGATGTATTGGGTAATAAGGGGCTGCTTGGTTTGGGGTTTTGGGACTATGGAATGGGAATGGAATGGGTATGGAAATGAAAGTTGTTGTTTGGTTAGATTGGGGTATGGATTTGAT
Organism: Leptodermis oblonga; assembly: GCA_016801395.1. Classification (NCBI taxonomy): domain Eukaryota; kingdom Viridiplantae; phylum Streptophyta; class Magnoliopsida; order Gentianales; family Rubiaceae; genus Leptodermis; species Leptodermis oblonga. The sequence goes on along the minus strand of CM028760.1, from coordinate 9,802,759 downwards.
TCCCTCCTTTGAAGGAATCCTCCATATCCTAGCATATTGGGGGGTATGGGTTTGATTTCCTCCTTTTGTGTGTATTTTTTATTTTTTAAAAATTTTAAGTGCTAAAATTCATCATTATAATATATTTTAACACAAATAGTTTATAATATATCAAAATTTAAATGTAAAAAAAATAAAAATAAATTTTAATCCTAAAAAGTTTATTTGTGAACCAAACACCATCTATCATTCCCTCTACTATCATTCCCTCTACTATCATTCCCCACTATTATCATTCCCATTCCCATTCCCATTCCCCTCTACGAACCAAGCGGCCCCTAAGTTTGGCCTAATGTATTATGTTTAGCATGATGTCTATATTGCGTGAGATTAGCATCTTATATATCGCGTATTGATAAAAATAAATGCATCGAGTTTAGTTATCCAAATACCGCCGTAGAGCATGACTAAAATTTCAAATGAATAAACCATATGCCCCTGGGAATTTGAATCCATATCAACAAAAAATTTGTAAAGAGGGAATCAACTGTTACAAACCCTACAATTTACTATACATAAAACACATCCACTAATACTCTCTAACAAGAAGATTGATGCGTCAAAAGAATCATATGACTCAGCTCTACATAGCATAAATCTCCTGAGAAGCAATGAAGAAAATTAATGAATGTGAAATGAGACTAATTAATTAATGGTCAACAATTTGAGAGTCAATCCCCATTTTCTTCCTTGTTTTCCCAACAAATAAATCCTTGGATTTGATCATACCAGGAATAAGACCAATAAGCGTCGTGAATGAAAATTGAGCCACTGCATCCTGCCTACCAAGGGACACAATTACCTTTATGGAATGAGTCTTGTAAGTTGCCATCTTGCTTTCCTTTTCTCCATCCATTAATATCTTTATGTTTTTAGCAGCAACCACGGCATGCTTCTGAGCCAAATATCCTTGCTTCATTTCCTGCCAACACTTTCAAATATAAGCATTTCTTGAAGATCAATAATCATGTATTTGCGTGAAGCCATCCAAAACAGTAACTTTGATCCAATTTATCAAACTCTGCCGTTGTGATATATATGTATATATATATATATATATTGGTACAGAGAGTTAGTGGTACATATGAGACTGAATTGGCCGGTAAAGGAAATGGAATGCAGTATGCAGAACTCACCTTAATATCTGTAATGTCTCCTATTGCAAAAATGTTGCTGTGACCCTTGATTCTCATGTAATCATCAACCTTCAACCTCCCAAAGTTGTCCATCTTATCTTTCAGGATGGTTTCTTTAAGCCATGCTGAACCAACCGGCTTTCCCGTGCACACAAAATGGCAATCTGCTTTAAATGTTTCGCGGACTGAAGATAGGTATGTCCTGCTTCCATCTGAGCTATGACTACTATCCATGTTTTCAATGGATTGCTCCAATCTCACATCCACATTTCTAGCTTTCAGCCATTCTAAAGTTTTGTCGGAAGCTTTAGGTCCGATAAATTCAAGCAACCTTGATCCCTCATGAACCAAAGTGACCTTCTTTTCTGAAAAATCCACTGCAATTTCTGCAGCAAGTTCAACTCCAGTTGGACCGCCTCCAACAATCATGATCGAACGAGCAGCTTTTATCTTTTCATTTTCTGCCATCAATAGAAATTCCAATTAGAGCAGAACATCCTGTTACATATTATACTATCCAGGCAAATTTGATGCAATTGTAGCACTGGATATTCAAGAAAAGCTATCCTGTTATAACAAAATCAGACAAATTTCTTCTGATCCCACAATTCAATGGACTATTTAGGACACAGAAAAACAGCATCCATAGCAAGCAAGCCAACTAATAAATAGTCCTAGGTAAACATGATTTCCTTAAATGGATCATTAAACATGGGATGCTAAATTTGCTAATCACATTAAACCTCAGCAAAAAGAGTTATTACACTAACTGAAATATTACCTGCTTGATATTCTTTAAGTCTCTCTTTCCTTGTCTTGGGAAGGGGATCATCATGACCAGTGGCAATGACCAGGTAATCATAAGCCACGAGGCGACCCTCTGCTGTTAGGACATCAGAATTCGTTATATCGACAGCTCTGGATGCTACGATACGGCCATTAGAGAGGTAATCTTTATGGTTGATAACTGATCTCTCGGCAAATGAGGGCTCCACTATTCCTCTCAAGCTTGCCCATGGGATTTCAAAGTATTCTTTCCTGTTATATAAGATGATCACAAATAGCATGCACAAAAAGAATGAGATTGCAGCAAAATTGAACTGATTACGTGGAATGAAAGTTAAGAGTAAGACACCAATACAACTTTAGAATTCTATTGATACAATAGCCGCCTACATCTTCAAAACATCCTAAAATCTTCAAGATTTTCCAAAAGGATGGAAGAACCCTCAATTCTTACATCAAACAGAAAAATGCAATATCTATTGACAATCATTTGCTGCTCCCAGATGAGAATTTCAGAAGAACTTTACTAATAACCCATGATTTAATCTTCTCAAATTGAAAAGAAAAGGATCCCAGTTCCCACAAAAAGCAGAGAATTCCAGAAAACTCCATAGCTTTACAGTCAAATCTAGAAAGTCAAACCTATCCCCCAAAACACAGAGATCTTGAGATGATCAATAAGCAATGGAATTTGCAATTGGGCACAATGGGAATACAAGTAAAACAGAGGAAATTAAAGTGAAAGAAGAAAAGAGCTTACGCATCAATGAGGGTAACATCTGCACTGAATTGAAGAGTTTTAGCTATGAGGGAGCCAGCAACTCCACCTCCTATCACCACCACTCTCCTCCCTCTTCCGAACTCCATCAATTTCTGAAATATTGCTCCTCAATTTTCTTTTCTCTGCTTACCCTTAAAACTTAAAACCCATGGAAATAGCCCTTTACTCTGTATGCGATCATGACACACATAAAGACTAGAAAATGGGGAAAAGCAATCAAGAATTGGCGCCAGGAAGAACTGGCAAGAAACATGTAAACATGTTAGTTTTGTACAAAGAAAGGCGACTGGGTCTTTCTGACATTGACAACAAACAAGACGTTCTGACCCAGATTTATTTAGAAGAAATTAAACGATGGATTATCGCCAAGTTGCGATCTTTAATTTGCAAATGCGAAGAAATTCATGTACCAAGATCAAGATGATTATCAACTACTGAGGATTCGAGGAAGGTTCATCAAGTTGCAGTTATAGAACTTGTCAATTAAGCATTCTGGTTTCTTGTCCTAATTTTTTTTGTTTTATTTTATTGCAAGTGCATGTTGATTTGCTAATAGTATGCCCCTTTTTCCGCGCTAGTTTTTATTGTTTTCTTATAAAGTCTTTGAAGTTGACATGAGAGAATTGTACTGGTAGTATCCAAAGTTAGGATATGGATCCATTTTCTACAATTATTTGAGGGAATATAATGTAAGATGGTTTGATTTGGAACCTGACATTAAGGTTAATATGTGTGTTTTTATTTATATGCGACAAATTATATGTTAAATTTGTAATTGCGATACATCGATTAAACTTAATACATTAGAAAATAAACTCGATAAGTGATACTAAACTCGGTACATATGTTTTCATAACATAACCACAATATTTTAGAAGTTAAATTTGATATTCGTGTTGTCTATATTTTTTTTGGGTCTAGTTATCATTAAATCAAATTATGCAACGTCAATTACATTGACGGTTTATTTTCTTCACGTTATAAAATGTTGTTTTCTAAATATAAAATAAAATATAAGGTACCTAAAACCACCATATCACTGAAATGCTATTTTTTAGAAAATTTATATATATATATATATAAATTTTTTTAAAAAAAAAGACAGAAGTCAACTATATTTAGTGTGTCAGACATGATTTTAATAGATTACTTTTGTCATTGATTTTAAATTTAAGATGTTACAAGTCCAAATTTTCTTGTTAGAGAAATTATTGCAACAAAAATTAATCTAATAAATTCCCAATGAGAACCGATTTTAGCTCTTCCAAAAGATAACCAATTAAAGTACTTCAAGAACTAGTACTATCTTTATCTCAAAAAATACTTATATTTGTAGATATTTATTTATTTTTTTCACTACTCTGCTCAAAAAATTATTGAGTACATCTGATGTATTTTTACAAATAGTGCAGTTAGCCGATAGTAAAACGGCAACTAAAATTTCTTTTTATTTCTGTGCCCCTAAATGTTCATCATCTTTCAAAAAAATAGCATTGTGTCTGATTATTTCATCCTACGTGATAGAATGCATCAAATAATTTCACTTATTTGATGAATCTCAAATCTATCTGATATCTCACTCCTCAATGGAGATCAAAACTTCGGCCAAGACTAGACAAGTTTGTACATACCTTAATAAAAATTTTGGTACTGTCTGAAATCATTATTTACAGGAAAAAAAAAATCTCTAGCATTAACTTTTTGTGTTTTTATTTGGCTACCTTCTACTGGCCTTTGAGGTCCCATTTTATTAAATGTCAAATTTAATGGGACTATTGGTTCAACTTAGAAATAATAAAAGGCCTATAATTGATACGATACTACAATTTATACTAATACCTGTAATTCATTAGTATTGGTAGGGTGTGCACGTACCAGAAATCGAAAATAGGTTCCCAATACCAAATATCAGAAATCGTGTGTTGATATCGGTAAATTGTTATTAATATGCATGAGTTACAAGTACTTAGGAGGTAGTCATTCAAGAGAGGAGTTACAAATACAAATGCTAGATTAGTATTAATGACTTAATAGCTTATGGCAATTGCGCCCGCATTAAACCTAATGGCGGTTACAAAGGAGTAAAGGTTCAATATCCGTTACAAGAGCATTAAATCTAGTATCCGTTACACCTGCATTAAAGCCTGATGGCAATTACACCGGCAATAAATCTCAATAGAGGGGACAAAAGCCGTCCAACGGCTAAAAAATATAAAGGTCTTTTATAAATACACGAAGAGAACGACTCAAAGGAGGAAAGACAAGAAAGGGTACACAATTCATTATCTAGTCAGTAAGAGCAAAGTGTATAATATCAGTGTAATCAAATAATGAGTCGTTGCCTTCGTATTTATAGAAAACGTTACCTTGTTTGTCCGTTGGACGGCTTGTGTAACCGCTATCAGATTTACTGCCAGTGTAATTGACATCGAACTTTAATGCAGCAAGTGTAACGCATACCTGCTTTAATGCTCTTATAACGAATATTGGGCCTTTACCCCTTTGTAACCGCCCATCGGGTTTAATGCGAGTGTAATTGCCATCAGTTATTAAGTCAGCAATAATCCTCCGATATATGTGTAACTTCTCTTTTGAATGACCCCCCGTATAAGTACTTATAACTCATGCCCATTAATACCACTTTATTGAAACCAGCACGCGGTTCCCGGTATTTGATACCAGCAACCTATTTTCGATCTTCAGTATCGGCACCCTACCAATACCAGTGAAATACAAGTACTAATATAAATGATAGCATCTTGTCAATTATGAACCTTGTATTCTTTGTGAGCCAAACCCAATTAGTTATTCACCTTTAGACACAACACTAACTCTTTATTTATTATTAACTTCATGTAACGTCCGGATTTTATTCACTTCAGATTAACTGGATGAACCGGACAAAATCAGATCTCATCATCTCCTAAGACAAAACTTCATAGCAAAATCTCATGTTGCTTATCCAATTACTTAATTTCCTCATTATCATAGTTTTTTTGGGCACAAAATCTTTAAACTTGCATACGAAAACAGTTCGGTTAAGACGGATTCTATAATCAAACAACAATCTCCAATAATCAAGTAATATAAATCCCTCATAATCCTCACTAAAAATGCAAAAAACTTCAGGGTGTACAAGGTAAACAAACCTAAACAACGAGTTGACTTGTGCAACTTTGAGAACATCCAAAGATGTATTACTTTCACAGTGTCTTCCATATACATTATTTCCCCTTCTTTGCTCAAAGTATTGCTTTTGTCTGCAAGAGTTAGAACGCATGAAAACAATTGGGGATAAAAAGAAGGTTAAAATTGCAATGGTATCAGTAAACGAAATTCTAATACTAAATTCAGACTTACAGAAGCTACTTTTCGCCTTGCTCCACCCATCCATTGCAACATTTTTTCAATAATAAAATTTTTTCCTCAGACACAACCCCCAAAATAAAAGGGAATTTAGCAAAATTCATGACAAAATATGTAGTCCCCCAGCACTACAGATTTGCCGTTTGGGATTAAATATACCAACAATCAAAGTAATTAGCATAAAGAATGGCGCCATCTCTGGTATCAGTGTTTTCTAAAATTGTGCCCAAATTTGAGTTAATATAGCAAAAGAAAACTACGAAAAACGTATGCATTCATCTAATTGACATGTGATTAATTAAAACCCCAAGCTAAAATCTCGATCTTATGCTAAAAAGGTAAGAAAATTCAAAAAACGCATTGTTTACTGATCAAAATTGAGCTATTTTAGCATCAGTTGACTTCAAATTCGAAAGCAGAATACTCTGCCCTTATGAACTCACCAGAATCCGTTGAATGCGGTTGATCGGCGAGGAGTTAAGAGCTGGAAATTTGGAATACACAGTAATTTCACCGAAAAATAGCAACGGATGGAATCGGAGAGGTCGACCGGGAGAATTTTCCGGCTTTTCTGCAAGCGGCAGTCGTGCTCGGCGTTACATAAATGAAAGAAAATGCAGAGCTCTCTCTCGTTTTCGAATTGTGCAGCGTTAATTTCTTGCCTTTGTTTAGCACTTTCGCCGTTTTTCTTTTTTTTAGCGCCAATTGATTTCATTCTGATGACGGAGCTGTGTTAAGATTTTACTCCATGTTAAATTAATAGTCCTACAAATTTTATGGGTAAATTACATTTACCCACCTCAAGTTTATAGAAAATATCAAACAAACCCTTATGTTTTGTGAAACTATGGTCCTCCTTAAATGGGTAATAACATAAAAATTACTCCATTTGGTTTGGTAAAATTATAATTGCCCCATTTTTGTTACTTCGCAAAAAAATTGAGGAGTTCCTGTCAGATCGTCTTATGGATCGATTGGGGATATTTTCGCTCTTAAAATTGATATGTGCATCTTTTTACTAAGTGACGCATGCAGTGACACACTCAATGACGTAGGGCGGCGGACTCATGATCTCGGACTTCAAATGAAAGCGGACTTGAAAGAAAAATCAAATGAAGCTTACTCATCGCCTCTATAAAAGGAAAGAACTCCATCACTTCAAGACATCGGTTGAAATCCTTAAGCGAAAAACCACTCTCAATCTCTTGTAAACATTTTCCTTCAAGTTTATAGAAAATATCAAACAAACCCTTATGTTTTGTGAAACTATGGTCCTCCTTAAATGGGTAATAACATAAAAATTACTCCATTTGGTTTGGTAAAATTATAATTGCCCCATTTTTGTTACTTCGCAAAAAACTTGAGGAGAGTCTCCTGTCAGATCGTCTTACGGATCGGTTGGGGATATTTTCGCTCTTAAAATTGATATGTGCATCTTTTTCACGACAAACGATACTTTTTTTTCCTTTTTTACAAGGGATACTTTTTTTTTCATTTTTTTGAGAATTATGTGATACACCAGCAGTGGCAAAACCAGAAAATAATACCTTGAGGGTCAATGTATATATTAATTTTTTAAAGAAATCATACTATGATTAAATCATTTTTGTTTTCGAGCAGGAAATTTGTTAGAGGAGCAGAAAATTTGTTAGAGGAAATTTTTTCTAAAAAATTGTGTTGGAAAGAAAATAAAAAGTGTAGTGAATGTGTTATTTTCTTAAATAATGTGAATATAATTTTAGAAGAATTTTAAAAAGTGAAAGTATTTGAATATATAATTTTTTTGATAAAATTTTTGGTTGATAAATTTGAAAAAACAAGTAAATTTCAAAAAATTGGAAAAACTCATTATCTAGGACTAAAGATTTTAATTTTTTCAAATATTCTGACTTTACTTCGCTATCTTCAATTTTTTCAATTATATCAAATAAAAAATCTTTATTATTTGATTTCTTTGGAGTAGTCATCATATTAATAGTTTTTTTGTTTACATTCACAAAAATCTTTTTCGTCTTCCGTAAAGGACGAATCAGAAGAAAATTGAATATTTTCATCATCCGAGCTATTAATCATTAAAGACATTAATTTGTTTCTTAACTCTTGTTCTTCAGAAAATAAAGAATTAATTTTCTTTTCTGTTTTACAATTTGGACTAATATGACCTATTTTACCACATTTAAAACATTTTAAATTCTTTTTATTTGAAAATCATTTTTTCATTTTATAAAACCTTTTATTGTTTTGGAAATCATTATTTTTATAATTTCGTGAGTATCTAGGTCTTTTATAATTGCCTTTGTATTTTCTAAATTTCCTATTTTCTTTTGAATGAGCTTTTATACCTGTGATGCCGGATGCTTGACAGAAAGAGCCCATCTCTTTACATTCCGAGCCGTATTTGTTCTGAATTTTGAGATCCTGACATAACTGTAATCCTTCTTTTTTAATAAAAGCAAATAATTGACCAAAAGAAACATTAGAAAAGTCAATATGATCTGTTCCAATTTCTTTTTGAAGATTTGTCATTACTCTTTTTGAAAATAAAGTTGGTAATCCAGTAATGAATTTTTCTTTTCAGAAAGCAGAACCGCAATCTGGTCGTCTCATGACTTGAGTTAAAAATATATCTTTATACCATCTGAAATCCGTCAAAGTTGGACAACGTAAATTAGTAAGAAAAATTTTTGTACTAGCTAATTCTTCTTTTGGATTTCCAATAAAATGAACTGAAATGGAGTAAATAAGAAATTCACTACCATCTGGAACTTGGATATATTCATCATTTTCATCTATTTGTTCAGTGGTATGATTAATAACTGTTAACTTTTCATCATTAGTTAAGGTATTATCCCACCAACCTTTTAATTGACCTGTAAAGCCAGAAATTAAACAAAAAGCAATATGAGATTCTTCAGCATTGGTTTTTGCTTTATAGGCTAACCTTGCCATGCCCATTTCTTGGAGTGTATTAAGAATTTCATATTCGGACTTACCGTCTATATTCCATTCATATAAAGAACTACCATCACAATTTTTTGCTATAAATTGAGATCTTTCTTCAAAAAGGATATTTGGAGACTTGGACTAGAGTAGTAATTCCTAGTTGGGCCGGATTGCCATTTTTTATCAGTATTTGTGTTATATCTATTTGATTTCCTATGGATCTTGTTGAGTTCTAATGGAACTTGACTATCGAACTATTTTTCTACCCGATTTATTTGATTTTCTAGTTCTTCATCAGAAGATGATAAAGAACTTGAATCATCGGACTGAGAATCTAAATATGGAGTAGTTTGCTCTATAGTCGAAATTCGTTTTGAAGAACTTGGATCAGAATACTTAGGAGCTAAAGAAAGCTTTTTTTTCAAATTCTCGTGATAAATTGGAAACTTGAAAAAATGGTTTTGCTGTTTCTACTGGAAATTTCTCTTTTGGTTTTATCGTTTCTAGTTTTGTAGAAATCAAATCAACCTGGTTTGCTATCGTATGTAAAATCTGATTTGTATAATTGTTTTGCTGGTAAACCTTTTTAAAATCATCTGAATCAATTTTTTTAGTTCTTTCTTTTCCTTGTTTAAATGGATAAGCAGTAACATTACCTTCCGTAGTTGAGATAGTAAAAGCTGATAATGGAGGATGTATTGAAGTAACTACTTGACCTGAAATTAAATTCCATTTTTTATATAAATTTGTTTGAACTTCAATAGTTGGAGTTTCCTTAAATTTTTTCAATTTTTCTTTTGCAAAAAGTAATCTAACCACTTAAAGAAAGGAAAATTGAATTTTAATTTTTCAACTTCTTTTACCCATTCTGAAATTAATTTATCTTGACATCTTTGATCTAAATTTTGAAACCATAGTTTTTCATTTTCATAATTTTCATTTTGAAAATCTTCTTTTAGTAAATCAAAATTTATTTTAAATTCTTTATTTAAGACTAAAATTTCTGACATTTTCATTTGGGATTGAGTTGGAGATTCTGGTGAAGAACGCCTACGAGGTGGGGGTATTATATCTGGCATAGGAGCTTTGAACCTAAGTTGAGTATCCTGACGATTAGAAATAGGATCCTGTAAACTAGTAGAAGGATCAGAAAAGGAGTACCTTGACCGTCCTGAAAAGGAGTACCTAGGAGGAGGAGCTCTAGATGAGGAAGGAACATCTTCATCTTGAGGAAACCTGGAAGATACTGACCTGTAAAAATTTGAAGAAGAAGGATAGATAGGAATAGTGTTAGGAAAACGAACTAAAAGTTGAGTATATGAGTATTCTTCAATTATTACTGGTCCGGATTCCCTTGTTTGTTCGACTGGTTCTTGTTTTGGTTCTGGTCTGTCAAGAAGGAATTCTTGTGGGATTGTTATTTGATCCCATGGTAAAATATGAGGAGTTTGAGTCCTTGTCAAAGTATTGTCCGAGTTCGTAGTCACAAAGACTGATTGATTTCGATCTGAAGTCGGTAATCTCAAGGCGGTTTGTATCATAGATTTCATTAACTTGAAGTAAATTCGATAAACAAGTGTAAAATTCATTGATTCTTGTTCAATCTTTCTTCTATCTAAATGAATATCTAAAATTAATGATTTTATTATTTTTGGATCAAATAGACAAATTGAGTAGTCTGGTGTACATTCAACTCTTATCGTCCCATTGCATGCATTAGTTTGAATCATAGCAAGTAGTGAGTCATCATAAGTTATCATTCTATCATCTCTTAAAGCAAGAAAAACTGGAACATCAATTCCTTTTCGTTGAAGAGGATGAACTGCTACTTGTATTAAACCAAAATGTAAATAATTAAAACCTTGATTTAAATAATTATTTATAGCCATTCTCGAAAGAAGTGGAATAGTTGCTTTTCTTTCGTGTAATGGAAAAACTTCTTCATGAACTTTAATTGAGTATGCTTTTGAAAATTCTAAAATTCCAATATGATAAATAGATCTAAATGAGTGTGATGGAATTATTTGATTTATTGGAATATCTAATTGTTGGACTTCATGACTTTGGAGTGCTCTACTATTTCTAGTTCTAGATGAAGTAGCTCTTGAGTCACCAAACAAAATTTTCTTACACTATTCGCCATTTTTAAAACTTACTTGATTAATGCAGTTGCATAATGCAGGATGAATGCAGACAGCTACAGCTACAGGGACCACGGGAACACCTACCGAGAACACCACTTAAGGCTTACCAATGGACTTACTGCTTACCAATGCTGACCAACAATAGGTTGAATGCACTTGTGATGCAGTATGAACCCTCTTTAATCAAAACAACCTTTAAAAATTTTGAAATCGCGTTTGAAAATTTTTGAGTTAATGGCTCTGATACCAAAATAGAGGTGAAATAGATTTTATTTTTGGTTGATAAATTTTTGGTTGATAAATTTGAAAAAACAAGGGATACTTTTTTTTTTCATTTTTTTGAGAAATATGTGATACACCAGCAGTGGCAAAACCAGAAAATAATACCTTGGGGGTCAATGTATATATTAATTTTTTAAAGAAATCATACTATGATTAAATCATTTTTGTTTTCGAGCAGAAAATTTGTTAGAGGAAATTTTTTCTAAAAAATTGTGTTGGAAAGAAAATAAAAAGTGTAGTGAATGTGTTATTTTCTTAAATAATGTGAATATAATTTTAGAAGAATTTTAAAAAGTGAAAGTATTTGAATATAGAATTTTTTTGATAAAATCGTAAATTTTTTTCTAAAAATAAACTAAAAAAAACGGGGGCCTAAACTCACAATTATAAAGGCCATCAAAAATTTAAATCTCTTATTTTACTAATTTAAGTTTTAATTAAGAATAATTAACCAAAAAATCTAAAATTTTAATTGAACTAAATACCTAAAATAATTTGTAATTTACAAATTAAAAATTCAAATTTTATAAGGGTATCCATTACAACATACACCACCATAAAAATTAGTGACTAATGACTATATGATCCTAATCTATAAGGTAGCTTTTGTTATTTTCCTCCATTCATTCAAGCTGTCCATAGAAATTATAGCTGTTTCTCTTTTCCTATTCTTCTTGAAAATTTCTACCATTAATTCAATGCAGAGTAAATAGTGACTATATGATCCTAATAAGCTTTGTTCCAGCCATCTAAGGATACTTTGTGGAACAGGAAAACTGCCATAGTGAAATTACAATGTCCTTTTTTTCTCCTTCAGTGGAAGAATGCTCTAGCTTGAAATGTTGAGTTTGAGGATGTATTTCTAGATTATATTGTTGTTCATCAATTAAGGTCCTATGCTATGTCAATGTTCTTTTTTTTTTTTTTTTTTTTTTTTCCTGCTTTCTTAAATCCAACTCTTTCTAGTCAATGGAGTTTTTAGGGAAAGCGGATACTATATACCTGGGGGACGCGAGTTCCCAGCCATACTCCCCTTATCCTAATGGCCTGTTATTTATGTTGGGTTTGAAACCTTAGTTTGGAAAATAATTTTATAATGTAAAAAGTGTATTGAAAATGTAAAAAGATATAGGTAAATAGTAAAAAGTTTTATTAGAAATGATGAAAACTGATTATAAAATTATTTTTTTCAAAATCAAATTTCAAACATTGTTTCAAACCTAACATAAATAACAGGCGCAAGGGACATCGAATTGAGCCTAAAGTTATATTTGTTCAATTTCGAATAGAAAGACTTTCCAAATTATATCATTTGAGACATTACAACTTTCACGCCTAGAAAGCATAAGCAACACATTTTGACAATGAAACTTGCAATTTCATAAAGATAGTTTGGTAGGTGGTGTGTCTAAAAATGAACAGATAATTGGGCTCGGCCCACATAGAATAAAAGGTCCATAATTGACACGAAGCTATAATTTATACTGGTACCCGTAATTCGTCAGTATTGGTAGGGTGACGTACCAAAGATCAGAAATAGTTGCTGGTACCGAATACCGAAAATTAGTAGGAGTTACAAGTAGTAGTGGATATCATTTAATAGAGGAGGTAATGACAAAACCGTTATTGATTTAATGGTTGAGTAACCGTTACTAGTTTAATGGCTGGATGGAGGTTACAATAGCATTAGACCCCACCAACATTAAAGCCCGACGTCAGTTACAGATGCAATCCAACAGACGTAAACGGTAAAGTCACTCTATAAATACGAATGTATAATTCAAAGTAAAGGACAGCGAAAAAGGTACACGACTATTCTCTGCATTGATATTATACACTTATATATTTTACTGACTTGAATGTCAAAGTGGTACGGGGGGATAACCCTGCATCTTCAGGGTCATACTGGATCCAATGAGGCATTTTTTAGGATTGGGAGGTTCAATATTCCTAAGGGCAGATCGTGTTTCATTAGTAGGGTTGAAATTGTGAAGGAAAGTTAGGTAATTTGTTGATGAACATTCAATTTTCAAAAAAAAAAAAAAAAAAAACTACATTCATGTTTAAGAACTTTCCTATTATTGGATATGACTTTAGATATATTATTAATGTCATTGCATACGTAATTATATTTATGCCATAATTCAATTACAAAATGATTTTGTAATCTTACATTAAATTTTTATTATCGATCACTTTTAGTGATTAAAAAGTTTTGAACACAAAAAGAAAGGAGTAACTCTGTTCTTTTGTGGTTATTTCCCAAGAATTATCACTTTTTTTTCCAAAACTTTACACAAAGAAACAACTTCATTTTCGCAAGAATTCAAAATTAAAATTTAAAAATTCCCTCTAAATATCTACTCACATAAATTCAAAAAACAACACAATCATTACACTTTTTTTATCTCTTACCTACACAAATTCTCAAAAGAAACTTTATTCTAAAAAATTTTCAATAAAAAATCAAAGTTTCCCCAATACAAGCCAGAAAAGAACAGAAAGTATACTATTCAAATGTTTTAGTGGTTGCATAAGTAATTTGTTCTTTTCTGTTGCTACCAAATACGCATATCTCATGTGCCAATTAGTTACTATCTTTGTATTCAAGTAAATTGTTCAATTTCTAATTAACAAACTAAATTGCGTGTATATCTTAAGGGGGAAAGGAAAAAAACAAATGCATCCTAACTTTGAATTGTCAATATTCTTAAAGTTGATATTTGGGTAATCAAAAAGCACATCTCCACCGCGTGTACAATGGCTTCTCTAAGCTGCAACCATATTTGGAGGGTTATGCACATTACCCATTATTTTTAAAGTCAAGTTCAATTTCTATCTTGATCAATTAACGTTTCTACCAATTTTATAAGCGGCTTCTCAACCTTTTCTTTTTCCTTTCCTCCGGTAGTGGTGTAGTCCATATCTTCTATGTTGTAATAATAAATAAGACATTGTAATAGTACTAAATTTTAGAATAATTAAAAAATAAAATAAACTAATAACCCACAACTACAACTCTACAATCCACTGTTTGTATTGGTACTGAAATTCTTGTGATTTAAGAAATCCTCAATTTCCAACCAAAGCGAAGAGTGTTCACATGGTTTAACTTTAGATCACCTGATATTGTCCTTCCGACCACCTGACTTTTTTTAAAAATTTTTAAAATATAATTATAGTTAATTTCCTTGAGATTTTGCCAAATTAAAATACCTTCTTTGAGATTTCTAAATATCATCCATGCCTCTTGGACGTTCTAATTTTGTTCGAATAGCAAAAACCTACTAAGGTTTACGTTTGTTTTTGAACTGATATGATTCTTAATTTTATCAAAATTAACAAAGTTATTGATAACAGTGACCAAATAGTAAGAGCTGCATAATGGATTTATGATACTCTAAAGTGCAACGAATAATTTGACTAGATTTGAGAGGAAGTAAATATAATTAACCATTTATTTTTAGAGGCAGTTTTCTGTGAAATTGATTTATGTATATACGTGAATACTACACGAGAGTTTTTTATTTTTTTTAATTGATATTTGAAGAAAAGAAAAAAAAAAGAGGCAAACTAATAATCGTGAATAATACTATTATTTTCACGTATCACTAATAAAATTAATAAATAAAAAATTGAAAGTGTTACTAAGAAAAATTAGAAAAGTTAGCACTTGGGAAAAAATGAAATAAAAAATTTATAAAAAAAGAAAAGAAAAAGGCTAAAAGTTCTTTTTCATAAAAGGAGTAGTAATAATCTAAAACAGTCGTTCTAAGAAGGAAATAAAAAAAAAAATTTAAAAACTAAAAATGATACATGAGTTCTTCTCATTGGATATAAGTACAAAATACATCCCCAATTGTTAAAAAATATAAATTAAACCATTGACGGATGAAATATAACTTTGGGCAAAAAAATGTAGAAATTTTCAGACATAAATATCCTTAAAAGCTGCAAACCAAAAACACCTGGCCACGTTGTGCCACCTCTTCTGTGTCTCCTTGTCAAACTGGAGCGGAGACGCAGACTTTACCAAAATTCTCCAACTCGATCACCATACCATTTATTAAAATATTTTCCAGCATTATATATTTATTTTCATCTTATAGCATTCTTTGGTGTCGTCCTCAAAAGGGTGTTTAAAAAAAAAATTATACTTTCTCTGCTCTACTAGAATAATCTACTTTAAAAAATATATTTTATTTTAATAGAAAAGTTTTTTTTACTATTACTAATATAATCACGCGTGATCCACAATTGGCACATGCTTTATAAATAAGAATATAAATAAAATAAATAGTGTCAAATTAATTATTTTAGGTGTTGTACATTGATTAAAATGAACTCTTCTAAGAGAACTGAGAAAGTAGTACATCTCTTGCTCGATATCATTTTTCTCCGTCTAAAGTTTATTTTGTATATTTTACAAAGTGAAGATTTATTTTACACTTGCAACAAATTTCAAGATTGTTTTTTTAGTTTACCTGGAACAAAGGATAGGGGCAAATCAGCACCTTACCTAGATGTGCCTACAAAAAGGAGCTCGCCGGCCCTTGTGGTGTGGCTTCCCCGAAGAAACCGTCGTGTTGAAGAAGTTGTCCTCCTGTTCTTGTTGAATGAACCAAAAGACGGTTTGGGATGCATTTTGGTGGCGATTACAAAGTTGGAGGTTTAAAAAATGAATTAAATTTTTGGATCTAAATATGGAGTCATAACCTCTTCTTTCCTTTCTTACCGTTACCTTCTCTAATAAGGTAAGCTTCAATAGGGCAAATTATATGAGTGACCATTAAACTATTGTCCATGCTCACTTTTTGTCACTAAATTATTTTTTGCCTACTTTTGGCCATTAAACTATTGATTCTGACCATACTTGGCCATTAAACTATTGATTCTGCCCACTTTTGGCCACTAAATAATCTTTAGCTCACTTATGGCCACTAAACTATTAGAAGTTGCCATTAATGACCACTTCGTTAGAAGTTACCATCAAATCTTTATTTACTCCTTAATCTTTAATGTTCCCAAAATCCTAATAATCTTTAAACTGCCTATATATATGCATCAATGTTTTTTAACATCAATCACTCACAAACAATAATTATTTGTATTTTTTTTTTTGTTTTCTCGATATCTTTATTTGTTTTTATAAACATAAATTATTCTTTGACTCATCGAACGTTATTGTCTTTAACTTTAATTTTTAGTATTCATTTTCTAACGTAGGATATAGACATCGATCTCATTTATTATTTATTTATTATTTTATTTTTGGAATTATGTTAGATCTTGAAAATTTATAAAATGATATGAGAATTCTAAATGTCACACAAAATGATATAATATTAATGAATAAAGTTGGCCGTCAAAATTAAAATAAAATGTGAATAAAAAAATGCAATTTTTAAATAACAAATTTAAAAAATGAAAGTAAATAAAGATTTGATGAAAATTCTTAACGGAGTGGCCATAGTGACAACTTCTAATAGTTTAGTGGCCAAAAGTGGGCACGAGCCATAGTTTAGTGGTTAAAAGTAGGCAAAAAATAGTTTAGTGGCCAAAAGTAGACACATGCAATAGTTTAGTGGCCAAAAGCATGCAAAAAATATTTTAATGGCCAAAAGTGGGCACGGGCAATAGTTTAGTGGCCATTCATATAATTTGCCCACTTCAATATGTTTTGGTTAACTATCCTAAACTGGTTCATTAACGGGATTTTTAATTCTTTTCTGACTTTATTAGTTAAGTATTTGTTGGATATACGAATATTGCCGGGGCCAGGATGGCCGAGAGGGTAAGACGGATCATGAAAACAAAAGGCCAAAGACGCAAGCCCACTATTAAAGAAGAGGCCCATGAGTAGTCGACACGTGCTGTGCTACCATAAGCTGGGCGCACAGATCGAGAAGATGGTTACTAGATGATCATTGATGATATTCCCACGTGAAGGAGGCCACGTCCCCAGTTGACGTGCCACGTTACTTCACTGCCTATAAATACTCGATCTTAACATCACCAATTGCCTATAAATACTCAATCTTAACATCATTTCAAATGTATTGAATCTCATATTAATCTTACTAAAAACTTCTCTATTCTATTCTGGCTTGAGCTTCGGAGTTAAATTTGGGAGTTAGTTCCAAAAACGGGAACTAAGGCAGCTGAGATCAGCGCTAATCGGAGTATCATTATAAGAATTCAATTTGAATTTTTATTATCACGGCTCATAATAATTGTGTTTGCAAAGTAGTAGTTTTACACTGGGTTAAGAATAGGTTCTGACCAATTTTTGGGGTTGAGACCCAAAATTTCTCCAAAATGTGCTGAACCCCATATTTCGCAGAAGAGGACTGAAACCGGGTCTCAGTTTTTGGGTTGAGACCAAAAAATTGACCACGTTTCAGGTCTCAGTTTTTTCCCCCTCTTCTTTCTTCTTCCTCCTTCGCGCCCGTCGTCTACTTCCTTCCCGGTTGTCATCTCCCCCGTGTCCGTCGTCTTCTTCATTCACGATGTCCTTCAACCTCCTCCCTTCGATTCGCGCCGAAGAGTTTCCATTTTTTGTTCCTGCCCATTGTCGAATCCTACTCAGCCGAATATGGAGGTACTTTATGGCAGAACAGGCCAATCTGGTCTTTCACAATAAAGCGATCGATGGAACTGCCATGAAACGACTTATTAGTTGATTAATAGATCACTTTGGAATGGCATATACATCGCACATCCTGGATCGAGTAAAAACCTTGGGTTTTCAACAAGCTACTGCTACATCTATTTCATTAGGAATTGATGATCTTTTAACAATACCTTCAAAGGGATGCCTAATTCAAGATACTGAACAATGAAGTTTGATTTTTGAAAAACACCACCATTCTGGGAATGTACACGCAGTAGAAAAACTACGTCAATCCATTGAAATCTGGTATGCTACAAGTGAATATTTGCGACAGGAGATGAATCCAAATTTTAGGATGACTTACCCCTTTAATCCTGTTCATATAATGTCTTTTTCAGGCGCTCAAGGAAATGTATCTCAGGTACATCAATTAGTAGGTATGAGAGGATTAATGTCGGATCCTCAGGGACAAATGATTGATTTACCTATTCAAAGCAATTTACGGGAAGGACTTTCTTTAACAGAATATATAATCTCTTGCTACGGAGCCCGTAAGGGGGTTGTGGATACTGCTGTACGAACATCAGATGCCGGATATCTCACACGCAGACTTGTTGAAGTAGTTCAACACATTTTGTACGCCGAACAGATTGTGGCACCACCAAGGGTATTTCTCTGAGTCCTTGGAATGGGATGATGCCCGAACGGTTTTTTATTCAAACATTAATTGGTCGTGTATTAGCAGATGATATATATATGGGTTAGCGATGTATTGCCACTCGAAATCAACACATTGGGGTTGGGCTTGTCAATCGATTCATAACTTTTCGCGCCGAAACAATATCTATTCGAACCCCCTTTACCTGTAGGAGTACATCTTGGATCTAAATCCATTCCTTCTTGACTTAAAGGAATTCCTATAGCTCCAACGAACAAAGTAAATAAACACAACACAAGTAGAGGGAATAACATAGTATTATCCGATTCATAAGGATAGGAATAAAATTTTTCATTCTCAAAAGTAACAATAGTAATAAAGTGCCGTGTCACATTTTTAGCACGATTATCAATTGGATATATCTTGCTTTACTTTTTTTTTTTTTTTTGGTCTGCAACAATTGCAAAACCAAAGTTCTGCAAATTGCTGAAACTTTGGTTCTGCAATTTGCAGATTCGCCAGAATCGGGGAAGAATAGAGGAAGAAGAAAGAAGAGAGGAAATTTTTTTTTGAGGAAGATGCGATGAAGAAGACGATGAACAGTAAGTTCGTTCAAATTATTTTCCATATCGCGACCTCTTCTTCTTCTTCTCCGAAGAATTCACTGCTGCCGTTGTACTCCCTCCTAGGAGCAAGGGTGAGAACTGGAAAAAATGGAAGGAAAAAAACTGAAAGGAAAAAAAAAAAAAAAAAAAGGTTGGGGAAGAAGATGAACAGTGTCACAGACGCTGTTCATCAAAATTTTTATAAATAGGCCCCTGCTATTTTCTTTTTTTTTAAATGACAACCCAAACTTATTTTTTTAAAAAACATTAAATAAGAAAAATTAAATATTAAACTATCTTAAACTAAAAATAGTGTGTAAACTTAAATATATCATTAACATTAAGAACAATTACTATGGGCTGAAATATTATTATAATGTAAAAATTTGTTTTTGGTTGAAATGTAAAAAATAAAATATTAGGGTTTTATCTGCTAATAAAAGTAAAAATTTTGGAAAAAAGTATTGGAAAAAATATTGGGTTGAACTCCATGTTCTTTAGTTTGGGCTGAGAACTGAGTTACAACTCAGTTCTCAAAACTTTGTTTCTTAAAAATGGGCTGAGATCCAATTAGGCTTGTTCTGTTCTCAGACCTGTTCTCAGAACTCCCTAAAGAATATACCCTTACTTAAAATAGACTAGTACCTAAAGTAACTTCCTGCTGTTGAAAACTTGAATCGTTTTAATTCAATTTTTGTTGAATGGTTTCCAGAATCATTTTACAACATATTTAGCATATTTACTTTGTTTAATTAAAGAAACGAAAAGAAAATTCCAAGATTCTTTGCCGACCTTCTTTTCCCATTTACTCTTGACTTAGTAGGAGCACGTTATCTCCATCTCTGACGCTCCGATCCTTCCATGGCTGACCCGAACCGACCCGTCACCGGCTACCCCGCCCCGAACACCAACGGTCACCAGCAACCGGCGCCGCCGCCACCACCTTCCAACGCCTCATACCCTTACGCCGCTCATCCACCGCCCAATTACTACAACCAGCAGTACTACCCCGCTGCAACTTATCAACTCGACCCCAACGCCTTCCGACGGGCTGTATTACTCCGCCGCTTGCTAGCTATCATGATCGCCTTCTTCATCATCATCGGTACGAGTTTCTTCATCACCTGGCTCGTCCTCCGCCCTCGTCAACCCGAGTTGCGAATCGACTCGTTCTCAGTAACCAACTTCAATCTCTCCTCCGCCAACCTCCTCACCGCCGATTTCCAATTCGGAATCACTGCCAGAAACCCGAACACGAAAATTAACCTAGATTACGATAACATCGAGGCCGATGTTTACTACCAGAGTGAGAAACTTACTGAAACTGCTCTCCCCCCTTTTTCTCAGCCGAAGAAGAATGAAACCTCAATTAGGGCCACTGCCGCTGCGGCGGGCACTTACGTGCAGGGCAATGTTGTGAGTGATATGAATGACTGGAGAAGTAAGAATGGGAACTTGGATTTCAATGTGAGGATGGCTATGAATTTGCGGTTAAAGGCTGGCGGTTGGTTTGCTAGGAGGAGGTATTTGAGGGCTTTTTGTGGAGGCTTGAGGGTAGGGCTTTCGTCAAATGCGTCCAACGGGAGTTTGATCGGTGGACCAAAACAATGCAGAGTAGGCTTTTAAGGGATTCGTAAACTGACTGTGAGGTGAAATCGGATAGTCGGAAATAGTACTCCCGAGCTATTTAGTAGGTTTTCCTTCCCTCTTTCTTAGTAGTTTTATTAATGCAGTGCAGATTTTCCTTGCCTCCTGGGTCACTTCCAGAAATGTAATATGCTTAGCTTTGTCAAATTGAATTAGGAAAATTGTGATGAGATGTTTATTTTGTGACGAAATCTGCTGGTATTCTGATAAATATTATGATCTTTTGAGGTGTACTTGAATGATTAAATGTACAGTTATTCGTTGATATTCAACTTGATCTGAAAAGCAATGTTGTTGCTCATATTTCTATGTTTGTCTATATGAATAGTACTTCTTGATGCATTTGTTCTGCTGTGTTATCATCAAATGTTTTAGCTCATTGTTGGTATGGTGAAGGCACTCATGGGTAGTCAATTATCTCTTGCTTGATCTCCAACCAATCTATAATACCATTTGATGCAGTGTGCAGAACATTCCTTCTGCTAATATGGGTTTATACTCCAAAGCTTACCTAAAAAGCATAAATTTTCGGAGGTTGAAGTTTTCTTTAGTAGAACAGAAGCATATAAATAAGAAAAACTTGTGTGAGAAAGGGAAGTGAAATATATGCTGGGCTACTACTTCGTGTGCTGTTTCTTTTGCCTATCACTGAAGAATGAGCCATGAGGTTGGGTAAATCATGCTGATACCTTGGCTCCCTAATTTTAAAAACTTCCAATTTAGTCCCTCAACTTCAATATTTGATCCAATTTATCGATCAAAACAAACTGTCAACTTCAATATTGGATCCAATATAGTCTCACCCTTGGTTTTTATTCATTGTTGTTTGTTACTGTATTAAACAAATTAGGAAATATTCATTTTTATGCCCTTTTTTGTTTAATATTTTCCTTGTGTAAGAAAATTTATTAGATGTCTCGGATCATGTATTAGTTCCAAGGAAGAATACTATATTTGATTCTGTGTTTTCAACATCTGCAATGGTGTAACCAAAGTCTAGGGGTGAGCCGTCCCCCTTGCTCTGGTAGGTGAGGGGTACAACCCTCACCCTCTCTGGTTTAGCACCAGTGGGGGTGAGGAAAGCTCTCCTCCTGTCCCCACCTACAACCCTCCGCTTCTCTTGTCTGAGGTAGATGATGGTGGGTCTCTTTTCTTTTTCTTTTTTATCCTCTAGAGTAAAACGACACCGTTTTACTAAATAAGATAAAAAAAAGAAGAAAAGAAAACATGTTGTCAACTTATTTGCAGAAGTTTTTGCCACACCTTGTAAGCAGTAGTAGTGCAGAATATATGCTGATCTGGTTCAGTGAAAACTTGCTCAAAATGGTCTTCCTCCTCAGTCCTCCGCAAAAAGAAACAAAGAATAATAGAGAGAAACAGAGCAAATGAAAGAGAAAAGAGGGTGGAGAGAGGGGCTGTTATATATATGTGTGTGTGAGATTATGACTATGAAGAGAATAGTAGTAGTGTTTAAAAGTGCTGGGTACAGAAGAAAACGAAGGGAAAAGAAAAAAACTTTGAGGGTCACTTTTGGAAAGGCTTTGTTGCCTGCCTACAGGATCATGTGAACTATGAAAGAAAAGGTGGAACGGAATGGAAACTGAAAAGGATCATAGACAAGTGTAATAAATTTAATGAATTTTGTGTTAGGCTTGCTTTATTAGGTTACAGTGTTCCAAAGACAAAGATGACTGCTCTTTTAGTTTACTTATTGTTTCCTTAGTTGCAAAAACTTGTTTGATGAAATACGTTTTGGAGTATTGAGATCAGGAAAAAGAGGCTTAAAATAACACAAAAAAGTAGTAGTAATAGCCAGGTTTGGTTTGATTTGGATTTTCCATTTTTTTTTTTGTTCTCCTTAATTTCTTGAAATTTTATCCGGGTGAGAGAATATGGTACTTTAGTTAGTAAGTAAGTATGCAAACTTGGTTTTATCATTATGTGTGTTTTTATCGAGTAAACTGGTGAGTGGTCAAATTTATTAATTACTTGTAATGGTTGTATTACAATAGGTAATTCGTCTAGAATATATAAAGATATAAAATATAATGGTAATTAGATTTAAGTTTGGTAGTGTATATACATGGTGAATGAGGTTTTTGCAATGATTGAAAATGAACAAATTTGCAGCATTTGCAACAGACAGTAGTTAAGCGTCAACAAATAGTTGCTTTACTGGTGTGTATGTGTTTATATTTTTAGTATAGTATGGTTATCAATTCAGTACTTTAGTAGTTACATATATTTAGTTAATGTTCTTGTTTCGCCATTGAACATCTGCCTCTTGTTAGTGCTATAATGCATAAGTTAGGATCCTATTATCTGGTACTTTTCAGTTTGTACTGTATAATCGGAATTTCACAACTCTTTTGATAGGACTAAGCTTGTTAGCACAGTGACATGGTCTCTGCAATTAGGCAGTTAACTATTACTCCCTCCGTTCCATTAAAAGAGTCCACTTTGTAATACTGAAAACACTACTACAAAGTGGACTATTCTGATGGAACAGAGGGAGTAATACGTAGCTCGTGAAGTTATTTGGCGAAGTCAGTGTGAGTACATTGTTAAGTGGTGAGAAGTCAGTGTGAGTACATTGTGAAGTAGCGAGTTGTCATCTTTTTGGCCTATTAAGAGAAGAAGCATTCTTTTTTTTCTGTGAAGAAGTGACAATTCTATTCTGCTCCTGCAAAAGTTTGGCTGCTATGATGCATCAAACTTGTATAGGAAATAAGTAAGACTTGAAGTAGGGATTTTAACTTGGATTTCTCTGTTAAACTGTTTGTTTAGACATGTTTTCGCTGTTGTGTCATGAGCAGTCTTCCTTCATAATTGACCATCCTTTTACCTTTATCTTGATTCTTGACCAATATTTATATTATTTGTTGGTTAAATTTTTGGCTTGCCATTTTCACGTATTCTGGAAGATCTGGTATAAGTTTAGATAAACTTGGGAAATAGACTAGTGGGAGTCGGATTAGAGGCTCTACTCGGTTCTAAGCTGGTTGGTTTCGTGTGTATTGCATTCGCGGTGCATTTGACGTGCGAGAATGAAAACGGAAATAGAGAATCTCATATTTGTGAATTGATGAATCATTTATTAAGAATATATTGTTTTTTAGACAATGTAACAGTTTAAATTTTCTATATGAACTAAATATAAAAATTTTAATCTCATAAATCTTTTAGTTATTATTTTCATTCTCGCACGCTAAAGGATCAACTCTCCCTTATATCATATCAGTTGATTCATTTGAGAGAATAAACATATCCTTCTATTTAATTATAACACTTGTGTTGACAGAATTAAAAATAGTTGATTATTCCCTTTCCCACAGGTATCAGATCATCATAAGCTGACAATGGTAATCCATCTCAACTAATTCATTAGTACAAGTTTGTATAGTAACTAATGTAATATATATTTATTGGTTATATTTTATAAAATAATTATTAATATTATATTATTAACCGGTTAATCTGTGACACATCACTTGTTGGCAATTAGTTTCACTCGAAGTATCTAATGGTGAATTTATTGATTTGTGTATCATTTCAATTTCAGTCTGTCTAATGTTTCTTTATAAACCTCCCGACGCAAACTAGCCGTTTCTCTACCATAACCTGAACCAGTGAAAAACGAGTTCTTGCCATCAAAGAAATTCTCGAACTATTTCCAGAAAATGAAATTGGCATTTACGTATTCCTGAAAGCGAAAATGCCAGTTTCATTAAAATTTAGAATAATATAAAAGAACTTCAAAGGAAACGCAATTTGACAACTTCATTGCCCAAATCGATGCGGTCACTATTAGGGCAAAGGTGTATTTTTGACACAAACCTTATTCTCAATGCCTAACTTTGTCACTAATACTTTTTTAGGTCTAAAAATGCTATCGACGTTTTTAAAAAGGTCCAACTTTGCAACTAATATTTTTTTTAGGTCCAAAATGTCACCAATGTTTTTAAAAGGGTCAATAAGCTTCTTCAGCAGTGGTTGAACTCTGCTTTCTTAAGTGGATTGCAGAGTTTTCGTGGAGACTCCTTTGTTCATCTGCTGCCAGATGGCTTCTACCGGAGCTTTCCTTTCAATTTCTTCAGACTCTGGATGTGAGGGAGGAACATGTGTGACTTCTCTGGGTCAAACCCTCCATGATTTCTTGAAGAAGAACGAAAGAGAGGTTCGGGTGTGGGGGTTTGGAAATCTTTGGATGCTTTTAACGTTCCTTTCAATTTCTTGAAGGGTAAAGTTGGACCTTTTTAAAAACGTCGGTGGCATTTTTGGATGTAAAAAAACATTTGTGGCAAAATTAGACCTTGAGAAGAACGTTAGTGGCAAAAATGCACATTTGCCCGTCAACTATTATGGTGTACATACATCCAGTTCTACAACCCAAACACATACCATCTATGACCTGTGTGCAAGTAACAAACACATAGTTAGCAATAAGTAATAAATAAAACAATATGACATGAATAAATATTTAATGGGTTATATTTATCCCTTCATTAAATATAATTAGTAGCCTACTATTTTTCTCTTTCTTATTTATTTCTTGTCCCTCTATCTTCTCTCTTTCCTCCCTCCATCAAGCTATCACTGCAAACATCCCATTCTTTACTTGATAAGTTGATAACCTTAATTTTTTTCTTGAGTAAAAATTGCTCTACGTCTTTCTTTCGTTCTTTTTATCCTTCAGTAATTAATGTATTACTCTTCCTTTTCTCTTACAACAAAAATATAATATGTGGAAGATTTGTTGTAATGAAGAAAAAAAAAATTATCGACATTTAGAAAAATATATATTAAAATAGGTTATTATGATTATATTAAAAGAATATAGGCCTAAGGAATAAAGAGATTTTACACTAAAGTTTATAATTTTTTAAACGTTTTTTTTAACATTTTGATTTTCCCTTTTTACTATTATACTCTCTTTTTTTTTACTTGTGACTTTTTTAGTTTTTTCCATTAACGTTTTGAGAATTAAACTTATATTCTTTAAATGAAATCTTATTACAGAAAGTAGCACTAGTAATACTTGTTGAGTTTTAGATTGTTAACTTTAAACCGAAAGGGGATACTAAAAAAGGGAAATTTATATACTCCCTCTGTTTTTTTAGAAAAATCTAATTTGTTGTACTAAAAATAATACAACAAACTGGACACTTCTAATGAACGAAAGAAGTACAAAATAACACTTTTTCATATTTGAAAAGTTTGGGAGTATTACTTTTGAACTGAAAAATGATACAAAAAAAGACTTTATTATTCAAAGTGATACTTTCGAATGTAAAAGTGATAATTGTTGAAAATCAAATTTATACTCTTGGGCATAAAAATGATACTTGTTGCGAATTAGAGATATTTTAGTGGACATTACAGTGATATGTAGAGAATTTAAGTTATATTTTTTAAATAAAGAATATTTTAGCGAGTAATACTTGTACTTTCATACTTAAAATCGATACTTATATGATGGCTTTTGAAATGAACCACATTTAGGGAAATACTATAGTCCCTTCAAGGAGCCATTCAACCACTAGAAAATGACATATGCAACCACTTATGCAATTACATTAGTTTTGCATTATAGGCCATTTTATAGTAGCTGAATGGTTCATTGAAAGGATTATCGTTACACTCGTAAATTTGTGTCAACAAGTAATTTTATAAAAAAAATTATTACGTATACTTTCGAACCTAGAAGTGTTACTTTTTTAATCTAAACTTATACATTTAAAATGAATAATTTATTTTAAAAAGTGTCACATATACTCTTGTATTTGAAAAATGATAATTTTTGATAAATTATGCTTATACTCTTGAAATTGGTGATTAATTTTGGACAATAACTGATGAGAACAGGCTCATTCGTTTGTCCGAACAAAACATATATATACTCCATCCATTGTATTAAAATAGTTTATTGATACAATTGTTTATGAGTTATAAGGTACACCTTTAAAGTTAATTTTTTTTAATGAACAGAAGTAATTGTATTTTATTCTTCCAACTCCAAGATAAAGTGACATATATAATATTTAGAGAAAACTATCCGTCAGGATTATCCTGACAAAGGCTTTATCAGGCATCCAATGAAATTGTGCCACATATGCCTTTTAAAAATCATTCCTATATTTATGGACTCTATTTTGTCGTGATTATTATGGACTATTTTATCTAAATTAATTCCTATGTTTAGTAAATTGTAATGAAACATTTTAACCATGAAATATCTTCTATCCTTCGTATGTATAAAAATAAAATTTACTGTTGTCATCCTTAATTTTCTATTTTAAATATAATTTCATAGTATTTGTGTGAATATAAATTTGTAAAATTAAAATAAATTTACCCTACACATGAAAAAAGTGAAAACCTTAGTTATAAAATAAATATACGCAATATCTACGGGTTTACTTTTTTTGTGTAGGGTATATGTATTTTAATTTTTTTTAAATATTAGTATCAAAAATTAAATTAAATATATACCCTATACTAAAAAAAAGTGAACCCTTAGTCACAAAATAAATATACCCAATACTTAAGGTTCACTTTTTTTTGTGGGTAGAGTGTATATATATATATATATATATATATTTAAAGATACTATTTATTATTTTAAGTTATAAAATTACTAAAAAACAAAAATTAATTTGATAGAATAATGAAAATAAATATAAAATATTAACGGTAGAAAGAAATAAACCATGCCTTCAAGTAACTAGGCTTAAGAAAAAAGAAAAAAAGACTATGTGGGAAGAGAGAGGGAGAATTTTATTAGAACTAGGAGTTGATTTGGTTAATAAAGTCCATAATAACCATGTTATTAATATTTTGAAAAGCATATGTGACACAGTTTCATTGGATGCCTGACAAAGCCTTTGTCAGGATCATCCTGACGGATAGTTTTCTCTAATATTTATCCAAAAGTGTTACGTATGAAATAAAATTTAATGTTTTAAAATATAAACAATTAAGGGAAAAAATACAATAAGAAAAAAAAATACATTTAAACATAAAAATGTTACTTTCGAAATAAAAATTTGTGAAAAAAATAACAACAAAAACACAAGAGTAAAAAAGAACAATTAGAGGCTTGAAGACGAATTTGTAATATAAAAGAAATGTACCATTGCGGGAATCAAAATAAACTATAGGCATGTTCTCTTTGTCAAGTCTGAGTCCAGGTTTGGGTTAGTTTTGGATTTGAAACCGAAAGCTAGTGTTAGGTAGTATTGGGTCTTAACCCAGATCTCAAACCAAGTTTCAGTCCACAACCATTTTCTATTCCCCTTTGTAGAAAACAGTCCAAAGAGTGAACCCGCGTTCTTCCTTCTCCCCCGACGGCAGTGGTGAGCTCGCCCCACGAAATCTTCGCTCCATCCGGCGATTTCATTGCAAGACGACGTTACATCAACGACAGCACCGGCGATTTCAACCGTTCGTTACTGCAACTCCGGGCAGGGAGCATCTCAGCAGTAATTTGAAGAAAACAATCGAAAACTGAAACCTTGTTCTTCTTTCTCACCCGACGGCAGTGGTGAGCTTGTCCGACGACATCTCCGCTCCATCCCGCGATTTCATTGCAGCCAGGTTGGCCTCTGAGTTTTGCGTTCAAAATTTCAGGCCGCCATTCAACTCCGCGCAAAGAGAATCTCAGCAGCACCTGCTAGTAACAGCAACGTGAAGTTGCGGCAGCTGCAATTCGTTCGGCAACCGGCAACGTCAGCTACGGCAACAAAAACTTCAGCAACGGCAACCTCATCAACCGTACCTGGTCTTCGATCGGTTACTGCTGTTGAGCAACTGCTCCGAATTTCGGTTTTTCAATTGGGGGTAAAAACAGGGAACGACATCCATTCGAACCAATTGAAGTACCCTAATCCTTAATTCGACACTTCAATTTTCAGGTATAGCAATTGCGTAAGTCTTCAACAAATTTAGTTAATTTTTTCAATAAGGTGCCGCTGAAATTTATGTTTTTAAAAATATATGCATATAAATGTTGAAGTTTTCAAAACCATATCAAATCGAATAGAACAAACCCCGGGCATACACCGATCATCCACACTCCATTCCCTTTCCCTCTTTCGCGATTCTCATCACAACCCAAAATTCTTCAAACAATCAAAGGGACTAAGGGAGACCCGAGAAAGGTCGCAAGGAAAACAGGCTCGCAGAAATCGGCGGTTCTTGGATATATGATTCTGAAAGGAAGGGAGCTTTAAGAAGAATTTGACCTTCCAAAGAGGTAACAACGCCCAATTTATTTTGAGAATTGAACATGGGGCATAGGATTTCATGGGTTTGTGCGTCTGATCTCGTGGATAGCAATGATTTAGAAGTTTGAAACTTAATTTGGTCGCATTAGCATCACAATTTGATTTGGTAAAGTAATTGGGGCCACTGAAATTCTGTTTCTTTGCTCCCCGGAAATTGATTTCTGCAGAATGGCTTTTATGATGATGATGAATTGATGAAATGTTAATGCGTTAAAAAAGACAGAATTTTGGATAAACAAAACTGTGAGTGTTTGACGATGCATGTAGTTATTATATTGATGTTGGATGGTTTGGTGTGGATAATAAAGCTGATGTTTTCAGAAAAACAAAACTGTGAACTGGGTGATGAGCTAATTAAATGAAACTCTTATTTGATGTTAGAAACTCTATAAAACAATGGCATGCGTATGGAATATGGAAATTAACATGCTAAATGATAGAGACTGAGCTTTGGTTCTTAAAATATGTTAAGAAATGGAAAACTGGAATCGTCTGTGTGTTTTGAGGTGCTGGAAATATGATTTCGTATGTGTTGTGCTAGGAATTGCTATTTTATTGTCAAAATAATTTGGAAAAGCTTCAAAAGAGTTGATACTCTGTCCTCGATCGTTCTGAAATTTATGAGAACATAACCTCGTTGTTTAAAATCCTTATCAAAGAGAAAGGTACTGTTTGGGGAACTTTGATCTATGAATGTTGTTGGTGGTTTGTTATGGAGAATTGGGGACCTTGTGGTGCTTAGAGATGGTTATATATTGGTGTAATTTGAGTTGATATGGTAATTCAGATTGGTAAAATTATGTTTGAACATGTGGAGTTGAAGCTGAAATTTTAAGAACATGTATGTTTATGGGAAATTAACTCAGCCAATGTGAAATCTTGTTTTATAATGAGTGGGGCTGATGTTGTTGTGCTTAGTGTGAGAGATGTTTTGTGGTGGAAAACTAAGTTTAATCAGTACAAAGACATCTTAAAAGGGAAGATTAAGGTAGAGATTCTGATTTGGAAAACAGAACACTGCATCCACGCGACCTGCACGTAAGGCCGTCATGTCCTGCCCTCAAAGCTCACAAAAGTGTCCAAAATTCATAGAAAAATCACAGGACTCTTAGCTACATAAGTATAACAATATATCAAATTTTCATAAATATTAGAACTGTATTTCTTGGTAAGAGCTTTGATCAAAGTCTGCTGCCCAGTACTTCCGAGTCCAGGACAGCACTGTATCACAAATCTGTTTCAAAATTATTGACTCATCACAAAATTCTGAAACTCTGGAGTTGGATTCTTGGACTGGTTATTTATATTTGTTCCAAATTTTAACTCGAATGGACCAATGCTAATGAATGTGAACATGAGGTAAAATGGAATATTGTTGTTATTTGAGTGCATTTTCTTTCTTTTGTTTATGTTGGAACTGTTAGTCGGCAGTTCAAACATTTGGTGGTGTGGTATCCATTTTGGATGTTACAAATGATTGTTTCATTAGCATGTTTGCAATGAACCTCAAAGTTTTGTGTTTTGAAACTTTTGTAATGTTTTAACATACGTTTTCTAACCTCTCCAGATCAGCAGTGATAATCTGAGGATTTTGCCCGCTCACTATTTGGGAATATGATATTTCCACTAGACAAGTTGTCAACAAGATTTATTGATCAACCTGAACATGAAAGTAGTGAAATCAAGTAAGTTCATTCTTTAACATTTTCTACAATTTGTCTCTGAAGCCAAATCTAACATGGCCAGTCATTCAAGAGTTGAAAATTGGAAGCACATCACACGATAGAAAATCAGATTGCTTTTATCAATCTGGAAAGTCATAAAGCATTTTCATCCTCTTATAATATAGACCAGGTTAAATTGGCATCTTAGAATATTTGGGATTCGATAATACTGGTTTTCATGGTTTTTATTTATGATGATAATCTCTGCTTGTGCTATGTGGATCCTCAAACCTACTTTATCTGGATATTTTTGGGTGCTTGATCTCTTCGTCTTACTAATGTCTTTCATACATTAACTGCTAAGTTCAATCAGGAATCAATTATAATTTGACTTTCTTCTACCAGCCAGATTATTGAACTAATGTGTCACCAGGTTTTCCTATTCTTGCCTTTTAGTTTCTATCAGTCATAAAATGGTTTGCTTTTGATTAAGTTCATATTCCTTCCCTTCAGGAAAACATATGTGGTTCTAGTTTCAACTGGAAGCTTCAATCCGCCTACATACATGCACATGAGATGTTTTGGTAAGTAGTTCGTTTTACCTTTTAACTTATCTAGAGTAATTAACCTGAATATCTCCTTGTAGTCCTCGAACATACACACCGGGGATTATCAATCTGTGACCTACAGCAGAGTCTCATACTTACATTATAATGTACTGCACAGGGATTGTATGAATAAATCTGTGGTTGTTTTCCACTGTAATTACCTAAAAGTTTGATTTCTGTATTTCTTTGTTGATTAATTCTATTTTCTTATGTTTAGAGTTGGCAAGAGATGCACTAAATTCAGAAGGATTTTGTGTACTTGGAGGTTATATGTCTCCTGTGAATGATGCATACAAGAAAAAGGTAAAGGTATAGACGACACATACAGGGAACTTTATCTTATCATTTGCTATATTGGAGCAAGATTGATGCACATGTTCAATCTTTAAGGATAGGATTAGGGCCAGTAGACTGATAGTCAATCTTTGGATATAAGGTTTATTATGTGATGATTGTGTACTGGAATGATAAGGTGAAAGGCTTATGGAGAATAAAGGAAATAAATGAAATGGTTCTATCTTTGATGCTTCCAAGCTATAAAAAGTCATATGCTTATTGAGCCAGCCCTATGAGCTCACTGAACATTATGTAATATTTGAAACCTAAAGTACATAAATTTAATGATTTTGAGCACAAAATGAACTCTAATACTCAGATGTCTGTAAATAAAATTTTCTCTTGGTTGCAATTTCTAGCTCTCCATCGTGTTTTTAACTTTTCCTTCATACCGGTTTGATGATTACTGTGGAAGAATTAGGTATAGTTCAAAGGGCATTGTGACCTAAAATGATTGTTTGGTTTGTCTTCCAGCTGATGTAGCTGATAGTAGTTTTTGGCTGTGTTTGCATTATAGGGACTCATATCTGCTGAACATCGTCTTGTGATGTGTAACTTGGCCTGTAAAACTTCTGAATTTGTCATGGTGGATCCTTGGGAGGTCTCTCTTTCTCTCTCTCTTGCATTGCTTATACCATGTCTTCTCTCTCTTTCTCAAGTTACAGTATGCATTCCTGAGAAATTTTGGTGGACATTGACCCTGGTTTGCTTATAAACGAGTTCTTAATTTACCACAATCTTATTTTAACTTTTAGATATTAGCTTCTTGTCCAGTTTTATATCTCTTTCAATTGACATTTCAGGCAAATCAGAGTTCTTATCAGCGAACATTGACAGTTTTGTCTAGAATTAAGACTTCAATATATGATAGTGGCCTGGTATCCACTGGTGAGAATTGGAATCTTACTCCTCGGAAGTGTTGTTTCATTTTTCATTTTTTTCCCTTTTCAACTGGCTAGCTCTGTGTTTTGTGTATGCTCTAAAGTTGAATGTTAATTGTATTTCTTTTAAATTGGGTCCTCCATCCTTCTTTTTGACTTGACTCTCTCTTTTCTGTAGGGAGCCTCAAGGTCATGCTTGTTTGTGGTTCTGACTTGCTAGAATCATTTGGCATCCCTGGAGTCTGGATTCGTGATCAGGTAGTTGAGCTTTAGACAACAAAAAAAGAGGGTAAATTCCAAATACCTCCCTGTAGTTTGTTAAAGGCCAAAATACAAATACCCCTGAGGTTGCATGATAGTACAAAATAAATCTCGGGGTTTCATGAAAGTACAAAATAAACCCCGAGGTTTCAAAAGGTACAAAATGAACCCTGAGTTCATAAATCTGTAGGGTCTATTTTGTGCAATCCCTTTGTTATTTTTTGAAAAGTCAGGGTTTGTTTTGTACTTTGTTTGAAACTTCAGAGTTCGTTTTGTATTTTATAAACCTCAAGGTCTTTTTTGTATTATCGGGAAACCTCAGGTGTATTTGTAATTTGCCCTTGGTCAAATGGACAGATACCTGTGGTTTAAAAACTCCCACAACCCCCTAGTGGTTAAGACTATATTGGAAACTTAAGAAAATTTCTCGCATTAATGGTTGGTATCTTGTCATGTTTCAAGTATGTAACAAAACAGAACATTTGGAAGTATTTAGTCAAAAAAATATGTTGCAATCTCAATAGTGTGAGAATTTTATTTTAATTTCCAATATAAACCAAACCACAAAGGGCTATTTGGGAGTTTTTAAACCATAGGGGGAGGGGTGGGGTATGTCCTTTGTCCAATCCCCTCCTATAAAAAAAAATCATCTCAAGGACACGGGATGTTATGCTGCTTGCCATATATGCATGTGTATATAAAATATATTATTATACCCTTGTTGTAAAAACAAAAGGTTGCCAAGTGCCTGTAGGGTTCAAGTTGGGTTTGGCTCCAGGGAAGGGTTATGACATTATGGACTAATGTGGGCACCTTATTTCCGCAGCTCAAACTTGTGATCACTCAGTCACATGGCAACAGTTTTTATCGTTGTGCCAAGGCTCCCCTTCATTTTACCATGATAGTATATAAAAATTAATTTGATGTGATACAAGTGTTCTTGCTAGTAATCTACCAAGGATGTTATGTTAGCTGGCAAAAATTTATAAAGAGAGACTAAGAATGTAAAGTTACCTTGAAACTGGTGATTCATTCATTATTCAAGCAATAATAAAAGGGAATTGTTGTGAACTTATAAAGCACAATTCCCTAAGAGGGCTAACACATTTTTTCTTTTACAGTTGGCTATATAGACATTGTTCTTCTTAAAATTTCATGTTTGAGTATGAGAAAATAATCACTTACCTCCATTTAGGTTAGGGCAATATGCAAAGAGTTTGGGCTGGTTTGCATTAGAAGAGATGGTCAAGATGTTGAGAAGATTATCAGGGATGATGACATTCTGAGTGCTTACCAGGTAATTCCAGTTTCTCTTGAGCTCGTATATTTCTCTAACATGTTGTTTGTTGGCTAGTGTTAATGCCAGGGTAGTTTTTGGCATTCAGAGCAAATATTACTTAGCTACGCAAATTACCCTTACTTTGTTAAATCTACTAATTCTCTCTCACATCCCTTCTCTTTGATGTTTATAGCTAATACCAACAATATGGGTTTCTGTGCAAAAAAACAATTGATTTGGGCTAACTTTAATTCCTTTATGCCTCTCATCTCTTCAACTCATCTGATCCGATGACACCGTTGAAAAGACAATGGTGGTGTCATCATCTCCACCATTTTTTGTGCTGTGCTAATATGTTTCTCGCAACCCGGTTTTTTTTTTTTTTTGTACATTTTATCGGTTAACTACTAGGGGCTGTAATGGCTGTTCATATGAATACGAAGGAGGCAATCCAATAAGAAAGTCATTTTTTGCTTTGGGAGCTAAAAGCTGCTCGTACATTAACTGTATGGCCTTATTTGTTATTTTGTTGGTAGCTCATCTTTAATTATTGGTCTCATTGTGGCTGAATTGGTTTCCAAGCCATTGGAACTTGAGTGATAATCATGGATCTTATTCACTCACGCTTTTCCGTAAATTTCAGGAAAACATCAAAGTTGTTGATGAAATAGTCCCAAACGGAGTGAGCTCGACTCGATTGAGGTAAACCAAATAGAGAAGGTGTGAGTTTGAAATGAAAATAGATCGATTAGATGACTTATCTACTTTGCGTTTTATTTCAGGGATTGCATTTCAAGGGGGTTGTCTGTGAAGTATCTGACTGCAGATGAAGTGATTGATTACATTAATCATCATCATCTCTACAAGATGCCTCAATGCTGAATAATCAGAGTGCAAATTTGTTATGCGGCATGGAGAAATGGAAAAGGGCTTGGCTGTCTTCGGAGCAAAGAATTGCATATTGCCCAAAGCTACAAAATGACA
The DNA here is from genome assembly GCA_016801395.1 of Leptodermis oblonga. Lineage (NCBI taxonomy): Eukaryota > Viridiplantae > Streptophyta > Magnoliopsida > Gentianales > Rubiaceae > Leptodermis > Leptodermis oblonga. The sequence goes on along the minus strand of CM028760.1, from coordinate 9,767,461 downwards.
AAAGGAATCAATTTCCAGTACGTAATAGTTTACATGTAAAACTTAATTTCAACCATTTTGGCCTTGAAAGAGATCTTGTGTGTGTTTGATGTGGATCAGGTTGCAATGAACTATATATTGGGTTTCATTCTATCAATCTTAAAGAATAAAAAGATTAATATGTTGTATCCATGTCTCAATCTTGTTTTAAGTTGGCAGATCGTTTATAACGTTTTATGTTCCGGTTTGGGTTTTTGTATCACGTGAAAGGTTATAAAAAAAAAATTCTCTCTTGAAAAGTGATAATTCTGATCATGTTCATATTGAATCAGCTTATAACATGTTTTGTTCTTGTGTGTTGTAATTAAAATTGCCACGAGTGTACCTATAACTTGTCACATTGATAATTATGTGCTCTACTAATAATACTAGCCATGAATGTTAAAGTACATGTACATTAACGTTGTACTACATGGCTAGAAACTTTGACAAACATCTAAGATGGTGGAAGAAGAGTGAGATTCACTCTTTAATTACAGATTTGGACTTTAGAGGTGGTGGATGGATGACGATAAGAATCTATAAATATTTGGCTTCAAAGTTAAGGCAAAAAAAATTAATATGGACGTACATATATAGAAATGATTGTTTGCCTCTTATTATGTATCGTAAATTCGTTAACTATCAATCACTCATGACAACTGCCAAAAAAATTGAATGGACCTACAACTTTTTTTTTCTTTAATTTTTAGTTTGATTGCGTTATCATGTTCTATTACAATTAAGACAAATGTTGTAGGGTGAGAAAGAATTAACTTGGAGAGCCGTTTATAAAATTGTGTCAACTTGCACTCTAAACAAGTATAAATCGAACTACCGACCTCTGAGTGATCATCTATACATCACAACTGTTAAGAGTTGAGACGCTTGGTACTCAAAAGTTGTTTGATATGCTATAGGTGGTGGTGGGATCGTTTTCCTGTCAATCGGGTCGGGTCACATAACATTTTTGCCTGAGAGTGAGACCCATCTCCATCGAATGTGAAAGTTATGGTCGCTGCTGCATCGACTGAACATGACGGGTGTTGTGCTTCTCCATATATGATCTGTTGTTTTTGTTTTGGTTTAAACAGTAAATTTAATACGGAGTATATTATAATAAATTTTTATTATTTTTAATACAACTTTTTACTATTCAGTTATATTTTTTTTTTTTACATTTCTAATACACTTATAAAATTATTTTTCAAAAACATGTTTTCAAAACGATAAAAAAGAACAGACCTATAATGTATGTGTACTTCTTGTTGTGAGTGTTCTTTAATTTATTTTTTGTTTGGTTACCATGAAATAATCCAATTGGTGTGGCTGATTGTGATGTTTTATATTTAAAATTCAGAACATTTATGGATTGGCACTAAGAATGATTAGTGGTTCGAAAGGCAAGATTTGCGAAATTTTAAGTAAAATTTTGCGATATTAAGGTGTGGTATGTATCCTCGGGACGTGGTACAAATATGGCTCCAATGTAGTAGTAGTTGTCGCGATAAAGTACCTATCCTAAATACGGTTTTGATTTTCACTAATTCTTTCCGGTTCAAATTTCTTTTAAGTACATTTTCAGAATAGTATCATAGCTAAATTCCAGCTCGATCTTTTAGTATTATTATGTATTGTCAATTAATTAAAAGTTTCTAACATTTCTTATTAATAAATTTTATTTCTTATAGTCTCAAATCTCAATCCATTTATTATTGTGTTATTTGATATGTTTAATTATAAAAAATTATTGTTGGGGATATATTTCTTACTTCTTGTCTATTATAAAGATTACAAGATAGTAAAAATGGAAAGTGACACGTTTGTATTTGCAAGGGCGAAATAATAAAATATTACTTTATTTTATTCTAAAATGATTGAGAGAGTGAAAATATAGAGTGAAAGTGTAGAGTGAATGACGTGACATTACATAGTAATTACGTTTGACAGTTTTAAATTTATATGGTTGATAAACTTTTGCTACAGAGTTGTCATGTCAATCACCCTACAATTCATTCTAAATTTTCATTGAGTATGACCGTCGCTATCTATTTACTCAGAAATATGTCATCGAATTGTTGTGTATTTAGTTTTATTGAAAAAATTAACAATTTCTATGTCAAAAGACCAAAAATTTTCAAGTAACAAAAGCGAGAGAATTCTCACAACTTTATTGGTGAGAAACTAAAACCTACTTTCCAAAATTTATGAAAAACTATTTTATTGATCCCAAAAAATATATAAAAATTAGTTTATCTTTTAGATAAATTAATAAAGTCGATTCACTATGGATATAAGATGCGGGAAACTAAAGCTAAGGAAGGATTCTTCATTCAATTTTTCTTGATGTTGAGGTTGGAGTATATTCTTGAGGCCTCCCTGCCCTCTTTCCTTAAGGGACCACTTAAGAATTAATTTATTAAACATTTCCCTCTTTCAAAATAACATCATGAAACTGACTATATTTCTACTCTCAAAATCGAGATTATTCGATGCATTTGTTGTTGTACATCGTAGGATGATGCAGCCAAATATATTCAGGGAAATGAAGAAATACTTTTTTTGGGAAAGTAGTATATATGTAAGGGGCTCATAAATCAATATAAATATAAATATAAATTGTTGGTTTCTTATGTCTCCTCGGGCCTATTTCTTTTGATGGGTTTTGAAAACATGTTTTCAAATTTTGGTGGAAATGATTTTTAAATGTGAAAAATGTATTGAAAATATAAAAATGTATAATTGAAAAGTAAAAAAGTGTATTGAGAATGATGAGAAATTAGTACTTTTTCTGTTTCATTAGAAGAGTCTACTTTGATCAATATACAATTTATTATGAGTGTCAAGGTACAACATCTAAAATAGCTCATTTGATACAATTTATTCTATATCGTTAATTATTAGGTATATACTAATTATGGACCACATATAATTTTATTAGTAAGGGTATGAGAAGTAAAAAATTTAAAAATAAAATTTTCTATTAGCACCACAAAAATGTTTGTCAATATAAATTCTTCTAACAGAACAAAAAGATATTCAAAACTATAAAAACAAGTCTTTTAAAACATAGTAAACGGAGAAAATAACTTTCCATTTAATCTACTTTTATAACTTTTTTTTTTTTTCTTCTTCTTCCATTTAATCTCCCTAATAAACTACTTGTGAAGATTATTTACAAGTTTATACTCCCTCCAAGAGTCCACATCCAAAAAAAAATTATTGTCCTATTAAAAAAGTTAATTATAAAATAAGAATATAAGTAGAAAATATAATGTTAAATTACGTATTTTAAGTATTGTATTTCACAATCTATAATAAATTATATATTTTTTAAAGAGGATTATTTGAGTGAAACGGAGGGAGTTCGTATTTTCTTCTTATCAATAACTAAAAGTTAATTTCGTTGCTTAAGAAAATTAGGGGACAAATTCGATATGGATCGAATTCATATTTCGGAAGTGGTTAATTTATCCAGCGCAACGAGATGTTTTGACTCTATTGTTAATTAATATATGTATGGATTGGTTTAGATTTGTGTGGATACATTTGGATTTGTAGAAGTTAATTTAGTAAATTTATAACTGTTTCAATGTGTTATTATAATGGTATTTTTATTTTTATTTTTTAAGGAAAAAATTGTATTAATGTCTCAAAAATCGTCTAGTAAGGATTGGATTGAGATACAAACTATGGAGCAACGCCCCAACCACACTCAAGATTAGAGCACGTGGCCCCAAAACTTCGCGAGAGTGTGTGCACTGTGCACCCTCCCTAAGACCATGCGCCATCTGTCTCGCTAGCTCCATCATCCTTTAGTTCACCACCTCCTCTCCCTGACCGTTAGGACTACCAACGCCGCATTGTTGATGACAGTTGCGTTGACTCTCTCTTCAAAATACTGAAATATAATTGTATTTAAAAACATAAATAAAGTTGGGGCATGTCAATTACATGACGCATTTTACTATATGTAGGACACTTTTTAAAAATTTAAGTAATGAAAATACAAAAATATCTTCACTTTAATTAATTAACTTTTTTTTTTCTTAAAACACCATTGTTGCCGGCAAGAAGAAAACCTTCTCGTAGGCAACCATGGCCGGAAAAAGGGAAAAAGTAAAAAGAAAAATTGAAAGAACCGGACCTTCTGAGAAACCTTCGCTGCAGTACAACGAAGACCTTTGCGGTCCTGCAACGAAGTTCGTATTTTTTTTTCTTTTTTTGCTTCCGATTGCAGAGCAATCAGATTTTTTCTCTTTTTATTTTTTCTATTTTTTTTTTGCGTCTATTTCGATTTGCCGGACAACGACGGCAGAACCGTTTCTCCGATTTACACGAGGAAACAATAGGAGGAAGGCAATGAGCGGCAATCAAGTAATTTCCTCTAAAAAAAAAAATTTTAAGTGTCCTATAATTAGTAATTTGGGTCCTTTTTGAATAACAATTCACATAAAGTTTCCAAAATCGCAATCAAGAGGCAATGACTTTAGGAAATAGGGTGCATTTTGGTGACGTACTTTAGAAGGGATCATCTTGATGACCCCAATTCCTATGATGCGATAACTGAACTTATAAAGTTGTAATTAATTACGCTAACTACATCCTTTCATTTCAATGTTCATCCTCACCCACTTGTAATTATATGACTGGTGGTTGATTAGTGATTTTATTTTTTTATATATGAATCATTGTTTATGTTGTTCTTTATTATTAATTATATAAATGCGCAAATTAAATTATTTTTGTGCGGTCAACTATTTGTGTTAATAACTTACAAATTAGTGTTAAATTGTGACAATATATCTAATGAATCCAAATCGTGTGTGAAATTTAGAGGATATAGTTGTAAACTATTAATTTGGTGGAGTAGTCTCATGTTAGACTGTATGACGGTTCAACATGCGATATTTTACCTTGTACAATTAGTATGCATGTTCTCTTTAATCTAGGCGATACCTTTATTGCATGCGACATTTTTTTTTTTTGTAAAAAACATACAGTATTTTTTTAAACAAGTGATCATACTTTAACCTTTTAAAATTAATATTTTTTTCATTATAATTGATTTTTATTTATTTATTTTTAGAAACAGACAATACATCAACAATTAAACTAAATACATAAGAAAATATAAGTGATGCACAATATACCAAAAATTATGCTACATACGATATTTCAGCCAACTACCCTCTTAATTAATGACGATACATCAACGTGCATCTATACTTCGATAATCAATCAATGAATATACACAATATGCGTGTTTTTGTAATATACATGTGATACTTAACTTTTAAACTAAAATTGATACATGCATGTTTAAAAAAAAAAAAAAAGAAAGAAAAAAAAAAAACCACGCATGTTAGACCGTCTAGTCTCACAAGTTTGTGTGTAATTTGATATGATTTCCAAATTAATGGAATAATGAATGACTGCTTTAATTGTTTGAGAAAAATTATTAGATGTCCACAAGTTATAGTGCAAATGGTTACATGACAATTGAGGTAATTTGTCTTAAATAGTACGTTTCACTAAAATATGACTGCTATTTAAATACTTCTTTTATGCAAGCAAGTAATATATCAAGAGTAAAACTAGGTACACTATATATTAAGCGATACGCGATACATCTAAAGTTATCCTTTCATAGATAAATGCGATGTGTTTGAAACTACTTTCAATACTTTTTCTTCACCTATTTTTATTAGGAAAAATAAAATAAAATAAAATCGTGTGTGTGCAAGAAACTTGTACTTTTTCCGACTCCCTTCGTTCTCAAATAAGTGACCATTGTAGAAAATTATTTTGTTCTTAAATAAGTGTCCCTTTACACATTTCAAGAAAAAGAAATTTAAATAGCTACAATATTACCCCTTAATTAATTAATTTTATTTAATGATATTATTTTAAATACACATACATTGCACACATTTTTATTTGAAATGTCACTACTACAAAACGGAGCTTTAATGGCGGTTATAAAGGGCTTTTAACGGCGGTGTTTAGCATTTTTGAACCGCCATCTATCTGGCAGCCGTTGTAAGTTAGCGGACTTTATACTGCGGGTTTGACCCGCGCGTGGAAAGTGTGAGGTTTCCACGGCGGTTCAAGGTTGAACCGCCGTGGAAACCTTAAACTTTCCACGGCGGTTCAACCTTGAACCGCCGTGGACAGTGTAAGGTTTCCACGGCGGTTCAAGGTTGCACCGCCGTGGAAAGTGTAAGGTTTCCACGGCGGTTCAAGGTTGAACCGCCGTGGAAAGGGTAAGATTTCCACGGCGGTTCAAGTTTGAACCGCCGTGGAAAGTGTAAGGTTTCCACGGCGGTTCAAGTAGGAACCGCCGTGGAAAGTGTAAGTTTCCACGGCGGTTCAAGTTTAAACCGCCGTGGAAAATGGCTACTTTTTATTACAAATATCACGAATATACAAATATCACCAATATACAAATTTATTACAAATATCACCAATATACAAATTGAATTCGCTTTGATAACACAGCATATCCAAAAAATATTTGTACAACTCTAATATGAACAAGTTTAATTAGTATCCTTCTACTACTACGGATGCTCCAAAATATATCTAGCGCATATTTTTCGCACTGCATCTATATCCACATTGCTTAATGGAGTGCGGTCGATCTTGAAGTGCTGCAACAGAGTTTTTTGAAATTAAAAACTACCCGAGTAAGCAAAATGAAATACAGTCAATTAAGTAAGTAATGAGAAATATATATATTTACCTTTTCAAGTGCAAATGTGGATGATTTCATTGCTATTTGGTACATGTAGTGCATTACATAGTACCCACACTCCCAATTATCCGTTTGCTTTTTATGCTAATGAATTAATATATACGAGTTAGAAGATCATACAATAAATTGTATATATACAAACACAACTGTGAGTAAAAAATTTCTACGAATATTCATAACTAAACTCGTATTAATCTAATTAATTAAATAACTAGGACTCACTAATTTCTACTGATCGAAAAGGCAATTTGCATGCTTATATTAACTAACCTACAGTACTGGACTCACAGATTATTGCATGCATAATTAATCAAATATAATACCTCAATAAATAACTTGACTAACTAATAAATTAATTGACTATCACTATACTAACTTAATTAGGCTACTAGACTCACGGATTTAATTGAAACAACTAACACTACTAATTGCTTAGGCTACTAGAGCCACGGATGTAATTAAATAAATTATAAGAACCAATTTCATTTACCTTAACTACTATCCACGAAGGTGGCATATGCACATTTTTGGGCAATCCCAAGAAAGCTTGATAGTTAAACATCACCCTATAAAAATGAAATCGGCACGAAAATAATTAGCAATATATGGATATATATGCATTCTAACAGTTGTTAATATAGATAACTCACTCGTCCATAAGCTCCATCGCCTCATCCTTCTGTGGATTTTGTAAAGAATCAAACCAGTATACAACCTTATCTACTGGTCTAATGGCCATTAGCATCCAATGTTCACTGCCAACAAAAAATTTAATGGCGTACGTCAGATCTTTATAGCAGTGTTTCTTAAATATTAGATAACCGCTTACAGCTGTGTCACTTACCCCTGAAGATAAGGCACCATATACATTTCTTTATTCCTATCCTTCAAGATTCGCGCAATGTAGTTCACCCTATCTTCAAGCGTATTTTGTCTGGGTGTGACATGATCAGCCGAAAGGAAACCTATCCCCTTTCTCCCATTCCTTTCAGCTAACTCATGTAAAGCTCTAAAGAATTTACAAGAAGGGCTTCATTGGTTAGCCTATGCATATAGAATGCATAATATATAACATAAATAATCAGAAATAGGTTATTTAAGTAAGTGGAAACTCACTGGGTGAACAACTGCATCAAACTGTTTGAGACCTGGCTTTCTCTGATCAATAACTCTTTGACATCCCCTCGATCCATGAAATTAGGCTGCTCCAAACCTATGACTTCTTTTGTCATTTGAAAGTAGAAGCCATCGAAGCCCGACTCATTATCCCATCGGAGCTGTAACTCTTGCAATGGATCAGATGTCGATGAGGTTGACTCCTCAGTCGGAACCGTCGCCGAAGGAGATGTCTTGTCATCCATAGCACTCATCCGGCCTTTTTTCTTTTGGGCACTTTTATCAACCTAACATCATTTGAAATAACATTAAATATACAAAACGGTATTAAGTAATACACAAATTAAAAATGAAAGAATATACCTTTGTTACCGGAGTCGGCTGAATAATTTCAATCAACTCTTTAGGCCATTCCACGAAAAAGGACTTGGCCATTCCCACTGTCGCAGCCTCTTCCTCAGGAAATGGTAGCGGGGCACAGTCATCATAGGAAATTTTAATTGTGACCCTCGCGCAACCTTTCCTAACGGCGCGCCCGTGGTGCTTGCTTTGCTTATAAATATTGCCCTTTGCCACAAGCTTACGCCGCGTTTGCGAATCCTCAAGGATGAAAAGATGGCATTCACACCCGTCCTAAGATAATAGGCAAGCGAATGAACATTAGTCAACTAGTAAGTCTAACTTAACAAAGCACTGTAATAATGAAAAAAAAAATTTGAAGTATTAAAAGAAGCCGTCTAATTTTATTTACCTTGTATTCGCCTAAAGCACTGCCGTCAGAGGCTGTGATCGGGTCCACAGGTGCAACATTTATCATCTCCAAATCGGGCAACCTTGTAGGTACCAGAGGAGAAACAGGGCTCACAGGGGATACAGGGACTGCTCCGGAGGTCCCTGGGTGCAAGCTCTCATCCGGGGCATTATTGAGGACGGTGGCTTTTACTGTATCATAATCGGTTCCCAGCTTACCACATAAAAAACCCATCATCATCTTCAAATGTGTCTGACATTCATCTAGTTGGGCAGTGGTTTTCTGAAGCTGTCGCTTAGTTAAATCAAGTTCCTCTTTCAGCGACGGCTTTGTTTTCTGTGGGAAAACCTCTGTGATACGTGCCCGCGTAGAATGGCCGCGATAACGACCGGGGTGATCGCGCTTGCCCGTTGCAATGACAAGAATGTCATTCCTACCCTCTGCAACGGTCTCCCCTTGGGACTCGCGGGAACATAGATTTTCCTACACAGTTTGCCAAATATAGTAAATGTAAATAGATCAATTAAATATAAATAAATACACATATACAGAGATTATTCATTTATGTATATAAATATTAAATATAAAATTGATAACCATAATTATAAATATAAATACATGCACATATATACAAATTAGTCATTTATCTACTTTACAGTGACAACTAGATAATAATAATTTCATATAAACATTTAATGACAACCAAATTATTAATTAGCATTTCATCATAGATATCTAGTAATAAATAATCAGTTATAATAAAAATTCTATACACATAGACTTTAAATATTAAAATAATTGAAACATAAGAAAATGTATGGTGCAAAACTTACAATTTCCTTCGCTACACGCTCAGCCTCTGGCGTGAAGTATTCCCCTTTTTTGTTCGTATGGGCATGTATCCAAAGGTCATGACGGCCTGGCCCTGAATAAGAATCCTCGCCTTCTTCTTCAGACTGACCCTCCTCTGAAGGCTTCTTTCCAGATGCACTGACCTCCTCGTCATGCAACTGCTGCTTCAGCAGTCGGTAGCCACCGCGAGATAAGTTATGGTAGAAAGCATTTAAATTGGCATTCTTTTGCGCTTTTCCTCGAATGGCCTAGACAGAAATATAATGAAAAATTATTATCCCTAAACTGAGCAATTTCAAATATCCAAAAAGAAGAAGGAAATCAAATTTAAAAAAATATACCTGCCATTCTTCTGTCTCGCGGCTAGCCTTGAACTTAATCCATGTCTCCCTAGGGATAAATTTATATTCCAAACATGGGTCCCTACCCTTCATGGGACCATGTACATATTTCCCTAGATAGGATTTGAAATCTTTCCACCGTTTACCGGCATAACTAATCCACTTATCTTCGAGTTCTTCGGTGGACTCGAAAACAAATAATGCCTACAGTGAAAATTAGGAGTAAAATTTAGTGAGGAATTTGAGTAAAATTGTATGGAAGAATTAAGAATCAAATAGTGCATTATAATTAAAGAAAATACCCGTATTTCCATCCAAACTCTCTTCTTGAGCTCCGCGGGAACTTTCGGCCATGATTCATATTCCACTAAGTCCACTTTGCTCCGGGCCGTATATGACACAAAGGTAATCCACTGTACATGATATACTCTAGGCTCGAGCCCGGAATCGAAAGAAATGTCCAGAGTTTCCCCATTCTTTCGCATTTCCAATAGGTCATTGCAATTTGTGGGCCCTCTAACTCTACTAGATTTAGAAGAAGAACCATCTCCATGCTCCGTATTGCTTTTTCTTTTTCGGGCCATTGAAAGTACCTTAAACTTCATTTACATAGAAAGAGAATTCAATATAACATATATGCAATGACAACAAATTAAAAGCTTTAATGTCAAATACAAGAATGCTTGTAATGTTGAAAAAAAAGTGGTACATTCGCAAAATTCGCTCCTAGAAATACACAATTACCATTAACCAAATTAAACCAATCGAGGGCCAAAAAAAAGTCCGTTTATAAAGGGGACCATTGATAAAGTAATTCACATTTCACAACCAACAACTAATGTGGAAAAAAGGCAATGTACATTCGCAAAATTCACTCCTAAAATCCACAATTACCATTATCCAAATTAAACCAAATGAGGGCCAAAAAAAAGTGGACTTCTCAAGGGTACCATTGATAAAGTACTTCACATTTCACAACCAACAACTAATGAGAACATTCATTCATTTCTACTAAAGGCATAACATTTCACAAAGTGGAATCAACAACAAAGCATTTTCCTCATTATCACTAAAGGAGGAACACTAAATCGAATAAAAACCGAAATCAAACACCAATGTTCTAAAATTAAGCAAGCAAAACCGAAATAATCATTTGAGTTTCTCATTTTCAAAAAAAAAAACCCGAATTTCAAAGGGTACCTAATGGAACATTGATCAAACCCTAGGTTCTCAACTTATGTAGGACAAAACACTCCATTCAACAACCAAACCAAATGCTACAAACAATCAATAAATCCAAAAACTTTCCAAGCTTTCATCACAAGAGCTAAAACCGAAATCTACCATAAATATCAACCAACAAAATCCTAGTGCAATGGTAAGCATTTGCAAAATGTAAAGTTAAATAGACAAAAGTTTAAAATGAAAGCATAGAAGGTGGAACCTTTTGGATGAACTAAAAAAAAATCCAAGCTTTAAGTTTATATGGGAGGGTGGAAATGGAGAGCCGACCGAAGGTGAAAACTTGGGAAGCCGAACAATCGGTGATTGATTGGGCAACGGACGGAGGATCGGAAGGTGGAGGAGGTCGCCGGCGATGGGAGAAGCGGCGAAGAAGACGAACGGCCGCGGGAAGAAGATTCGGGAAACAGGGGAAGTGAAGGGGAAAATAAGGAAGAAGAAAGGAAGAGAATGAGGGAGGAAATGAAAAAGGTGAAAATTTGAATTATAATTAATAACCGGGCTCGGTTCAACTGCGGTTCAACCTCGAACCGCAGTTGAAAGTACACTTTCAACTGCGGTTCAACCTCGAACCGCCGTTGAAAGTATACTTTCAACTGCGGTTCGAGGTTGAACCGCCGTTGAAAGTACATTTTCAACTGCGGTTGAACCATGAACCGCGAACCGCAGTTGAAGGTATACTTTCAACTGCGGTTCGAGGTTGAACCGCCGTTGAAAGTGTACCTTCAACTGCGGTTCGAGATTGAACCGCGGTTGAAAGTCCGCACTTTTCCTCGGTTTAAGTAGAAAAAATTGGAGCCAATTCCCGCGCGGTCATATTTTAATATTAAATTTTTTTATTTTCCATTTTCAAAAAACTATTCCCACAATTTGGTAAATATAATAATACATACCCATATATTGTATATTTATTAATTATGTACACAATCTCGACTTTTATTAACCATTTCATAATTAAAGTAATAAGATTCATTATGTTCCCTAAAATTACTACTTTTTCGACTTGGCGAACAGGATAAAAAAATCAAATCCAGAAATGCATTAGGTACGTATAGTAATATAAAAATTAATTAATAAAATTTAAGTGGCCGAAAAAATTTTTTTGCTGATGTCATTAGGACTTTATGAGCATTATTTGAAATTAGCTAGAAGTTTGACTTTTAGACTTTTAAATACTTAGAAGAGGAAAATTGGTCAAATAAAATTAGAATGATATTTTAAATATACTAAGACCAATTTTGAAGTTAAAATACTCAAGAAAAGATGAGTTAGGCAAAATAGAGAAAAATTTGAGAAAATTTGAAATTTGCATTTGATTGATGAGTCTTTGAGTGATATAATCCTAGAATGCCATGTTTTAGAGTTAAAATGATGCATTAGGATCTATGTCATGTTTGGTATCTTGAAATTCTTGCACATGTTAAAACGGTTGAAAATTTTCATTTCAAGATAGCAAGAATTAAGCATGTTTGCATTACATAAAAATGGTTGACCAAGTGGTTGACTTTTTAAATATACATGCTTTAGCTTATTTGAGAGTTTAAGAATTAACTTATTGATAATTTGAAGTTGCTCACATGAGAAAATTAAGGATATATGCTTCAAAATGGCAAGCTTCAATTGAAAAAACTTGACCAAGTAGTTGACTTTGAAAATATGAATGCTTTGGATTGTTTGAATCTTTATGCATAACTAATTGAGCCTTTGAAGGTGCTTGGATGATATATAAAATGCTTGATAGAAACTTGAATTTAGCAACTTTCAAAATTCAAAGCTTAATATAATTAAGCTTGAAAAACGTTGACCTATAGGTTGACTTTGCACATATGCATGATTTGAAATGTTTCATTCCTTTGAATGTCAAAGCGAAAATCCAGGAAAAGGGTGGCGCTTCACTATATATCTATTTCCATCTTAAGAGTCACCGCGGGTAATTTATGAAAATCGGGAAAAAAAAACTTAATAGATAGTAGGGTTTAGGGGTTAGGGTTTAGGGTTTAGGGTTTAGGGTTTAGAAAATGATATGAAAATAAACAATTCATGAATAGCGCGGGAATTGGCTCCAAAAACTAAGTTTCTACGGCGGTTCAACCGAGAACCCGCCGTAGAAAGTATTTTCTACGGCGGTTCATGTTTGAACCGCCGTAGAAAGTTTGATTTCTACGGCGGTTCACAGTTGAACCGCCGTAGAAAAGCATTTTTTGGAGCCAATTCCCGCGCTACGTACGTACGCATGGATTTTCTAATTTTTTGTACCAAATTCATCAAAATATATATATATATATATAAGAATTAATTATAAAAGTTGTCTTAAAGTATTCAATTATTCAGATGAAAATATTTTATTTATGTAGTGGAAATTTACAAGATATCGAGAGCATATAGGATCAGAGAGTTGGATATATATGATTGCATCAAGAGGGGAAAGGAGAAAAGCGAAAGATGTATATATATATATATATATGTATGTATAAACAGATATGTATATATATATGTTTGTAAATTTGTGAGATTAGTTATTATTATACTTACAAATTTGTGAGATTAGTTATTTGAAAAATGGAAAAAACAAATTAATATTGGAAAAAAGAATCCACCGCGGTTCAAGACTGAACCGCCGTTGAAGTACCACTTTCAACGGCGGTTCAACTTTGAACCGCCGTTGAAGTACCACTTTCAACGGCGGTTCAACTTTGAACCGCCGTTGAAGTACCACTTTCAACGGCGGGTCAACGTTGAACCGCCGTTGAATAGATGACCCGGTTAATTAAAGTTCGAAATTTTTGAACTTTCTTTTCCTCACTCATTCTCTTCCTCACTCATTCTCTTCCTCCCTCATTCTCTTCCTCCCTCATTCTCTTCCTCTCCAATCCCATTTTTTCCCCTGCATTTCCCCTGTTTCACTAACCAGCTAACAAGTAATTTATAAAAATTTAAATATAAAATACAAACAAAATGAACTGCGTATAGATTTCCCTGGAAATTTTACCAAAGTACTACTCATTGGAAGAAAATAATAATAATAATACAAGAAACATTTATTCATAAATGAAAAACAAGGAAATCTATTTTCCGGAAAATTTGACAAAGTCTCCCCTATAAATGTAACGTACTCCCTGTAAATTCGATGCACATATACTTCAATACTTCACTAAAATTCCAACTATTTCGAATAATACGGAATTCAGTTTCAAATCACTTCAGACAGAATCTCCTCTGCTTGTTTTTTACCAAAACACAAGTGCAATTTAAGATCAGCACATAAGTTTCACACAATTTCAAAAAATAACATATTCATTTCCAAACAGTTCCACATATGAAGCCCCTGGAAATTTTGTCCCTTGATTGCGCGGCTTTATCCGAGGTGTGACCTGTTTCAATCCCACAGTACGAAGGATAAAAATAAATGTTGTTAAAAATTTATTGAATCCTCTCTTCATTAAAATCAAAGAAACATATACAAATACAAAAACACACATACACACCCACGAGAATTGAAGTTTAATAAAAACAAACAATATACCTGAAAATGATTCTTAACTTATTCTCTTTCTCTTAAGGGACACTTGATCCTCGAACCATAATCCTTCGCTGTGGTCATCACGAAGTATGTATTTATCAAGTTCCCTATCTTCCTCATCTGCTCTCGGTTCAGGTAACCCACTAGAGAAAGGGCCAGCCTCATGAAGCCCTTCTTCTGTATCTATCCCTTCCACACCGTGATGTTGTTTACCATGAAGAACAACAGACCAATGTTCGTCGCAAGGATCGGCGATATAAAAAACTTGTTTCGCCTGCGATGCAAGTATAAATGGTTCCCCCTTGAAACCCTCCCGATTTAGGTTGACCAAGGTAAAACCCAATGGATCATCAGTTCGAACCCCACTATTGTTATCAACCCATTTGCAGCGAAATACAACTACTTTGAAACAAACATAGTCAATCTCCCAAATATCTTCGATCACCCCGTAATAAGCCATGCTTGCATACAATGGATTTTTATCCTTCCTGCTAGAAACATGTAAAGCCTCTGAGATTAATGTAACACCACTGTTTTGTGCCGTACTCTTCTCATCTTGTCTCTTAGTAGCAAATGAATATCCATTTATGTCATAGCATGAAAATGCTCGTACCGCAGGGCTGGGCCTAAATGCCAACCATTTCAATGTCTCCGAAACGTCTTTGCCCAGGACAGCATTACCAAACCAATAGACAAATGTCCGAATATGTTCATTGAGCACACGTTGATCCGTCCAAGCAGGATAAGATGTTCTTATTGACTGTATGTGGTCTGTCACATAGGGCGCAACTTCTTCAGAATTGCGCAGAATGTAGAGATGCGCCTTCATTAATTCAACATTAGACGGCAAAAAAATTTTTCCTCCCCTTCTGCCCATACCTGTAATCCTCCCATCGTGCCGATTCTTAGATATTCCAATGGATGCGGTCCCGGCCAAGTACTCAGTGCAAAACTCAATTACCTCCTCAGCTATGTAACCTTCAACAATACTAGCATCAGGACGACAACGATTCTTCACATACCCCTTATATACTTTCATATATCGCTCGAATGGGTACATCCATCGCAAATGAACAGGCCCGCAGATTTTTATCTCTCTGACCAAATGAATCACCAAATGCACCATAATATCAAAGAAGGCGGGTGGAAAATACATTTCTAATTGACAGAGGACAACAATTATTTCATCTTGTAGCTGATCAAGTCTTTCGCGCGCGATAACCTTGCTACATATAGCATTGAAGAAGAAACAAAGTCTTGTTATACTGGACTTAACATGCTTGGGCAATATCGATCGAATAGCTACAGGCAACAATTGCTGCATTAAGGCATGGCAATCATGAGACTTCAAACCAACCAGTTTTAAATCTTTCAAGGAAACAAGTCTGCTTACATTTGAAGAATATCCAGATGGAACTTTGATGCTACGCAAACTTGAACACAGTTGTTTTTTCTCCTTTCTGGACAAAGTGTGACAGGCAGGGGGTAGATATGTGCGTTGTCCTCGAGCTACCGGTGCTAAATTTGCTCTTATGTTCATATCAACCATATCAAGTCTCGCGTTATAACCATCCTTAGTTTTACCAGGGATGTTCAAGAGCGTACCTAAGAGGCTTTCGCAAATATTTTTCTCAATATGCATAACATCGAGACAATGTCTGACATCCAAGTTCTCCCAGTATGGAAGTTCAAAAAATATGGATTTTTTCTTCCAACAACCTGTATCATTGTTGCTGGACTCCGAAGTTTTACCAAACTCAACATTAATGTCCGTCACACGAGCTTTCACCTCTGGCCCGCTCAAGGGTTCTGGAGCTTTTCTGAACTCTTGGAATCCATTGAATGCTCTTTTCATACGGCGATACGGATGAGTCTCGGGAAGAAATCTGCGATGCCCAAGGTATACTGTCTTCCTCCCATGTGCAAGCTGACAAAAATCTGTACTCTCCTCACATATTGGACATGCTTTATGCCCTTTAACAGAGTACCCAGACAAGTTTCCATAAGCAGGAAAATCATTAATGGTACAGAACAACATGGCACGTAATGTGAACATTTCTTCACGGTAGGCATCAAACACAGGTGCGCCTTCATCCCATAACTTTTTCAAGTCTTCAATAAGAGGAGCAAGATACACATCGATGTCATTTCCTGGTTGCCGTGGGCCTGAAATCATTAGAGACATAAGTATGTACTTGCGCTTCATACACAAGTAAGGCGGCAAATTGTAAATAACCAACATCACCGGCCATGAGCTATGTGTGCTACTCAGACTGCCAAACGGGTTCATTCCATCAGTACACAGACCAAGCCTCAAATTTCTTGCTTCTCCCCCGAAAGAAGGATACATTGAATCAATCTTTTTCCACTGATCTGAGTCTGATGTATGCATTATCACCTTGTCATCATCACTGGGAATACACCGATCTGAATGCCATGTCAATAGTTGTGCATCTTTTTCATTAGCGAACAACCGTTTAAATCTCGGTATTATAGGAAGATACCACAGAACCTTAGCCGGCGACCCCTTCTTTTGCGCATCAGAACTGTCTTCAACAGCATCACACAGCTGCTTGTTTTTGTATCGGGGAGTGTTACACTTAGGACACCGCAATAAATCCTTATACTCATTCCTGTAGAGGACGCAATCATTTGGGCAAGCGTGGATCTTCTTATACTCCATACCCATTGGACACAACATTTTTTTCGCCTCGTAAATTCGATCTGGAAGTTCATTATCTTCTGGGAGCATATCTTTCAATACCCTCAATAAGGCTGTAAAACTAGTATCTGACCACCCATTTGCCGCTTTCAAACTAAACAACTTCAAAACACTAGACAATCGTGTATATTTACTGCAACCCTTGTATAGAGGCTTCTCATTGTCACCCAAAATCGAAGCAAGAACTTCCGGTTTATCAGCAAAATCCTCGGCGACATCCTCAATCATGGCATCTAATCGATCTCTAGTAATCGCATCATCTCCTTTTGCATGAGATTTTCTTTGCTCAGGTAAACCATCAATACTTTCACCATGCCAAATCCACAGTTTATAAGAAGGATCAAACCCGTGCCGATATAAATGGAATCTTATTGTATCTGAGTTATCAAACCGCGCCCCATTTTTACAAGATTTGCACGGACAATGAACGTACTTTGTATTCTTATAAGCGAATTGAATGAAATTCTCAACTTCTCTCGCATAAGAATCGGAGGTCCGATCACCACAGAACAAGATATTTCGATCCATGTGTAACTAAGACCTTGAAATAATTAAAAATACCAAATAATAATTCAACAAACAATGTACAAAGTATCAAGTTGCATGCTTGTCTTAGCACATGTCATAATACTTATGTTAGTCATATATGTGCAAAACTACTATAATACCTCAATGAAAAAAATAATGCAATGACAACACATGCGCAATAGACATAATCGAATGAAGAAGAAACTCTAAGTTTTTCATTCATGCATTTCGTCAAACACATAAAATGCATAAAAAAATAATACACACTCTAAGTAGTGCTAATTATATGAACATCATCCATTAAAAATCAAACACTATAAATCAAATTACATCACCGAAAACTACATAGTATAACTAAATAGGGTTCCACACACTACTAAGGTTCGCCACATACATGGAATATATGCAACTTTAATTTTCAGCCATGCAGCTACCATAAATAAAAATAAATGCTATAGGATGACATATCTAAAGTACAAGCATAAGCAATTACTGGAAAATTTTACAAGTTCCTAACCTTTAGGTGGTAAATTTTAGCTCCAAATGACGATTCCTTAGGTTCAAAGTGCAAAACCGTAGTAGAAATTTGGAGACAGACACTCTCGGGCGCGATATGGGAATACACGGTGTTATTTAGGTTTTAATATATATATATACGGTAATACTACGGCGGTTTAAAAATTAACCGCCGTGGAAAGGGAACTTTCCACGGCGGTTGGAGGGAAACCGCCGGTGGAAAATGACTTTCCACGGCGGTTGTAAGGTAACCGCCGTGGAAAGTATGGACTTTCCACGGCGGTTACCTTACAACCGCCGTGGGAAGTCATTTTCCACGGCGGTTTCCCTCCAACCGCCGTGGAAAGTTCCCTTTCCACGGCGGTTTGTCCAAACCGCCGTAGAAAGTCCGTTTCTACGGCGGTTCAACCTTGAACCGCCGTAGAAAGTCCGGTTCTACGGCGGTTCATTTTTAGACCGCCGTAGAAAGTCCGCATTCCTTTTATTACTGCGGTTTTCTATTTTCCGCCGTTAATTCGCAGCCGTTAAAGCTCCGTTTTGTAGTAGTGTGTAGTCAAACAATAAAACATAAATAAGGGTAAAAAAATGAATGCACTCATCTCTTTAATTTGTGTGTTTTTTCAACCATTTATTTAAGAACGGAGGGAGTAAGATACATTTGGCGGGCTGGGGTTGTATTGTACAATTTGTACTAGTAGACAGTTGTAATTTGATGTCATGTATTAATTTCACTGCATGATTTCAGACAACGAATTAAAAGTCACGATTTTCAAGACGAGTACACGTAGGGATGGCCACGGTTCCGGAATTGTCGGTTACGGTTCCAAAAACCCAGATTACGGTTCATAAATCAGTGGAATCAGAACTGGAACCTTGGGGGGACGGTTCCGTGCCGTTCTAAAACCGCCGGTTCCGGTTTCAATTCCGGTTCTGTCACGGTTCCATTTCTAATCTGTCATGGTTCCGGTTCTGTTAAGGTTTTCGTTCCGATTCCAATCTCTTCCGTTTATTTAACAATTTTTTTCGTTTATTTAAAAATTTTAACTTATAAATGTTATTTTATTTTGACTCAATTAATAACTCAATTATTTATAAATAATTAAAATTACAAAAATAAAATAAAATCTGTAACGACAATACATACATTTAAACAATTAAATGATTTATAATATAACAGATACAAAAATAAATTGTGAATATATATATATATATATATATATATACAGATGAATAATACCTCAATATATTATTTTAAAAAAATCAAGAGAGTGATGCCTTGTTATAAATAGTGAGAAATCAGAATTTGAACTTTGAAGCATTGAAACTTTTACAAAATAAATACATCTTAAATATTTAATATAATTCATCTTCATCATTTGCGAAAGTTGCGGTTGGATCTAATTTAATTTAATAATTAATTAATTTTAATTTAATTTAATTTAATGCTTATTTATATTATATTAATAATATATATAAAAAGTATACTATTAGTTTGTATATTATTATAATATATATTTAAAAATAGTTTTTATATATTATATGTTAAACATATAATATAATTATAATTATAAGAAATAAGTTTAAAAAAAGTAAATAGTTGAAGTGGTTAATCAACTTTGCTTAAAGCCTTTCAATTTTAATAAAGGGTTGTGTGTTCAAATCTGGCAAGAGGAATGTAAAAATTATTATTTTTATGGTTATCATATTAGAACCGAAGGGTTGGACCCTTTGGAACCGGCGGTGACGACCCGCTGGTTCCCGATTCTCAGACAAGAGGAACCGAAACCTTAACTGCCAGAGGCGGATCCGGTTCCGGTTCTGGAACCGGGGGCCACGGTTCCGGTTTCGGTTCCAAAACCGGCAGTCCGGTTCCCGGTCTATTCCGATTCGAACTGGAACCGTGGCCATCTCTAAGTACACGTGGTGAGTGCACATATATCAGTACATATTTGGTCATTATTTATAGTAATAGGGAAGCGGTGCCGCTTGTCTCCACTATACTTCATCCACTGAATCTCCTTGTATGCTTTTCATAACCATTTCCTATTTCTCCTTAATCGGGTCGAAATATTTTATTTGTGAACTTGTCATTATTTATCATATCATATTTTTGTGCACTATCAGAAATTTGGTGAAGATGTCGATGTCATCCATGCATGGAGGTTGTTAGATTATTGGAACTTAGAATAGAACGTCAACAAACAAGGGCAGCAGAAGAAGGGCCCCCCTTTTTCCCCCCGCATGAAATGATCATATAATTCTTGAATCTTTGAAGCCTTAGCGTAGACGCATCCTCCCCACCCCCTTAAAGCGATAAGGTAGCACCGCAACAGTACAAACAAACAACAAACATATACAAATACTACCCGCCACCTTTATTCTCGAACACTCACTCTCTCTAATCTTTTTTTTTACCCTTTTTCTTGCATCCTAATTTTACACTCCCACTACACTCAAGTGTGTGAAATTCTTCATCATTAGTTTCATGAATATCAACTCTCTCAAACTTGAGTATTGAAATTTATTTTTGTCTCTAAACTTAATAAGTAGTTATGAAATGATCCGTCTTAATTAGTGTTTACTTGTACGTGAATTATTTTAACTAAATTAAGAAGTGAACAAAGCGACCAGACCACTAATGAAACGGAGAAAGTGTTATAACATGCATAGACTTTCTTCAAGATTCATTTTTCAAATAATAAGCCAACCTTGAAAATTACAAATCCGGCCCTCAATTCTATATATGAGATCACGAGCCATTGCTACAAAAAGTCCCTCTCAACACTGAAAAACTCTCTAGAACAACCACACCATTTTAACTAACACCGACCCGACCCTACCCGAACTACCATGACGGCCAAGGACTGCGCCCACCACGAGCATGAGCAGAGAAAGCTCGTCCGCCGCCTCCTCGCGGCTGTCCTCGCCTTCGTCCTCCTCATCCTCTTCATCATCCTCCTAGTGTGGCTCATCCTCCGCCCCACCAAACCCCAGCTCACCCTCCAAGACGCCACCATCTACGCCTTCAACGTTTCCACCTCCCCCAGCCTCCTCTCCTCCATTTTCCAAATCACGCTTTCGTCCCGCAACCCGAACGACCGGATCGGCATTTACTACGACCGGGTCGACGTCTACGCCTCCTACCGGGGCCAGCAAATCACCCTGCCGACGCTGCTGCCGCCGGCGTACCAGGGCCACAAGGACGTAACCGTTTGGTCGCCGTTTCTGTTCGGAAATTCCGTTCCGATTGCGCCGTACTACACTGATTCCTTAACCCAGGATCAATTTACCGGGACGGTTCTGATCAACATCAAGGTGAACGGACGGATTAGATGGAAAGTTGGGACGTTTATTTCCGGAAGATATCGTTTGAATGCGAATTGTCCGGCGTATATAAACATCGGCAGCAAGAACGGCGGCGGCAATATTGTGGTCGGTCCGGCCATAAAATATCAATTGGTGCAGAGCTGCCATGTTGATGTTTAAGGAATTATTAGGTGTCACATTCTCCCTCTCTTTCTCTTTACTTTTTCTATTTTTCTTAATTTGTTGTCAGAAATTAATTCGTGTTAATTAAGGACAATTATATATAATTTGGATGTTTTTACAGTTGTTGGATTTTAATTATCTTTTTTTACCTCAATTTGTACTTAGTTAGCTATATATATATATATATAGCTTGTAGCATGTACAAGTGAAAGGGTGGGGGTAAGAGAATAAGATTTACGAAATAACGGGTTGATTTTGACATGGAGAATATTATTGTCTGATCAAAAGTTTGTTGAGTAAATTGTTGTCGGAACAACAAATCATTATTCTAATAATAATATCGGATATATATATTTGCATGTTAATATGTTATTAATTAATTCAAAGATTTTCTATGTTTTGTTGTTTGATTTGGAGAAATATTCCACTTTTGTATTTATCATAGTGTATATACTGAATCTTCTGATCATCCATATACTTTTATCTCTTTAATCATCAAAATAAAGAAAGGCTTAAAAGAAAGGGATCTTTTTGTTTAATTTAAAGTTTGTTCTTTGCAATTTGATGGGAGAATAAAGAGCATATAGCTTTTTTCTTTTCTTTTTTTAATTTGTTGTCTTTCCTTCTTTTCTTTATGAAATAAGAGCCATCATGCGTCTATGGATATATAACTTTAGGCTTTGAACTACCGTTTGTGATACGAACCAAATAAATTGTAATATTTGGAGTTTTTTTTCTTCTTCTTGTTTTTCTTTCTCACAAATCTCATAAATTAACGCCCTATTTGAAAACGTGATTAAAATCATGATTTGGATCTCATTTTCATTTTCAAATATTAAAATTGCATTCGAAATATAAAAAAGTGTATAAAAAATGCAAAAAAAAAATGTGTTGAAAATGATGAAAAATTATTATAAAATAAAACTAAGATCCAAATTATGATTTGGATCCCGTTTCCAAATAAGGCCTTACAATGCATGAGTCAGATAACTAAACGTTCATTTCATTCCTTTTGTTTTTCAAGGGGATTTGCCTAAAATAGTTTTAGTAACCAGCAATAATTAATTAAGATTCCGTTGGATATTTTTCTTTAAACAAAAAAATAGAAAGAATTTCATTGTTGAAATAATTTGTAAAAAGTGGAATTACAAATATAAAAATCTATTTAGGTTGACTTTTCACTTTCAAATTTAATGCCAATAAATATATATATATATATATATATATATGAATAATGATATACTCAACAACAAATCATAATAATTTTTTAATAGCAACTCATGTGGCATGCATTCATTGGCCAATTATTTGATATTAATAAAAATGTAACAAATGAATGCATGCCAAATGAGTTGCTATGATTTGTTGCTAAAACTATCATTACTCATAAACTAGCGTGTTATACGTGCGCCGTTGCTGACCCTAAATTCCGTCCATTTTACCAATATGAGCAAATATCACAATAGAGCCATCGGTAACTTTTTAAACCAGAGGAAGGTACTATAATTAGTTATTTCCTCTAACAAAAGTGTTTTTTTTTTTTTTTTTTTTTGGAATTTAACCCTAAATTTAATATGGTTAACCATGTGACTTTGTCAAAAATTTCATTTGTGTGAAAAAAATAGCTAAATCATCATATAATTTGAGAGTGAGGAAGTAGTAAAAGCTAATTCACGGGTCTCATAATTTCTGTATCCTTATCTTTAGGACATTTCTGAACAACTGATAGTAAAATCATAGGGGCATGATATTTGCAGTAACCGTTTCGATATTTGTAGTAACATTTTCTTGTGAAAAATCTAAAATACCCCTAACACTTAAAAAAAAAAAAAAAAAGATAGACAAAATATCGCCGGCTCCCGGTGATATTTCACCTCCCCCCCCCCCCCCCCCCCCCAGTTTGATATTTGCAGTAACCACCGGGCGGATCTTCCCAATCCGGTAAAAAATTCATATTTTCGACAAAATACTAACAAATCCGGACATAATACAACTAAAATAATCAAACCAACTATCTAAAACAATACCGTAAAACATTTTAACTTTAGCCACTAACCTTTTTCCGATCCGAGTCGTCTCGATTTTTATCCGATTTTGTGATTCCACCCGGCTCTGCTTTGCAGAAATTATTAAACGGAACAGAGCCCGTGAGTTGCTTTTTCAATTGTTTTTTGCAGCCCGTGAGTTGGTTTTTAATTTTTTTTTTGCCTAGGGGCATTTTTGTCTTTTTACAGGGAAATGTTACTGCAAATATCGAAACGGTTACTGCGAATATCAATTCCAAAATCATAAAACGCCAATGTTTTTCTGATTTGATGGCGACTTGACTTCTCAAATTTATCGACTCTCTCTTCAGTTTTACCTAATTACTTTCTTCATTAATTTGAGTCCCTAAAAAAATATGTAAATTTCTTGTGTCTTAAGCCGGGTTCTTACACTTTGCCCGTTTGCCGACACATTACTCTTTTAGATTAGTGGCCAAGAAAAAGAATTAAAAAAAAAAGAAGTTAAAACTTAAAAGGTAATTTTTTGAGGTGATCTTAAAAGGTAAATAGTACTCCCACCGTTCTATTTAAAGATTCCAATTTGATATGTGTATAATTTATTATGAGTTATGAGATACAACACTTAAAATAAGTAATTTATCATCATATTTTTTACTTATATCCTTATTTTAATTTTGAAGTAAGGTTTATTTGTGAACAACACATTGTTATATTAGTAAGGGTATGTAATGTAAATAAATTCAAAATAGACTCTTTAAATGAGACGAATTTTTTTTGTGAAAGTGAATTCTTTAACTGGAACGGGGATGATGAGTATTAATTTAATTAGAATTAGGGATAAATTGGTTTCTAATTAAAGTAGCTCATTCATCATTTAACCAAGACCAATAGCGGAGCCAGGCATTAGCTAATGCATCGGGGAGTACTCCATTAGGGGCATGTTCTTTTTTATTGGTTTGACAACGATTTTGAAAACATGTTTTGGAAAATAGTTTTATAATGTAAAAAGTGTATTGGAAATGTAAAAAGTAGATGCTGAATAATAAAAAGTTATATTGGAAATAATGAAAAATGATTAAAATATATTAAATTTACTGTTAAAACAAAACCGTTTTCCAAACCAAAACCAAAAGAACAGGCCCTAGGTGTTTTTTCCAGTGAGGCAAAATTAGTTATTTTTATAATTTTTCCTTAATACTCGAAATATTTTTAAAAAAAAGGAATGTGGGGTAGGTGTCCCACCTTATTAATATGTGAATCCGCCACTGATCAAAACACTCAACAATAAAGATTGGAGAATACTGTCCCCGATATCCGTCTCCAAATAAGTGTCTCTTTATACATTTTAATACAAAAAATTAATGAATTCTCAATTTTATCCTTTGTTTAATTGCTATCATTCCAAATTAATATATATTGCACATATTTTTTATTTAGTTAAACTAAAACATAAATAGGGATAAAAAAAAAAGGATAATGTTTCTTGCACATAATATGTGCACATAAATTGCATGTAGTGAGGCCAATAAAAATCTTTTTCATTTTTATCCTTTTATTCCTCTTCCTTTCTCTCTCTCTTCCTGCATTCTTCCTCTCTCTCCACTATCCTTTCTGTTCTCCTTTTTTTTTTCCGTGTAACCCACTATACCAATCCCTAAATTTTAGTTTTTGTAATTAACCCTCTAAAGTTTAAAATTTTTGTACTTAACTCTTTAAAGTTTTAATTTTTGTAATTAACACCCTAAAGTGTTAGTTTTCACAACTAATCTCCTAAAGTTTAAAATTTTAGCTACTAGCCCCCTGAACTTTTATTTTACGCAATTAAATTCCTAAAGTTTAAATTTCTTGCAATTACCCATTGAAGTTTAAAATTTTAGCAATTAGCCCCCTAACTATTACTTTTTGCAATTAACTCCCTAAAATTTTTGTAATTACCTCACTGAAGTTTAAATTTTTTTGTAATTAACCCCCTAAACTTTAAAACTTTTTCAATTAACTCCCTAAAGTTGTAACTCTTGCAATTAACCTCCTACAATTTAAATATAGCTCTAGTAAAACGTAAAGATAGATCCACAAAGAAATAGTAACGCCGTAATGACATGTGTTACACACATTAATCAGTGACCTTTAATTGCAAGATATTCGAAACAACAGTCACAGATTAAAATATGGGTTAAGTGTAAAGAACCCCCAATGGTTTAAAAATTTGTGAAGAACCCCCCGTGTTTTGCCCAAAACCATAAAGTAACCATTAACTAACAGCATGGACTTAAAAAAAAAAAAAAAAACTAATAGCATGGACTAAAAAGAAAATTTAAAAACGGTACTGTTCAATTAAAAACCTGTGAAGACCCCCCGTGTTTTGCCTAAAACAATAAAGTAACCATTAACTAACAGCATGGACTAAAAACAAAAAAACAAAAAAACTAACAGCATGGACTAAAAGGAAAATTTAAAAATAGTACTGTTCATCGTTTTCTTCCTTCTTCTTTTTTTTCCCCTCTTTCCTTTGTCATCTCCCTCACTACCGTTCGCTCTGCAATTTCTCCCTCCTCCCTACGTCTTTGAGTCGTTCTTCTCCCTCTCGTCGTCGTCGTCATCTTCCAGGTTGCTTTTTTTTTTTTTTTCTCTTTCTTATTTTTGGCCGAAAATTGCAGACCCGAAGCTTTGCAATTTAGTTCTGCAATCAAGAATTTGTAGAACCAAAGTCTACCAATTTTTTTTTTGAATTTCTTTTTTTCAGTCCCTGCATTTTTCTTTTTTTTTAAGTCCCTACTGAAGTAATTTCCTTTTAGTCCCTGCTATTAGTTTTTTTTTTAGTCTCTGTTGTTAGTTAATGGCTACTTTATGATTTTGGGCAAAACACGGGTCTTCCTTCTTCTTTTATTTTTTTTCCCCCTCTTTTCTTTGTCGTCTCCCTCGCTGCCGTTTGCTCTGCAATTTCTCCCTCCTCCCTGCGTCTTCGCGCCGTCCTTCTCCCTCCCGTCGTCGTCGTCGTCATCTTCGGGGGTTTTTTTTTTTTTTTCCCTTTCTTCTTTTTGGCTGGAAATTGCAGAGCTTCGGTTCTGCAATTTTCTGATTGCAGAACTAAAGCTCTGCAATTTCAATGAAAAATTTGCAGAACCGAAGTCTGCCAGTTTTTTTTTGAATTTCTTTTTTTTTAGTCCCTGCATTTTTCTTTTTTTTTTTTTAAAGTCCCTGCTGAAGTAATTTCCTTTTACTCCCTGCCATTATTTTTTTTTTTTTTAGTCCCTGCTGTTAGTTAATGGTTACTTTATGATGGTGGAGAGAGAGGAGGAATGCAGAAAGATAGAGAAAAGGGAAGAGTAATAAAAGGATAAAAATGAAAAAGATTTTTATTGGGTCCATTATATGCCCTTTATGTGCACAAATTCTTAGATGTATTATGTGCAAAAAAGAGTATCCATAAATTTATTCACTTTTTAAAATTTATGTATTTGAGTATATAATATTTTGAATCTCACAAAAAGTTATCAAAACATAAGGTTTACTTTTTTCATGGCGGAGAGAGAATTATTTTTTCACTTCCAATGGCAACAATCAATGTATAAACCCAAGTGATTTTTTGGGGGCAAGCAAATGATTTTTTTACCTTAATATTAATTTTGGGGCATAAAATTATCAAAACAAATAAAAAAAAATTGAAATTCTCAAACTATAGAAAACGAAGTTGGGGGATTCGTTTTCATTTAAAAACGAATCTCCCAACTTCGTTTTCTTCAAAACTAACCAAAAAAAAAAAAAAAAAAAATTCTTGAAGAAAACGAGACGAATTCCATGCATTCGTTTTCCTTCAAAGATTTTTTTTTATTCCATGCATGTTTTCCTTAAAATTACCATTACCATGCATGTTTTCCTTCAAAGATTTTTTTTTATTCCATGCATGTTTTCCTTAAAATTACCAACATGTTTCTAAGTTTTTATTCATTTTTAAAAAATAAATATTATTTAATGAAAAACAAATTTTAGGGTTTTCGAAACGAAGCCCCGTAAATTGTTTTTGAGTTGTTATAAAAAATAAAAAAAGGCAAAACATAATTATATAACTGAAATTTTAATTTGTAATTCAATAAAATTTTAGAAGAAGTAATTTACGGCATTTTTTGAAATACATAAAATCTCCATATAAATGAATTTGGGGAATTTATTTATCTTTAAAAATTTAGTCACACATTTATGTTTTAAAAATAATTAATTCCATTAAAAACAAAACTCATAAATTCGTTTCTCTTAAAGAGAAATAACATTAGACCGATATTGATGTTTCCATTTTTAATTATTTTTAGTTTAAATGAGCTTGCATAGGGAATACTAGTGGGATTAGGCAGGCGCGATAATATAGAAAATGGAGAGAATAAAGAAGACAAAGGTAATTGACCACCATTTCAAAAAATGCCGTAAATTACTTCCTCTAAAATTTTATTAAATTACAATTTAAAATTTCAGTTATATAATTATATTTTGCTTTTTTTCATAACAACTCAAAAACGAATTATGGGGGTTCTTTTGAATTAATGAAATTAATAAAAAAACAAAAAAGAAAAAAATTAATTTGAAACTAATAAAAAAAAAAAGAAGAAGGAAGGAAAACGAATTCATGGAATTCGTTTTCAAAGATGAATTCGTTTTCTTCAAAGATTTTTTTTAATTTTTTAATTTTTTTTTTTGTTATTCTTGAAGAAAACGAAGTTGGGAAATTCGTTTTCAATGAAAACGAATCTCCCAACTTCGTTTTTTATACTTTGGGAATGAAAAAAAAAATTTGTCTATTTTGGTAATTTTTGACCCCAATATAAATATTGGGGGAAAAAACCCGCAAGCAAACGGACCTAATCTGCAATAATTAAGTATTAGTACTAATTAAAGGGAAAAAAGAAAGAAGAAAGAAAGTGCAGTATCCTATGGAGTTACTGTGAAGCTGGGTCTCATAATCATCATCATTTTGCTGATCATCTCGTAAATAGTTTTAACCTTAATTGTTTACTGCCATCATGTTTTTTCATTAAGACAACGTCTTAACGTACTCTCAAACTAGGGTTGGCAAATTCCCATGGGCTGCTCAAACTAAGAAATCCGATCCGACCCAAAATTTTGGATCGGATCTCGGGTCCGATCCGAACTTTTTTTTTTTCTTTCTTTTTTGCCCTTTTTGGGCATCCAGACCTTCTCTCCCGATCTCCATTCTTCAAAGCTCCAATCCTCTGTTGAGCTAATGATATCCATCCATACCATTAGAACCATTAAATTATTCTTGGAGTTCAGGAAAGGAGGGAGTTTTTGGAGTTCTGGTCTAAAGTGGAAGGAGACGGAGGGTTGAATCGGCGGCGACAATGGCTTCCAAGGAGGGAGCTTTTATACAGTCGATCTGAAGCGGAGAGAGACGAAGGCTGGAATCGGCGGCGGCGGTGGCTTTTCACCCTCGGTCTGAAGCAGAGAGTGTAATCGGCGTCGACGGCGACAGTGGCTTCGAAGGAGGAAATACTTTTGAGGAGTCTCTTCTAGGGCTTGTAGGCCAAAACTCTCCATTCACGGGTTTATTTTGAAGATGGGTTTTGAATTTCTTCCCACTTCCACGTGAGAAGTGAGAACAATCAGATTAGATGATGAGAAGAAAAGTACTACCCGATGCTAAAAGACGCCTCTTTCTCCTTCTTTCTTTTATTTTTTTTCTTTTTCGGATCAGATGCCGATCCGAAGGTTACACCAATCCGATCCGATCCGAAATTTCGGTTCGGATCAGATGAACAGCCCATGGCATTGTGTTTAAGTTGATTGGTTTGTGTGTTGACATTTTTTAACTTTAACTTTATAGTATGTATAATTATTTATGTTGACTTATTTAACGGGTGAACCCACTAAAACTCAACTCTAACTCGTTTATGTCGTGTTGGATTCGTTTTGTGTTTTCAAATTGTATTAAAAATGACTCGTGTTTATGTTCATGGGTTCGGAGTGGCGGATTCACGTTCCTAACTTTAACCTTACTCGTTTAATTATTCATGTTTGTATTCTCAATCATGACATTACCAATTTAATTATTCGTGTCGATATTCTCAATTCTAACTTTTTTATATACTATAGGATTTGTGTTGTGTTAAAAATTACGAGTCCTTATTTCAAAACCCCTTCGACTCCCCCACACTCCCCCCCCCCCCCCCCCCCCCCCCCCCCCCCCAACCACCAAAATAAAAAAAATTAGCATTTTCAGAGTTTTTTATTTTATTTTTTATTATCTTAATTGTCACATGCATAGTGTCTTTCCAATCACACACACAATCTCAGTATCTATCTAGGCTCAATCTTCTGTCACAAAGTTAAGCGCATTTAACCGCAAGATGATACTATTTTAGATTACATTTTAATAAGTGAAATTTTTTAAAAAGTGGCACATCCAATGTATTAGTACAACTTATAAGAAGTTCAAAACTCATGAGGATGATAACAATGGGTGAAACCTAAAATAGAATATGAGAGGAAAGATGTGAATGCAATTGTATCACGTATTAATGATACAATTTGATGCACTTATGGGATAAAAGTTTAACTACTCAAAATATCATAAGCTAGGGTGGGTACAAAATGTTGAGCCTCTATATTAAAAATTAAATTTTAAAATATGAAAAATGCAGAAATGTTAAGAAAGCAAATTATACTAAAAATAATAAATAATTATTATAAATTTTACAATGTTCATTTTGAGTGTTTTTTTTTTACAGTAAATTTAATATTTTATAATCATTTTTAATACAAATTTTTTTACTATTCAATTAGGTATTTTTATATTTTTAATATATTTTTTACATTAAAAAATTATTTTCCAAAAATATGTTTCCAAAACGGATGAACATGCCCATTTGAAACGTGGCTATATATAATACATGAACTTACCAAGATTGGTATGCTACGTATTACTTTCTAATAATTTGTTGGGTTGTATATACTATCTTGTATGGCTAAAAAAATGTGGCGGTGATGGGTAACAACCTCTACCCACCATGTGGTTTGTTTGCTTGGATGTGTAAGAGAATGAGTGTTCCTCAATAGCTTCCTCTTTTTTCTTCATTTTTACAGAATAAATGACAGCCAAAAAAAAAGGTGGAAATGTGGAATATTTCAGCAATAAAGGGAACTTGAAATGTGAATCAATTAAAGTACAATGACACAATACAACAAAACAAAACAAACAAACATGGGGTCCAAAACTAAGACATAAATAATGGGAATCACTGCGATGAAAGAGCATACCAAGCAATTATATATATAGTATATTGTCGAAGCTCACTTCTCCGCCAAGGCCTCGTAGACTCGTCTGCCAAGCAACCTGCAGTTGAGATTAACTTCAAAGTGCAATTTCGATGCCTAAGTTAGCAAATCACAAGTAAATATTAGACGGATTTATCCTGCTAGATTCAATTATCTTTATCATATGGATGAAGGGGGTATTTATAGGCTTGGGCGGTAATGTGTTCCTTTTTTTAGAATCAAGGGATTACTCTCTCTGAACTCGATCGAATTTTTAAAAATATATTTCTTCTTATCCGAAGGCGGAACTCAGCCGAAATTCAATAGAATGATTCCCTTCCATCCAGCTGTCCTTGTTTGTTACCTCGGTCTTTTTGCCAATCTACCTTTCCATTCGCTGTCACATTTCCCCTTATGGAAATATCTTTTGGTAACTGGTCACTGGGCCTTTCATCGTGACTGTGCTTTTAAGAGTCCAATAAATTTCTTGAACTCTTCCTAGCCTCGGCATTTATTCCATATTCCACATATATACGTGTATATATTCAGATAGCATAGTCTCTTGTTGAAAATTCAGCCAGTTATATGTTTATTTTAAAAGAACAATTCTAGAGGGATTAATTAAAGTAATTAAATATTGAAAACATTATTTACTATATATATCACATTTTTTTTTCTTGTTGAAATCTAATAACAAATAGAGGAATAAAATTATATATATATATATATATATATATATCTACATGATATATATCTTTGACAAAAGAAAAAGTACACCTTTACCTCTAAAATTACTCAAATTGCACCCTTCGATCATTTTGTTGTGTGATACAAGAAGGTATGAATGCAATATCTTTCTCTTATCATTAATTATGCAATTGGGGTTTTTTTTTTTCTAATATTTTCTACCTGCAAACTCAATATTCACTTTTGTAATAGCGTTTTTAGTAATAATACAAAGCTGATTTTTTAATGGAACGGAGGGAGTATATGGGTTTGAAAGAGAAAGATGGTGAGAAATTAGGGACAGGGAGGAGGGTTTTTTGTTAGTAGGGAAAAAAAAAAAAAATCATGCTTCACTATTTTCTTTACCCTTTTCCTTTAACTCGATTCCTCTTCCAAATCCAGCAAAACAAATATTGTTCTGGCAATATCAATTATAACCTTTTAGAAATTGAAATTATTAAAAAAATTAAATGAAAGATCCTAATGAATTATTAATGAACTCTAACCAAAAAAAGAAAAGAATGACTAAAAGTGTTAAAAAGAAATGTGTTGCAAAGAATCATTTGTTCTTAAAATACTACTCTGCAACCATCATTGATATCTATACGTTGATCAAAATTAACCCTCTTTCCACCCAAAATCAAAATGAAAGCAAACAAAAAAGAAAAGACCGAATACCAATGAACGTCCAGACCAAACGAAAAGCTGAACCCAATATTAGCATCCTCTCCTCTCCACAAATTGAGCACAGCTATAGCTTTTGAGGGAACCAATATTAATTATTTAAGAGCTACCAAAGCAAAATACTACAGTATATATACAGAGAGTCTCCCAGAATTTACCATTGGTAGTAAATTAAGTAAGTAAAAATGGGAGTTCCATCATTTTACCGATGGTTATTTGAAAAGTATCCACAGATTGTATGTGATGTTGTTGGATATATTGTATAGTTAAGTGTATTTTGGGCATCGTAAGTTATTTTGGACCTCGTAGGTTTGGTATGTTAGCTGTATATAAACTCTTTGTACAAGTTCATAATGAATACAGAAAAATATTTCTCATCATGGTATCAGAGCCACGAAATAAAAAACCCTAGCCTCCACCTTTGTTTTTTCGAGCGCCTCCCCCCCCCCCCCCCCCGATCTCCTTCACCATGGCTGATGAAGGATCGAAGACCACGACCCCCCGCATTGACCAGCAGACGCCGGCTCCGGCAAACCCCCCGAACCCGAAGATCGGGACTGATGACCCTGATGCAGAGATTATTTATCGGCGAATTGACCCCTCTTCTCCGTTTTATCTTGGCTCCAATGATAATCCGGGGAACATGATTAGTACGGTGAAACTTAATGGTGCGAATTACGAACAATGAGCTCGTTCTATGCGCTTATCGTTGCAAGGAATGCGAAACTATGGTGTTGTGGATGGTAGTATTCGCAAACCTGTGAATCTGATGTATCTGAATGATTGGGATGCGGTGCAATATACACTCGTGCAATGGTTCATGAACACCATTGACGAGTCGCAGAAGAACACGATTCCTTATTTTGAAGAGGCGAAACCGTTGTGGGATTTATTGCAGAGACGATTTACTGTTAGTAGTGGGCAACGACAACAGGAGTTGAAATTTGAGCTGGCCAATTGCAAACAGACTGCCACCATGTCTGTTGCTACATACTTTGGGAAGAATGGATATCAGGAATGGTGGGGAGAACGGCCTCAATTCCGTGGGAAGGCCAACCCTGATCTCGGAGCTGGCCGTGGGAAAGGAGGCGGACCGGCAGCAGGTGCAGCGGCGCGATCTCGCGTTGCTGAGGCGCGGGCAGTGGTCTGTCCGGCGACCAGTGGAGGTGCCGCGGTGGGCAGTGGTGATTCGGCGCATGTTTCGGGTATTCCGGGTGTGAGTTCTGAGCAATTGCAACAGCTGCTTTCTATTTTGGATAATAAGAGCACCGATGATCGATTGAGTGGTGAGTTTCTGTCCAGTTTATGGCTTATAAATACGGGTGTTTCGAATCATGTCACGGGTAACTGGTCTTTGTTGTCCAATTTACATGATATGCCTTCTTGCACTATTGGACTTCCCAATTTACATGATATGTCTTCTTGCATTGTTGGACTTCCTGATGGTAGTAATTCTGTGAAAAGTGGGACGGTCAGATTGTCTAGTTACTTAACCTTAAACAATGTTTATTATGTACCTCATTTATTGTGCAACCTTATTTCTGTTTCGCATCTGGCTGATGATACTGACAGTGTGGTACACTGTGTTAAATCTGGCTGTGTTATTCAGGACCGACGTTCGAGGATGCTGATTGGAATTGGTGAACGCCGGGGAGGGGGGGGGACTACTACTTCAGGGGTGACTTTGGTGTTAAGGCAAATTGAGTTGTTGATCAGCAGGATCCGGTT
The DNA here is from genome assembly GCA_016801395.1 of Leptodermis oblonga. Taxonomy (NCBI): domain Eukaryota; kingdom Viridiplantae; phylum Streptophyta; class Magnoliopsida; order Gentianales; family Rubiaceae; genus Leptodermis; species Leptodermis oblonga. The sequence continues at coordinate 9,733,202 of CM028760.1, read as the reverse complement.
GTTTGGCATCAAAGATTGGGGCATCCCTCAGCTAAGATCGTGAAGAACCTACCATTTGAGTTTATTTCTAGTGATGGTTTGAATAAGTCCTGTAGTGTGTGTTGCCAGGCTAAACAGATTCGTGAATTATTTTTATTGAGTGACAATAAAGCATGTTTTCCTTTTGAATTGATACATTTTGATTTGTGGGGTCCCTATCATACTTTATCTTCGTGTGATGCTCGTTTCTTTATCACTATAGTTGATGATTTTACTCGAGGAGTTTGGATTTACTTTGATGCGTGATAAAACTGAGGTGTTTGAATTGTTTACCCGTTTTTTAGCTTTAGTAGAACGTCAATTTAATGCTAAAGTTAAAACAGTGCGGAGTGATAATGGGACTGAATTCTTTTGTCTTAGGAATTTTTTGGCTGATCGGGGTATTATTTTTCAAACCTCTTGTGTGGGCACTCCCAACAGAATGGTAGAGTTGAACGAAAACATAGGCACATATTAGATATAGCTCGGGCTTTGAAATTTCAAGCTAATCTTCCTGTGCAGTTTTGGGGTGAATGTGTTTTAATTGCTGGCTATCTGATAAATCGGACTCCCTCGAAATTGTTGAATTATAAGTCCCCGTACGAATGTCTGTTTGGTGTGAAACCTCTTCTGTCTGAGCTACGTGTTTTCGGTTCTTTGTGCTATGCCCATAACTTGAAAGCCAAATTTGATAAGTTTGCTAGTAGAAGTCGTCGGTGTATCTTTGTGGGATATCCTTTTGGGAAAAAGGGGTGGAAGTTGTATGATTTGGAGACCCGTGAATATTTGCTCTCCCGTGATGTTAAATTTGTTGAATCTGTGTTTCCTTTCTCCGATCATCCTTCTGCTGCTTTGGTTGAGGAACATATTGTTGCACCGGACTTGATTGACATTGTACAGGATGAGGTTGAGGAAGATGAGGACCTACTAGAGGTGCCTCCCCCTTCGGCTTCGCCTAGCACCACCGCGGCGCCACCAGATGGGCCGGGTCCAGCGGCGGCAGGGGGAGATCCCGAGGCTGTTCCGCAACCCTCTGTCGCTACCGAGGGCGGCCAGCAGCCGCAGTCCGTGGTGGATGGGGCTGAGGTGCGAGGCAAAGGGGATCCGGTTGTGCATTTGGGTAGAGGTATGCGTACTCGGGTTCCTTCTGTTCGTCTTCGAGATTTTGTGGTTAATACAGTTGTTAGTTTCAAGTCCACCCCCCCCCCCCCCTCCCCGCTTTATCGAGTTTCAAGCATTCCTCCGGTCATGGTAATATCTACCCTTTGTCTAATTATTTGGATAGTAGTTATTTTTCGGTGGACCATCGTACCTTTCTTGCAGCTGTTACTACAGAAGTTGAGCCTAAGTCTTTCAAGAATGCCATGAAAGATGCAGGTTGGCGTGAGGCTATGCAGACTGAAATCCAAGCTCTGGAAAAGAATGGGACTTGGACATTGGAGAAATTACCAGCTGGCAAGAAAGCATTGGGGAGTAGGTGGTTCTATAAGATCAAGTATCGTTCAGATGGGCAGGTTGAGAGGCTCAAGGCACGGTTGGTTGTGTTTGGCAATCACCAAGTGGAAGGCATTGATTACTCCGATACGTTTGAACCAGTGGCGAAGATGGTGACTGTCAGGACTTTTCTAGCAGTTGCAGCAGCAAAGGATTGGGAACTACACCAGATGGATGTTCACAATGCCTTTCTGCATGGAGATCTGAAGGAGGAGGTTTACATGCGGGTTCCTCCTGGTTTCGGCAAAGGGAGAGATGGCCAAGTGTGTAGGCTTCGCAAATCGTTGTATGGGTTGAAGCAGGCCCCCAGATGTTGGTTTGCAAAGTTGACAGCAGCATTGCGGAGGTATGGGTTTGTTCAGTCTTACTCGGATTACTCACTGTTTACTTTTTCGAAGCAAGGGATTAGGATGAATGTTTTGGTGTATGTGGATGATTTGATTATTTCGGGGAACAATTCTAAGAAACTTGCAGAGTTCAAGAAATATTTGAGTGCCTGTTTTCACATGAAGAATCTGGGGAAGCTCAAATATTTTTTGGGCATAGAGGTGGCAAGAAGTGCAGAGGGTATTTTCTTGTGTCAACGGAAATACACTTTGGACGTTATATCTAAGACAAAACTGCTGGGAGCAAAGCCCGTGTCGTTTTTTATGGAGCAAAATTAGAAACTTGCAACTTCTGCGAGTCCGGACCTGGCCGATGGGGAGAAGTATCGGTGGCTCGTGGGTAGGCTTATCTATCTAGCTTTCACTAGGCAAGACTTGTGTTTTTTCGTGCACATTCTGTCTCAGTTTTACAGGCACCAAAGGAGGATCATTGGGCAGCAGCCTTGAAAGTAGTACGTTACTTGAAGGGGAGCCCGGGACAGGGTGTTCTACTTCAGAGAGACTGTAATCTGAAGCTGACAGGGTGGTGTGATTCAAATTGAGCTGTTTGCCCCAAAACACGGAGATCAGTTACTGGATGGATGGTATTTCTTGGTGCTTCACCTGTCTCTTGGAAGACCAAGAAACAGGCTACAGTTTCACTTTCAAAGGCAGAATATCTGGCTATGGCGAAAATGACTTGTGAGTTGAAATGGCTTAAGGGACTTCTCCAGAGTCTTGGGATTTGCACGGAGGGGCCAATGCAGGTATTTTACGATAATCAGTCAGCACTGCATTTGGCTCAGAACCCTGTTTTTCATGAACGGTCGAAACATATTGAAGTGGATTGTCACTTCTTGAGGGATGCCATAGTGGAGGGGACCATTGCTACATCATACGTTCCTACGAATTCTCAGTTGGCAGACATCTTTACCAAACCGTTAGGGCAACAGCAGTTTGAGTTTTTGCTAGCCAAGTTGGGCATACACAATTTGCATGCGCCAACTTGAGGGGTGGTGTTGGAAATATTGTATAGTTAAGTGTATTTTGGGCCTCGTAGGTTTGGTATGTTAGCTGTAAATAAACTCTTTGTATAAATTCATAATAAATACAGAAAAATATATTTTTTGCTGATGTGATGTATGCATGGAGCTTTTCCTCTTCTTTTCATTTAATTTACTAACTTCTTTTTTTTTTTTTTTTTTCCCCATTCTTTTTTGGGCATGATCGATCGATGATAACAGCTGAGTCCTCCCACAACCTTCAATGAAGTTTTCGAAAACATTTACGAATATATCGACAGGCTTCTCGACGTTGTCAGGCCCCGTAAGCTTCTCTTCTTGGCCATAGGTACGTACGTTCATATATTTCTGTTGATTTCATTAGTTAAGCTCATTAAGCATGGTCTTTTCTTTTTGTTAAAATTGCGACATAACAATGGGTGGACAAATTTGAATGCAGATGGCGTTGCTCCACGAGCCAAAATGAATCAACAAAGAGCAAGACGGTTCAAAAATGCTAAGATAATGAATATTATGTGAGTTACTCCCTCCGTCCCATATAAAGAGTTCAATTAAATTTATTAAATTTCACACATTTACTTAGAAAATAAGAATATAAATGAAAAATGTGGTACAAAATTACTTATTTAATGTGTTCCCATTTGAGGGTATTAAGGTTGATGCGTGATTAAGTAGTACCTTAATGGTTCTTCCAGGAAGAAGTAGAAATGAAATTCAGGAAAGAATTTGAACTCAATGGGAAAAAGGTCTTACCCAGAGAACAAACACAAGTGGATGATTCCAATATCGTCACTCCAGGCACAGAATTCATGCATTTGTCGTCTCACAAACTCCAATCCTACATCAAGCTCAATATGAGCATTAATGATCCCCTCTGGAAAACAATCAAGGTTCGTTACACTGAAAATTTTTATCGATCTTTTAATACATGTCACGTCATTCGCTCTACAATTTACTCTGCCAATCATTTTCCCTGGAAATATATTCATTATGATCAATGAATTAGGTGATTCTTTCGGATGCAAATGTTCCGGGGGAAGGTGAACACAAGATCATGTCTTTCATACGAGCACAACGTTGTTCTGAAGGTTACAATCCCAATACTCGTCACTGTCTTTATGGCCTGGTAGGTCTAATCATAACTTTAACTTGAAAATCAAGCTTTGGAGTATTGAAGTTTACTTGAATTTCCCATTTCAGGATGCAGACTTGATTATTCTGGCATTGGCAACACATGAGGTTCATTTTTCAGTACTAAGAGAGGTACTGCTTTATTTATAAGTGATTCATTAATCATGAGCTGCTGAGATTTCTGCTTAACAAAAATTGATGCAATTTGCATAGTTTGTTGGCAAACATGACCCAACGCCGGTATCACGCCATCCTGAGGTGGCATCAGGAAGATCAGACAGAGGAGAAGAACACAGAACACCTGCAAAAACTATGCGATTCGAGGTACAAGAATAGTAGTTACATGGATATTATTCTTAATGTCATTGACTTTTTACAACTTTTATTGACTGTTGTTCAGCAATTGTTTCCAGTTTTTGAAGGTATGGCTTCTGAGGGAGTACCTGAATATTGACATCAACATAAGCAATCCTCCAGAGGATGTGAAGATTGACTTGGAACGCATTATTGATGATTTCATATTCATATGTTTCTTTGCTGGAAATGACTTCTTACCACACATGCCAACTTTGGAGATTCATGAGGTAAGTAATTTTCACCTCCTCTTTGGAAACTGTAAAATTATATACTCTCCCTGTCCCATATAAAGGTCCTGTTTCATCGAAAAAAAATTGTCCCAATAGTAGAGTCCGGATTCTATTTATTTATCTTGCATACCCTTACTTAGAAAGGTAGGATATAAGTGAAAATATGACTCCAAATTACTTATTTTGTGTTGTAGCTTACCACCCATAATAAGTTGTACAATTTTCAAACTATACTCTTTTAACCGGACGGATGGATTAGATATTTTAGTAGTTGAAAGTAATGATTTACTTCATTGATTCTGCAGGGGGGCATTGATTTGCTTATACATGTTTACAAAAATGAGTTCAAGAATCTTGGTGGATACTTGGTTGATACACAAAGGTTAGGCTGGCCAAAGTGTCTTTTTTTATATTATATGCAATCTTTAATGTAGTTAATGCAGCTTATTTCCTGAGATGTTTGAATTATGACTGCAGATTGAGGACAAGAAAAATGGGTATGGAAAACTTAAGAGAGTTGAAAGATTTATTCTTTCTGTGGGAGAATTTGAAGAGAAGATATTCAAGAAAAGAACTGAAATAGTTGAGAAGAGGATGAGGAGAGTACTCTCTCAACAGTCAAATGAAGTAAGTTTTAACAATTCATATTAATTGTAAGTAGGCTTCCTCATTAAAGCTAAACTAATCTTGAAGCAAATCTTCTCTAGGTTGAAGATGAAAATCAGGAATGTGTTTCCCTGAACCTCTCCAGCAGGATAGAAAGTGCTGATTTTGCCGATTTTAGTGAAAGGGAATCCTGTACTGATGATACGGAAGTTTGTTTATTTGCTTTCTGATCAATCAGCTCAGGATATGAAGTTCTTGATGACTCTCTAGTTAGTTTTGACTTTAAGGCTACTACTATTATTGTTAACTCTTTTTACACGTTTTTTTTCCCTTTCTATTTCTCAGCTCTTGAGCAATACTAAAGAGTTGAAACAAAAAGTGAAAGACTACATCAGACCCAAATCAGATACTTTCAAGAATGGTGCTTTTTCAGACAAGGTTCGATTACTCAGGCCTGTAATAAGACATAATTTTAGTTCATAATGCTTCAGAAGTTAGGTATGTTTCAGTGTACATTTATATTTGAATCCTGTGAAGAGAGGCTGTAGCCTGTAGTGTTACATTTCTTGATTTCTTTAGGCTAATTAAGCTTGTTAAATTTGGTGGTGTGTTTTTGCTCTACAGTGATCGAATTAAGGGTGAAATGCATTTTTGTGAAGAGAATGAGGAGGAGGTTCCTTCTGTTCTGCAAGTGCTCCTCTTTGCCGAGTTCGGATCTTTTCCACTATCTACGTCCCAACCCTAAACAACTTGTGTTTCAATACACCTCAAATCTCCTGTGTCGGATACCCCATGTTTCCTCTCCTTGTGAGAGTATACATGGGTGTCGGATCCAACATGGTTTTAATAAGTGGTAAATATTGGTACTCGGTCGGTGTAGTGGTACAGATGATCCGAGCTCTATTGACCTCTTTCAAATTAAGGTTCTTAAATAGTTGATCAATTATCATTTTTCTTTCCCTATATTTGGGTGCAGTTGTTTATTTTACAAGTTACCAGTGGGATGCAACTACAAATATCATCTTTTAGAAGGTGTAACCATCCCAGAAAAGATGATCTATACTTAATTCCATCAAGCTCTCCCCAGGAAAGTATTGAATTTAACTTGAAAAGTATTGGTTTTGCAGACCATAATAGAAGCAAATATGGTAGAAAAACAACTATGGCATGAATCCAACGGTTACCACACTCAAATAAGGCGAGGTTGGTGGCCGTATAATGCTTATACTTCTGCCCACAGCTTCAACTCAAAGCTTGAAAAACAGGTATCTCTATCTGGGTCGGATCACAACCCGAATCGATGGAAAAACACATACACAAAGGAAAAAGAACCGGAAGTTATTCACAAAGGCGCCGGAGTCGGATGGGGGGGCGGCGGAAGAGGAAGAATTGATTGTGTTTTCCGTTCAAATTCTGCAAGCGGAAGCGGACTCAACTTGAGACCTGAAGAACCAAATCGCAATCTTTCCGATCAGGGATCTTCTCGAAAGTACGATCCGAGAAAAGGTGCAAGCTCCGGTGGATCATGGCTGAACCGACCCGAAAATAATGGAAGTGGATCGTGGATGCCGGGTCGCCCGATTTCATCTGGCTCAGAAGTGGGGAAACAGAGCTACGGCAGCGGGCAATATATTCATAGAACCACTGCTTCGAGTTGGAACACGAACAACAGTAATGGAAACAACTTTTAGTGAGAAAATCATGAGTTGTGGGGAATGCTTTGAATCTTTGATCAAATTTGTAGTTCGTCTTTTCTGAGAGAGAAAATTGTTGAATTTAGTTAAGAGTCGTGATTTGTTCTGTTATTTTGGCAAAAGATGCCATTGATTTTTTTTTTTTTTTTTTTTTCTGTTGGTAAAAAGGAAAGGATGCATGTCTAATCTGCTAAATGAAAATCATAAAATAGTAATCCTTCAATCTCTTATAAAGAATTAAAAAAAGAAACAAGAAAAATCTTGTTTTCAGTTATAAGTTAGGACTAAAAATAATTGTACCATTTGATTATTTTAGTCTCTGTTCTCTCTGTGACTAAATTGAGAATTTTTTATTTTGAAAATAAATTTTTTGTAGGGAATTGTTTTATGAGAAATCGTGTAGGAGATAGATAAAAAAAAATGTAATAATTATGTTATTTTCTAAATTCATGTAAGCAGAGATTTCGAGGGAAATTTAAAATTCAAATTGTGAATTTAGGAAAAATTGATGGTGTGAATATAAAAAAAAAAAAAAAAGGAAAAATTGATGATTTTCTTAGATTTGTCACGAAGAGAACTGAGCCATAGTAACCCGATACAATTTATGACTACAACCCTAAAATATAAAAATTATTTCTTCTGCTAAAATAACTATTAAATACTGCTAACGAAAATCTTCATCAAACTTGTAGGATTAATAACAATCCAGTGGCGGAACCAAAAAAAATCTTTGAGGGGTCAAACATACAAACTTTTTTTTTTTTTTTTCCAATTAGATGCATACACATTTTTTTTTTAGAATTAAATATATGCGGCTAATAAGGGTGGAGGAATATGTTGGAGAGATCCGGAGACGACACCCCCCCCCCCCCCCCCTCTCGGTTTCACCACTGTGCCAATGGCAATTGCTTGGGAATAGTGGTAGATGCATGGCCGGAGTTAACACCACAGTATGAAATGTTAGAAATTTTTAACAATTGATGGATATCTAAAGGGAACTCTCGATACGAAGAAGGTGTCGAAAGGAGGCAGGGTTGATCGACCAGGGTCCAAAAATGGATACGGTTCTCAGTTGTTTTGACACAGATGTCGACATTGAAAGGCTATGTTCAATGTCGAAATCGGCTACGAAGGGGTGTCGAACCACTTCTCATTTATGATACTGGTAACTTTTCGTAGATAAGATCAAACATTATCCTACCTATTAAGATATGTATAAACTATAATTATGGTATATTTATATATTGTATAATTTCTTAGTTTAGGCTATGTTTATCTTGTATCCTAAACCTTATATAAAGGATACACCCATATGTATTGAAACACAATTTATAATATTATCATTATAATATTTCTAACATGGTATCAGAGCCAATTTCTGCTGAAATAGTTAAACCGAAGAAAAAAAGACATTCTTTTTCTTCGTAGGTCAACAAAATTGATCATCTAGTTCTTGTTATTGTGAGACACAACTGCCCCCGCCGCTATCAGCTGTGCCTCCACCTGCCACCGTTGCGACTCCGCCGATCAGATCTGTGAAGCTTCTCCGCCGCGTCACTGCAGTCATCGTGGTTTTCTAACTGTCATCGAGATTGACTGTCATCTCTTCCGCCACCATCTCTTGCAGAAGGCATTGAATCTTGTCTCTGTTTCATCGGAAGATCAAATTGTTGACCTATTTACCAAGGCTCATTCTCCAGGGTGTTTCTGTTCTCTTGTTTCCAAACTCAATTTGTGTCCAGTTTCACCACCTTGAGTTTGAGAGGGGCTGTTAAAATATGTAAAAACTGTAATTATGGTATATTTATCTTATTGTATAATTTCCTAGTTTAGGCTATCTTTATCTTGTATCCTAAACCTTATATAAAGGATACACCCGTATGTATTGAAACACAATTTATAATATTATCATTGTAATATTTCTAACAGTACCATTTGAAAAATAACTAATAAAGTCTATGATCGTATCCTATTTTGTTGAAGAGTTGTACCCCTTGGAAAATAGCTATTGGAGGTCTATAAATAAACTCAAATAGTGCAGGATGACCCACTTTGCTTGCTTCTCTAGGCGGAGAACTCCCAAGGTAAGGAAGGTAAAGGAAGGCTAGTTTGACCCTGGATCGGGACCTTGTTAAAGTAGTTCTCTTTTTCTTTTGCTGTGGAATCCACCTGTGCGTAGAAAATCCAATAAGAGGTCTTTGTCAAACTACCCGTCTCAAAGAGAACTGAGATAGAGCAGACTTCAATCCACCCCGCAACCGACGGTAGAGAAAGAAGGAACTTGGCACAAGCCACTATAAAATAAAATTCAAATATGGATTTTTTATTCATATAATTCTAATAGTTCTCCGTGTCCCTTAATTAGTAAAGATTGAGAAAGCACAGAATATACATGTCAAAAGAACTGTATTGCTTTTCGTTCTCTTATTTAGTGTGTTGTTAAAGTTAATGCAAACTTTAAGGCTATGGTATCACCTTTTGAAAGAGTTTTGAAAGATATTTTGAAATGTGTTTTAAAAATTATTTTGAGATATTCTTTGGTATCATATCTTAAGATACATTTTGAGATGTGATTTAAAAAATGATTTGAAATGTTGATTGGTATTATATTTTTGTATTTTTTTCCTTTTAATTTTAAATAATCATTTCTAAATCCACCACCACCCATTATCACCGCCCGCTCATTACCAAATCCACCGCCGCCGCTCCCATCTTCAGATCTACCACCACCACTAGCCATTTCCGGATCCATCACCGCCGCCCATTTCTAAATCTACCACCTCCGCCTATTTCTAATCCACCACCACCACCCATTTGCAGAAGGAAATAGAAGAGAGAGGGGTACAAGGAAATAGAGGTCATGGGTGAGACTCAGGAAAGAAAGAAAAGGAAATAAAAAAGAAGAAGAGGAAAGAGAGGAAAATAGATCTAGGTTCGGATGAGTGCAGGGAGAAAGGAAATAAAGAGAAAAAAGATAGAAAAAGAAAAGGAGGGAAAGGAAAGGGGGCAGTCGGTCATGGAAATGAGGAAGGGAAAGGAAAGAAAGAAAAAAAAAAATAAAAGAACGGTGGGGGCGTTCGGCCATGAAAATGAGGAAGGAAAGAAAAAGTAGAAATTTGGGGGCTGTTTTGTCAAACAAGCTTTTAAAATGCATTTGAAGATATCAAAATTTAAAATTGATTCCAAACACACTTTTGCTATGGGACCCACCCAAAAGATGTTTTGAAAGTAATTGACAGACAGTTAAATAACTACGTGCACTTCATCTAAAGCTAAATGATAACTTTGTATATCGTGCACACAAAATGAAATTAATAAAGTACTTAAAAAAATGTTTTTCACTCTATATTCAATCTATAACTATTCTATATTATTATTATTATTATATATATATATCTAGTTTAGAAATCTATAGTATAGAGTATAGTTTAATCTAATATAAAAATAAAAAACGAAATAATAAAAGGGATAGGATTCTGTAGTCTTCTGTTCATTCAATGTCAAAATAAGATATTCTGATCTCATATAAAAATAGAATAATGTTTCTTGCACATAATATGTGCAAGAATTTGTGCACATAAAGTGCATAAAGTGGGCCAATTACCTCTTTTGCCCTTTAGTGGATTTTTGATGTGTACTGCACTAAAGGGCAATGAAGGTAATTGGCCCACTCAATGCACTTTATGTGCAAAAAATTTGCACATATTATGTGCAAAAAACAGTATCCATAAAAATATTACAACAGTAAATGAAAAATTCTTCGTTTGTGTGCTTTCCTTTGGTCCATCCTATTGTTGTAATAAAATATCCAACATGAAACTCATGTTAGTATTATGTGTGTGACACTCCTAGCCCCGACTTCTCTGTTTCATGAGGGAGCCGCGATCGAGATGCCTACCTGGTTCGCACCAGAACTCATTCAGGATACAAAGAGCACTAATATTTAAACACTAAATTGGAATAAGAAATCTTTTATTTCACTAATATAAAAGATACAAGTTGAGTTCTATAACTGTTACAATATTATCACTTTACTTCTATACTTCTGACGCTCTTTCACACGATATCGCCCTTAAGTCCTGTTACATGAAAAACGTCTAAGGGGTGAGCTAACTCAATGAGGTCGCACTATTAAAAATATTACCAAGTAATTATTTACCGGCACATAATACATAATTCCTACGCATGTAAGAGGGGACACGTAAGAGATAGAAATAGTACAACCAGCAAGTTATACCAAAGGATCAATGTGACCCTTCGGAAACATTACTGATTATACTTTACCTGAACTTGGACACTGTACAATGTAAAGTGGTACATTGTACAATGCAAACTGCTTCCAATGCCGACACTCCAAACAGTAAACAGTGTGGTAAATCCCGGAATGTTACCCAGTACCTCTCCAGTTATTTCGTCGAGCACTCCAGCCAGACGCCGACAAGCCCGGTTTCAATAAACTGAACAGAGTTTGAAGATCTCGACACTCATGCACAGTTAACAGTAGACTGTGAATAGTGAATAGTAGACAATGAACGGTAACAGTGAACACGGAACAGTAGCACTTAACACTTTAATCATAACTATACGATAAGTTCAGTGATGCGATAAATTTTAGTATTTGAAAACATCTACATTCATATAACACATTTATGAACATTTCACTTTGTACAATCAAAGATCATAATCATATATCGCATGCATTTTATTAAACATGTGTATAATATCAGTGTCATATAAACAATAATATCAGTATCGCATGCTAACTCATTTCGTTACTATTTAAAACATTTAACCCCTTTAGTGAGAACACTCACCTCAGTCCGAAGATACTAGCTCACGATTCATCTACCCGATCTGCATATATTTCACATTCCAAAATTTCAGTATTTATTTCCAACTAGTTATATCCTATGATTCTTAAACTTCTTACGTTAGCTAAATATCGACAGAAACTAACCTACCTATTTTTCTTTTAAAAGAGTTTATAATATCAAATAGAGATTTAAACTCTATTTCTATTTTACTTTGGAAATAACGAGTAAATAGATTAGAAAATATGTTAATTTACTAATTTAAGAAAATATAAGTTTAAAGCCGTTAAAAATAATTTTTGAAAAACTTTAGAAAATAACTACAAAATGAATCATAAAGAAATTAACGAAAGAAATAAAATTATTCAAAAATCTATTTTTCCAGCGTTGGATTGGTTTTACCCACTCTGATGTCGGTAAAAACCGCTCCAGAAATATTCAGAATACCTCGAATCGGTTTTACCCGTTGTGAGATCGGTTAAAACCACTCTGACTTATTTTAGAAAACCATGGATCGGTTTTCCCCGCTTTGAAATCGGTAAAAACCGATCGGGAAAATTTCAGAAATTCCACAAAGCGGTTTTGCTTGTTTCGAAGTCGATTTTAACGGGTTTTCTTAAGCAATGAGCAGTTTTACCAGCCCTTAGATTGGTTAAACCGATCGTGTCTTGAAAATTTTTTCTTCAACTTTTAGCTTCGGGCTTCAATCGAAATAATTCTAAAACATGTTTTTCTTTGGTTCTTTTTGCTAAAAATCATTCATATAATATATATAAAATTCCTAACAATCCATAACGTCTATATAACTTCTAAAATCAAATATTTGAATTAAAATTCAAGAAAGCACATAATTTTATAGTTTAAACCTATAGGCACTAAAAATCAAATTTTATTGTTATCGTAAGTGATTTAAGCTTACCGTTGTATTCTTGAGATTGCTAAGGTCCTATTATGAGATACTTATATATATAGTTGTGCTGTGATATAAAACAAAAAGGGGGTCTGTTTGACTTGAGAGTCTTCACGGCCCTCTCTCTTTGTTTTATTCTTCTTATTTTCTTTTGTTTTATTATTTAGTTGGTTCATTTGGCTAGCTTGGGCTTGAAGTCAGCTAACTTAAACTTCAAATCCAAGTTTCCTTTTATTTTTTTAATTAATTTATTTTTTTCCTTCCTTTGTTTTACTTGCTCCCGAAGCTTTTTCCAATCTTATCACTTTAGCTTGAATCACCACCAATTATGAGATACTTATATATATATACTAGATGTGAGAACCGTGTAAATGCCCAATAACATTATTACCTGATAATATAAAAATAATTATAATTATAAATAGTAATCAATTTGTTATACATATAGAGTTAAGAAATATATGTTAAATGTAATATAAATACTTGAAACTTTTTCTCAAATTTAGAATTGGCGCTCCTACTCTATTCTCTTCCTTTTTCCTTGCATCTTCACCTTGACTCTAGTCAACTTCTTCAATCTTCTTCTTCTTCTTCTAAAAATTAATAAAGTTTGTAGGATTACGATGCGTATTGTAAGTAGACGCCGACGGCATGAAAATGTCCATTATCAGATGAGGTGCACTTGGAGACATATTTTGTCGTTTTTAATAGGGAAATCTTGCTTTTCATTAGAGTACGTAGAACATGCACAAACTTGCAAATTTGAAGAAGAGATTGAGAAAAAATAAAGAAAAAAAAATACATTTTAAAATTTCTCTAAACACAAAATTGTTCTAAATGAATGTATATATATTACAAAAAATTGCACCACTAATGTGAATTAGACATACACATAAGGATTCTAAACAATAAGAAAGTTGTTTTTGTTTATATTGGATTCGATGTATATCGATTGTAAAGTGTCTATTCATCTTCTTTTGTGTGAATTACCAAGAGTTTTTATATAATTCATTATTTACTAATGGTTTATTAAATAAAGAAAGTTGATGTGAACAAATGAAATAATCATACTATAATTAATAGTCTTTAAAGATATTTGAAACTTACACTATAGGAAAAGTCACAAAATTAAAAAGGGATTAGTTAAGGACAATGATAAACAGTATAGAAAATTTTTGAAATGAACTAATAATAGTATTTTATTCATCCTTATATAAACACAAGCACGCATTACATAAAAAGTAATTTATTTATAATAATATATTTATTAGTTAAAAAAAAAACTTATTTATCATGATAAATGTTTCGTATTTTACAAATATGCCTAACTAAAGTTTTATATTAAGTTATATAGATATAGGTAAAATGGGAAATATATATATATATATATATGTACGGATTATTTTAAGTGGATTGATATATAATATATAAGCTGTAAATATATACACACATACGTTATATATATATATATATATATTCATATATGTGGAATAGGGAGAATCTAATGCTAGTAAAATATAAAGGTCAATCTAATGTAGAAATTTGGAAAAAAGAAAAAATAAAAACTTAAGAAGTTAAAAAGACAATAAAATTAAAAGAGTGAAATAAAATTAATGCATTCAATAAACAACTATTAAATGTTAATCTTATGTGTCATTCATGTGGATAGTAAAATTAAAAGTTTATATGGCAGCCTTGTCACCCTTAACATAATTAAATATAGGGTAGATGTGGCAGCCACATGGCACTCTTATAGAGTAGATATATTACTTTCTATTATATAGGGTAGATATATATATATATATATATATATATGCAAGTGTTATTACCAGATCACAAATTATGATACAGAGCAATCTTTTACAAAGTGGACAAAATTACCCTCGACTAAATTATGAGGCAAAGGGATGGAGGCTAACATATGGAAAAGTGGAAAGTCACCGGTGGGCCTGGAGCATATACTCACAGGCTGAATCTCTCACTCTTTCCCAGTTGGGCAAGAGGGTAGTCCTTGAGAAATCTGAAAGATTTATGAGAGTACAAATCAGAGCATGTACTCAAACTTTCCTTGAAGTTACAAGCCCAGCCGTTGTAGAAACGCTTGCTTACGAGAGGTGATCCATCATCTGCCTGAGCTTGGAGTTGCGTCGGCAACACTTCCAAGCACCTTGTGGATAAGTACGAAACCAGTTAGATATCCCAGACTGTTCTGAACTTGTGGTCTCATAAATATACAAGCATATGCTCTGTCGCAATACGCTAAGAATTTAGAGGAAGAAACCAACCTCCATCTTTCATTTTGCAATCTTTTAAGAAAGAAAAAAGAAAAAAAACATGTTGACTTCTAAAACTAAAATAGATCTGCCATCATGCTATGCCACTCTTTCTCCCTATTATTTATTTAACCACAGCTCCTAGTGTTTGTGAAAATCCCTCAAAATACATAGTAGTTATGCCTTTTCTGTCAGAGTCTCCTGCTCTAGCAAACTATAGTCATCTAATTCTGTCGAAATTGGTTATCGCCATCTTTTGTCGGAGTTAGTTATTGCCGTCTTCTGGCCAATTCACTGCTCAGCGGCAGAATCTTGTGTGGTTCTAAGCAGCTGTATTAACTTTAGGTTATAAATTTAATGAAATACTATTTAAGTTAAGGGTAATTTTGTCCACTATGTAAAATATTGCTTTGTATCCTAATTTGTGCTCTGGTAATAACACCAGCCATATATATAATATAATTTAATAATAATTCTATCTATTTAAATTTTTAACGTTTCGTCATATCGAATCTTATACGCTAAGAATCGTGTTATCTTTTCTAATATACGTTGAAACTAGTTTTCTACATTTATAAATCTTAAAATCCCTAAAATATTTGTAATCTTCCTAATAGTTCAAAACTGGAACTTTAATAAAATATCTTTTAACTCTATTTGATTATCCTAAAAATCGTAATTCTCTTTTATTGATAATTTCGGTTAAGAAAATATTATAATTTGAATAACAGAATCTTACGTTAAAATTCCTAAGGAAATCATACGGCTTTACGCCTATTTAATATTTTAAATTTAGGGTTAAAAGTATGGGGTCTTACAATGTGTGTTTTCCATGTATTTCCTTAACTATTTTAGCCTATTTTCGTTTTTAGCTACGTTATAAAAGGTCAATTGTTTAATTTGTTTGTATAGGTGGCAGAAGAGATATATTATTCCATGTAGCAATAATACCACATAGGGTATGTTTATTATTATATTTTAAAGGGTAAATGACAGTTTACCACGTGATATACCCCAAGTGACAGTTATCTTTCTATATTTTCAAATTATTGTGTTACCTCCCTACAATAATGGACTAAAGTGTCACTTGAATGGAATAGCCTATGAGTAACGTAGAGTGATACATAAACGCTATCAAACAAGAGTAGGTGACTGAAATATGATGAATATCATACTTTTGTTCCCAAATTAACCTCGCTTCATAATCTTTGCTATTTGAGGTATGTCGTAATTTTATTTAACTGACTGATAATGCTTGCTATTTTCATTTGTTAGACCTATAATGTTAGTCCTAATTTTGATGATTAGTTAACAAATATATGATTTTAGTTTAATGACTTTGCACTTAAGGATTTTTGTAGAAAAAGTGAATCAGAAAAGGATGCGACACCAGTTGCGCTTAGCAACCAATTTCACACCCAATAGATTAAAGTCGTAGAACAAGCAAATAAAAAGAGCAAGAAATGAAATAGAGCCGCAAAAGGTGTTGAGAATTTGCATCCCAAGTCGCACACCAAAAAGCGAAGAAAAGAAAACGACCTGTAAGTTGAAAACAGTTTATGCGAATTCGCACATGACCTGCGAATTTCGTACCTAAGGGATGCGACATGTGGTACGAATTCGTACCCCCTGGAGCATAGTCGGCAGTAGCCAAATTGAAGAAAAGAAAAACATCTAAGAAAGAAGAAGAGGAAGGTGCGACACCCCAAGCAAGTTTGGCACCACCTATCGTACCCTTGACAACAGTAAAAAATGCTGACGTGGAACTAGCTGTTAAAGAGTCGTTAGACGAAGATTCAAATAATCCTGTGCCAAACCTAGAAATCGCACGGTGACTAGCACATTTGAAAAGCTTATAGCCGTTGGAGCAAGCATTGGACACTTCTATAAATAACTCCAACACTTGAAAGGCTCATTTTGAACTGCAGGAAGTCTGCCAGACTCTCCTATAAGTGAGAAACATAAAAGAGCCAAACCATTTCATATTTTGGTAGGATTTAGAGTAAACTTCAAGAAAAAGGCCTTTGTGCCCAATTAGTGAGTGCTTCATTGTAAACTTATTAAACTCCACCTTTCGGAGGTTTTTATCTTTACTAAAAAATTATTGTCAGGGCTATTAAAGAATATGAAAATCACAAGAAAGTCTCAGTTTTTTCTTTCATTTCAAAAAGCCCCAACAAACCGTTGATCTCCCATTTGACTGCTTAAAGCTTGCGATAACTAGTCATGGGGACCAAAACTGCAACAACATGCAAAGATCAAAACTACAATAGGTCTGAACAAAATGGACTAAAATTGTGATTTTTCCCCATTATTTAATACCTTTTTCAATTTTGAAATTTTACATGTACCCTAATTAAATTTGGTTACACTTGTGATATTTTGATTTCACAATCATTATTTATGTATTATTTATTTAACTACCACTTAAAACAAAATATTAAAGAAAACAATAATAATAGAAAAACTGCACCTAAAAATAACATTTCTATAAAATGAAAGGCTTAAATTAAAATTTACCTAAATCGAAAATCTGCACAAATCAATTGAATAATTAACTCCTTGATTGAATTTGCTTGCATAGGGCCGTCCAGCATTTGAATTGATGCACTTGATCCTCGGCAACAGATTTTGAATTGGATGTTGCCCTCCCCCCTTCCCTTCTCTCAAAAACCTAAAATTCATCATATTCTTCCCTCGTCCTCCCTTATGGAGGACTAGGAAAGCAGTTTTTCTCTTATTTCTTATTCTCTGTTAGTTAATTTTTTCTTGATCGATAGTTTTTCTTTCAATTTATCATTGTTTATTGTATTTTTCTCCATGTTTATGGTGTTTTCTTTTTGGCTATGGAAAATTTTTCTTTGACTATAGTGATTTTCTCTTTGGCTATGATCATTTTTTTCATCATGGCTATGGTGTATGAGTCATTGGTTATGATTATATTCATGACCATGCTGTATGAAGATTTGGTTGAAAATTCAATCTCGAAAATTTTATTAGTAATTAATGGAAGATCCGTAAGCGTAGGCTGTAATGCCCCAACCCGACCCCTATCGATACGGGGATCCAGCCTAACGCCTGCCTGGTTCACACCAGGACTCAGTAATGCAATCAGAACAATAGAAACTAATTTAATAATGCGGAAGCTTTTAATATTAAATCGTAAATTTACAACTTATAGGCCCCAATCTCGTAGCCTAACAATCTATCATTTAAATGGCGCGCAGGCCAATTATTAATTCTTAAGCAAATATTTAATAAGATTATCCATAAAGTTCACCAGCTACCCAATCTAACTCAGGTCGCCATCCTGTGGCCCATACTGCCACTGCGAACCTGGGTAAGCGTTTAAAAACATACAACACCTATGAGTTTTTTTGTTCAATGATATTTTTCGTTTCAAACAATTGAAGCGGTAAAGTATGCAACTAACATAAAACAAACAATCATATAAATATAATACAAATAGGAAAGCAGTAAATCAAATCGTGAAGGATACTCGCGAGTTCAGGTGAAACTATAGTGGTGATTTTCATCACTTATTTTCACTGAACTTTTGCGCCCACACAGGGCTTCAGGAACAATGCCCCAGCAATTTGACACCAGTACGTGGACCCGCCCACTCAGTATGGGTCTCTAGAATTGCCTGACATCACCAAGTCACTATTTCGCCAAATGCCCGAGCCCTAGCTGGCACATTTGACTACGTAGATCATGGCTCATGGGATTTCGTCACAGTAATGTACAGTTAACATTATCATTCAATCAATCAGTAATGTTCAGTTTATCAGTATCATACAGTTCACAGCAATATCAAACATATGTACAAGTAATCAATCTCACATTTTCATACATACATAAATCAGTACATTCTCATGCTATAATAGTTCAAACATTGAGTCGGCGCGAAAAGTAGTTGATCCCTCCTTAAAATAGTATAATTAAATCAGAAATAATTACGATCTATACTTTTCGTTGGAAAATCAACTAATCATATATACATTATATATTTTCAGTGATTTAAATGCATAATACACATTGTCAATCACACACTAGTTAAAAGTAGGTTTTCAGTGAGAATACTCACCTCGATCCGCAAATTTAACCGTACTTTATTTCACGTGCTCTGCATTTTTAATAAATCTAATTTATCAGCTTAAATATTAATTAATTAAGGGTTTGGATCTAAATTAAATTGTGTGAAAGTGGATTTCTTACTAGTTCTATTGAGATTTCATTATTACCATTATGTTTAATTAAGTTGCTTTGAAATGTGGACATTTTATTTTCTTTCTTCTTCACTCCCAGTATTCTTTTCATTCTTTTTCTTACTCTCTGTTTTTCTTTCCTCCTTCATTCCTTCACCCGTAGCCACCTCCCATTTCCTTCTCCTTTTGCCTTCTATTTTAATTGTCATTCATTTTCACAGTTTCACTTCATTATTACTATTATATATATATATATATATATATATATATATCTATATATTTTGTTCGTAAGCAGACTGAAAGATAACCAGCAAGAATCAATTCTATCTCAGTCCAATTTTTCTCCAGTACAATGCTAAATGCCGTCCTCTTTTTGTATTTTATTATTTTTTGTTTTCTCATCCCTTCATGGCCTACAGGTTCCTACATTCAGCATTCCTACCATATTCATGACCTTTTGATTATTTAAACCGACAACAATGGTTCAGAAAATAAGGAATCGTCAAGCTTCGGTTTTATTTTCAGGTGTTCGGGTTGTCGTCAACTAATCGTTTTATTATTATTACTAATTTTCTTTTATGGAGGTTAGATGTAGGACCCAAAATAAATCAAACCCACAAGAATTCAAACAACTGCGAACGCACAAAATCGTATTTGTGCAATTGCGAACTACATGCACAGATTTCGAAGACAACAACAAAGATGAACAACTAAATCAATTCAATCTAATTTGACTTATAAAGTACCTGATCTGAATTCAATTAATAATTATGCACAATGCATTACTCTGCAAGTAAACCGATGCAAGGAAAGACTAATAAGCAAAGGGAGCAAAGCAACGACTTCGATGTCGGAACCAAAACAGCCGCAAGGCTTTTTATTAATCTTTGTAATTTTCTCTGTGATTACAATGGCAATTCAAGGCATGTATTTATAGGCTAAACTAACCCTGAATCCTACACTGATTTAGATTGTAACTATTTCCTAAAACAATTAGGTTTCCTAAAATAAATACGAAACTAAACAGGAAACAAACGAATAGGAAACATAAACCGAATAGGAAATAGAAACTAATAGGGAACTTAGTTTAATTATTTTACATAGCCTCCCTTAAACTAAGTTTGTGCCGTTAGCCATACCGAGCATCTTCTTCAACTTTGCAAAGATCTCGAACTTCAATGCCTTGGTAAAAATGTCTGCCACTTAATATTCAGTCTTGCAGTAATCAACCACAATCTCCTTTTCACTAACCAAATCACGAATAAAGTAATACTTGATATCAATATGCTTACTGCGACCATGAAGGAATGGATGCTTCGTCAGCTCAATTGCCGACTTGCTATCACACAACACCGTAGTCGGACCATCCTCTTTATGCTGAAGGAAACCCATCATCCTTCTCAACCAAATCGTTTGAGTAGCACAATTAGAAGCTACAATATACTCAGCCTCAGCAGTAAACAATGCTATCACTGGTTGTTTCTTTGAACTTCAAGAAAACACACCAGAACCAATGAAGAAAGCATACCCAGAAGTGCTTTTCCTTTCAACTGTATCACCTGCCCAATCACTGTCAGTATACCCTAGAAGCTTTACTGGTTCACCTCTCGGATACAAAATACCGTCTCCTTGAGTACCCTTAATGTACCTCAATATTCTCTTTGTAGCCTGCAAATGCGATTGACAGGGATTCTCCATGAATCTGCTTATCAATCCAACACAGAAATTTATATCTGGCCTTGTAGAAGTCAAGTATCTCAAACTACCAACCATACTTTTAAAGTATGTTGGATCCACAGAATTTTCAGCGCCTTCCTTCGTCAGCCTCAACCTTTCTTCAGGTGGAGTCATGATCGAATTAGCACCATCCATCTTGAATTTCTTCAAAATATCACCAGCATATTTTCTTTGAGAAATAAAGATTTCACGACCAGTCTGAGAAACTTCAATTCCAAGAAAATATAACATTAGCACCAAATCAGTCATCTCAAACTGCCTGATCATTGCCTCCCTGAAATATGACATCATCTTTTTATTGTTTTCAGTGAATATCAGATCATCCACATACAAATAAACAATGACAATATCCCAACCTGCTGAAGACTTCACATATAAAGTATGCTCATATGGGCACCGTTGAAAATCAATTTTGATAAAGAATGTGTCAATACGAGTATACCAAACTCTCGGAGCTTGCTTCAATCCATACAAGGCTCTCTTCAAACGATAGACCTTCTTCTCTTGACCTCTTTTCACAAAGCCAGGAGGTTGATTAACATACACCTCCTCTTCAAAAACTCCATTCAGAAAAGCAAACTTCACATCCATCTGAAAAATCTTCTAATCATTCTGGACAGTCAGAGAAATTATCATTCTCACAGTATCAAGTCTAGCAACAGGAGCAAACACTTCAAAGTAGTCAATTCCAGACTTCTGCTTGTACCCTTTCACAACAAGTCTTGTCTTGTATCTATCAACTTTTCCACTAGGCTTGTACTTTGTCTTGTAGACCCACTTTACACCAATGGGCTTCTTTCCACTCAGAAGGTTTGTCAACTCCCAAGTATTATTCTTCTCAATGGAATTAATTTCTTCATCTATTGCCTTCACCTAACGATCATCTCTAACAACATCTATAAAATTAACAGGATCACAATCTGCAAATAGAGCAAAATTCACAACATCCTCATCAGTCAAATTATCAACTTCATCCCCAACTACATAATCATTCAAACGAGCTGGCAGTTTTGACTCTCTCCGCGGACGTCCACTTGAGGTGGAAGTTGTAGAAGTGGAAGAATCACAAACTGGTTGTTGAACTGGCTGACACTGCTCTTTAGTTGCATTATCTCTACCAATATACACTGCTGATGATCGTTTTACAATTTCTGGTGCCTTCTTTTTCTAATCCCAAACTCCCTGTTCATCAAAAGTAACATCTCTACTGATAATTACCTTCCCAGTATCAAGATTGAACAGTTTATACCCTTTAGTTTCACTGCTATAACCAATAAAGACACATTTTTCTGCCTTGTCATCCAACTTCTTTCGTATTGCATCCGAAACATGGGCATATGCAACACACCCAAATACTTTAAGATGGGAGATATTTGGTTTCTTTTCTAACCAAATCTCATATGGAGTCTTCTTATCAATATTTCTTGTTGGACACCTGTTCGACAAATAAATTGCACAGGCTACAGCTTTAGCCTAAAAATCCTTAGGCATACTTTTGGCCGTCATCATCGACCTCACCATATCCATCACTGTTCTGTTCTTTCTCTCTGCAACACCATTCTGCTGAGGAGTGTACCTGCCGTCATCTAATGCTTAATCCCATGATTTTCTAAGAAATCATCACACACCGTATACTCAGTGCCTCTATCAGTTCTCAGAGTTTTAATGGAACGCCCACTCTGCTTCTCAACATAAGCTTTGAAACTCTTGAAAATATCACATGCATCAATAAAAGTGATAAAATACTTGTTACCACCCCGAGAAGGAACATCAACAGAACACAAGTGAGAATGAATCAGCTCCAGTGGCTGCTTTGCCCTCCAAACTTCACCTTTTGGAAAAGGCTCCCTGTGCTTCTTGCCCAAAACACACGACTTACATTGTCGAGATTTAAAATTAAGTGATGGCAATCCAGAAACAATATTATTCTTCACAATAAAATTCAAACCGTCAAAATGAAAGTGGCCAAATCTCATATGCCACAACCAACTCTCATCACAGCCAGTGGTACTAAAGTAAGCTGAATTATAATAATTAAAAGTTATTGGAAATAACCTGTTATTATTCATGTCTACCTTTGCAATCATCCCCATCTGTTCATCACGAATTGTGCAAATACCATGCCTAAAATTAATATCATAATTCTTCTCCTGCAACTGACCAAGACTCAACAAATTCTGACTAAGATTATGCACATAATAGACATCACTTATTGCACTGGTTTTTGAGCCCCAGCTGAAACTCCAAATCCTCAACGGCCTCGGTCGGTTTCTTCGACCTTTCCAGCTCGTAACTTTGGGCCAAGATGTCCAAAGCCGTTGCCCTTTTCGACGTAGCAGCATAATTATAAGCTACCTGCAAAAAATCCGATCCAGGAGTGTCAGACGAAGTAATCATTATTTTTAGACAAATCAATTAAGTTTCGATGCTTACCCTTTTTGTGTGCGAAGCAAGAATGGCCTCCTGCTGCATCATCAGCTCCATATTCTTCCGGAGCTGGTTGCCCACCTGTACCATCTCCTCAAAGGATCTCTCAGTTTCAGCCTCCAACTCCTGGTAAGGCCTTACGTCCTCAGGCAGAGGTTCTGGTAAGTACACTTGAAGTATGGGCCGAGCCAGGGAGATCGGTCTATCCCTCTTATCTTTCAGCAACAGGACCCTTTCTTTTGTTGACGGATCCACTGGTCCCCAAAGATCATCAGGCTTTGGCAATTCGGGATCATGTGTGGGTCCCGACAGCGTTTGTGGAGCTTTGGCAGCCTTGGCTGCCTGGATTTCTTCCGGGGTCGGCCTGCTCTTTTTTGCGACCCGGGTCACCAATGCCAAGCTGGGAGGATCGGCAACCTCGACCTCTTCTGTAAGATCGATCTCAGCCGATCGTTTGGAAGATCCTGAAGCTGCAGCAGGTTTGTTGGCTTTTTTCTTCCTTCCGAACCCACCAAGACTACCTGAAAACAAGCAACATGCAAAAATCAAAATCACCAGGCTACAAAAGGAGGATACAATAAATAAAAAGTCAAGAGGCAGGTATTTACTCTCTCTTTCTACATCGGGGATTGGCTCAGCCAGGCCGAAACAAGAAGATCCTCTGAAGAAAATTTAGCCGAATATTTAACCGAGCTAGTATAGTTTTTTAGCGCCTTATAGTCCGATTGAACTCTGGGGTCGGACTTGTCTCGGGTTTGTTCGACTGGTAAAATAAATTGTGACCAACGAGAGGGTAGATTTGCTTCCTCAGCCTTCACCATAAAAAATCTGGCCCTCCATTGTTTATTGGTATCGGGGGAGTCGATAATAATTATAGGGCTATTCCTACGTTTCTGGAAGGTCACCCACCATTTACCATAAGGGTACTTACGGACCATATAGAATTGAAAAAACAGATCTACCGTATGTCGAACCCCAGCCCCAAAACACACATATATGAACCCTATCAGAAACCTAAGGGCATTTGGTACTAGTTGGCTCAGCCCAATGTGAAGAAAATCACACATCTCGTTCAACAAATCTACGGTCGGAAACCTCAGCCCAAAGTTAATATGATACTCATAAACCCCGACCCAACCCTCAGAAACAGTATTTATCCTCTCCTCAGGCTCGGGTAAACGAATCGGGACAGAAGGATCTATGTAATGGGTTGACCTAAGTTTTGTTAAATCTGCCCTAGTCATTTCTGATAGTATTTCTTCGGGTTTAAACTCATGAGTGGCGGCCGAATCTACAGAATCAATACAAATATCACTATAATCGTAGATAATCAATCCTACAGAAGTGCTCAAACATGCCATCAGCAGAAAAGAAAAGGAGAGGAACACTAACCTGCAGCCGGAACCTGACACGAAGCTCCGGTACCTGAGCTTCTCTCGGAGGCCATTGCAGACAGATGAACGGGGATAAAGGCACGGCAACGGAAAGATGACGACGACGGGACAACGACCCGAGCAAAAATTGCAAGGACTGGAACACGACGATAAAAATCCGGCAAATCTCGAAAACTCCGGCGAAAGGAAGAAGAAGGAGGGTAAGAAAAAAATTCTCTCTTTTCAAGAAAGCAAATAATGGAGGGGGTCAAATGCTTGCTCTCACGATTTTTATGATGGAGTCTCGAGGAGATCGAAGAGACGTGGGCAGACCAGAAGTTGTAATCATTAATGATACCTCGAGAACATAAACAACCTTGGAAATTGTATCGGTTGCTATAATAAACGCGAAGGCGTGTCCAGACAAGTCCGCCTCTTCGAAATCCCGACCTAGGGTAATGCAAAGGTACATCTTTATGGTTGCATTTATTTGTCCGAAAACTGTTCAAATTCTTTAGATCGGTATTACAATTATTACTATGCAGTTGGATGAGACTATTCTTTGTAGGTCGGATTTCATGTCATATTTCATGTTTTTATCATTCAGTAATCTATGAATTATAGGTCGGATAAATACTGGAAAAATGCCTTGGTCACTAATTCGTCTTAGTAAAATACGGTATGTTGCTTAGCCCGGAAAATTGGCTCGGATTAATATCTAGAAATTCATGATGTCCTTTACGCTAAGTCTTAGCTCGGAAAACCCAAAGAGTATTAAGTTTTAGATCGGTAAAACCTAATACTGGGGGGCTTGTTGATGTGCATAAAATTGAAATCCCCATTAGGCCTAGCCCAATGAATTAAAACAAAGGAACAGTAAAGGATAAAGAAGCCCAGAGCCATGCTCAGATCGGAAACATCGTACAAATCTGTTACAACCTTAGATCGGTCATAAAGACCTAATAGACTCATGAAGGCTCAGGTCGGAAAGCGTTATAAACCAACTTGGTAATCTTAGGTCGGACTTTATAACTTAAGAGTGCCACGGCCTTTTCCTCACATTTCTATCCTATTATTTGAATCGACCGATCTAAGATAAACAAACCGACCCGCCCTGCTTCACTGACACAGTAGGTGAAAGTTGTCATAGATTAGGTATCTCTACTCGATTGCATGCAGAGGTGTTCAGATTTCCTAAGAGATGAAGATGAGACTCGGTCAAGATAATAGCGTCTACGCCACGCTAAACAGAAGGAGCAGGTGAACAATTCACTCATGAGGCTTCAACGGACACTTTCCAACTTGAGGTATATATGCTAAGTCTTCATACTTTCTAAGGTACGCAATCTTGACCATTCTCAAGCATTCATTTTCACTGTTTATCTTCTCCAATTGTACTGACTTGATCGTCGAAGCTTATACAGGGGGGAAAGCCCCGTTTCTTTCTTTATCATCTGAAATTATAACCGGAACAGTGCAAATCACCAGCCCTCATCAACCCAGCTGGTCCGAGCCGCCCAGATCGGTCCCCGGCCCGCCTATTCTTCTTCAACATCGAGTCTCCTTCAGATTGGGCCATTGCTTTTCAAGTTCATACTGGGCCTTAAGAAGCGCCTCCTGTATATTGTATTTTTTGCGTCACATCAAACCCCATGTTTCGCAGAAGAAGACTCAACCCCGGTCTCAGTTCCTGGGTTGAGACCAAAAAAAATGAACTCGTTTCAGAACCCTCTTCTTTCTTCTTCCTCCTTCGAGCCCGTCGTCTTCTTCCTTCCCGGTTGTCATCTCCCCCGCGTCCGTCATCTTCTTCCTTTGCGAAGTCCTTCAACCTCCTCCCTTCGATTCGCGCCGAAGAGTTGCCATTTTTTTTTTCTGTCGAAGCTTTTATTTTATTTTTATTTTTTATTTTTTGGTTCTGCAACAATTGCAAAACCAAAGTTCTGCAAATTGCTGATCTTTGGTTCTGCAATTTGCAGATCCGCCGGAATCCGGGAAGAAGGGAGGAAGAAGAAAGAAGAGAGAAAAAAATATATATATTGAGGAAGATGCGATGAACCGGAAAAAATGGAAGAAAAAAAAACGAAGATGTGATGAACCTTTTCTTCTTCTTCTACGAAGAGTTTACTGCTACCGTTGTACTCTCTCTTGTGAGCAAGGGTGCGAACCGGAAAAAATGGAAGAAAAAAACGAAAGGAAAAAAAAAAAAAAAGTTGGGGAAGAAGATGAACAGTGTCACCGACACTGTTCATCAAAGTTTTTATAAATAGGCCCCTGTTATTTTCTGTTTCTTAAATGACAGTCCTAACTTATTTTTTTTAAAAAAATTAAATAGGAAAAATTAAATATTAAACTATCTTAAACTAAAAATATTATGTAAACTTAAATATATCATTAACATTAAAAATAATTACTATGAACTGAAATATTATTATAAAGTAAAAATTAATTTTTGGTTGAATATGTAAAAAATAAAATATTGGGGTTTTATCTGCTAATAAAAGTAAAAATTTTGAAAAAAAGTATTGGAAAAAATATTGGGTTAAACCCCATGTTCTTTAGTTTGGGCTGAGAACTCGGTTACAACTCAGTTCTCAGAACCTTGTTTCTTAAAAATAGACTAAGACCTAGTTAGACTGAGAACAGGTTCTGAGACCTATTCTCAGAACTCTCTAAAAAACAGGCCCTTAATCATTGCCCAAGTTTCTCCCTTTCTTTTCTTTCAGCTTTATACGAACTGCCCCCTTTCCTTTTGTTCTGGCTTTTATTTCTGGCTTTCACTATTGCTACGTACTGCATTAAGTTTCCCTTTTCTATTGTTTTTATTTTTATTTTCTCTTATTTTATTAGTTTGCTATTATTGTTTTGTATATATTATATATATATATATATATTTATGTTTTTGTCTATCTTGTTTTTGTTTTTGTTTTTTTTTTTTCCTGACCGAAGCCTCCGGCCTTTCTATATGTATATATATTTATCATTGCCTTCTTTATTTTTTTATACTTAATAATTATAATTAATTCTTAAGTTAAGAATTTACTCTTTAATTATTTTATCTAATTTTTATTATTTTTATAACTATTATAATTAAACTTTTTTGAATTGTGTGAAATTTTACGTGTCTACTCCTATTTGTAAGTTTTAAATTTGTCACTTTTTGCGATTTTAATTCGGGTCAAAATTCGGGTCCTCACGTAGGCATGAGATTTGTTTAATTTTATATTTCTACTCTGTTTAGATCTATATGAGGTATAGATATACGAGTTAGTAGACCAGATACAATAGTGTAGTAGTTCAGATCTAATAAAAATCAGATCAAATATTTTGTAATTTGTTGTATTTACTATTTCTTGATCTTTTGTGGTCAATCACTGTTGGACGATTTCTAACATCATTAATAAAAATTTTATTTTATTTAAAAAAAATAAAATAAAAATATTGAATTGGATCAAATTTAGTTCAATACAATTGATTGTCGCTCCCCCCCCCCCCCCCCCCCCCCCCCCCCCCCCACACACACACACACACACACACACAACCAATCAAACAAAATCAAGGCAAAACCTTAATATTTGCATGCATATGTTTTTTAGCCAGCCACTTTCGAACTTAGAAGTATTAACAATGTTGTTTATGAGTATCATTTTGATTCAAGAATACACTCTCAAATCGTGTTATTTAAGAGTATTACGAACATTATTTACGGGAACAAAGGTAAACACACATGCTCTACCAAGCTTTTTGCAAAAAAACAAATTAAGCATAGTTTTCTAAAAAGAAAAAAAAATTAAACCAAAAATTTGAAAATTAGAAAACATGCTTATCTTGGTAATGACAAAGAAAAAGTGCTCCATAATAACTAAGAGCCTGTTTTTTTTGTTTCGTTTTGAAAACGATTTTGGTTTCAACAGTAAATTTAATATATTTTAATCATATTTCATCATTTTCAATATAACTTTTTATTATTCAGCATACTTTTTACATTTTCAATACATTTTTTACATTATAAAACTTATTTTCAAAATCGTTTTCAAAACGCCCAAAACAACGTGCCCTAAACTTTATAAAAGTAGAAATAAAACATGGTTGTGAATGTGATAGTCTTCCACCAAAAGGCAAAAACCTCCTTCCCTTCATTCTCCTCTGTCACTCCCAACTTTCTACTCCACTCCCTCTGTACTAGCGAATATAGTATCCACTCCAACACGCAGTGCAAGTACAAACTCTTCTCCTCCATCCCAATTCCCATCTCCATAGCCGTCGTCTTCCTTTACTACCACCGCCCACGACTCTTCTCCTTCCCCTTCGCCGCCGTTTTCGCCAACCTCTTTCGTTCACCCCTCTTCCCTAGTCTTTCCTGCTGCTACTGCTACCAGAAAGCTTGGATTGCTCTAAACTGAACAAAATAGCTGGTAATGTTTGTTGTTTAAATTTTCAACTCTGTGATCATGTTTCTAGTCAGCGATCGTCGTAGAATCAAACC
This sequence comes from Leptodermis oblonga, assembly GCA_016801395.1. NCBI lineage: Eukaryota > Viridiplantae > Streptophyta > Magnoliopsida > Gentianales > Rubiaceae > Leptodermis > Leptodermis oblonga. The sequence goes on along the minus strand of CM028760.1, from coordinate 9,704,063 downwards.
CAATTTTTCATATAATTAATTTTCTGTTTAGTATTTTTTTTTATTCAGTTTCGGGACTGGAAAAGAAATGGGTGCCGATCGCATTGTTTAAGAAAGAAGAAAAGATTGATTAGCCTAAATTTGTTTTCACACTCGTTTGGCTGTTATAGATGGTTTTTGGCGGGTGTTTTTGACATTGAATTAGAACGCCGTGAGCCGATCATACTTTTGAAGTTGTTTCTGACATCTTTACACAATTTTTGCAGTAACAAAAAAAAAAAAAAAAACTGCTTCTTTTGCTCCTTTCTTCTTGTTTAAATCATCGGTTGGCATAAATTCTCTGTTTGGGATTTCATTTTTCATTCCAGGAATTTTGCTTCTTTTTTGGATGCATCCGAATTTGATATAGTGTTTATTCGTAGTAAGTAATCATGATGAAGATGAGTAATTTTTCTTTGTGAGGAAGAAATGTCCAAGGATAATTTGGTCCAGGCATACTAATTTATTGATGATGTCATCTGCTTGCGTCAGGTTTCCGAGCTATCATTTCGGGGGTGGTGTCAGAAGATAAAGGTTTGGGGGCGGTGCGAAAACCGGAGATTGACTGACAGCCGACGGTAAAAAATCAAAAGCAACAAATATTTGGAATGGGACTCCCCGGATTTTACCGGTGGTTGGTCGAGAAATATCCAGAGATTGTATGTGATGCGGCCCGGAAAAAACCAAACCCGGATCCTAACCCAAATCGAAATGGGTCGGAGTTGGAGATCGATAATTTGTACCTCGATATGAATGGCATCATTTATCTTTGCTCGGATCCCGAAAACAGTGATGTATTGTTTTAGTTCATTTTAAATAAATAATTTTATACTGTAATATTCTAAAGTTTAACGCAAAAATAAAAAATAAATTTAGAATAATTTTTATTTCTCATTAATTAAAAATTAAATAGCCAAAAATATCTATTATTATTTCATTCACCAAGGCATGCATGAATCCAAAAAAGGTTCTCTTTAATTTAGCCTAGTAAATATTCTACGTAGAAGTTTTTTAATCTGTGCATGCTTTATTCAAGGTTTTATTTAAAACATTATTGCTAATTCTTACGCTTTTTATTGATTATTTTATATTTTGGTCAGCTGATCCATAACATTTGCGAATATATCGACAAAATTGTTGACATTGTTAGACCCCTTAAGCTTCTGTTCTTGGCCATAGGTATGTTTTTATTCAGTTTTCATGTAATAATTTTGATCTACTTTTTATAACAATGGGGTGGACAAATTTAAAATTATGCAGATGGGGTTTCTCCAGCAGCCAAAAGGAATCAACAAAGATCCAGATGTTTTAAAACCGCCAAAGATAATGAACATTACGTGAGTAATTAATCACTTTCTCTTTGAGTAATTTGTACATTTGATTGAATGTATTAAGATTGATGCATGGTTGAGTACATTAATTAATTGTTCATCCAGGAAGAAGTAGAAAAGAAGTTCAGGAAAGAATTCGAAATGTGTGGGAAGAAGGTCTTCCCCATAGTAGAAACAGAAGTGGCTGATTCCATTCTTATTGCTCCGGGATCGAAGTTCATGCAATTGCTGTCTAAGAAACTCCAATGTTACATCAAGATGAGGATGAGTTATGATCCCCTCTGGAAAACAATCAAGGTTCATTTTCTTGTTTTGTTTGGCTGAAGTACTAATGATACACTGAATTTTTTGTAGAAGACATGTAAATACTAGGTGGTGTTGTGATTTTAGGTGATACTTTCGGATTCAAATGTTCCAGGGGAAGGGGAACACAAGATCATGTCTTTCATTCGCGCAGAACGTTGTTCTGAAGGTTACAATCCCAATACTCGGCACTGTCTTTATGGCATGGTAGGTTAAACTGAATTTCGATAAATTTTGTAGAGTTCAGCATTGAATACTGAAAGTCGGCTTGAATTTCACATTTCAGGATGCTGACTTGATTATGCTGGCATTGGCATCACATGAGGTTCATTTTTCAATATTAAGAGAGGTACTGAACTCATTGAGCATTTTGCGTTCTCCCTAATTTTGCTCTATTTGTAAGCCTTGTGAGTTATGACATTGTATTTTGCATGGATGAATGAAAATCAATGTGCCAAGAAATTGCATGGTTAAATTATTCCTTTAACGAAGCATCCAAGTTGAAATTTAATCTGGTCTTATTTAAGTGAACATGAATCCTTCTTCACGGCGCAGAGATCATAAAAAAAGTTAATTTCAACATTATTTTCAAGCTGAACTCAGACAGAGCTTTCAGTGTAGAGACCCTGTTTTACAATCTATAGTTACATTCACTACTGAGTCCTTGATATTTGATGTTGTATCCATTTGGGCATTTTAATCAAGTCCATTGTTAGTGAAATGCATTCATATGAATTCTTGAGAGTTTGTAATACTTTGTTGTAAGAAATGTTTCTCTCGTTAGGTGAATCCAGTAATTCTCATTTTGTCTGGGAATGCATCAAAGCTTCTATAGGCTTAAATGTAATAATTATAAACATGATGTGTGTATCATACTGAGTTGTTGACAGTGTATTCCACCAGCATGTCCTGTTGGATATTCTTTTATTGTTGAATAGATGCCGTTTATGATCTGTTTCTTCCTATCTATTATCATTCATAGTTTGTGGGACAACAACCACCAATGCCAGAATCATACCATCCTGAGGCGACGTCAGGATCAGAAAGATCAAACAGAGGCAATGAACATAAAACTGCAAAAAATACGCGTTTTCAGGTAGAAGAAACATAGTAGGAATTCATGCTTTCCCTGAGATACTTAGTCATTAACTTCGAAAATGGGTATTGTAATACTTTTTAACTTAATTAGCTTTGGATCTTGTGCTTAGGCATTCTTATGAAAGTTAGTTGTTCAAACAATTGTTTCCAGTTTTTGAAGGTATGGCTTCTGAGGGAGTACCTGAATATTGACATGAACATAAGCAATCCTCCGGAGAATGTGAAGATTGACTTGGAACGTATCATTGATGATTTCATATTCATATGTTTCTTTGCTGGAAATGACTTCTTACCACACATGCCTACTTTGGAGATTCATGAGGTAATTAATTTTCAAATCCTCTTTCAAAACTGTAAAATTATATATTCCCTCTGTCCCATATAAAGAGTCCGCTTTCATAAAAAAATAATTGTCACAATAGGAGAGACCGAACTCTATTTATTTACCTTTTATAATCGTACTTAGAAATGAAGGATATAATTGAAAATATGACACTAAATTACTTATTTTATGTGTTGTATCTTACCACCCTCGTACAATTAATTTTCAAACTAGACTTTTTTAGTAGTTAATTCAAAGAAATTATTACTTCATTGATTCTGCAGGGGGCCATTGATTTGCTTATACATGTTTACAAAAATGAGTTCAAGAATCTTGGTGGATACTTGGTTGATACACAAAGGGTAGGCTGCTGGCTAAGTGTCTTTTTAGCTTATGTTATATGCAATCTTTAATGTAATAATTAATCCAGCTTAATTTCCTGAGATGTTTGAACTGAAACCTGCAGATTGAGGACAAGAAAAATGGGTATGTAGAACTGAAGAGAGTTGAAAGATTTATCCTTTCTGTGGGAGAATTTGAAGAGAAGATATTCAAGAAAAGAACTGAAATATCTGAGAAGAAGATGAGGAGAGTACTCTCACAACAGTCAAATGAAGTAAGTTTTAACAATTCATATTGTAAGTAGGCTTCCTCATTAATGCTAAACTAATCTTGAAGCAAATTTTCTCTAGGTTGAAGGTGAAAATCTTGAATGTGTTTCCCTGAACCCATCCAGCAGGATAGAAAGTGCTGATTTTGGCGAAAGGGAATCCTGTGCTGATGATACAGAAGTAGGTTTATTTTCTTTCTGATTGATCATTATTTTACTTGTATTTCCCAACTGAGAATCAGCTCAGGATATAAAGTTCTTGATGACTCTGTAGTTTCTTCGAGGTGGTTTCGATTTTAAAGCTAATAGCTAATATTGTTAATTCTTTCTAACACTTTTCCCTTTCTACTTCTCAGCTCTTGAACAATACAATAGAGTTGATAAAAAAAGTGGAAGATTACATCCAATCCAAATCGGATACTTTCAAGAATGGTGCTTTTTCAGACAAGGTTTGACAACACAGACCTGTAATAAGACATAATTTTTTCATAATGCTTCAGAAGTCAGGTCAAAGGTTCATGTCTGTGCCATATTACAGGTGAAATTGGCTTCCCATGGATTTAAGGATAGATATTATGGACTGAAATTTTCAGCAAAATCACCGGAAGATATCGAACACACTAGGAAAGAATTGGTATGTAAATGCAGATGCTGTTTTCTTCCTTTTTGTTTGTTCTTTTCCTGACAAAAAAGTTGTTTTCACATGTATTGTTTGTAGGTACAAAAGTACACAGAGGGGCTTCTTTGGGTTCTTACGTATTATTACTCTGGAGTTCCCTCTTGGGATTGGTGAGAAACATTTTGCTAATTAAATTATTTCTGGAAACTGAAATATATGTGAATTTTACTGACTGATGGAATATCTGTGTCAAAATGTATGAAACTTAGGTTTTATCCATACCATTATGGTCCATTTGCATCTGATCTAAAAGGCCTTGCTCAAGTGAAAGTGCAGTTTCATAAAGGTCTTCCTTTGAAGCCTTATGATCAGCTATTGGCTGTCTTTCATCCAAGGAGGTCCATTGACATTCTAGTTTCGGTTTTCAAAGGTTTTCTTTTTCTCTTGATTTAGCGTTTCATTGACTCGATTATCCGATGAATGATTGATCAATTACAGCGCTCATTTTCTTCCGGATGCATACAAGAAACTAATGGTTGATGAGGATTCTGGAATTGCTGATTTTTATCCAAGAGGTAACTATTTGTTTTTTTTGTTAATTAAGCTTGAAATGGCACATAACTTATCTAATTAACCATGTTTGATGTTTAGACTTTCAGATAGATTCTGACGGCGTACGATTCTTGTCGAAGGCTGTCTGCAGGATACCATTTATTGGCGAAAATCGCCTTTTAAAAGAGACTGAAAAAGCTGAAAAGGAGTTAAAGGTTTGAGATGTTTTACTTATGCTGTTTTGTTGGAACATTATGTCCTGTGACAAAGAGGTTATGACTAAATTCTGGCATTGTTCAACAACATAGGAACATGAGAAACTGAGGAATGCAGAGACCGCAGATCGGTTGTTTGTGGTGGACTCAGGTTCTTTAGGTGCACAAAGCAAAGAAGTTTACCCAAATCACTACTCTTTGAGTCAGAATAATGCTGCAGTCGAGATCAACAGCGAACTGAGGTATGTTTCAATGTACATTTCTATTTGAATCCTGTGAAGATAGGCTGTAGCGAAGATAGGCTGTAGCCTGTAGTGTTACATTTGTGGAATTTCTTTAGGCCAAGCTTGTTAAACTTGGTGGTGTGTTCTTGCTCTGCAGTGATGGATTCAATGGAGTAATGCATTTTTCTGAAGAGAATGAGGAGGTGCCTTCTGTTCTGTAAGTATTCCTCTTTGCTGAGTTCGGATCCTTTATCCCACTATCTCTGTCGCAATCCTAAATAACTTGTGTTTTAATGCACCTCACATCTCCTGTGTCGAAGACCCAATGTCTCCTCTCCTTGTGAGAGTATACATAGGTATCGGATCCAATGTGGTTTTAATAAGGGGTAAAGATTGGTACACGATTGGTATAGTGGTACAGAGGATCCGAGCTCTGTTTACCTTTCCAAATTAAGGTTCTTAAACAGTTGCTCATCATTTTATTTTTTCCTCATTATTTGGGTGCAGTTGTTTATTTTACAAGTTACCAGCGGGATGCAATTACAAACATCATCTTTTAGAAGGTGTTACCATCCCAGAGCAGGTAATAATATCTAACATTAATCCCATCAATCTCTCCCTGAGAAAGTATCGAATTTTAACTAGAAGGTAAACGTTTTGCAGACCATAACAGAAGCAAATATGGTAGAAAAGCAACTATGGCATGAATCCAACGGTTACAACACTCAAACAAGACGAAGTTGGTGGCCGTATAATGCTTATACTTCTGCCCACAGCTTCAACTCAAAGCTTGAAAAACAGGTATCTCTATCTGGGTCGGATCACAACCCGAATCGATGGAGAAACACATACACAAGGAAAAAGAACCGGAAGTTATTCACAAAGGCGCCGGAGTCGGATGGGGCGGCGGCGGAAGAGGCAGAACTGATAGTGTTTTCCGTTCAACTTCTGCAAGCGGAAGTGAACTCAACTTGAGACCTGAAAAACCAAATCGCAATCTTTCCGATCAGGGATCTTCTCGAAAGTACGATCCGAGAAAAGCTGCAAGCTCCGGTGGACCATGGCGGAACCGACCCGATAATAATGGAAGTGGATTATGGATGCCGGGTCGCCCGATTTCATCTGCCTCAACCGAAGAAGTGGGGAAACAGAGCTACGGTAGAGGGCAATATATTCATAGAACCACTGCTTCGAGTTGGAACACGAACAGAAATGGAAACAACTTTCAGTGAGAAAATAATGAGTTGTGGGGATGCTTTGAATCTTTGATTAAATTTGTAGTAAGTCTTTTCTGAGAGAAAATTGTTGAATTTGGTTAGAGTTGTGATTTGTTCTGTTATTTCGGCAAAAGATGCCATTGATGTTTTTTTTTCTGGGTAAAAAAGAAGGGTTAAGGTGCAATTAAGCCCGTGGTTTGATAGATGGATCAAATAAGTCCATGCGGTATTTTTATAGCCCTCTAACTTTTAAAAGTAACCCAAATTAGCCCTTCGGTCAACTCTTTAGAATAAAATAACTGACTAGGATTACTCTAATGAAAAATTGACAAGTGGCACTAGTGGGTATGAAAAAATTAAGTTCCAATCTGGTGTGGCAAAAAGAAAAAAAAAAAAAAAAAATTCAGACCAATCCATCCATCATCATCATCATCATCCTCGTCTCTTTTTTTTTTTTTTTTTTTTCTCAATCCACTCAAGAGAATACAAAGACGTTAATTGTCCACCTCACCAGACTCACAGAGCTCCGTTCAATTGCTCAGCAAATTAAAGCTCTTGAATCCATGACAGAAAAAATGGAGACACACTACGAAGAAACTGAATCCTAAAAGCTTGATGGAGTTTCTTCAACTGCTAATAACTTGTCAAGGGAAAAAAAAAAATCCAGTAATAATAAAATAACACAAAACTGATTCAAAATAAACAAAAAATTCTGGACTCGCTGAAGCTTCCCGTAATTCACTCCAAAGGATTCAAAAAGTAATGGGTTATGGCTTGACAATCCTTACGTCCTTCAACTGAAACAGTTGGAAGGAGATAAACACTAACCCTATCAAGAAGCAGCTGGAAAAAACGTCTACTTTCTAAACCTTGGGAAGGGATTGCGTTGTGTTTGTTCACACAAGGAATGGGGCTAAATTCTTCAATAGTCAGAAATTTTAATTGGTGGGTTTTGTTGATAAAAGAAAGGTGTTTGTGTCTTGAGTGGATTCAGAAACGAAATAGATAAGGGAGATATTGATGGTGTTTGAGGTTGATTTTCCTCATTTAGTTTAGCCAGGAAAAGAAAAAGAGGAAGAGACGAGGGAGATGATGATGGATGGTTCAGTCTCAAAAATTTTTTTTTTTTTTTTTTTTGCCCACATCAGATTTGGACTTAATTTTTATACCCATCTAGTGCCACTTGTTAATTTTTCATTAGAGTAATCCCAGTCAGCATTGATATGTCAGCTATTTTATTCTAAAGAATTAAACGAAGGGCTAATTTGAACTACTTTTAAAAGTTGGAGGGCTATATTGAACATGAAAATGTCACAGGGGCTTATTTGTTCCATCTATCAAACCACAGGGACTTAATTGCATCTTAACCCAAAAAAGAAAGGATGCATGTCTAATTTGCTAAATGAAAATCATAAAATAGTAATCCTTCAATCTCTTATAAAGAATTAAAAACAAAAAAAAAAAATCATGTTTTCAGTTATAAGTTAGGACTAAAAATAATTGTACCATTTGATTCTTTTAGTCTCTGTTCTTTTTGTGACTAAATTGAGAATTTTTTATTTTGAAAATAAATTTTTTCGGAGGGAATTGTTTTCTAAGAATTGTGTAGAAAATAAATAAAAAAGTGTAATGATTATGTTATTTTTTAAATTAATGTGAGTAGATATTTCGAGAAAAATTTAAAATTCAAATTGTGAATTTAGGAAAAATTGAGGGTGTGAATATAAAAAAATTTTAGGAAAAATTGATGATGTTCTTAGATTTGTCACGAAGAGAGCCGAGCCAAAGTAACCCGATACAATTTACAACCCTAAAATATAAAAATTATTTCTTTTGCTAAAATAAACTATTAAATATTGCAAACGAAAATCTTCATCAGACTTGTAGGATTAATAATAATGTAGTGGCGGAATCAAAAAAAAAATCTTTGAGGGGTCAAACATAGAAACATTTTTTTTTTCCAAGTAAATGCATACATATTTTTTTTAGAATTAAATATATACGGCTAATAAGGGTTGAGGAAGATGTTGGAGGGGTCCAGGGACCACCCCACCCCCTCTTGGTTCCACCACTGTGCCAATGGCAGTTGCTTTGCAATAGTGGTACGTGCATGGCCGGAGTTAACACCACATACTGAAATGTTATAAATTTTTAACAATTGATAGATATCTGAAGGGAACTCTCGATATGAAGAAGGTGTCGAAAAGAGGCAGGGCAGACCCTAAGGCAGGCGACCACCCAGGGTCCAAAAATTTTAGGGACCCCAATGTTATAATATTAATCGAATATATTTGAAGCTTCTTTTACCAAAAATAAATCCCCAATATACTTATCAAGACCCACATTTATCATGGTTTACATATTTAATGAAATAAATAATACACAAAATTTCCTAATTTATTAGCAGAACCAAATTATAGTTATTTTAAATTTACTAAAACCTTGCACATTTACCTTGTTTCTTTTATAATTGAAAATCTATGCACTAAAGTTGTATTTTTTTTTTCCTTGTTGAAATCCCATGCACTTATGTTTTGATATAGATAAAAGAAAGTTCAACAAGGAGTATTGCGGTCTATGACTTGCGAGTGCAAAATAGCAAAGTTATACTCCCTTTGTTTTATTAGAAGATGCCAATTTCAAAATATTTATGTTAGAAGAGTTGAGTTTGATTTACTTACTTCTCATGCTTTCACTAATATAACTATGTGGTTAGCGATTAATTCACATTTAAAAAGCAAGGACATTAGTGGAAAAATCTAGTGGCAAAGTACTTATTTTAGGTGTTTTACTTAGCACCCATAACAAGTTGTACCTTCTCTAAATTTGATTGTTCTAATGGAACAGAGAGAGTAATTAATTTCTTACCTTTTCCAAGTAGTTTTTAAAATTTTCTTGTTTGATGTCTTATTCTTATCATTAATAATTGTTAAAATAATGACAATAGTAGTTCCTTTCTATCATCATAGTTTCTAACAAGTCAAAATTTGTTATAACAGTGCTTGAGATTGCTTATGTTACAAAAATAAATATTTAATGTATTTAAAATATATCTACAGTATTAAATAGAAAATTAACTTTTTTAAACCAATAATTTTGTAAATAATTTAGATTCTTGAAAATATAGATAAAAGAAAGTTCAACAAGGAGTATTGCGGTCTATGACTTGCGAGTGCAAAATAGCAAAGTTATACTCCCTTTGTTTTATTAGAAGATGCCAATTTCAAAATATTTATGTTAGAAGAGTTGAGTTTTGATTTACTTACTTCTCATGCTTTCACTAATATAACTATGTGGTTAGCGATTAATTCACATTAAAAAGCAAGGACATTAGTGGAAAAAATAGTGGCAAAGTACTTATTTTAGGTGTTTACTTAGCAACCCATAACAAGTGTACCTTCTCTAAATTTGATTGTTCTAATGGAACAGAGAGAGTAATTAATTTCTTACCTTTTCCAAAGTAGCTTTTAAAATTTTCTTGTTTGATGTCTTATTCTTATCATTAATAATTGTTAAAATAATGACAAATAGTAGTTCCTTTCTATCATCATAGTTTCTAACAAGTCAAAATTTGTATAACAGTGCTTGAGATTGCTTATGTTACAATAAATATTTAATGTATTTAAAATTATCTACAGTATTAAATAAGAAAATTTGAACTTTTTTAAACCAATAATTTTGTAAATAATTTAGATTCTTGAAAAGTTTAAACAAAGGCATTTTTCTTTTAAAAAGAAAAAGCTAGTGCCTCTTTTTATTATATCATCCAGGGCCTTCTAACTTTAACAATTGGGGCTGAAATAAGGGGTCGAAAGTTGATAGTGAAAGCGCGAAATTAGACTTAATGTTTATGTAAAGTTTTGACAGCCATTAGATATTGAAATGTTGAAAACTTGAGGCAAAATAAAACCAAATAAATGGATACGGTTCTCGGTTGTTTTGACACAGATGTCGGCATTGAAAGGCTATGTTCAATGTCGAAATCGGCTATGAAAGGGTTGTCGAGCACTTCTCATTTATGATACTTGTAACTCTTCGTAGATAAGATCAAACATTATCCTACTCATAGGAAGAGTTGTACCATTAAAAAAACAACTAATAAAGTCTATGGTCGTATCCAAATCGTATCCTATTTTGTTTAAGAGTTGTACCCCTTGGAAAATAGCTATTGGAGGTTTATAAATGAACTTAAATAGTGCAGGGTGAGAAGAGATGAGAGACTATACATGTCAAAAGAACTGTATTGCTTTTCATTCTCTTATTTTGTGTGTTGTTAAAGTTAATGTAAACTTTAAATAACTACGTGTGCACTTCATCTAATGCTAAATGATATTAACTTTGTATATCTTGCACAAGTATAGGTAGAAGATCAGGGATTGTGATTAGAAGCCCGATAGGAGAAGAGAGGGATATAACGGAACATGGTAGAGATGAGGGGATGTGGGCAGGAAGGATGGAAGAGGTGGGTAATGGAGGCATGGAACTTGGTCTGGAACAGTGGCTTATATTGGAGCATCTGGGGCCGGGGACTAAGTATGCTATGGAATCACTCTGTAATCTGGTAGTGGTAACGAAGTCTATGAACTTCTTTGTATGAAAACCAAGGAGAAATTTGGATATGAATGGATGCTTATTTGTTGTATGGCCATCATGTTCTTATATTTAGGAAAGAGGTGTGGGGACAAATTGGTAGCATAATCAGATTGAGGGGCTACTGTGTGATAGTTGGAGACTTTAACCAAAATTACTGGAAGCGATGATAGATGGCCGGAAACTAAATACAAAGTTGAGGGGGTGGGGGAGTTTGAGACATTCAGATCTAATCTTGATCTTCATGAATTAAGGCAACATGGATGCTGGTTTACTTGGTCAAACGGAAGACATCCATCCCAGGCAGTGTATCAAATACTCGATCGAGCATGTGCATATAAAGATTGGTTGGAGGAACATCGTCATGCAATAGTCAGGAATTTACCAATAATTAGATCTGATCACGGATCATGCTTGGTTGACACCACCAAAAGTGAAGGAAATCAAATAACCGAGACAAGTTTGAGGCATATTGTGTTAGATGCAGACCAGTGGCAGATATGGTGAGAAGGTACGGATGCAGGATCGAGGGATAAACGGGAGGAAAGGACTGGGAGATTTAAGAGGAACTGGTAGTAACGTTGGAGAGGAGGAAATGGCTGGATCTGGTAATCGGTGGCCGATGAGATAAAGAAGGGTGATGGATAATTTGGGTTGACTTTAAGAAAGGCAAAGGATTGGGATAGGACTGTTCTGAAACAAGTGGATAGGAATATTGGGAGATCTCACAGGCATTGCGGCTGCATAGGCAAGATCCTCTTTGGAGAAGAATATAATGAAGCAGAGGGAGATTAAAAAAACTTAGAGCATTTAATAGATTGCCAGGAGGACTATTGGAAGCAGAGAGCAAAAAGAAATTGGCCCGAAATGGGGGATAGAAACACTCAGTTTTTTCATAAATGGGCCACCAAGAGACATGGACGGAATTGGATTACAGGTATCCAAAATGAAAATGGGGAATGAACCATTGAGGAAAATAAAGTTAGTAGTATTATGGAGGATCATTTTAAATGTGTGTATATACAAGAGGACAACTATCCCATGGATGTAGACAAGTTGGATGTGGAAGCTTTAGTGGCAAGTAGTGCATTAGTACTTAACGAGGGACAAAAGAAGTCGCTGGACCAACCATTCATGAGTAGAGAGGTATGGGAGGCACTCAGGGACATGGGATCTTGGAAAGCGCCAGGACCAGATGGGACACCGGCTGGGTTTTATATGACTTACTGGAAAGAAAGAGAGGCATTGGGATAGTTGAATGAAGGGAAAGTAGACATGAGACGGAACATGACGGATATCATACTAATACCCAAAGTTAAGTTACCAAAGAAGCCCATGGATTTTAGACCAATTAGCCTCTGTAATATGACATATAAGATGGTGGCCAAAGTCATCGCGAACAAGATTAAAAGAGTCATAGATGGGCTTATAAACAAGAACCAAAACGGTTTTGTTCCTGGAAGGCAAATACGGATAATGCACTACTAGCCCATGAGATGATTGAACAATAAGAAAAGAAAACGGAAAAAAGGAAAAGAAGGCTGGGCAGCAATGAAATTAGACATAACCAAAGCATATGACAAGTTTCATAGGGATTTCTTCTATAGGTGATGAAAGGAATGGGCTTTCCCAACAAATGGATAGAACTAGTGGAGAAATGTGTGTCCACGATTTCCTTTAAAGTTATGTGTAATGGGTAGGGTTCAAAACATTCCAGCCAATAAGGGGATTGTGACAGGGATGTCCTTTGTCACCATTTCTGTTCATTATATGCCAGCAAGTGTTCTCGAAACTTTTGAGACAGAAAGAGGGCTTGCAGAACGGCACGGGAATCAAGGTAAACAAGAACACTCCGGTAGTTTCACACTTGAAGCTTGTTGTTTTTTAAAACTGATATGAATAGTGGCTTGTGTAGCAAGTGCAATTAATTCATATACTGCGAGTGTCGGAACAAAGAATTAATTTTAGTACATGTGCGATTATGTTTAGTCCTAACACTGATTTAGAGCAGGCAAATTGGATAAGGCACACCATTAGGGTGGATAAAGGAATGAGACGGAACATGACGGATATCATACTAATACCCAAAGTTAAGTTACCAAAGAAGCCCATGGATTTTAGACCAATTAGCCTCTGTAATATGACATAGAAAGATGGTGGCCAAAGTCATCGCGAACAAGATTCAAAAGAGTCATAGATGGGCTTATAACAAGAACCAAAACGGTTTTGTCCTGGAAGGCAAATTACGGATAATGCACTACTAGCCCATGAGATGATTGAATCAATAAGGAAAACGGAAAAAAAGGAAAAGAAGGCTGGGCAGCAATGAAATTAGACATAACCAAAGCATATGACAAGTTTCATAGGGATTTTCTATAGGTGATGAAAGGAATGGGCTTTCCCAACAAATGGATAGAACTAGTGGAGAAAATGTGTGTCCACGATTTCCTTTAAAGTTATGTGTAATGGGTAGGGTTCAAAACCATTCCAGCCAATAAGGGGATTGTGACAGGGATGTCCTTTGTCACCATTTCTGTTCATTATATGCCAGCAAGTGTTCTCGAAACTTTTGAGACAGAAAGAGGGCTTGCAGAACGGCACGGGAATCAAGGTAAACAAGAACACTCCGGTAGTTTCACACTTGATGTTTGATGATGAGAGCTTGTTGTTTTTTAAAACTGATATGAATAGTGGCTTGTGTAGCAAGTGCAATTAATTCATATACTGCAGTGTCGGGACAAAGAATTAATTTAGTACATGTGCGATTATGTTTAGTCCTAACACTGATTTAGAGCAGGCAATTGGATAAGGCACACCATTAGGGTGGATAAAGGATTACATGAGGGAAGGTACATGGGACTTAACTTGAATTTTTCACAAAACAAAACCAGATTTTCGCAAAACTGAAGAGTAAGATCTATACTAGAGTTAATTCATGGAGGGTGGAGTCATTATCGGTTATGGGAAGAGTGACGTTAGCTAAATCGATTCTTTCTTCATTAGCTACGTATTGTTTGGGCACCTTCCGAATTCTAAGAGCTATAACAGAGAAGATTGATAAAATAATATGCAGGTTTATTTGGAAGGGCGATATAGAGGGAAGAAAATTGCACTGGAAATCACGATCCTTGCTATATAAGCACAAAGTTGAGGGAGGGCGGGGTAAGGAACACAGAGGCTGTGAACAGATCGATGCTAGGGAAAATAGCATGGAAAATCATCGAGGAAGAGTATCTTTACTGGTTAACTTCCTGAAAGGGAGGTATTGTACGGGAAATGATTTTCTGGAGATAAACAGTAAAAATGGAGGAACTTGGGGTGGAAAGGAATTCTTTGGGGAAGGGACTTGATTAAGAAAGACCTATCCTGGAAAGTGGTAATAGGACAAAAATACATGTAACAGAAGCATGGATATCAGGAGTGCAACAGGGTACACAGGTAACTTCCAAGACTACATCAAACTGATGTTGCGAGTTAAGCACTTAATTGATCACAGAGAAAAGTGGAAAGAACCATTGTTGCAAGTACTTTTCCCAGTCGAGTACAGGATAAAATAACGTCCATCCACTTGTCCCCATGGCCAGATGGAGAGGATGCGAGGTGGTCTGAAATGGCACACACAAAATTATATTCCAGTAAATTAGAGTACCAAAAGGCTCGGCGTGCAGGAAATTATGTCTCGTACCAAATTTCAGCTGGGGACAATATAGTTGAGGCATCTTAGTAGAATATGTGGAAAGACCAGTGGAAACTAGATATCCTGGAAAAAATAATTTTCTTCATTTGGAGATTACTTCAAGGGGCATGTCCATCGGCTGCAAATATGAGGCAAAGAGGAATAAGGGTTGAAACCAACTGTTACAATGTGAATCAGATTGGGAGGATACGGAACATATTTTCTTCCAATGCCAATTTGCCAACTGAGTGTGACGAGCATCAAGCCTTGGACTTGATTTTCAATTAGGGACACCGATCTGCTTTAGGATTGGTTTTGGAAGTGGTGGTAGCATGCACCGGATAAGGAGGCTATCCAACTATCAGTGTACATACTAAATGGAATCTGGTTGGCAAGAAACAAGCTGATGTGGGAAGGAGTGCGGATATCGCCAATAATCATATGGGAGAATTCGCGGGAGGTATTGGACTACAGATGAAGAGAAGGAGGAAATAGGGATTCAGGGGCTAATACTAGTCAACAAGGGGGATACATGTTGAAACGGTACAGGAAATGTTGCAGGGAGTCACCGACTCGAGGCATAACTGTCCACAAAATGTCACAGTTCAGGTTGATGGCGCTTTTAAGCAAGGAAATTTGGTAGGAGCGGTTGGCTGGGTGATCAAAATGCTTCTGGAGTGATCTTAAATTCCACAGGAAGAAGAAGGATGGGCTCTTCGGCTTTACAGTTGGAAGCGCTAGCTTGCCTACTAGCAATACAGTTCTCAATAGCGAGGGGATGGATTCCAATGATTCTCATTGATAGTTTATTACTGGTATTACAGTTGGGTTACCAACGGTCGACACAAGGAAGTTCAAGCAATTCTTGAGGACATCAGGAGGTACTGCAAGAATTTTCGGGAATAATCATTTGAAAGTAGACAGGAAACTAGTGAATGATGCTCATTTGATGGCAGCTCATGCTATCAGTGCACCACCATCTGTATTTATTTCTGCGATTTAATGATTATATAATTTTCCTTTCAAAAAAAAAAAAAAAACTACTTCATTTAGTGTTTAAAATAAGATATTTTTATCTCATATTAAAAATACTACTAAAACATGAAATGAAATAATGATTTGAGACATTACTTCTTATTATATGAGACAATAATCTTTCTTGCAACACCACCCCGCCCCCCTCCCACACACACACACGCCCCCCCTTCCCCCCCGAAATATTTCTTCGTATTGCTTGTGTGCTTTCCTTTGTTCCATCCGAGCATGAACTCATATTGGTATTATGTGTGTTTTCCATGTATTTCCTTAACTATTTTAGCCGATTTTCGTTTTTAGCTATGTTATAAAAGGTCATTGTTTCTATAGGTGGCAGAAGAGATATATTATTCCATGCAGTGATAGTACCACATAGGGTATATTTGTTATTATATTTTAAAGGGTAAATGACAGTTTACTACGTGATATACCCCAAGTGACAGTTACCTTTCTCTATTTTCAAATTATTGTGTTACCTTTCTATAATAATGGACTAAAGTGTCACTTGGATGAAATAGCCTAAGAGTAACGCAAAGTGATACGTGCACGCTATCAAACAAGAGTAGGCGACTAAAATATGATGAATATCATACTTTTGTTCCCAAATTAACCTCGCTTTCATAATCTTTGCTATTTGATTTATGACGTAATTTTATTTAACTGAGTGGTAATGCTTGCTATTTCCATTTGTTAGACCTATGGTGTCAATCCTAATTGTGATGATTAATTAACACATATATGATTTTAATTTAATGACTTTGTACTTAAGGATTTTTGTAGAAAAAGTGCATCAGAAAAGGATGCGACACCAGTTGCGCTTAGCAACCAATTTCACACCCAATAGATTAAAGCCATAGAACAAGCAAATAAAAAGAGCAAGAAATGAAGTAGGGCTTCAAAAGGTGTTGAGAATTTTCACCCCAAGTCGCACACCAAAAAGCGAAAAAAAAAGACCGAAAATTGAAAATAGATAATGCGAATTCGCACATGACCTGTGAATTTCGTACCTATGGGATGTGACATGTGGTACCAATTCGTACCCCCTGGAGCATAGTCGGCAGTAGCCAAATTGAAGAAAATAAAAAGGTATGAGAAAGAAGAAGAGGAAGGTGTAACACCCCATGAAGGTTTAGCACCACCTGTCGTACCCTTGACAACAGTAAAAAATGCTGACGTGGAACTAGCCGTAAAAGAGTCATTAGACGAAGATTCAAATAACCCTGTGTGAAACCTAGAAATTGCAAGTCATGTCGCACGGTGACTAGCACATTCAAAAAGTTTATTGCCGTTGGAGCAAGCATTGGATGCTTTTATAAATCTCCAACACTTCAAAGGCTGATTTTGAACCTAGTAAGTCTGCCAAACTCTCCTATAAGTGAGAAACATCAAAGAGGCAAACCATTTCATATTTTGGTAGGATTTAGAGTAAACTTCAAGAAAAAGACCTTTGTAATGAGTGCTTTTGTAAACTTATTAAACTCCATCTTTTGGAGGTTTTCATCTTTACTAAAAAATTATATCAGGGCGATTAAAGAATATGAAAATCATAAGAAAGTCTTAGTATTTTCTTTCATTTCAAAAGGTCCCAACAAACCAATGATCTTCCATTTGACTGTTTAAAGCTTGCGATAACCAATCATGGGGACCAAAACTGCAACTACATGCAAATATAATAGACTATTTTTGCACCAATGAAACGTAAAGACCAAAAATACAATAGGTCTGAACAAAATGGAGTAAAACCGTGATTTTTTTCCCCATTATTAAATACCTTTTTCAATTTTGAAATTTTACATGTACCCTAACTAAATTTGGTTACACTTGTGATATTTTGATTTCACAATCATTGTTTATGTATTATTTATTTAACAACCACTTAAAACAAAATATTAAAGAAAACAATAATAATAGAAAAACTGCATATAAAAGTATCATTTCTATAAAATGAAAGGCTTAAATTAAAATTGACCTAAAACGAAAATATGCACAAATCAATTGAATAATCAACTCCTTGATTGAATTTGCTTGCATAGGGCCGTTCAGGATTTGAATTGATGTACTTGATCATGGGCCAACAAATATTGACTTGGATGTTGCCCTCTCCACCCCCCCACCCCGGGAGCTCTCTTCTCTCAAAAACTTAAAATTCATCATTTTCTTCTCTCTTCAAGGATTAGAAAAGCCGTTTTTCTCTTGTTTCTTGTTATCTGCTTGTTAGTTTTCTCTTGATTGAGAGTTTTTCCTTCAATTTATCGTTATTTATTGTATTTTTCTCCATGTTTATGGTATTTTCTTTCTTGGCTATGGAAATGTTCTCTATGGCTATAGTAATTTTCTCCGTGACTATGGTGATTTTATTCATCATGACTATAGTGTACGAGTCATTGGTTATGATTCTATTCATGGCAATAATGTATGAAGATTTGGTTTAAAATTTAGTCTCGAAACTTCTATTAGTAATTAGGGGGAGATCCGTAAGCGTCGGCATGAGATTTGTTCAGTTTTATATTTTTACTATGTTTAGATCTATATTGATATAAATTTACGGTTTAGTAGATCATATACACTGGTGTGATAGTTTAGATTTTATAAAAATCAGATCAATTCTTTTGTAATCAATTGTATTAACTGTTTGTTAATCTTTTACTGTCAATCGTTGTTGGACGATTTCCAACACTATGAAAATTTTATTTTATTTTCAAAAAAAACAAAAAACAAATATTGAATTGGATCAAATTAGTTCAATACAATTGATTTTCGCTCCATAACCAATCAAACAAAATCAAGGCAAAACCTTAATATTTGCATACATATGTTTTTTAGCCAGCCACTTTCGAACTTAGAAGTATTAACAATGTTATTTATGAGTATCATTTTGATTCAAGAATACATTCTCAAATTTATAAATATCAACAGTGTTATTTATGAGCATTCTATTTCAATTCAAGAATATTACTTAAAAGTTTGACAAGTATCACAGAAGCATCACCAATCGGGACATTATTTACGGAACAAATGTAAACACACCTACTCCAACAAGCTTTTTGCGAAAAATAATTAAGGCTATGTTCTCTTAGTATTATGGATAGAAAATTTTTTAGTTAGGGAAGAATTTTGTTTTGGTGGGAATTTTTTTTGGAGATTTGTGTAAGAAAGAAAAAAAAAATGTAATGATTATATATTTTTTTGAATTTATGTGAGTGAGAATTTAGAGGTAATTTTTAAATTTGAATTGTGAATTTTGTAAAAATGATATTATTTCTTTGTGTAATATTTTTAAGAAAAAAATGATACTTTTCTTGACTATGTTCGAAAAAGAACAGATCCTAAGCATAGTTTTCTAAAAAGAAAAATAAAATTAAACCGAAAATTTGAAAATTAGAAGACATGCTTTATCTTGGAAATTGTGTTAAATCTTCCACCGAAAGGCAAAAACCTCCTTCCTTCCCTCTCCTCTGTCACTCCCAACTTTCTACTCCACTACCTCTGTACTAGCCAATGTAGTGTCCAATACGCAACGCAGTACAAGTACAGCTCTTCTCCCCCATCCCAATTCCTTGGCTGCAAAAAGGCGATATCCCTCGTCCGCAGGGCCCACACCGCCCAGCCCCATGAGCCTCGTGTGAGAGGTAAATCAGGGTGACTCAGCGGTAACCTTGGCAGGAGGACCAGTGCCTAGTGCCCACAAGGATCCACCCCCCACATTGGGGGGATAAAAATCCCACACTGCGGCTGCCATTTAGCCTAACTGGCAAAAACATGTGAGGTACCATTTACCGCAGCGGGAGGTCCTGGGTTCGAGTCCGGCGGACAACAACTTAAGGGGACTTTCCCTGCAAATTTAAGGGGTTGACGGGGTTCGAATCTGGGCTTCCCGTTAGCAAGAAAATACCAAACATGTCTAGCCTAACTGGCAAAAACATGTGAGGTACCATTTACCGCAGCGGGAGGTCCTGGGTTCGAGTCCGGCGGACAACAACTTAAGGGGACTTTCCCTGCAAATTAAGGGGTTGACGGGGTTCGAATCTGGGCTTCCCGTTAGCACCCTTTTACCAAACATGTCTAGCCTAACTGGCAAAAAATGTGAGGTACCATTTACCGCAGCGGGAGGTCCTGGGTTCGAGTCCGGCGGACAACAACTTAAGGGGACTTTCCCTGCAAATTAAGGGGTTGACGGGGTTCGAAATGGGCTTCCCGTTAGCACCCTTTAACCAAACATGTCTAGCCTAACTGGCAAAAACATGTGAGGTACCATTTACCGCAGCGGGAGGTCCTGGGTTCGAGTCCGGCGGACAACAACTTAAGGGGACTTTCCCTGCAAATTTAAGGGGTTGACGGGGTTCGAATCTGGGCTTCCGTTAGCACCCTTTTAATCAAACTTGTCTAGCCTAACTGGCAAAAGCAAGTGAGATACCATTTACCGCAGCGGGAGGTCCTGGGTTCGATTCGGCGGACAACAACTTAAGGGGACTTTCCCTGCAAATTTAAGGGGTTGACGGGGTTCGAATCTGGGCTTCCCGTTAGCACCCTTTTACAACATGTCTAGCCTAACTGGCACACAAAACAACATTGAGGTACCATTTACCGCAGCGGGAGGTCCTGGGTTCGAGTCCGGCGGACAACAACTTAAGGGGACTTTCCCTACAAATTAGGGTTAAGGGGTTGACGGGGTTCGAATCTGGGCTTCCCGTTCCCCCCCCCCCCCCCCCCCCCCCCCCCCCCCCTCCCAATTCCCATATCCTCAACTGTCGTCTTCCTTTACTACCACCGCTCACGACCCTTCCCCTTCCCCTTCTCCTTCGCCAACGTCTTTCGTTCATCCCTCTTCCCTTTTTTAGTAATTTCCAACCTTACATATTTAGCATTAGGAGTTCCAAACGAAATATACGAATGCGTGGTTTTATGATTTGGATTCCGATTCCGATTTCTGTTAGCGGTGGCTTTGCTGCTTTCCGATCTCTTTGCCGCCGATCCTTGTTTTTCCTGTCATTTGAGTTCCAAAGCCCCAGTCTTTCCTGCTGCTACTGCTACCAGAAAGCTTGGATTGCTCTAAACCGAAGAAAATAGCTGGTATTTCATTTGGTTTGTTATTTAAAATTTCAACTCTGTGATCATGCTTCTAGTCAGCGATCGTCGTAGAATCAAACCCAATTTTTCATACAATTAATTTTCTGTTTAGTATTTTTTATTCAGTTTCGGGACTGGAAAAGAAATGGGTGCCGATCGCATTGTTTAAGAAAGAAGAAAAGATTGATTAGCCTAAATTTGTTTTCACACTCGTTTGGCTGTTATAGATGGTTTTTGGCGGGTGTTTTTGACATTGAATTAGAACGCCGTGAGCCGATCATACTTTTGAAGTTGTTTCTGACATCTTTACACAATTTTTGCAGTAACAAAAAAAAAAAAAAACTGCTTCTTTTGCTCCTTTCTTCTTGTTTAAATCATCGGTTGGCATAAATTCTCTGTTTGGGATTTCATTTTTTTATTCCAGGAATTTTGCATTTTTCTTTTTGGCTCTTTGGATGCTTCCGAATTATAGTGTTTATTCGTAGTAAGTAGTCATGATGAAGATGAGTAATTTTCTTCTTGAGGAAGAAATGTGCAAGGGTAATTTGGTCCAGGAACACTAATTTACTGTTGATGTCATCTGCTTACGTCAGGTTTCCGAGCTATCATTTCGGGGGCGGTGTCAGAAGATAAAGGTTGGGGGCGGCGTGAAAACCGGATATTGACTGACAGCTGACGCTAAAAAATCAAAAGTAACAAATATTGGAATGGGAGTCCCCGCATTTTACCGGTGGCTGGTCGACAAATATCCAGAGATTGTATGTGATGCCCAGAAAAAACCAAACCCGGATCGGAATCTGAACCCGAATCGAAATGGGTCGGAGTTGGAGATCGATAATTTGTACCTCGATATGAATGGCATCATTCATCCATGCTTCCATCCCGACGACAGTAATGTATTGTTTTACTTCATTTTCAATAAATAATTTATAATATTCTAAAGTTTAATGGGAAAAAAAAAAAAAAAAAACTAGTATAATTTCTATTTCTCATTAAAAATTAAATAGCAAAATATCTATTATTATTTCATTCCCCAAGGCATGCATGAATCCAAAAAAGTTCTCTTTAATTTAGCCTAGTAAATGTTCTACGTAGAAGTTATTTAATCTGTGCATGCTTTTAATGGTTTTATTCATGGGTTTGTTTAAAATATTATGCTAATTCTTACTCTTTTTTATTATTTTTATTTTCTGGTCAGCTGATCCCTCTCACAACCTTCGAAGAGGTATTCGAAAACATTTACGAATATATCGACAAAATTGTTGACATTGTTAGACCCCTTAAGCTTCTGTTCTTGGCCATAGGTATGTTTTTATTCAATTAATTAAGCTCATGAAGATAACCTTGGATTAATTCATTCAGTTTTCATGTAATAATTTTGATCAACTTTTTATAACAATGGGGTGGACAAATTTGAAATTATGCAGATGGGGTTGCTCCAAGAGCCAAAATGAATCAACAAAGATCCAGAAGGTTTAAAACCGCCAAAGATAATGAACAATACGTGAGTAATTAATTACTTTCTCTTTGAGTAATTTGTATATTTGAATGTATTAAGATTGATGCATCGTTAAGTACATTAATTGTTCAACCAGGAAGAAGTAGAAAAGAAGTTCAGGAAAGAATTCGAAATGTGTGGGAAGAAGATCTTACCCAGAGAAGAAACAGAACTGGCTGATTCCAATGTTATTACTCCGGGAACGGAGTTCATGCAATTGCTGTCTAAGAAACTCCAATGTTACATCAAGCTGAGGATGAGTGATGATCCCCTCTGGAAAACAATCAAGGTTCATTTCCTTGTTTAGTTTGGCTGAAGGACTAATGATATACTGATATTTTTTGTAGAAGATATGTAAATACTAGGTGGTGTTATGATTTTAGGTGATACTTTCGGATTCAAATGTTCCGGGGGAAGGGGAACACAAGATCATGTCTTTCATTCGCGCACAACGTTGTTCTGAAGGTTACAATCCCAATACTCGCCACTGTCTTTATGGTCTGGTAGGTTGAACTGAACTTTGCAATGATCAGTATAAATTTTACAGAGTTCAGCACTGAATGTTGAAGTCAACTTGAATTTCCCATTTCAGGATGCTGATTTGATTATACTGGCATTGGCATCCCATGAGATTCATTTTTCAATCTTAAGAGAGGTACTGAACTCATGGAGTTTTTTTTGTTTTCTCCCTAGTTTTGCTCTATTTATATAGCCTTGTTAGTTGGAAATCAATGTGCCAGGAAATTGTTTGTTTAAACTATTCCTTTAGTGAAGCATCCCAGTTGAAATTTAAGCTGGTCTTATTTAAGTGAACATGAATCCTTCTGTGCGGCGCAGAGATCATTAAGAAAGTTAATTTCAACATTATTTTCGAGCTGAAGCCAGACAGAGCATTCAGTGTATAGACCCTGTTTTACAATCTATAGTTACATTCACTACCAAGGTCCTTGATATTTGATGTTCTATCCATTTGGGCATTTTGTTTCTATATTGATATTAATCAAGTCCATTGTTAGTAAATGCATTCATAGGCTTGAATTCATATGAGTTCTTGAAAGTTTGTGATACTTTGTTGTAAGAAATGTTTCTCTCATTAGGTGAATCCAGTAATTTTCATTTTGTCTGGGAATGCATCAAAGCATCTATAGGCTGAATTTGACTATAAACATGATGTGTGCATCATACTGGGTTGTTGACAGTGTCTTCCACCAGCGTGTTCTGTTGGGTATTCTGTTTATTGTTGAATAGATGCCGTTTGTGATCTGTTTCTTCCTGTCTATTGTCATTCATAGTTTGTGGGACAACAACCACCAATGCCAGAATCATACCATCCTGAGCCGATATCAGGATCAGAAAGATCAAACAGAGGCAATGAACATAAAACACCTGCAAAAAATACGCGTTTTCAGGTAGAAGAAACACACCAGGAATTCATGCTTTCTCATTTCACCAATAGTTGGAGATACTTCTGACTCGTTAACTTCAAAAATGTGTACTGTAATATTTTTAACTTATATTAGCATAGGCAGTCTTATGGAAGTTAGTTGTTCAAACAATTTTTTCCAGTATCTGAAGGTATGGCTTCTAAGGGAGTGCCTGGATATTGACATGCACATAAGCGATCCTCCTGACAATGTAAAGATGGATTTGGAACGTACTATTGATGATTTTGTATTCATTTGTTTCTTTGCTGGAAATGACTTCTTACCGCACATGCCTACCTTGGAAATTCATGAGGTTTTCACCTCCCATTCCTACTTGTAAATAATATGGATGCTTTAAAAGTTGAAAGAAATGATTTGCTTCATTGATTCTGACTAACTGATATTTGCAGGGTGCCATTGATTTGCTTATACATGTTTACAAAAACGAGTTCAAGAAACTGGGTGGCTACTTGGTTGATATACAAAAGGTAGAGCATGTGGCTTTTTGAGCTTCTGGTATGCAAACTATGACGAAATGCAACTTGTCTGAGATATCTGGAATATTACTTGCAGATTGAGGACAAGAAAAATGGGTTCATCAGACTGAAGAGAGTTGAAAAATTTATCCTTTCTGTGGGAGAATTCGAAGAGGAGATTTTCAAGAAAAGAACTGAAATATTTGAGAAGAAGATGAGGAGATTAGTCTCCCAACAGTCAAATGATGTGAGTTTCAATGATTCAGTGATCTTATGCACAAAATTTATTTTCCATATTATAAGCAGCCTCATAGCTTAATAATGGCTGAACAATTTGCTTCCAGGTAGAAGATGAAGACCATGGATGTGGTTCCTTGAACCTTCCCAGCAGTTTAGTTAGTGCTGATGATCATGCATTTCATTCTGGAAAGGGATCGGTCACTGCCTCCGTTTCCAGTAATTCTGGTGAAACGGGATCCTGCACTGATATGTCTGAAGTACGTTCCAACTTTTGTGTGGTTTTTTCTCCCAACTTTCCCTTGGGATGAAACTCTGATCGGTATGGTACTAGTGTTTGCCTACAGAGAATCATCCCTTGACATGAATTCTTAAAGTTTCTGGAGAACCTTCAAAAGAGAATGATCTATAAACTACTTTGTCAAAAATATAATGAAATTGTAAATAGATTGTTTCCATGGACTTTTCTTGTGTATGCATGTAGCTAAGGATAGAATGTGCCTAATCTACTCAGTAGTTTCTTCTATTTGCTTTTGGTTTGAGGCTTTGGCTATGCCCAATATTGTTACACACTTCTTCCCCTTTCAATGCCTCAGCTCTTGAAGAATACTAAAGAGTTGAAACAAAAGGTGAAAGATTACATCCGATCCCAATCAGATACTTTCAAGAGTGGTGATGTTTTAGATAAGGTTTGACTTCTTAGATCTGTAATAAGACATAGTTTGGTTAATGATGTTTGTGAAATTAGGTCATAGTTGCATGTCTTGGCCATATTACAGGTGAAATTGGCTTCCTCTGGATTTAAGGGAAGATATTACAGACTGAAATTTTCAACAAAGTCACCTGAAGAGATGGAACACAAAAGGAAAGAACTGGTATATGCAGCAGCTACTTATTGTCCTTTTTTTCTTCGTTTTGTTTTTTGCCTGACTTGCTTTTACATTCCCAATCTGCAAAGTCAAAGCAATTGCATATGCTATTACTACATAATGGTTAGTGATATCATCAATGTCATCCATAGTGGTTTTCACCTGTATTATTTGTAGGTACAAAAGTACACAGAAGGGCTTCTTTGGGTTCTTAAATATTATTACTCTGGGGTTGCCTCCTGGAATTGGTGAGAAACATTTTGCCAAATTTCCAGAAACTGAAATGTGACTGTTGACTGATGAATTCTGTATCAAATGTATCAAACTTAGGTTTTATCCATACCATTATGGACCGTTTGCATCTGATCTTAAAGGCCTTGCTCAAGTGAAAGTGGTGTTTCAAAAAGGCCTGCCTTTCAAAGCTTACGATCAACTATTGGCTGTCCTTCCTCCAAAAAGGTCCATTTACATTCTACTTTTTTTGTACGGAAACATCCTGTTTTGATTTTACCACCTCTATTCTCTTGATTTGGCTCCTCATTGACTCAGTTATCTGATGAATGATCAAATGTAGTGCTCATGCCCTTCCGGATCCATATCATAAACTGATGGTTGGTGAGGATTCTGGAATTGCTGATTTTTATCCAACAGGTAAGTATTTGTCTTTGATGCATTCATTCTTATGCTTGAGTGGGTGCCTAACTCATCAATTTGATGTTTAGACTTTCAGATGGATGCTGATGGGAAGCGATTCATGTGGCAGGTTTGGCCATTTGAATGATTTTTTCCAGTTAAAATAGAAAGGGTTTTTATTTAATTTTTATGGACTGAAGTATTGACAATGCAATCTGTCTGTGAAGGCTGTCTGCAAGTTACCATTTATTGAAGAATACCGCCTTCTAAAAGAGAGTGAAAAAGTTGAAGAGGAACTAAAGGTTGGAGATGTTTTACTATTGCTGCTGTCTTAGAGCATTAAGTCTATATCTCAATGAGATAGCTAAGTCTATATCTCAATGAGATGGCTATAAATGAGCAAGTATCATGGCATTTTCTGCAAAAAAGAGGCTATGACATTTATATTTCAGCTATTTAAAGTATTATCATTCAAGCTCTGTACAGCTACATATGGTTTGGCACCCTCCCTAATGCTTTCATTGATTATGTGTTCAACCGCATAGGAACATGAGAAAATCAGGAACACGGAGACCACGGATCGGCTGTTCGTAGGTGCTTCAAGTTCTTTAGTTGAACAGATTAGTGAAGTTTACGAACGTCATCACTACTTGAGTGAGAATGGTTCAATCAAGATCAACAGCCAACTGAGGTATGTCCAGCGCATCTCTATCGCTATATTCTATAACAAACCATCGCTGAACTTCTTTTGGGTTCAACTTGTTAAGTAAGATGGTGCATTTTTTGTCCTCAGTGATGGAATTAATGGTGTAATGCATTTCTGTGAAGAGAATGAGGAGGTGCCTTCTGTTCTGTAAGTATTGAACCCTGCTGATGGCTAAACTTTTCGAGTTCTTCTGATAGTTGCTTATCATTTTTTCTGCTCTTGCTGCAGTTGTTTGTTTTACAAGTTGCCAGAGGGATGTAACCATAAACATCATCTTTTAGAAGGTGTAACCATACCGGAAAAGGTACTTAAATTTGTTGGACAAAACTTAAATCTCATCGATCTGCCCCTCTGAGTAGAGCATGCTATTACTTATTAGTTGTTCTTGGATTTTAACTAGAGAAGTATATGTTTTGCAGACCATAACTGAAGCAGATGTCGTAGAAAAACAACTATGGCATGAATTCAACGGCTTTGCCACGCATAGAGCTCCCGTGAAGCAAGATATTGTTCATGCAAGAGCTGGATGGGGTAGGGGAAGAGGAAATTTTGAAGATCCTACTCTTCTTGCCAGGCAAAGTACCGCCCGGAGGCCGTATACTCCCAGTAGGAATTTCTACTCATCAAACATCCACCAAACTTCTGCTGGCAGTCTCAACATGAGCCTTGAAAAACAATGCACTCTTTCTGGATCACATCCTGACCAAAATAGATGGAGAAGCAATGGCCAGGGACCATTGCAAAATGGTTTCTCGAGTAACCCGAGATTTTGTCCACAGGTTAGAGAACCAGATAATTTTCACAGAGATGCAGGAGTTGGAGGGGGTAGGGGAAGAGGAAGAGGAAGTGGAAGATTTGATAATTCTAGTTTACAGACTGGGAGAGGTACAGCCTTCAAGTCATATCCCCAGCCTCCAGGAAGAAATTTCACTGCAAATACCTATTCGACTTCTGTAAACAGACTCAACTTCAGCCCTCAAGAACAATACAACCTTTCTGAGGGATTTTCCCAAAAATATGATGCAAGAACGCCAACTTCAGCTGGATTGTGGCAAAACAGCGCCCTGTCTGGTTCTAGTTCAGCTGGATCGTGGCAAAACAGCGCCCCGACTGGTATTAGTTCAGCTGGATCGTGGCAAAACAGCGCCCCGACTGGTACAAGTTCAGCTGGATCACGACCCAACTATAATGCAAGTTATGCCAGTGTAGCCTGGATGCCGATTTGCCCGACGTCACCCGCGGTAGAGGGGCAACAGAGTAATGGTAGAGGCCAATATGTTCAGAAAACAACCCCTTCAAGTTGGAACTCTCAAAGCAGACATGGAAACAACTACTATCAATGAGTGTTTGTGGGTAATTTCTTTTGACCTTTCTGACAGTTTGTAGGATAGTGAAAACAGGCTCAAGTTTAGGAGATCAGGGTAGCACTATATATATATATATGAATATTTCTTCCACTTTTTTGTGTGCTTGAGTGTACTTTTGTAATGGTGTATTAAGCATGAAGCAAAGTTTCTTCTGCCTAATGTATCAAACTAGTGTTGTATAGCAAAATATTCCTTGCAATATGTGTTTCTGTTGTTTTCCCTTCTCTTTTGGCAGCTGATAGCAAATGATTTCGAAATTACAAAACTTTTCCTTTTATCACCACACTATTATTATAATAGTACATTCATGTTGGATTAATTATTCTTTTCAATATAGGAATATGTATATATTACTTTAATAATAATTACAATAAAATATTTATTTTAGGATCTTTTCATATAACAACAAATATAAGCCATGATCTTATATAAGATCATAATCGTGGCACATTGATTTATTTTTAATTGAATATGACATGCCAATTTTTAAAAATTTATAATTCATTTTAAGTTTTCCTCTACTCTATTAATATTAGCTCATATTTCTTTATTTTCTACACCTTTTACTGGGGATGGAGTCTACTATATAAAATATATATATTTATAATATTTTGCATTCGAAAAATAAAAATTATTGTACTCCTTTTTCCAATTCACGTCAATTTTTTATAAAATAATGTAAGAATGACCAGAAAATTCTCAAAACCAACAATTTTTTACTACAATTCAGATGAATTCTGTTACTGGTAATCTATGAATGCATCCCAACTAATCATTTCTTCAGCCAAAACGAAATTCTCCATCGACCTCGTAGAAGGATATAGGAAACATGCGAATTGCAGCTGCCGCGGGCTGGTGGTGCAGTGCCGGAGCAAACAAAGCAAAATGTAAATTTCATCCAACGTCACCACTCACGACGTTCCTCCGGTGTATAACATGCCCACCTCTATTATCCGTTGATTCACCTGATATTTGGAAATTTCCGGGTACAAACGCTGCTTTTTCAGATCACCCTTCTCCAAGCTGCTCCGGTAACTTCGTCTAGTATGTGTAGAATTGGATGCTACCTTCATTTTTTCGTTATCCGTTTCTTTGATTGTTCCGAATTTGAGATTCTGCTCTAACAGTGTGGCCCTTTTGGTGGATTGAAAGACTTTTTAGTTGCAGAAGTTATATTAGCATTTTATAGGCTGAAAGGTAAAAGGAAAGGTGTTTTAGGGCTCATTTGAAAGCCATGGGAATGGTGCATTGGCAAATGGCATGCACATTTCACTGTTCTTTTTCACACAGGAAAAACTGGGAAAATTAGCTTGAATAATGGGTTGAAAAGGGTTGTGTGAATATCAACCCCGTCTTTACGAAATTATGTTATGTAGAGTTTGATTGTAAGTTTTGTGACATCAAGAAGCTATTTATGAGCACGATACTTGATTTCACTCGCTTCTTAAATTGCCATCTCAAGTTATTGCCAATACTTCAGCAGTGTTGTAACAGTATTTGCGAATGCATTTTGTATTAAGCGCGATATTTATGCATTTTCATTGAACTTGGAGACCATAATGTGGTTGATACTGGTTTCCTCCTGATCCATAATGTAAATCTGTTTACAATATCTTCTCACTCATCTTTTCTTTCGGGTGAGGTTAGTATTACTTACTATTTTTCACTATTGTGTCACATACACTGTAGCTACTGGGCAGGTTGCTGCAGTGCTTGATGGGAAAACAATTGCCAATGACCTAAAATCTAGAATAGCTGGTGAAGTGCGTGAAATGAAAAATGCCATTGGAAAGGTCCCTGGGCTGGGCATTGTTCTTGTTGGAGGAAGAAGAGATTCTCATGTTTTTATCCATACAAAGGCTAAAGCATGCGATGACGTTGGCATTGTCCCAGTTGTGGCAGAACTTCCTGATTACAGCAAAGAAAGTGACATTTGTAATGCTGTTTCAAGATTTAACGATAATCCATCAATACATGGCATCATTGTGCAGCTTCCTCTACCCAAAGTAAATTCTTCGTTTATATCTTTGCTTTTGGTTTCTCATTAAGTAAGAAAATAAAGCAGCTTTTTTCTGGAGGGGTTTTACTGAAAAAATAAATATTTTCATTTTCTTGAACTGGTTGCCAGTTTGCATTAGAGGTTCTTTTGAATTAGAACCATTATCAATGCTTAAAAAAAACCAAAAAACACAGACACGCAGACAGAGTCTCACTGAAAGTAGTATGTGATGAATATTGTGTTGTCGGTTAGCTGTTTGAGTTAGAATTGGTTCTTTTCTTGGGTTGGATTTAGTAATAAAACAGGCAAAGAAGTGTGTAAACATGAAGAACTGGTCACACAGGTGACAACACAAGTTAGCTGCTTTATTTTGGAACTAAACATTCTTAAGATCTACTCTTGTACATCGCTAGTGCTAGTTTTCCCAAGTAACTGGAACCTTACTGTATTCTGTTGTCTCAATGGCAGATTTAGAGCTTTTTTTGTGAACTGTAAGGATAACTTTTTGGATGGTCTGATGAACTATTGCTGGATTGCACTTCGTCATTTTGCTTGCTGTTGATCAGGAACATTTCTTCAGTATCTCAAATGCTCTCTCTCCCCTTTAACCTTTGGGAATCATAATCTGCTACATGGTTGATTAGTTAACGATGTTGCAAGTTGTATGCAAGTTTTACTGTTTTAGACTCTAATGACATTTACCGATCTGCAAACTCATGTTGACCTCTGCTGTAGACTGATTGTTAAGATTTACGATCTATTACACAGATTGGAATGATTTCATTCGTGTTTCCTATTTAGGGATAACATAAAGTTCTGTTGTTTGTGGTGGAAACAGCACACAGATGAAGAGAAGATTATGAATGTTGTCAGTGTAGAAAAGGATGTAGATGGATTTCATCCCCTCAATATGGGAAATCTTGCAATAAAAGGAAGGGAGCCACTATTTATCCCATGCGCGCCAAAGGCTTGTCTCGAGTTGCTTCTCAGAAATGGCCTGGAACTTAGAGGTAAAAAAGTTGCAGTAGTTGGAAGGAGCAAGATAGTTGGGTTGCCTGCTTCCTTGCTATTGCAGGTAGCATAAATTATTTCCTTGTGAAGAATCCCCCGATTAATGTTTGTCGCATAATCCATTCTTGCTGGGCAGAGGCACCATGCAACAGTGAGTGTTGTACATTCATTCACCGAGAACCCTGAACGAGTAACCAGTGAAGCCGACATTGTGGTGTCTGATGTTGGAATGCCAAACACAATCAGAGGCCACTGGTTGAAACCAGGAGCAGTGGTGATTGATACAGGGAATAATGCAATTAAGGTGGATGAATCTTAGTTTTTATGTTTACTTTGCTTCCTGTTGAGCTCAGTAATGAGCTTCCTTTATTTCTTCTTCTTTTTACTCTCTTTCAGTTTTGCTGCATTTCAGATTAAACTTGTGGATGTTTACCATATTTTCAGGATCCTAAACGATCGAGCGGTTACTGCCTTGTCGGAGATGTTTGCTATCAAGAAGCAATTCAGAAGGTATCAGCTATGACTACTGTGCCTGGTGGTGTTGGACCTGTTACCATTGCCATGCTCCTTTCCAATACTCTACTCTCTGCCAAACGGCACTACAACTTCACCTAAACAATCATCGGTTCACAAGACCGATGTTCGTTGGGGTATTTGAGATGGTTATAAACAGAAGTTGAGTTGAGATCTCAGGTAACTAAGGCTTGTTTCTGCAAAGTTCATGAAAATGAGAAATACTTCTTGCTTCCAGAGAACATCGAGTAGCGCCCGAGCCTCACCGGTGTGATATGCTGTAGGGATCTTTTGTTCCTCATGTGTTGGCCTGAGTTTTATCTTCTTTATTCACATTTCCGGACTGCAGAATTGCATGATCTAGAAGGAGGAAAAAAGAAGACTCAAATGGAGGGGTATGCTTGTAATTTGCATGGGTACATGTGAACACTGGAGAGACCTTGTAACAAATGGCTTCTTTGGTACAGAGGAAAAATACACGCATGCTACATTGGAGTGAAGATCCACCGCATCCAAGATACAGTGTATCCTCTTGTGTAATCAGGAGGGAAAAAAAAATAATTTACCCTCCTATGTTACACTGTACTCTGCAGATGATCTCTTCTATATCCAAACTAGGTAGGACAACAACCTAAACATGAAAAGAAAATAGATAAAAAATTTATATATATATACACACCCCTTTTATGTATCCGAATTTTTTTCCTCAAAATTAGGGATTTGTATGATAAATCATATGATTTCTCAATTTACAAACAGTGTTTTTGTTTTCCATTTACAATGTAAATTTTTAAATCTTTTCATTGAAAACCTATTGAAAACATTGTCAACGTAATAAGATAAATATTTTCTTTTATCTCAATAGAAGAATTACAAGATACAACGTATTAATGCAAATATGATTTTTCCATGTTATAATTATGTCCTGTTTCTAGTACAGATATAAGTATCAATTTTGGTGGTTTGTCATATATTGCTTCTTGCATTAACGCTTAAATGATTTGGTTTGTTGTCAATATCTTTAAACCCAAGTTATTCCTTGCCAATATGTATACGACAGTTCGCTCCTTATATTTCAAAATATCACTGGTTTAAACTCTAAACTCCAAACTCCTCACATCTTTGAAAAATTATCGCATAATAAATTTACCTTTTTTAATAAAGTAGACTAATTAAAATTAAAATAATAAAAAATAAATTCTTTTTTTTCCATCACTTTGGTAATAGATTTACACTTTTGCCATTAAATAATACAGAACTGTATAGTGTCAATTTATGTTGCGGGTGCACATGGCCATCCCAAAGGCAATGGCAAACTAGGCAATGACACATGGCTCAAAATTTTGAAGAGCCAAAAATTATAATATACTATTATGTAGTAGTATGTTTAGTTTTGTCATGAAATCATGTATTTCAAATGAAGGTCTGAGACTTCCATACATGATATAAATTGAACTTGGGGTTCTTTCCTTCATGAATTAGCTTTTGAGGTGGGTTAACCCCAAGTTCATGACAAGTTTATAAAATTTTAGTTTTAGGCCAAAGCAATTTCAATTCATAAAATTGTAAGTTTTATGCCCATGTAATTTTAGTTTTAACCCCAAATTAAATTTGGGAAAATTACAAAAATAGTCCACAATCTTTACCCCTATTTCAAATGTAGTCCACAATCTTTAGTAAGTATCAAATGTAGTCCACAATGTATCCGTTTTGTTTCAATTTCAATCCAAAAGACGAAAATTGGACCAAATTAACGGCCAACGCATTTGACCATCAGTCAAAGGGGGTTTTGACCTCCTAAAACCACCCCCAAAGATTGTGGACTACATTTGAAACATGAGTAAAGATTGTGGACTACTATTGATTTTTTTTCCAAATTGTTGGTGGGAAATTTTTAGAATTACGAAAATGAGAATTTAGGAAATGAGAAATTATTGAAATTAAATAGTTTCTTGTTTTCGATAATTTTTTATTTTCAAACTTATGACATTATTTTATTTTTCTACCTTTTTTGTTTCAGTTTTTCTCTATTCATCCTTGTAATTTGTACCCTTTTTTTTTCTTTTTTTTTTTTTATCTTTGTCATTCTTTTTTTTTTTTCTCTCTCTCTACTTTCATTTATTTCTTTATTTTTCTACCCAACTCTTATTTTTTGTTTTTCTTAAATATTCTTTCACCTTAATTTTTGTGATACCCCAGATTCACTACCCCGCATACAAGGGGTAGTTTCACCGGATGTCTATCTGGTTCGCACCAGAACTCAGAACATGCTTATTATAAAAATTTATATTCTTTATTAATATATAAAATTTAAAACTTACACAGCCCTACAATATTCTTTAGAACTTATATTTTTACTATTCACAGCAGTACAATCGGTTTTACCAAATTCAGGGACTTTTGAAATAAAATAATTTTATGATTTTATAAAATTTTATAAAGAAAATATTTCTCAGCTAAAATTATTTTTATAAAAATATTCTTATAAGTTTATTAAATGTTCGTAAAATATTTTAAAATATTATGATATACTTATTATGAATGTTAGGGTACAACAACTAAAATAACTAATTTGACACTATTTATTCTACATATATACTTATTAAGAATGAGATAATTGTGGACCACACATTATTATAATATTAGTAAGGGTATAAAGAGTAAAAAAATTTAAAAGTTGACTATTCTATTGAAAAAAAAATTCAAAATGAATTCTTCTGATAGAACAGATGGAGTAATTAATTTTTAAAATGTAAATTTGAGATAAATATAATACAATTATAACATAATTTTTTGTAACTTGGGAACCTCATATAATAAGTAAAAGGAATCAAAATTGTCAATATCTTCAAAAGTAAGATAAATGTGTTATTCTTAAATAATTTGAAAAAAAAATCTACAGTAGTCCACAATCTTTATCCATGTTTCAAATGTCGTCCACAATCTTTGGGGGTGGTTTCAGGAGGTCAAAACCGCCCTTGACTGACGGTCAAATGCGTTGACAGTTAATTTGGTCCAATTTCCGTCTTTTGGACTGAAATTGAAACAAAACGTATACATTGTGGACTATATTTGATACTTACTAAAGATTGTGGACTATATTTGATACTTACTAAAGATTATGGGCTACATTTGAAACATAAGTAAAGATTATGGACCACTTTTGCAATTTTCCCAATTAAATTTATATGAAAGGTGTTAATGTAAAAGTGGGGGGGGGGGGGGGGGGGGGGTGGGGGGTTTCTTCTTCATACGAGAGTAGGGCTGTTCATGAAAACCGCAAAACCAAAAACCGAATTGGAACCGGCGGTTTACCAGTTTTTCGATTATTGATTTTGGTTAACTGGTCTAGTTTCCAATTGGGGCATTCCCCCAACCGAGTTAACCGGTAAACCAGTAATTAATTCTTAATAATTTTTATTAATAGTTATTAGCATTCTTTTATAGTAATTTTGTTTTTAACTTATGCATGATTGATTCTTAATCGTTAATTTATTTATTTATTTTTTGAATTATATATGATTGATTCCTAATAATTAATTTATTTCTTATTAGTTATTTTCTTTCTAGATTATGCATAATTGATTGTAAATTATTAACTTATTCCTTATAAATCTTTTATTTCTTTAATTAACTATGCATAATTAATTTTAACTATTTAATAATTCATCATCAATTATTTAATTTTTGAATTATGATTCTCCCGTAACTAATTAAGTCATTGCTCATTAATAGCATCACTCATGCTTACAATGAACCTTCCTGGATTATCATCATCACTTGTACATACCATGAATCTTATGTAATCTTCTTATAAATGCAATGAAGTTTAGAAGCATTAATTACATCTTATCTTCCCTATCCTATAAAAGAAAGAACAAGAAAGAAAAAGAAAGTTGTAAAGGAACCTTGGTTAAACTTGTTCCGATTGTATATTCTTGTGTTAGTTAAGTTGTTGTACCTGGAAATTTCTTGAAGCCAAAGATGAACCCAAGGAGTTGGGTGTTCCCATACTTGGAAATCTTGGCCATCATATATTGATTTGCATGTTTGCTCTCAGAAGGAGCATTTCCCGTCATGCACAAAATCAATCAGGTTAATTTCGCCCTTTCTATTTTACTCCCCATATTATATATATATATATATATATATATATATATAATAACTATGTATGTATGCGCGATCGTGATGCAGTGTTTATAAACATAAATTGTGAGTCGGATGCTGAAAATGGTAGGTATGTTGATGACGTCACTGATATTATTTATAGTACTGGCAGAAATTCAGTTAACACGAATGTCAATAAAAAAAATAAAAATAAAGAGAAGTGCTTGTTGGAGATTTTCCAATAATTAGCTAAGAAAGAAGGAGAAAAACTGAACAAGAGCAGATGTCCGAGGGCCGTGCGAGTCGCACAAGACCTCGGACAATGTCCAGTAGCTAAACTGAGCTAACTGGAACTATAAGAGCTCCTCTGTGACTCGCACAGGAGCTCGGACGAGCTCCAGAAGCTTTGTGCGAGTCGCACAAAGCTCGGACTGCTTCTGGAGCGGACTAGAGCATACGTGTGAGTCGTACGTGTGCTCTAACGAGCTTCAGAAGGTTTTTCCTATCCGGAAGTGTTGCATCTCTTCACGAAAAGTATGATTCCGGACTCAATTCTTATCCGAATTGAGTTCCGTTTCTTCCAACATTTTCCTAAGAGATGACTATTGAATAACATCCTTTGGATGTCTATAAATAGACTCCTTTGGACGATGATTCAGATAACGAATCATTCTCATCTTACAAGTTATTCTTGTACTTTTCACACTTGTTCTGTAGTCCGTTTAAGTCAGTGCAGACTTTTAACATCCTTGTCGTCGCAGCTGCAGCTGCTGTATAAACTGGTGGAACCCCGGGTTTCATCATCCTCGTCCTCCATGCCGCCGCAGTTTAAAGTGTGGGAACCCCGATGTTATTCGTGCGATTATTGCCCGAGGAAATTCGGTCGCTTCCAAGCTCTAGCCGAGCACCAAAACGCCCATAAAGTTGAGCAAATGCTAATCAGAAAAAGTCGCGCGGCGTCCGGTTCAAACCATGGGGTGGGCTCTAGTCAGTTCGAACCATATACACCATCGGGCGTCACAATAGAGAAGGGGCAGAAGGCGTTCAAGAAGACAACACTGTTTCTTTGTTTTATTAAGGTTGTCAGTTCATTTTTTTTTTTTTTGCTATACTTGCTATTAAAATTTATATTTTCGCGCAATTAACTACATTTATAAAAAAAAAAGAAAAAAAAAGCGCAATTAACTACATTTATAAAAATATATTTAAAGGAGTTCATTTACTTAATTTTTAAAAATGAACCATCATAATTATACTGATAATTGTTCCATACATGCTAGTTCACATTTATAAGGGAATTAAAATAATTTTTTGTATTCTATAACTCTATTCCGTTTATAATATCTAATTATACAATTCGATTATACACCTAAATCGATTCTACTTAAGAATAAGAGTTTAAATACTATGATTCATAACATTCAAGTATGCAGTTAATGTATAACCTAATTTCGTAAGTTATCTTCAAGAATTTATACAAAATTCTTCCACACACATCCGCTATATTGCTTCTTTCTTTTAATAAAGTTGTGAGTTCTTTTTTTTTCCTTTTCTTTTTTGGTGTTTCTTATTATTGTGCATATGAAGACGAACTCGACATTTGCAGCTATGTTGAAGGCAGAGTAATTTAAGTTCTTCGAATCGTAAAGAAATTCCACTGTTTATCATCCATTGTTTATTGTTTATATATATGGGTGGGTTAAAATAGGTTATGCCCAACCTATATACTTGAATGTCATTATGACATAGATCGGTCCACATCATTAAATAACTCATTTTTAAAATCGGGCATAGTATTTATTGTAACCATTTTACTATTTACAGTAACATTTTTTTATGAAAAGTCTAATTTACCCTTTTTGGTTAAAAAAATTTTCATCATTTTTCACCTATAAAAGCAAAGCTTGCCCAGGATATTGTGGACTTGTTTTCCATTTACACCAACAATTTTATATACAGCAATTCATTTATCATTGACACGTTTATTTAAATATGGCCGTTATACCAGAGGACGATTCATATTACATTGTAAGTAAACACTGTATATATTTTTTTACTTGAAATTAATTTGCCTAAAAAAAATCTCTGTATACCCCGTCATTTTCGGAAAAAAAACCCCCTATGGGCGGGATTTTTGTCCCGAATCTGCGATTATCCAGCCTTTTTTGGCGTATCTGTAACATTTCGGCCGAGGAGACTGTCTCCCCGGCCGGAATTTCGTGGAAATACCGCCAGACGCAGGCGGTATTTTCGGGGGAAATACCGCCAGACGCGGGCGGTATTTTCGGGGGAAATACCGCCGACGCCGGCGGTATTTTTGGGGGAAATACCGCCGACGCCGGCGGTATTTTCGGGGGAAATACCGCCGACGCCGGCGGTATTTCCCAGAGAAATACCGCCGGTGTCCAGCGGTATTGAGTGGAGAAATACCGCCGCCGGCCGGCGGTATTGACTGAAGAAATACCGCTAGGCATGGGTCGATATTTATCGGGTCAATACCGTCGGTGTCGGGCGGTATTTCCTAAGCGTCCGGCGGTATTGATCCGAGAAATACCGACCGGGATGTATTTCTCAAGCAAATACCGCCGGCGGTATTTGAGGCAGAAACACCGCCAGGGCAGTATTTTTCGGCGAAATATCGCTTGCCGCCGACGGTATTTCGGTTCTAAATACCGCCAGTTGCCGATGGTATTCGCCGGAAAAAAAATCGACGGCTGCTGGTGGTTTTTTTCACTAGAAAGCCCTTTTTTCCTCAATTTTTCTGCCCGAAATGGCCGCGATATTTGCAATATCCCTCCGACCTATGCTGATCGTAATTCTGTCACAACTTCGCCTCTCGACAACAAGATTATTGCGAAATTTATTGGTTGCAGCTAAATTTGACGGTTTAAGTATGCTGAACCAGCTTTTTGTATTAACAAGATTTTTGTATTGAGAGGGATGACATTTATGCTGACCACTGTGATGTATTTCAGACGAACGAAAAGTTCAGAAGTAGGGAAGATATGATTGCATGGGTTAAAGCATGAGTAGCTGAAAACAATATGACTGCAAAATTTACTTCCTCTTCGAAAATGTTAGGGCTGTTCCTTACAAGAGGGAGAAAAGGTAGAGCTGAGATATGTGCGATAGATCAGGACAAGTTAGAGATAAGCCACCCCTACCTGAAGGAAAAAAGCAGACGGAGCAATACAAGCAGCAAGATGACAAACTGTCCATTTCACCTGAAGGGACAAGAAATTGCTTGGGGAAATTGAAAGTTAGAAGCCATAAACGGTAAGCACAATCATGAATTAGAAGAAGTTCAAAATTGGCATTCAGCGCAGTCACAGTTAACAGAACTGGAGAAGAAGAAGATTGCAGACATGTCAAGTTTAACATCAGGCCGAAGCATATATTGGCACAATTGCGAGCGGATGATCCGAAAAATGTCAGCCACATAAGACAGGTGTACAATGAAGCAGCAAAAAGTAACAGGGATGCGAGGGGAGATATGACTAACATGCAGTATTTCTTCAAACTTCTGCATGATCACTAATACTTCTATGCGCACGCAGGTGATGGCGAGAGTAATGCAGTCAGGCACATCTTCTTTGCACACAAGAAGGAGTCTCGTCTACTTGTTTTGTTTCCGTACGTGTTGTTTATGCATACGATGTATAAGACAAACATGTATGACATGCCTCTATTGCAAATAGTAGCTCATGTACCCACAATTCAGTATGTTCATATCACTTTCATTTTCATGAGGGATGAGACTACCCCGAGCTATTACTGGGGATTGACGCAATTGAGCAATTTATTCGAGCGAAACAAATACCCACATGTGGTCATAACTGATCGAGAGATTGCCTTAATGTGGGCTGTGAAACTAGTATTCCCACATGCTACCCAACTACTGTGTAGGAGACAGATTGAAATGGATGTCAAAAAACATGTAGTATCGGCTGGCAACGACAAAACTACAACGGATGTGTTTCTATATCGTTGGGGGCGAGTGGTTAAAGCCTTGACATATGAACAGTTCACAGAAGCTGTGGATTATATTGATGCTAAATATGAAAATAAATTTAGATTCAGAAATGTTATTCCGTACTTGAAAAACACATGGTTGGATTCCCACAAGGACAAGTTTGTGCCTTGTTGGACGAAAAGTATAAAGCATTACGGAGGGCACACAACGAACATGTAAGTTATTTATAACTTCAATTTATGATTTGTATATTGTATAATTACATGATATTTTATATAATGCTTTATGTTACAATTCAATTTTTAATGTGAAATGTCTTTTAGGGTTGAGAGTGCACATGCACAGTTGAAGAAGGCAGTTGGTACAGATAGAAAGGCATTTTCAGGTATTTTTCAAAACATTAATCTTATGATAGAGCAGCACTTCGATAAAATTTGGACTGCAATGGAATCTTCGCACAACAAAACATACCGGAAGAGCGACTACTTACTGTATAGTAAGCTTAACGGTAGAATGTCTTTCGCTGGTATTACAATTGTGGAGGAAGAATATACAAAAAGAGTTAGCCTTATCGGGGAAGATGGTGAGATATGTGGTTGCGAGCTCCGAACTAGTTGTGGTCTGCCATGTGCATGTGAGATGCAACAGTTAGAGAGCGCGTACCGTCCAATTGATCCTATCGATGTTGACGCCTTATGGAAGACGCTGCATTTGGGAAATAATAATATTCCAAAAACTCAGGAGGCGAGGCAAACCGCTGAAGGGCGACTGCATGAAATGTTTATTGATGTAATGACGTGTCCAAGCGCTGATGGGTGTGGTGCATTCGACGCTTTATCCGGAAACTGTTGATCTAGCTGAGCCGGTTAGTAGGCCACACAAGGGACGGCCGAGACACAATCCAACCCAACGAGATCTATCAGGGTACGAGCATATCGAAAGGAATGCACTACAAAGGTTCGAATATATGTATTTCATGTATATGTCATTGTGGTTAAATACATAGACACATACTAAATTTAATATGATTTACAATCGCAGATCGGCGATCTACAGGCGGACAGAGGAGACGAAGGGTTGTGAGGCCCCACACTTCTGAATGGCTTTACGACCTTTCCATATTTGTGAAGCAGTTCATGTTCAAATATATTACCGGGCACGTTAATGTAGTGGCCGATGAATATTGTGGTTTTAGAGTAATTTCATATTTCGCACACGATGCAGATGAGGAGCAGTGGTACCAAGTGCGTAGAGACTTGCACCAAGAACTCCAGGATGAAGCTACTTTTTGGCACTTCGTTCTTGGGTCAGTCGATTACGAGTTAGCAATCAGGGTGGTAGACTGTTATGTAGTTCCGGCAAATGAGGAATTCTGGTTTGATTCTCATTTTTTGGGAATATTTGTCGCCACGAAGTACCAGAGGGTTGTTACATTATATGCCCAGCAGAGTAATATTTTCCTTCCGCTTCAGTGGCGGGGGGTTGGCGTCTCTAATGATCCGATCAGTTTCATCAATATGGGTTTAATAAGACAAAATTATTTCATTACTTTGTTAACGACAGGAGAGGTCATGCTACCCCCAGTCTATCCGATGTGCAGAAATAGGATCTCAGAACAAATGCAGAGTTAGAAATCTCATTTGGAACAACGATTTGTTACTTTCAGGAATAAATCGACTGTTGAGTGTTAGTATTAGATGTTTTTCATATCCACTGTTTCACGTTAACTGCAATTTACTTTTGATTTTACGTTCACAAGATAAGATTATGATCTTTTAACTTTCGTATGTAATTAATTTTAATATTACTGAAGGCAAATAAAATATATATATCATCCCGAATGATATATTACTTTATACAATGTATAAAAAAGTGAATAAAATACAACCCACTAATTTATAACCGCTTATTCAGTAATTTATCTTAACAGTATTCAAAAAACAGTCAATAAGATAGCACATGGGACCTTGCCGCAATTTACTCCAAATGGGTAGCCAACTCCTCTATGGCCCTCTCCCTCACGTCACTGGGGACGGTATGCCGGTTTCGGGGATGGACATAATACATTTTACTTACTATATATTGCAAACGCTGCATTTGGGAGAAAAATCCAAATATACTAAAAAACACTGACGAAAAAATATAATTAATTGACAGAAATAAGCATAAATTTCTAGTGCTTACCGCAACCGCTGATAGCTTTCTGGGGTCCAGTGTCTCGTCCATTTCCATGTAGTCGGGATTAACACGAATGTACGTTCGCGGCTGGAAGTAGTCAAGGTACTCAATGCACGACTGACCGGCCCAATGAGCCCTCTGCATCCCCCTTATCAACTTACTCTTATACATTTGCCATGCCTTAAAATTCGTATCGTACACGCAGGAGTACCTTTTTTTATTTTAGGGCCTCTGTAACAGTTCTTTGGCTCTAAAACTGTGTCAGGGATCGACTGCGTGAATCCAAATTATCGCAAGAAACTATCAGGCATATATGGCTCTACGACCGCAGGGCAATAAATGAGACCCATGTACAAGGTTATTGGGTGCACTCCTGCAGGATTTGGCCCAAAAGAAAGCCAATTTGCCTAGTTCATGTGAAACATAGTAAGTGGATAATTGACCAAGTCAGCTATTACACTAATAAACATTAGAAAATTTAAATGATATAGAAATATTACCTCTTCGGATTTCATTCCTTCTAGTGCGCGTCTGTATGACACCAAATCCCTGTTAGGCTGGCGCTTCCTTCCGGTTCCAATGTGCCACTTGGTTGCAGTAGGCCAGTCGACATCCCAGGATCTCAGCTTTGGAGGACTAAACGTGGGAAAGTACTCGTATATCCAACTCTATTAAAAAAATAAAAACAAATTAGTCATTTTAATGTGCCGATATAAAGTATTGAAATAATTTATAAATGATTCCTACAAACTTGCAATAAGGTCAGACACCAGCTTAACTGGGCACCGTTTGCCCTAGAGGCCCTACCAAGATTGTGATAAATGTTCGCCAAACAAGCTGCACCCCACGCAAGTCCGCTTACGCTTTCTACATCGAGGAGGTAAGGCAGGAAATGCCCAAGAACGTGGATTTTTTTCTTTAATCCACGAACAAGGTGTTTCCAACTAACCACAACAAATACCCTGCGACAGAATTGGCGGCCTCCACCTGTCCACTAACACAATGCTCTCGAATGAGGGACATTTTCACACTTACAAAATCTCGCCCCCCGAGCTGGTCTTCCTCTATCCCCAACAATTCTAAAAGCAGTTCCTTCATTTCTGCCGGCTTAATTTTCCAACCAATTGGTGATTCGCCAATCGAAATCCGCAATATGTAGGCCACGTCTTGGAGAGTGATACTCATCTCTCCGAATGGCATGTAGAATAAATTAGTTTTTGTAAGCCATCTCTCAATAAAGGCACTTAGGAGTGCAGAGTCTAACTCTGGATGCATGCACCATACCAAATGTGCCAACCCAGACTGTTTCACTATACTTTTTATTTCCCCATCTGCTAAATCCCACCTTTGCAGCCGCTCGTGGCCATTATGGCACAACAATACATTACGTTCCTACGTAATTTAATAAATAAAATAACACATTTTAAGCACCAACGTATTAAGCATAAATCTAAAAATAAATAAAATTATTTCACAATATGTAATAAAGCATAATAAGATACCTGTCGATGCCATATGTAGTAGGCAACATGACCCTTAAAACTCCGTAACAACTCTGGATCTGAAGATCTACCGTCAATCGGATCATCTAGAGGCTGGTAAGCCTTCCACCCGGCATCCCTCCCGGAACCGGACCCAGACCCTGACACTGACCTACGTGAGGAGCCCATTAATTCTTTGCCTTTTTCACTCCTTCGTTGGTTGGGTGCATTTTCCCCTTCGTTTTCATCCTCTAGCCGCCCCGAATTCCCTTCCATGTACCCCTGCGACTGTGACATGTCCATCTCAAATCGTTCCGCATTTTCCCTAACTTCCTCCTCCTCCGCATTTCCAATATATGGCGGGGTAAATTCTGTTTCGCCGTAATCAATTTACTTTCCCTCGTCGCATTTGAAAAGCGAGAAGAGCCATGCGCTCTTCCTACCACCCTTCTCTGGCGCTCGGATGTAGTGGGAGGTATTCGCCCATCTACTTCCTCGGAGGAGGATTGTGTCGCCTCAGTGTTTTTTGCAGCCAATTGCAAATTGTCATCCTTTTTGCTTTTGGTTAATTTCAATTTCAATTTCCTAAATACTTCTGTCATCTGCAATAATATAAACACGCATTTATCAATACGAAATTAATTGATAACATATAAGAAATAAGAACACAATTAAAGTTAAAGAAAATTTAAAATATTGGCTCAAAACTCGCCCCTTTCGCGTAGAAAATCGCCAACAATCCCGCTGACCGCCAGAAAATATCCCCTGGCGGCCGGCGGTTTTTCCCAAGAATACCGCCGTTCGCCGGCGGTATTCCTGGAGGAAATACCGCCGGTTGCCGGCGGAATTCATATCGGAAATACCGCAGTCGCCCGGCGGTATTTTTTGAAAGAGGTATTTTTGCCCAAATATAGTGCCGGTCGCCGGCGGTATTACTGCCCAAAAATACCGCCGGCGGTATTACCGCCCCTTTCTGGGCGGTATTTTGGTGAAAAACACAACCTGGGAACGACGGTGTCCGGAAGGGAAATACTGCCCCGGTGGTATTT
Organism: Leptodermis oblonga; assembly: GCA_016801395.1. NCBI lineage: Eukaryota > Viridiplantae > Streptophyta > Magnoliopsida > Gentianales > Rubiaceae > Leptodermis > Leptodermis oblonga. The sequence continues at coordinate 9,659,665 of CM028760.1, read as the reverse complement.
CCCTCCGGAATACCGCCGGCATTTCTTCTTGAAATACCGCCTGTGACCTGCGGTATTTCAGCACCATCCGGGCCGAGGAAACCTTCTCCTCGGCCTAAAGTTTACAGATCCGGCGAAAAACGGCCGGATCTGCGCAAATCCGAGAATTTCGGGCAAAATAATAACAAATTCGGACATATTACAACCAAATTAAGAAAAACAACAAATAAAACAATAACGAAACAAATATTAATTTTAGGCACTCACTTTTTGCTGATCCGATTCGTCTCGACTTTTATCCGATTTAGCCAATTTTGTGATTCCTTCTTCTCCACACAGCTCTGCTTCCTCACCTTTCCAGTACAATGAATGATTTTGCTTCTGCTTCCTTTTTCTTTGCAAGCCTATTTATAAACTTTTGCCTTTTTTTTTTTTTTTTTTAGTGTGAGGGGTATTTTAAACTTTTCACAGGAAAATGTTACTGCAAATAGTAAAATGGTTACTGCAAATAACAATTCCGTTTAAAATTTTTGTTTATCATATTCGCAATCTAGCTAGAATTTTGACTAGAAAGACAACAATGGTATGCAAAATATAATATCCCACTAAAAGCACTTGATGTGTATAATTATTTGCACATAATATGAGCAAATAACTGCATTCATAATATTATAGTATAAAGTTTAAAACAATAATTCATACTCATAAGAGTTCTAGAACAATAATTTTAGCACATAAGAATTTTAGACAGTAATTTTTGCACATAAAAATTTAAGAACAATAGTATTTACACATAAATTATTATAAGGATTTAAGAACTTGCACGCGGTTTTCCCATTTCTGTTAAATTATTGACTTATAAATAAAGACGTTGCTTTCTTTGATTCGTTAAATTTCCTTTTTGTTTCGATCAAATAAATTGTTCATTGAGAAAGTCTCCCCTAACTGAGTCATTGCTCATTAATAGCATCACTCATGCTTACAATGACATAAATATTTAAACTTTGCATTTTTTTTTTCTATAAAACCACAACATTATGTAATCTTAAAAATACTCATACTTTTATAAAAATACAACATTATGTAATCTCAAAATTTATTTTTTATTTCTTTGTTTGTTCCATTATTAATAAAAAGTGTCTGTTAATTATATTGTGTGTGAAATCAATTAATTGTTGTGTTCATTTTATTATTGAAATTTTGGGGTGTGTTTTGTAACATTAAAGAAACTTTGGGGTGTGTTTTGAAAAAAAATGTAATATTATAAAAGTAATAAAAATTAAAATAAAATAAAATATAAAAAGGAATTTAACTGATTTCTTTTTTCTTTTTTTTTTTTGTTTTGTGAAAAATAGAATGAGGGTTGAAGTAAAATTTTGTAGCCAATGTTTTGAAATTCAGACCGGACCGACCGGTCGGATTGGATAGCATGGGAACCAACTATGAAGCCAACTCAGTTTTAAGCCATAAACAGGCTTTTCAGTGGCCCGGTCAAACCCGGGGTTGACCTGTGAGAACCGAGTTTTTTTTTGCATTTTATACCTTTTAGTCTTTAAAAATGTGAAAGTTGAGGTTTGAACCCATGGCCTTCAAAATGAGTAATGATATACTCAGCAACAAATCATAATAACTTTTTGATAGCAACTCATGTGACATGCATTCATTGGCCAATTATTTGATATTAATAAAAATGTAACCAATTAATGCATGCCACATGAGTTGCTATCAAAAAGTTGCTATGATTTGTTGCTAAAACTATCATTACTCCTTCAAAATGAAGAAGACTTTTAATTTTAAAAAATGATCAACTCTACTAAAGTTTATTTTGTTAAAAGTGTATTTTGTTAAAATATATTCTATTATCATAATATTATTAAACTTCAAAAGTAATTCATGAAATTCACTTACTTAGTATCCAATTTAAATTTAAATATTTAAAATTTAAATCTAAATAAAAAAACAAATACAAAAATTATAAATTATAAAATACTAAAACAAATTAACTCATTAGAATATTCTGCTTTACAGTTTTAGGTTTGGATTTTCAAAAATAAAATGAATTGGATATATAATTTTTACATATTATATATGTATAATTTAAATTTATATATAATGTAATTATGCCATCATCTAGGTTTTTGTCCTGTTGAACCCAATTGACCCATCGACCCCCTTACCTAACTGGTTCATGTTCTGGTCCGACTCTAAAAACATTAACTATAGCTGCTAAAAAATTGTTAAATAGTATAACACAAAAATAAAGAGATGGTTGGAGATACCCTAAGTGTAAGAGAAGTAAAAAAATTAAAAGTTAATTCTTTTAATTGAACAAAAAATATTTCTTAAAGTGGATTCTTACGGAAGAAATATTACAATTATTATTATTATTTTTAAATCTCATCTCACCAAAAACTCTGAAAATATTATATAATAAAGATCAATAAAATATGCATTGTTTGGATGATATTACGAATCCCCTTTAAATGGAGAAAAACTCAGAAAAGAATAAACTAGAGGCAAGTAGAAGACTCCCGAAGCGCAAGAATTTCGAGTGCTTTCCCGCTCTATCGTTCCCGCACCGCAGGACCTAGAAACCCATAATCCCAGCCTTATATAAAACGGAACCTTTCTCTCCCCATTTTCCCCCGCAGCTAAGAACAACAATCAAATTTCACCGCTCTCTCAGCGTTTGATCCTCGAATTCATAATCCATTCAATATCTGAATCAAATCTCTCCAACCCTCATACCAAATTGAAGCCCCATTTTCAGCATTCGAATTCGAGTTTTGAAGAAGTACAGCAATGGCGGATGTTCAGATGGGTGAAATCGAGACTTTCGCCTTCCAGGCTGAGATCAACCAGCTTCTGAGCTTGATCATCAACACATTCTACAGCAACAAGGAGATTTTCCTCCGGGAACTCATCAGCAATGCCTCCGACGCCCTCGACAAGATTCGATTCGAGAGCTTGACGGACAAGAGCAAGCTGGATGCCCAGCCGGAGCTCTTCATCCGGCTCGTCCCCGACAAGGCTAACAAAACTCTCTCCATCATCGACAGCGGAATAGGGATGACCAAAGCCGATTTGGTTAACAATTTGGGGACGATCGCCAGGTCCGGGACCAAGGAGTTCATGGAGGCATTGCAGGCCGGAGCTGACGTCAGCATGATCGGCCAATTCGGCGTGGGTTTCTACTCTGCGTACCTCGTCGCGGAGAAAGTTGTTGTGACTACGAAGCACAACGACGACGAGCAGTACGTCTGGGAATCCCAGGCAGGCGGGTCGTTCACCGTCACGAGAGACGTCGACGGCGAGCGACTCGGCAGGGGAACCAAAATAACCCTGTTTCTCAAGGAAGATCAGTTGGAATACCTGGAGGAAAGGAGGATAAAGGATCTCGTGAAGAAACATTCGGAGTTCATCAGCTATCCGATTTACCTGTGGACGGAGAAGACAACCGAGAAGGAAATCAGCGACGACGAGGATGAAGATGAACCCAAGAAAGAGGAGGAAGGCGATGTTGAGGAGATCAACGAGGAAAAGGCGGACAAAAAGGACAAGAAGAAGAAGAAAATCAAGGAAGTTTCTCAAGAATGGCAGCTAATCAACAAGCAGAAGCCAATCTGGCTGCGGAAGCCCGAAGAGATCACTAAAGAAGAATACGCCGCTTTCTACAAGAGCTTAACCAATGACTGGGAGGAACATCTTGCAGTGAAGCATTTCTCCGTGGAAGGCCAACTGGAATTCAAAGCCATTCTCTTCGTTCCGAAGAGGGCTCCGTTCGATCTCTTCGACACCCGGAAGAAGCCAAACAACATCAAACTGTATGTCCGGCGAGTTTTCATCATGGACAACTGCGAAGAACTCATCCCGGAATACCTCAGTTTCGTGAAGGGCGTCGTAGACTCCGACGACTTGCCGCTGAACATCTCCCGTGAGATGCTGCAGCAGAACAAGATTCTCAAGGTGATCCGGAAGAATCTCGTGAAGAAATGCATAGAGATGTTCACTGAGATTGCTGAGAACAAGGAGGACTACAACAAGTTCTATGAAGCTTTCTCCAAGAATATCAAATTGGGTATCCATGAGGACAGCCAGAACAGGGCTAAATTGGCTGATTTGCTTCGTTATTACTCCACCAAGAGTGGCGATGAATTGACAAGCTTGAAAGATTACGTGACCCGAATGAAAGAGGGTCAGAAGGATATTTACTATATCACTGGAGAAAGCAAGAAGGCGGTTGAGAATTCTCCATTTTTGGAGCGGCTCAAGAAGAAGGGATATGAGGTTCTATACATGGTGGATGCCATAGACGAATACGCCGTCGGCCAATTGAAGGAATACGATGGCAAGAAGCTGGTTTCTGCAACAAAAGAAGGCCTGAAACTAGATGAAGACAGTGAGGAAGAGAAGCAGAAAAAGGAAGAAAAAAAGAAGTCTTTTGAGAACCTCTGCAAAGTCATCAAGGAAATCCTCGGAGACAAGGTGGAGAAAGTTGTCGTCTCCGATAGGATTGTGGATTCTCCATGCTGCTTGGTGACCGGCGAGTATGGCTGGTCTGCAAACATGGAAAGAATCATGAAAGCTCAAGCTCTGAGAGACACAACCATGGCTGCTTACATGTCCAGCAAGAAAACCATGGAGATCAACCCTGACAATGGCATAATGGAGGAGCTGAGGAAGCGCGCTGAGGCCGATAAGAACGACAAGTCGGTGAAGGACCTTGTGCTGCTGCTTTTTGAGACAGCCCTTTTGACCTCAGGTTTCAGCTTGGATGATCCCAACACTTTTGCAGCAAGAATCCACAGGATGTTGAAATTAGGTCTGAGCATTGAGGAAGATGATGCTCTTGAAGATGTTGAGAATATGCCTGCCCTGGAAGAAGAAACCAACGAGGAGAGCAAAATGGAGGAAGTAGACTAAACTTACTTATAAAGTAGCATATGATATCTCTTTAGTGTCAAATGTAATGTTTCGATGTCTATTTTGTAATCAGCTTTTATATGAACGAAAATGGCTTGGTTGTGAAGTAAAATATATTCAAATCTTGATAGCAAAAGGTTTAGAATTTTCACATATAACCGTAACCATAACAGCCAGAAGCAATATCCTGTACAGAATTTACACTTTTTCCTTGGGAAGATCTTCAGTAAAAATCTCTGCAACTCTGCCTTTTTCTGTCAATCTGAGCAAACCCATCCTGGAAAATTTGCCCTAAGGATCATTATCGTAAGGCCCAATGGAAATTCGACCGTCCAGTTTGACAATACATTTCCCGTTGTTTTGAAGTCCGGCCAGGACTAATCCGTCCGGCGCAAATATTTGGGAGACTTCTCCTGTCAAATCCAGACGCTCTAGTTTGCAGTTGCCTAAGGAGTGGCACATAACATTAAATGTTGTCGATACCAACAGAACTAACGAATGAACTAGAAAAAATTTCTTTACTTTTTGGTTCTCTTCTCGTGGATTGGTACATAAGATGATACTTTCTCGCCCCAATAAAAGAGTCATGTTTGGAGTTATCTTATGACTCATGAGCAATTATACTACATGACTTTCATTGGGACATAGGGAGTAGTATCTCCAATAAAAGCAGGTTATGAATTTGGGGGGAACAGGGATTCTAGGGATTTTGGTCCATTCTGAAACTCTTAAGCATGTACCTTTCATAGTATCCAAAGTGGAGGATATGATTAACAAGGATTCCACAGGTATGAGGTTGTGTCTTGCATCAATTGCAACAAGTTCAGGAGCACATGAAATGAGCTTTGAAAGAAACTGTGCAGTTTCTCGCCTGCCACGATTTTTTCTGCATCAGGTACAACATTTAATTCTAGGGACAAGAAAATATAAACCATGGGGATATCAAGGTATCTAATTCTAATCTACCTTATACTGATGTAGACAAGCTCTAGATTCCCCATTATTTGTTCTTGTGCTTCCTGAAAGCCGAGAGGTTCAAGTCCAATATTATCGATGTCAAGGGATCGAATCCCTTTCTGGAGAAACTTCCCCAGCAATGTGCCCATTTTCCTGAAGAGATGCAGTTCAAAAGATGCTCAGGGCCTTGCATCAGCAACAAATAGGAAAAGAGGTGGTTGACATTGAGGGCAGTGGTTAGTGAAGACTTTTCACTGATGACTTTCAGCAAAAATTACTCCTATGTTTGACAAGAACAAGAATTTACTATAAACTAAACCAACAAAGTGCAGCAATAATAACTATGAGCTTTTCAGATAATCAGAAAAAGATGTTAACAAGGTGAAAAGGACCTTGTGGGGGCAGAACTCAAATTATCAAATAATGTAATATCTTCTAGAAGAAGTGCAATGTGAGAAGACCATAAGGTGAAGTACAACCAAAGAAATATGATTCACTTTCTCATGCTTCAAGCTAAACCAGGAATTTTTATCAAATCAAGCAAAATCGAAAATCAAAACATACAAACCTTCCGAGGTGATTTTCTCGGAGAGAGAGGGATCTCAGTGGCTTCTTCCAAGTAGACAGAGTTTCTAAAAGCTTGCTTACTCCATTGAAGGTGAGCTCACAATTTCCCAACTTCAGATTGGCAAGTGTATAAGTTCTCTCTGGCATCTCAGTAAAATAGGCAATCATGCTCCTATATAAGTTAGTATGAGTGAGCATATAGCTGTAATATATAATATTGAGATACTGTGCAAGTCAACTTACACAATTCCATCCTCAATGGGATTATCACTTAAATCTAGAGTCTCCAACTTGGGCATGTGAGCGAGTACATATTTGAGACTCTCTGCATCATCTCTTCGTATATTATTGTCCCTATCATTAGAAGAGAGGAAATGGCAAATAAAATTTAAGCAATCTACTAGATGAACCCCACAAGACGGCTATCACAAAATAACTCCGTGGAAAGATCTCATTCATTTCTCTCTAAACTTAGTCTTCCTCCAACATCAAGAGTTCACTTTTACTTCTTGAGAATTTTCTGACATGCTTTTGATTGCAGACTTTGAAACTATTGCCTATCCATAATGATGTCTGATTCATTACAAAAGCTACAAATTGATTAGTCTCTACAATAGCTTGTCATGTAAGACGGTGTAGGAAAATCATATCCACAATGAGTAAAAGAACGGGGGAAATTTTCATTCTCAAAATAAAAGAGATGATGTTGAAGCCAGATGGGTAAAGTTCATCTGAGATTACAATTGATCAGTGCTTGATTTTATGTCTTTCAAAAGAACACTAATGCAAAGAAGTTGATGCCAATGCACATTTAATCACTTCCACTTGTAACTATCATATAAAAGGGGAACTAAGAAAATGAAATGTTCGATAACTGATTCAGCAACCCAACTACAAATCCAAGTACAAAACTGTCAATGAGGATAATGTTAGTTTCACCAGAGATGACAGTGTACAAACAGAAAAACATACCTAAGGTTCAGCGCTCGTAATGACTGCAATGACTTGCCTATTCCAGAAGACAATTGTTTGCTGTTTGTAGACGGTTTAAAATGGGATAGACAACCAGAAGACTGCCATATTAAATAAACAAAAGCATGACTCCCAAGGCTTACTGTAGAGTGAAAGATTAACAATAAGATGGTTAAGAAGTCACAGCATACAAAGTTATCAGACAGGTCCAGAGCAACTATATTGGATGAAGCATCAAGAAGGGTCTCTATAACCATTTTGACAGAATCTTGCTGGAGGCGATCAGCACATAAACTTAATGAAGACAATGACCTACAAAGATATAAAAATAATTAAGTTAAGATGCAGTCTGATTCAGATACCGACTTTATATAGATTGTACAACTCATGATAAACCACATAAAAAGCTATTGTGTTGTTGCACAAAGTCATTCTATTTGTTCAGACATGATGCCCCTGAACTTCTAATGCGCCGCATCATCCTGAAGACAAGTATTTGCAACAGGCATCGAAATACATATCTGAGTCGCTTGCCCTCTCACATAAATCTTCAAAAGAAGTGCATTCCTCAAGAATAAGTAATTCAACTTATTCTTTGGCATATACTTCCAAATACTGTCGTCTATCCACCAAGATTCCATTGAAAATACTTTCGTTATCCACTAGAACAACTAGTCATGTCAAAGTGTAGATAAAGCTACAATAACAAAATATTTAAGACCAAAACAGATAAAGTACATGAGCTGATAGAAACTAAACAAGCAACCTACATTATAAGGTACAGTAATAAGAAAGGCAACATAAATACTTTCATTTTATATTGTGATTGCTTCAACCTCATCATATAACTAATCCAGCTATGGTACAAAACAAATGATTAAATACACCCAAACAATTAGGGGAAAAAAACAAGAAAGCATAATAGCAATGTAGTTTGGGTGGTAAAGAAAAGCAAATGAAATCAAACCCTGAAAGACTGAGAAAGACAGCTGACCTCCCACTGGCTATAAAAGATGTCAGGCCAACAGGTAAGGTAGAACTGGATTCTAGAAAGCTTGATAGCTTGATAGAGAAATTTTGTATTCCATGTGCGTTAAGATCTTTGATCCATAGTGAATCACACATTTCACTGAAATATCTTGCTGAAAGCTTGCAATGATTAAACTCAACAGATTTTAATGTTTCACAGTTTTGCTTCAAAAGTGCACATATTCCATCAACCTGTCAGATAAAGTGGCCCGTCAAGGAAGTGTCAGATATGCAGAAATCTAAATTCCAATAACTTTATTCTCTGCATCCAGAAGTGAAAAAATAGTACAACTACAAAAGCATGGTATAAACTTTCACTGCAGCTGCTGTTCAATTCTATTGCCGATATAGAACCATGCATGAATGCCCATAACAACAATTTTGCAGGCTTGATTGTCAAAGTTATTAGTAAACTAGAAATAAAATTTTGAGATGGAACCTTGTTACAGGAAGGAAAGGCCATTATTTTACAGGATTCATGCAAGCAACCTTGACCATTAGGCAAACATGCAAATAAAACTTAGCTTTAGATGTACCTCCTTCTTGAAATGCAAATCATACATAAACATCAAAGCTTACTTGCTGTTTGGATTTTATCCACTGAATCTCTAAACTCTCCAACTTAGTATTCCTCAATAGATCCTGCAAATAAGCAGATCATCAGAGAAATGTACAAAAAAGCAAAGAGAAGAAGCCAATCAAGTTTTATATTTCTTACAACTCAAATGATTTTATACATTAGTGCAATATTCAATTTTGTAAAGAATATCATTTAATTTTTGGCTTATGCATAAACAAACTAAATTCATTTACGTACGATGTAAAATCGTAATGATATGTAGATAAAAACGAAGACGTGCATCACTCTTAAATATCCTTCACCATATAACAATATTCAAACTAAATACAGTCACCAAATAAATATCCTCTAAGTAAATAAAGCAGTAAGAATATCTTAAGAATCCACTTTATAAATTAAAAAAGCCAACAGCTGTCAATTAGCCATGACCGGCGACAGATTCAAAGCATCAAGACCATTCCCCAAGTTCAAGAAGAGAAAAGGTGGAAAGGGAAAGATTGTGTAGGAATAGTTCTTCCAATATAGAAATTAAATATGCGATGTCCAAGGCAAATAGACTCACTAATTCAAGATTCTCCAATGGTAGACAAATATAAAGGTCGAGATTTCTCATGACATTCTACATATATCTTAGAGCTACTACAGGGGAACTCACCACAGATAGATGAAAAGCTTAAATTTGCCACTTGCCAAAAACACAAGGCGATGGCAATTTCTGTGTTTAAGTGGAGAGTTATCTTCAAGTGAATAAAGAACTAGACTGTACCCAATTACCATCTATCTGATACACATCTACCTAGCATTAAACTCCTTCAAGCTATAAAGTTTCTCAATTATTCTTGCCCAAAATACCATAAAAAGTCGTACACTATTCTTTTACTGCAAACCATATTTGACTATATCAGATAAATTGTCTTATGGAACTTCCAAGGGAAAAATTTACTTAAAAAACACTAAAAGTGGCAGTTTTCCACTTTATGTAATCAACAGAAGGGAGCAACCCCAAACCCAAAACCCCCCGAACCAAAAAAAAAAAAAAAAAAAAAAAAAAAGAAAAGAAAAAGAAAGATAAATGAATGAACCACCTTAACCAATTTACCCTGCAATCAACCAGAAATTTAAATTGCTGAATCAAAATGCAACTCACACAAATTTCAGGAACACAGAGAGAACTGGAAAGTCTCAGACATCTGCAATAAACAAAATATGATAACTAGAACTCGTCTTCCGTAAAAGACATCAAAGGGAGATAGAAGTACTATATTATGAAGAGCGAAAAGCATTGAACAGAAAAATATATGAGAAAATTACAAGAGGGGAGAAAAGGAAAATCAAGGTCTCAAGTGCAAATTAGGTCCTTCCTTGAGCTTAGATAACCTCTAAAAGTCGTAAGAACTAGTGTGGCAGATATTAAATTGAAATAACATGCTACCTGGCATAAGACCCAAAGTGTTGGCACTGATCTGAAAACTTTGAGTAAAGTAAGTTCCTTCGGAGTTCAAAAATGCCAATGCATTTTAATAGGGGTGCTGCACAAACCAAATGAATGTCAAGATTAAACTCAGTAAAACTAAGAGGATATTGTCAAGACAAAACAAAACATTCTTGCCTGGAGTTGCTATCAATCCAACACTACCATTAAAAGAAGGGAGTGCAGCTATCTCTGCTGCTGCATCCACACATCTGAATTCAGGTGGATGAAATGACAAGTTAAGCAATGAGTGCTGGAAATTATCAAGGAAACGAAAGAATAATATTAATTCTCAAATACGGATTCAAGTAAATATGAATACTTCTGTAAATGTGTCTCCCAGTACAACTGCATCCAATCATTGATGACTTCATCCTTCACTTCACTTTTTCCGGTCAGCCAATTACTACGATGATCCTGAGTACTACTTTGAGGGCAGCGCTTCTCATATAGCTTTTTCCATGTCATCTCAAAATTCAACCATCTGTAAGGCAATGCATAACCAGTCAAACTTGACCAATCTCGCTCTACATTCCACAAATTTCTTGTATTTTTAGCTATCAAAACATAAACAAGCAGAGAGGTTCAAGGAATCCATCCTTGTTTCATACCTCTTTCGCTTTCTTGTTGTTCTTGAATTGTCATCCTGAGGACCATAGAGTGGCCTGAACAACAAGATCCATATTCTTGTCAATTTACAACCCATGCATCATACGTATATGCCCAATTACACGGTAAACCAAGAAAGCAAAGTACAATGATAACTCCCTACATCCTGTACGACAATGGAATCTTAAGGTAAATTCCTATTGAACTAATATATCTAAAACATGACCAAAATCCCAAACTAACTAGCATCATTTAAAATGCAAAATGCTGCCACATTCCTTTTCTGCCCTATCGACGTAGTTTCATTCGCTTTCATCTAAAACTAGTACCAAACCAACTTAGATTTACAATCTACTTCAGCATAACCCAATCTCCGCAATTTCCCATTTCTTGATGAGAAAATGAAATTGAATCTACATTTCTTGAATGAACAAGCAATGAGACCATCTTTGAAGTTCTGATGGGTGCACAGTAAATGGAAACTAACATGTTTCGCTGTAGAAGCTCCAAAGCCAAAGGAGTAAGGCGTGGCAACAAAGAATCCAGCAGCTCATCGGGAAGTTTGTATAAAGCTCGAGGAAAATCATCATCAACATCTCCTGAAATTAAACACAACGGTGGTTAAATTAAACGAAATCTTGAACCCAAAAAAAATAAAATAAATAACTGCGAATGAATTAACTGAACAAGAAACTTACCGATTATTAGTTCATCTGCGACTATTTTCAGGCATAAAGAGACTAATGATGGAGCTGCTTGAGCCTCCACCATTGTTCTCTCTCTCTCTCCCGTTTGAGAAAGAAAACACCTGGTTGGGGTGGTTCAGAGCTACCTGAAACTTTCCGCCACACACGACGTCGTTTCTCTACTTCCAAATTTTATCTTTTCTGAAGTTAACTCGCCTTCCAAATTCATTAGGTGAATTACGTTTACCTCCACGATACTTAAAAGTCAAATTACAAATAAGTTTTTAAAATTTTCAATTAAAAAGGTTGTTGTTATTGTCAGAACACTTTATAACATGCAGATCACTTTTTTACCACTTTTCCCATCCTACCCTTACCTGGTCAAACTATCAAATTCTCTATCCTCCCCACGGCTCTCCAGAATTCATCGTCCCTCTCTCCCGAATTCGCATTTTTCGGTTTTTCGACGTTTCACTCTTAAATCATCATCAGAAAGAGATCTATAAGCCATTCCAAGAGGATTTATACTCCCATAATGAATTCTAGAATCCTCAAAAGAGAGGCTGCTATTGAAAACATCGATTGGAAAGCCAACTCACTGAAGGCGATTTCGGATACCTTGGTTGAATCGATTGAAGGGAATACGTGGGAATCTGCTCTTAAGGTTTGTTGGTTTTCTTCCTCTTAGTCTTAATTTGTAACGGTAAGCTCCATTGTTTGTATTTGGAATGGGGTTTGTTGAAGTGCCTATAAATGTTTAGCTTTGAAATGGCGAGTTTGATGGTGTATTGTTAATGTTCTTAGATTTCACTATTATGGGGGTCAGTTCGTTTGGTTCCACTTCACAGTGAGCAAGAGTTAGATGAATTGAGTTTGTTTTGAAGTAAATTAGTTTTAGTTTTTAAAATCAACCACGTAAAAAAGAAAGACTCCATCTTGTGAAATCTTTAGGAAAAATGGCTTCAGAAGAGGGAGCAGTGACTAGCTGCCACACCATTGACTATTGGAAGGAGTAGTTCTAGGAGGACAATGAATCCAAGAAGATGGGTGTGGTTGATTTTACTGCCTCATGGTGCAGACCCTGCCGGTTTTTCGTCCCGATCTTGGCAGATGAATTGAAGGAAGTTGCAGAGGAGTATGAAGTAGAGGCGATGCCAGCATTTATCTTCTTCAAGGAAGGTAAGGAAGTCACAAATTTGCTGGTGCAAAGAAGGATGAACTTCTGCAGACCATTACTAAGCATGCTGCTGCAGTTGTTTTACCATTTTCAACAGCTTGATATCTGTTTAGGGTAAGCAACATGTTCTAAATAAATGCAAGTTGCTACCTTAAAGCTTCATGGTTAATGCTATAATGTTTGAATTTGTGGGGATTCTCGAAGATTAAATGTTTGTGCTTTGGTTAATTTGGGATTGGATGATTATATATCAAGTGAGAAAAAAAGAATGCTTGCTAGGAAAAAGGGGGAAAAAAGAAAGATTAAATTTTTTGATAAAGCAGTAGTGAAATGAAAATTTTGAGTCTTACATTACATTAGTAACTCTAGAGTCACTGAATTTTGATGATATAGCTATTGATTAGGATAATTGGAATTGTAATATGACAAGCTGTAATACATACAACATAGTTAGGTCCAGTAGCACTGAATAAATATAGCAAGACATGTTGTAATGATTCAATATTGTTCAATCTGCACCTAGTAAAGCAATTGGTGGTAATAGAGGGTTATGAATGCTATCTATCAGTTTTTCATAAGTAGAGTGTATTTAAGTATTTTTTTAATATATTGCTCCATATAGCATGTACTGCATATTTCCAGCATGGTTACAGGAAAACTAGATAAGTTCTTCTTGCTAGCATTTGGCTTACTAGGTGCTTGTAATGTTAGTTCTACTGGTAGAAGTAAACTCACAAATTTACTTTCAGTCTAAGGGAACTCACAAATTTCCTTTCATAGTCTAAGAGATGTTTACTTTTCCAATTTAGCTATGCAGGTAAAGCTATATGGAGCCAGAGAAATCAACATAATCAGTGGCATTCAGGCTCTGCTTCAGACATTTTGGTCAACCGAAACAATTATGATAGAGTGCCTTTGGCTTTGCAAACTGCATCCTATCCATTTAATCTCCTCGACGGTTGCATTTTCTTCTTTGATGGAGCATTATCGGTAAAGAATGATTGTGCAGGTTGGGAGTTTATGTTTGTGGTCTGCGGGAAAAAATGTGTGCATGGTTTTGCAATGATAGTATGGAGATTTTGTGAATCAAATGTGGGTGAGTGTTTGTCTATGCCTCCAGCAACTATTACAGGCTCAATAAAGATAAAGTGTTAAACTATTCTAAGTGATGCAGCTGAACTGATAGAAATGATTTGTGAATAGTATCCAAGAGTAGAAAGGATTTGTGAAGAGTGAATGTATTGAATTCTCATTATTGGTCTTTTCTTTACATCGAACAATCTCTTGAGATCATTGTAGAACCATATAGGTCACTTTTGTAATGTAGTTTGACTAGTTTAAATTAAAATGAATATATAGTTGTATGCCTTCTTGTTCAAAGATTTTTTGAAGTTGCTCAACTATCTTCTTCAGCCTTTTGTAATTTCTTGTGCTTTTCTTGACTTGTATTCAAAGATTCTTCACCTCTCTCCCCCTTTTATTTGACCGAAAGGTGCTTCGTTCAATATTGCAAAAATTTGCAAACAATCTCATCTCAAATAGACCATTTATGATGCAGGATAAATCACTGCAACTAGACAGAAAGTCAATAGAAGTATTCTGGCAAAAACTAAATATAATTACCATAGCTGTACAAAACTTATCAACAATGAAATAAAAAACTGATTACAGACACACAAACTACTTAGTATGCCAAGCTCATAAGATGCAATATTATTACTGAAAGAAGATCAACCGCACACATACTCAACAAAATGGAATTCTAATCTAATTCCTAACACTTGATGAACCATAAACCACTTCATAGCCAACCTGTGCAATACATAAAAGCTGCTACTACATCAATAAGCAATCCTCAAATATGATTATTATTACTATTTTTGGTAGCGTCATCTCATTGCAGAACCTAGCCAAAAGCTAGCCATAAATGAGCCATATAGAACTGGAAAAGAACATCAGCCTACTAGTAAATTAGTGGTTTCAAATGTATAAAATAGTGAAGAACAAAAAATCAGGACAAGCTCGTGTTCACATCCTAAATAAACAAAGCATAAACTACGCAACTGAGTATCAATTATCGTGGAAATCCAGATCAGCCAGTCTCATTGATCAGTTCATGGCAAACTTTACAGGCACCAAGAGTCTTCAAATCCTATTTAGCCTACTAGAAGCTATCTTCAATGAATTGGAGTAGTCAAATTAGCAGGATTCACCCCTTTAATTGTCAACAGCCAGTACCACATCAATAGTTTAACTGTAAAACTGAAATATTTCATCAAATTAAAAGTAGTATTTTCTTTGATATTATATAAGAATGATCAACTTTTCTTTATAAAAGCAGCAGTTTCATTCCTAAGCAAAAGCAAATAATGAAACTAAGTAAACAAGAGTATATACCTTAAAGAATTGCTGTATAAAAACTCCATATAACTTCTAACTCCATTGAAACTTACCATTTGAGCTTGATATTGTATCAAAATTAGCCAAATCCATTGATTCTCTTTCCATAAATGGTGAAATTTGATATTCACTCCAGTTAGATATGGTAGTTTGGCTGTTTTGACTACTATCTTCTCTGTCTTTGTGAGTTCTCTGCTTCAGTGCTGCTTCTACAATTTCAAATTGTGATGGTTCCCTAGTTGTAGAACTCAATCCTTTTCTCTTCTTTCCAACTGGTGGTCTCCCTATGCTACGTTGTACATTTGGTTCAAAATTCAAAGGCAACTCTTCACCAACAAGTTCGTTCAGTTTTTCCTGAACATTTTTCCTCTCAGTGATAGGCAATTGATGATATTTCTCTTCCAATCTGTTAACCAGCCTACTAAAGTTAGAATCATCATCACCAATCTTACTATCAACAAAAAACGTATCTCTTGTATCAATTCGCCACTGTGGATGTATAGTTGCAAGAGGTATTGATGTCCCTTCCCAACAATTTATCAAGTGGGCACAAGGTAATCCCATAGTGGCCATGAAGCTACCAGTACATGTTGGACTCATTGTGTTATTTTGGAACATCTCAAACTGTTTTTCTAACTCATTCAAGGCAAAAAATTGACAATCGAGTCACAACTTCTCTAAAAAAATGGAATATTACACTTGTGAGGAACTTGAATCCTTTCATTTGCTATCTTTGCCTTAATTTCATTAAAATCATTGTCAAGTAAAAGACATATTTTTTTGTTTGACCACCAAGATATCTCCAGTTGAAACCAATAAGTACTTTTTCAATTTAGAATGTGCACCTTCCGCTCTTGAAGAAGCATGAGTTCCAAGATGCAATTTTTTCTCTGTCCAAGCATTAACGAAGTACTTTTTATAGGGGATCCATGTCTTCCGTAGATAATTCAAAGCATCTATCTTTTCTTTGTATAACAGTTCAATCTCATGCCATGCTTGACTAAAAGCTACTTCGGTAAACGAGAACACAACCCTGTTCCAATCTAACAAAAACTCTTCCCAATCTTCTTTTTTGTCAAAACGGGATTTACAATTAGAAACAATATTTTTCTCAATATGCCAAACACATAACAAATTTGAGGTAGTAGGGAAAACCACTTGAATAGCTTTCATCAATGCTAATTCTCTATCAGTCACAATAACAGAAGGAGAAATCCCATCACCAAGCATTTTACTGAAAACACCTAATGCCCATTCATAATCTTCGTGTCCTTCCTTTCTTAAAAATGCAAAACAAGAGTAGAAAGATGTGTTAAAACTTGTTATCCCAACTATCTCAAGTAATGGCATCTTATAACGGTTGGTCTTGTATGTGCTATCCATGACAAAAACAGAGGAATAACTCTTACTCAATTTAATGAAGCTGGGATGTGCAAAAAGAATATGAGTTAAACAACCTTGTTCATCTAGTTTAAAATCAATTAGGAATCCAGCCTTACCAAACTCTTCAAATAAAACT
Organism: Leptodermis oblonga; assembly: GCA_016801395.1. Lineage (NCBI taxonomy): Eukaryota > Viridiplantae > Streptophyta > Magnoliopsida > Gentianales > Rubiaceae > Leptodermis > Leptodermis oblonga. The sequence continues at coordinate 9,642,796 of CM028760.1, read as the reverse complement.
TGAGTAATAAACAGACCGTTGAGACCTTCCCTTGTGATTTTTCTCCTCATATTGTAAATGTCTCGTGCAATGACTGGAGTGTTTGGATTTTTTTGGCGGATTGATGAAAGAATTTGTCGAGGTGCAATCCCAGCTTTGCTCATCTTGTCAATAGTCAATATCTCTTCTTCTGAAAAAACACGTTGAGATGGATGTCCAGAGATATCTTTGGAAGCTTCATGATTATGAGACTCATTTTTAATAAACAACTTCCAGAAACCTTCTCCTTGTCTCTTGCCATAGATTTGAAATTGACAATTTATGAGGCGAATGGTTGTTTTGCGTTGTCTCTCTTCAATTGCAATATGTTGTCTATCTCGATATACCCCTCCTCTATCACAGCCAATAATCACATATCTATGAGGCTTATAACCTTTGATTGATAAAGTATACCCTTGTACTGAGTAAAAATTCTTTGCTGCCTTTATAAGATCTTCACGGGTCTTGTATTCAACCTCAAGCAGTTCAGTCATATCTACATCTCCAAATTTTTCGATGCCAGAGTTGGAAACATCATCTTTTTCGATTGTATCTTCTTCCATAGTGCTCAATTGAACCCTGTACAAACAAATGTATCATATAAGAGTTATACTTCCACAATAATAGAAATTTACAATTGAAAATTACTCAGTATTTTCTTTCTATTTTAACCACACAAGATACAAGAGAGTTATTACTTATAAGTCATCTTATTCAAAGTGGTAACCATCAAGACTATATCAATATCAACCTAGCTCCCACCGGCCTAGCTAGTATTTGATGTCCTTAATTTTTGCTGTATTCACTACTCGAAATGCATACCCAGACTATCACAATTTTGGGCATGAGGGTGTTCCATAGCTTCCTTAACTTCATGCAACAACATATGAAAAACTATTGAACTTTAAATGTTTACATCAACAATTACACTCATCGAGCTAATTCATTGATCACTTGATTCATCAAATCAAATTCTTCATCATTAAAAATAAGTTGAAATTCCTTCACTGACTCGAACTTATTTCCCCAATTCTACAAAGGAAAAAATAATCATTTTCTGGAATTCGTAGAATATATTCATCTAATCCCTTGGTCAATGTATATATATAAAATATCTATCATTGTTTAAATTTACAAGTAAATACTACACATAAAAAGCTTATTACACAGGAAGACAAACTAATAAAAAGTTCAAATACACTTTCATCACAAACAAATTCAAAATTAATGATTGACAAAAGAGAATATAATTAATGTAGGCTCGTTTAAATCAATTGCTTCCAACACATATTCATGACACCGAAAAAGCAATCAAAATAATATTTTTCACCTAAATGAGCAGTCAAGATAAAATTGAACTCAACCTACACTCATCTCAACTATATATTCAATAAAAAGACTTTCACTATAACCTGAACCCATCTTTCCAATTTAACTCCTAGGCCACCACTTCGTGGATGAAATATCAAACCTAAGGATACGAAGTTGATCAACTAATCATATTCGATTGAAAAAAAAAAAAAAAAACCCGAAAATTAACTCACCTCAATTTGTGTTCTTATAAGAATCCAGCTTTAGAAGAGTACAAGAGTACATAGTGAAAATCAGACGCAAGAATCCAATCAATACACAAGCTTTAAGTTTTGGAGCAAGAGATCGATAAAAATTTTGGAGGGAAATAGAGCTGAATGATCGTAAAGTTAACGGAAAATTAGGATATATATATATTCGGGAGAGCCGTGGGGAGGGATAGAGAATTTGATAGTTTGACCAAGTAAGGGTAGTATGGTAAAAGTGGTAAAAAAGTGCTCTGGCAATAACAGCAGCCTTGATATCTGTAACATTAAAAATTTTCGTTATAATTAACGGATAGAAGGTTAGTTTTGTCATTTTAATATTATTATTATTTTTGTTTTGTTTTTATCATTTTTTACCTATCTTAATATTATTATGTTTCCAAATCTTAACCCTATCATTTATTCCCCTTCTCCCTCTCTCTTGTGGAATTTTTTCCATAAAAAATAATATTTTATTCTGAAATTCTCAAAATAGGGACAAAATTTCGGGAATTCCCGATTTAATGAAAGCGAGGTTGCAAACCTCGCTTTTTTTGAAAATCGGATTATGTTCCAATTTGTGAAGAAAACGAATTCCTGAAATTTGTTTTCTTCACAAATCCGCCCAGCGACTATATTACAAAGAAAGCGAGGTTGGAAACTTCGCTCTCTTAGGAAATCAGATTTGTGTAGGAAACGAGGTTTCCAACCTCGCTTTCTTTGTAATATAGTCGCACTTTTTATTGATATTCAGAGTCACTGATCAAAAGTCATATTTTAACTACAGGAACAACAGCAATGCAAGCACTCCAGCTCTATATGACTCCTCCTCCTTACATAGCTAACGCCCAGCAGACATTTGCAATGCCAACCTACATCCCTATGTCGCCTCCTATGTATCCGGTTGTAGGGTCAATGCCATTGCCTTTGCCAGGATCCGACGGTTCCTTGCCCACCAAATTAGCTTGAACATAATCCCATTGTTGTTTCAATAGTCCGCTCGATACTCTAGGCTGCTCTGATGATGCAAAAAATTTTGGATGTATGGTTTAGCAAGCAGGTTGATCAGCTGTTGATGTTTGTTGTTTAGGTTATAAGGTGGTATTAAAACTGTAAATTGAGATGAAAAGGAAGAAGTTATCTGTGGAAAGATCTTAGTTGGATAAATTGGATTTTGTGAAAAAAACGAATTTCAATTTACAAATTGAAACATAATCCGATTTCCAAAAAAAGCGAGCAACCTCGCTTTCACTAAATCGGGAATTCCCGAAATTTTATCCATATTTCGGAAATTTCGGAATAAAATATCATTTTTTATGGAACAAAATTCCTCTCTTGTGTCCGCCGCCCTCCCCCTCCATCTCCTTCATGCTTCTCTCCCCTTCCTCTCCATCTCCATCACCTTACCATTCACGCCGCCCTCTCCCCTCCCCCACCATCTCCATCACCTTCACCTCCATCTCTAATTCCTTTCTCTCTATTGCGATGGAAAAAAAACAGACCCCATCGCCCATCGTCGATTCCGGTCAAGAGCGGCTTGAAGATCTGCTACTGCAACGGCACGACAGCGACATCTGAGGTTGCGACTAGATCTGGGCAGATCGGAATAGACAGAAAAGAATCGAAAGAAACATCGGATCAAAGTTTGGAGCAACGGCTGCAATGGAAAATGATGATTGTTTCGAAGTTGTGTTTGAACACCGTAATTGTGCTCGAACAAGAGGAGGAAATCGATATGGTGATTGATCTTTTTGCCGATAGCGTTGGTGATGCCCCACAGATTTACTGCGAATTAGTTCGCTTGGGTGCCGCTATGGAAGTTATTAATATTGGAGGCGGGCTTGGGATTGCGACCGGCGAAAGGAGAATGTTGAGCTCTTTCGGTGCTCCATTTAAACCCTAGATAACTTTGGCGGTGAATTGTGTGCGTTCTGCCGCGTGATAATTTCTTTCGGATGTGTAAAATGCTTGATTACTGAGACTATGTTTTGAGTCAAATTATTCGATGTTTGTGATTATTGTGTTGGAATGATATCAGAACGAATTCTTTTGTTAGTTTCACAATTGATCTGATCTGGAACTGATTTGGGTGTACTATTTTTTCTTTGCCTCATTATCTCTGATTTTGTGAGCTTTTTAGGCCTGTGTGGTATGATTCTCAAAATTATGTTTTGATAATTATTTTAATTTTATAATATTAAAAAGTTTATTGGGAATGTAAAAAAGTGTGTTGGAAATGTAAAAAAGCTTATTGAGAATGACGAAAAAGTATTATAAAATTGGAAATGCATCTCAAAACAAGGGCCTTAGTTTTAACTTGATCTATTTCGATTGTTTGTTTTTTTTTTTTTCAGAACGTCAACTATGAATCCTGATCTGAAAATATTATGAATGGTAAAAGAAAAATGAGACAATAATTAAAATATAAAAAGATATATGATTTGTAAAAAAGAGAAAATAATAATTAAGATTAAAAAAAATTATGATTTGCAGAAGAAAACGGAAGTAATAATTAAAGGAAACAGTAATTAAATTTTAATTAATTTAAAGAAAGAAGAAAAAAATTAAATATTTGAAAGAATTCAAATATTTTAAATTAAAAAAATAATAATATATTTATATTTTTATTAAGGGTAAATATGTCATTGTATAAATGATAAACATGACATTATATTTGTAAGAGTAAATATGTCATTTTACTTAAAAAGTAATTGACTTTTGTATTTGATTGTTAAAATTGATGAAAAACTGTACGGTTACAGATATCAGAAAAACATAGGAGAGTTCTTCGTAGCTTTTTAAACGATAGGGGGCCGATTTATAACTTTCGTTAACCACAGGGGAGGTTTTAGGTAATTTACCCTTCATATTTTTCCAACAAAATGTTTACGATGTCTATTTTGTAATCAGCTTTGATATGAATGAAAATGGGCTTGGTTGTGGAGTAAAATATATTCAAAATTTGATCGCAAAAGGTTACACATATAACACTATCCAACTATCCATAACCATAACAATCAGAGGCAATATTCTGTACAGAATTTACACTTTTTCTTGGAAAAATCTTCAGCAAAAATCTCTGCAACTCTGCCTTTTTTCTGTCAATTAGAGCAACCCATCCTGGAAATTTTGCACTAAGGTTCATCATCGTAAGGCTTAGGTATGGAAAGTTGACCGTCCAGTTTGACAATACATTTCCCGTTGTTTTGAAGTCCAGCCAGGGCTAATGCGTCCGCCCCATATAATTGGGAGGCATCTCCTGTCAAATCCAGACGCTCTAGTTTGCATTTGCCTAATGAGTGACACATACATTAAAATGTTGTCAATACCAAAAGAAATGAATAAACTAGAAAAGATGATACTCCTCGTCTCGAAGAGTTCTATTTGGAGTTGTACTTTGTGACTCATAAACAATTGTAACGCCAGAGACTATCATTGGGACAGGAAGTATGTCCGAAAGTACCACAAGAAAGCTAACAAGAATTTCAGAAATAACAAGACTTTGGTCCACTCTGAAACTCTTAAGCATGTACCTTTCATATCTTTCAAAGTGGAGGATAGGACTGACAACACGGTATCCACAGGTATGAGGTTGAGTCTTGCATCAATTGCAACAAGTTCAGGAGCACATGAAATGAGCTTTGAAAGAAACTGTGCAGTTTCTCCCTTACCACGATTTTTTCTGCACCGGTATGTATATCCACATTTAATTCTAGGCACAAGAAAATATAAACCATAGGGATATCATCAAGGTATCTGATTCTAATCTTACCTTATATTGATGTAGACAAGCTCTAGATTCCCCGTTATTTGTTCTCGTGCTTCCTTAAAGCCAAGAGGTTCAAGTCCACTATTACCAATGTCGAGGGATCGAATCCCTTTCTGGAGAAACTTCCCCAGCAATGCGCCCATCCTGAAGAGACGCAGTTCAAAAAATGCTCAGGACCTTGCAGCAGCAACAAATAGGAAAGAGGTGGTTGACATTGAGGACAGAGGTTAGTCAAGACTTTGCACTGATGACTTTCAGCAAAAATTACTCTTAAGTTTGACAAGAACAGGAATTTACTGTAAACTAAACCTACAAAGTGCAGCAATAATAACTATGAGCTTTTCAGATAATCAGAAAACGATGTTAACAAGGTGAAAATGAACACGTGGGAGTGGAACGCAAATGATCAAATAGTGTACTATCTTCTAGAAGAAGTGCAATGTGAGAAGACCATAAGGTGAAGTACAACCAAAGGAATTGATTCACTTTCTCATGCTTCAAGCTAAACCAGAAATTTTTATCGAATCAAGCAAAATTGAAAATCCAAACATACAAACCTTCCGAGGTGATTTTCTCGGAGAGAGAGGGACCTCAGTGGCTTCTTCCAAGTCGACAGAGTTTCTAAGAGTTTGCTTACTCCATTGAAGGTGAGCTCACAATTTCCCAACTTCAGATTGACGAGCGTACACGTTCTCTCTGACATCTCAGTAATCATGCTCCTATATAAGTTAGTCTGAGTAAGCATATAGCTGTAATATATAATATTGAGATATTGTGCAAGTCAACTTACACTATTCCATCCTCAATGGGATTATCACTTAAATCTAGAGTCTCCAACTTGGGCATGTGAGCGAGCACATATTTGAGACTCTCTGCATCATTTCTTCGTAGATTATTGTCCCTATCATTAGAAGAGAGGAAATGGCAAATAAATTTTAAGCAACCTACTAGATGAACCCCACAAGACGGCTATCACAAAATAACTCCATGAAAAGATCTCATTTATTTTTCTCCAAACTTAGTCTTCCTCCAACATCAAGAGTTCACTTTTACTTCATGAGAATTTTCTGACATGCTTTTGATTGCAGACTTTGAAACTATTGCCATCTATCCATAATGATGTCTGATTCATTACAAAATTTGCAGATTGATTTGTCTCTGCAATAGCTAGTCACGTAAGGCGGTGGGAAAAACATATCCACAATGAGAAAAACAATGGGGCAAATTTTCGTTCTCAAAATAAATGAGATGACGTTGAAGCCAGATGAGTAAAGTTCATCTGAGATTACAATGGTTCAGTGCTTGATTTTCTGTCTTTCTTTCAAAAGAAGAACACTAATGCAAAGAAGTTAATGTCAATGCACATTTAATCACACTTCCACTTGCAACTATCATATAATATAAAAGGTGAACTATGAAAATGAAATGTTCGAAGACTGATTCAGCAACCCAACTGAAAATCCAATTACGAAACTGTTAATGAGGTTAATGTTAGTTTCACCAGAGATGACAGTGTACAAACAGAAAAACATACCTAAGGTTCAGAACCTGTAATGACTGCAATGACTTGCCTATTCCAGAAGATAACGGTTTGCTGTTTGTAGACGGTTTAAAATGGGACAGACAACCAGAAGCCTGGCATATTAAATAAACAAAAGCATGACTCCAAGGCTTACTGTAGAGTGAAAGATTAAAAATAAGATGGTTAAGAAGTCACAACATACAGAGTTGTTGGACAGGTCCAGAGCAACTATATTGGATGAAGCATCAAGAAGGGTCTCTATAACCATTTTGACAGAATCTTTCCGGAGGCGATCATCACATAAACTTAATGAAGACAATGACCTACAGAGAAATAAATATCTCAGAAATTAAAATTAATTAAGTTAAGATGCAGTCTGATTCAGATACCGACTTCATATAGATTGCACAGATCATGATAAAGCACATCAAAATCTATTGTATTGCGACACAAATTCATTATATTTGTTCAGACATGATGCCCCTGAATTCTTCTAATGCACCACATCATCCTGAAGACAAGTATTTGCAACAGGCATCGAAATACATATCTGAGTCGCTTGTCCTCTCACATAAATATTCAAAAGAAGTAGCAATCCTCAAGTATAAGTAATTCAACTTATTCTTTCGCATATACTTTCAAATAATGTTGTCTATCCACCAAGATTCCTTTAAAAATTCCTTTAAATATTCTTCCGTTATCCAGTAGAACAACTCTAGTCATGTCAAAGTGTAGATAAAGCTACAATAACAAAATATTTAAGACCAAAACAGATAAAAGTACATGAGCTGATCGATAGAAACTAAACTAGCAACCTATATTATAAGGTAAAGTAATAAGAATTCCAATGTCAACATAAATACTTTCATTTTAAATGTGACTGCTTCAATCTCATTTTATAACTAATCCAGCTAGAGTACAAGAGAAATGATTAAATACACCCAAACAGTTAGGAAAAAATAAAACACCAAGAAAGCATCATAGCAACGTTGTTTGGGTAGTTTGGGTGGCAAAGAAAAGCAAATGGAATGAACACCTGAAAGACTGAGAGAGACAGCTGACCTCCCACAGGCTATAAAAGATGCCAGGCCAACAGGTAAGGGAGCACTGGATTCTAGAAAGCTTGATAGCTTGATAGAGAAATTTTGTATTCCATGTGCGTTAAGATCTTTGATCCATAGTGAATCACACATTTGACTGAAATATCTTGCTGAAAGCTTGCAATGAATAAACTGAACAGATTTTAATGTTTCACAGTTTTGCTTCAAAAGTGCACAGATTCCATCAACCTGTCAGATAAAGTGGCCCGTCTAGGGAATGTCAGATATGCAGAAATCTATATTCCTATAAAAAGTACAACTACAAAAGCAAGGTATAAACTTTCGCTGCAGCGGCTGTTCAATTCTATTGCCACTATAGAACCATTCGCCCATAACAACAATTTTGCAGGCTTGATTGTCAAAGTTACTAGTAAACTAGAAATAAAATTTTGAGAAGGAACCTTGTTACAGGAAGGAAAGGCCCTTATTTTAAAGGATTCATGCAAGCAACCCTGACCATTAGGCAAACATGCAAATAAAACTTAACTTTAGATGCACCTACTTCTTGAAATGCAAATCATACAGAAACATCAAAGCTTACTTGCTGTTTGGATTTTATCCACTGAATCTCTAAACTCTCCAACTTAGCATTCTTCAATATATCCTGCAAATAAGCAGATCATCAGAGAAATATACAAAAAAGCAAAGAGTAGAAGTCAATCAAGTTTTATATTTCTTACAACTCAAATGATTTTATAAATTAGTGCAATATTCAATTTTGTATAGAATATTATTTAATTTTAGGCGTATGAATAAACAAACTAAATTCATTTACACACGATGTAAAATGATAATGATAACGGAGATAAAACGGAAGACATGCATTTAAATATCCTTCACCATATAACTAAATACAATCATCAAATAAATTACCCTATAAGTAAATAAAGCAGTAAGAAAACCTTGTGAAACCACTTTATGAATTAAAAAAAGCCAATAGCTGTCAATCAGCCATGACCTGGGACAGAGTCGAAGCATCAAGGCCATTCGCCAAGTTCAACAAGAGAAGAGGAGGAAAGGGAAGCATTGTGTAGGAATAGTTCTTCCAATATAGAAGTTAAATATGTGATGTCCAAAGTAAATAGACTTACTATTTCAAGATTCTCCAATAGTAGACAAATATAAAGCTCCAGATTTCTCAGTGACATTCTACATATATCTTAGAGCTACTACAGGGGAGCTCACCACAGATGCATGAAAAGCTTAACTTTGCCACTTGCCAAAAACACAAGGCAATGGCAATTTCTATGTTTAAGTGGAGAGTTATCTTCAAGTGAATAAAGAACTAAACTGTACCCAATTACCATCTATCTGATCCACATCTACCCTGGCATTAAACTCCTTCAAGCAATAAAGTTTCTCAATCATTCTTGCCCAAAATACCATAAATAGTGATACACTATTCTTTTACTGCAAACCATATTTGACTATATCAGATAAATTGTCTTATGGAACTTTGAAGGGAAATTTTCACTTGAAAACACATAAAAATGGCAGTTTTCCACTTTATGTAATCGACAGAAGGGACCAACACCCCCTCTTCCGAACAAATAAATAAATAGATAAATGAATGAACCACCTTAACCAATATACCCTGCAGTCAACCAGAAATTTAAATTGCTGAATCGAAATGCAACTCACACAAATTTCAGGAACACAGAGACAACTGGGAAGTCTCAGACATCTGCAATAAACAAAATATGATGAATATAACTTATCTTCCGTATAAGACATCAAAGGGAGATAGAAGTACCATATTATGAAGAGGGAAAAGCATTGAACAGAAAAATATATATAAAAAATTACAAGAGGGGAAAAATGGAAAATCAAGGTCTCAAGTGCAAATTAGGTCCTTCCTTGAGCTTAGATAACCTCTAAAAGTCGTAAGAACTAGTGTGCCAGATATTAAATTGAAGTAACATGCTACCTGGCATAAGATCCAAAGTGTTGGCAGTGATCTGAAAACTTTGAGTATTGTAAGTTCCTTTGGAGTTCAAACATACCAATGTCTTCTAATAGGGGGGCTGCACAAGTAAAATGAATGTACTTTAAATATCTTCCCATTTGGGAATCACTAAGCTCAGTAAAACTAAGAGGATAATGTCAAGACAAAACAAAATAAAACATTCTTGCCTGGAGTTCCTATCAATCTAACACCACCTTTAAAAAAAGGGAGTGAAGCTATCTCTGCTGCTGCATCCACACATCTGAATTCAGGTGGATGAAATGACAAGTTAAGCAATGAGTGCTGTAAATAATCAAGTAAACGAAAGAATAATAATTCTAAAATACATCCATTCAAGTAAGTAAGAATACTTCTGTAAATGTGTCTCCCAGTACAACTGCATCCAATCATTGATGACTTCATCCTTCACTTCACTTTTTCCTGTCAACCAATTACTACGACAATCCTGAGTACTACTGTAAGGCCAGCGCTTCTCATATAGCCTCTTCCATGCCATCTCAAAATTCAACCATCTGTAAGGTAATGCATTTCCAGTAAAACTTTACCACTCTGGCTATACATTCCACAAAATTCTTGCAATTCTAGCTATCAAAGCATTAACAAACAGAGAGTTCAAGGAATCCATCCTTATTTCATACCTCTTTCGCTTTCTCGTTGTTCTTGAATTGTCATCCTGAGGACCATAGAGTGGCCTGCACAACAAAATCCATATTCTCGTCAATTTACAACCCATTCACCAAACGCATATGCCCAATTACATGGGAAACCAAGAAATCGATGTGGAATGATAACTCCCTACATTCTGTAAGGCAATGATATTTTAAGTTTAATTCCTTTTGAGCTAATAAATCTAAAACATGACAAAAATCCCAAACTAACTAGCATCATTTAAAATGCAAAATGCTTCCACATTCCACCCAATTCTTTTCTGCCCTCGATATAGTTCTATTCACTTTCATCTAAACTTACATTTACAAGATTCATTGTACGACTTAAAATCTACTGCAGCATAACCCAACCTCCGTAATTTCCCATTTCTTGATGAGAAAAGGCAATTGATATTTCCCAACTAGCCCTAAAATGAAATTCAATCTATATTTCTTGAATGAACAAGCAATGACACCTTCATCTTTAAAGTTCTACACAGTAAATGGAAACTAACATGTGTCGCTGTAGAAGCTTCAAAGCCAAAGGATTAAGGCGTGGCAACAAGGAATCCAACAGCTCATCGGGAAGTTTGTATAAAGCTCGAGGAAAATCATCATCAACATCTCCTGAAATTAAACACAACGGTGGTTAAATTAAACGAAATCTTGAACCCAAAAAAAATAAAATAAATAATTGCGAATGAATTAACTGAACAAGAAACTTACCGATTATTAGTTCTTCTGCGACTATTTTCAGGCATAAAGAGACTAATGATGGAGCTGCTTGAGCCTCCACCATCGTTCTCTCTCTCGTTTGAGAAAGAAAATCTGGTTTTTTTTGTGGGTTGGGGGGTTTCAGAGCTACCTGAAACTTTCAGCCACACACGACGTCGTCTCTCTACTTCCAAATATCTTTTCTGAAGTAACTGTACTTTCAAATTCATGGGGTGAATTACATTTACCTCCACGATATTTGGTTAAATTACAAATAAGTTTTTAAAAATTTGAAAATTAAAAATATATCCCTATGATTTCATAAATTCGTAATCACCAAATCGATCTTCGTTAGTGATTCGATAAAAGTTCAATTTGAGGTAATTTATTTAATAAATAAACGAACATAAATGTTATTTTAATTTGATTATTTAATAAACGATTATAGTTTGAGTGCTCTAAATCTTAGTTCGGTTTAGCTCGATATCAAGATGAATTAATTAACCATATCATCGACGACACCGATAGAGACTTATGAATTACCATCGTCGCGCCGACATCGGCTGCTGAAACGTGGGGGAGTGTCATCGGTTGCTGGAACGTTGGAAAAAGCGCATTAGGAAATTTTTCATTCTCTTGGATTAACCTAATAAATGACCCGTCCCAACCCGCTTTTACATCGTTTAGAACCGCGAGTTTTACTTAAAAATACTTTAATTTTTTTAAATATTCTATAAAACTTGTTGAAAGTGTACTTTAAAACAGTACTTCAAGTAAATTTTATTCAAAATTATTTTTTAAAAATATTTTATAATTTCTTGTCCAAACACCATTTTAAAAATTTTTAACTTTTAAAATGTTTTTGAAGTAGTTGTCCAAACGGCAGCTAAGAAACGAGTAAAATTAGAAAGATTTAGGACTGAAAATTAAAATAAAAATTTAAAAAAAGCATATTATTATTATTATTATATTTCTTTTTTTGTTGAAAGAAACCTTCATTCTCATTAAACATTTAAAACTGCTACACGGGATGGCATTTTGCCTATATTAGCTGCCAAACTATAGGCTTCACTTACTAGAGATCTATCTACCTTCATAATATTAATGCCTAGAAATGCCCTATAATACCTGCGTATATCTTCTAGAATAGATTGGACCTCTTTATATGTTGATAGGCTATTTCCAATTTGGGAGACCAGCATGAGACTGTCTATGTACACCAACGAAATCCATCCCTTGGTTACTGCAAATTGAATTGATTGTAGGCATGCAAGTGCCTCCATCTAAAGAGGAGACATTCCCATCCTCTTCTGTCCTGTTTTGTGCAACACTGTTCCAATTTTGACTTTGACTACCCAATCGATAGCTCTAGAATACTCACCTTGTCTGAATGTCCCATCGACCAGAATCATGACATTTGATGCTGAATCCTGTTGGTTAGTAAAATTCCCCGAAATCTCGCTAACTTCCTATCTCCCTATGTGATTATCACTTGGCTTGTTCCCCGATGAGTGATTACCTCTCAGGATTAACTTCTTCACGATCTATCGAAACTTCTCCCGACTCTACTCCAAATTAAATTCGGGAGGAGCACTATGTCTATAATAACATCCTCTCAGGATTTACTTATTAAAAGGATAATAAGTAATAACATATATATATATATATATATATATATATATGTATGTGTGTGCATATAATAAGGGTCTATGAGAAATATGCAGAATAACTTTAGCTAAACTTGCATCCCAAATTATTGAAAGGACTTGACTGAAAAGAAATTAAAGTCTTGGGATTATACTATAATAATTATTAAAATTAGGACTGAAAAACAATTAAAGAAAGCCCTGTTTCTCTGCTTCCTTTTTCCTTTTCTGTCTCTGTTCTGCCATCACCATCTTTCTCGTGTTCCCTGAACCAGAAGTCACCACCACCACGGTGTTCTTCCTTTGTTCAGCCATCCTCTCCATGAATTTTCTTCCGTCTTTCAATCCTCCATCGCCACAAAATAGCAAATAGCACAAACCCAGAACCTAAATCACGCAACACAGTTTAGGAATAAAAGGGAGAAGGGAAGGGAAAATCGGCTGTGGGAAAGAAGGAGAGGGGGCCGTAGACGGAAACCTTTAACGCGATTTAGAGCATCTTTAACAGGTAATCTTTTCCAAACATGGTTCTGAAATTTAAATTACACATGTACATGTAAATAAAACTATAAAATATGATGAGGAACTGAAACTGTTATATTGAGTTTAAATTAGTCTAGGATGTGTTGGAGCTGTAAATTGATCTGATTACTGTTTTTGGAGCATGAAATCATGTGTTTGTCAAAGAATCCTTTACATGAGTTGGTTGCCTAAGCTGTTTGAGAAAAATCCTGAAAACTTAAACTGGAATGGGGCGACTGAATTAGATCAAATTGTAATGTTGAGAGGGAGAGTGCTTCCCTTAGTTTCTAATTGTGTCGTTGTTCATGATTTGGTTTTAAACGAAAAGTTTGGGAACCTTAGATGTTTGTTGCTGGCAGTTTCTACAGCTTTGGGAGTTATGGGATTGTGCCTTGCTGCAGAAATTGGTTTAGCTTGGAAAAAAATAAGGAAGAAAAATGGGAGAGAAATTAGAGCAAGCCTTTTGTCTTTAGAACTCGATTTTGGCACCAGAAAATTGCTAGCATCCAATGGTTAAGAGTATTTGGGGAACTTTTATCCTGATTAACTGTTAAATTAGTAGGACTTGGAAAGAAAATGACATTGTTTACCATTCTGGTTTTAAATACAATAGATCTCTAATTAGAGAATTTATAAATATTATTGACAGAAGAATGTCGATGAGCATGAGGTCTTTTATTTGATGATGCAATTAGGAGTGCAGACTGCAGCTTGAGCATGAATCTGTAAAAAAAGAAAAAAGAAAAAGAAACAACAAACGATTTTGAAAAACATGTTTTCATTGCACTTTTTATATTGAAAAAACCTTTTCCAAAAACATGTTTTCAAAACCATATTTTAAAGCAGATAATGATCAGGCCCTTAATCTACCACAGTATTTGGTCTTGTCATCATGTTATCAAATTCTATTTTAATCTTATTCATTTTTTTCTCTTACAAAAATAGTGCTTTTGATTTAATATCTAGTTATACGTGAGCATTTCTCTGGAACCCTATGAATGATCTTGTTGATTGGTAATATATGATAGTTATTCTCGTCAATTTCACATTCTTCAATTTGTATTGGGATTCAGCTAATGGTTTTTTTGTATTACTACTAGTGTAGCTTGCATTATATAGACAAAATGTTTGGAGATGATAGAATGGGGTCAACGTGTCTCATCACTAGCTCGCCGCTATCGGATTCTTCTAAGATCAACTGCCCGCCTCTCCGCTTTCGATGTGGGCCAGAAGCTCCACGCCATCACCATAACTACTGGTCTCTTAGCTTTATCTTTTCCCAATTCATTTCTCCGCAACACAATCCTCCATATGTATGCTGCTTGTAGGGATCATCGGGCAGCACGCAAGGTGTTCGATGAGATTTCCATTTGGCATAAGGATACTGTGGATTGGACTACCTTGATGAACTGTTATATCCATGCTGGGTTCCCTCTTGAAACCCTCAGTTTATTCATCGATATGCGAAGACGTGGCCCTTCTATTGACGAGATCACATGGGTTTCCTTCTTTAGTGCTTGTGCACAATTGGGTAACGGAAAGATGGGCCATCAAGGGTATGTTTGCTTGAGGAAAATGGGTTTTGGTGATAGTGAGAAGCCCTGCAATGCGGCTATGGATATGTATGTAAAATGTGGATTAATGTATGAAGCGAAAATGGTTTTTGCTGAGATGAGTGAGAGGAGTATCGTTTCGTGGACTGTGCTTTTGGAGGGTGTTGTGAGATGGGAGGGTTTGAAACAGGGGAAAGCGGTGTTTGATGAGATGCCAGAGAAAAACGAGGTTTCTTGGACGATAATGATTGTGGGGTATGTTGGAAAGGGGTGTGTTGATGAAGCTTTTAGGATGCTGAAGGAGATGGTGTTTGATTTTGGATTCAGGCTGAACTTTGTTACTTTATGTTCGATTTTATCTGCTTGTATAATGTCGGGGGATTCCATGACAGGTAGGTGGGTACATTCCTATGCACTTAAAATGTTAGAAAATGATGAAATGGATGTAATGGTGAGTACATCTTTGATTGACATGTATGCCAAATGTGGTGCAATTGATACTGCTTGGAAGGTATTCAACGGGATGGATTGCAGGAATGCGGCCGCGTGGAATGCCACTTTAAATGGGCTGGCAATGCATGGAAAGGGTAGTCTGGTATTGGAAATGCTAGATGAGATGGTGAAGGAGGTGAAACCCGACGATGTGACTCTGACGATTGCGCTAAGTGCTTGCAGCCACTCCGGCTTAGTTGATGAAGGTCGACTTATATTTTCAAATCTTGAAGGGAGATATGGGATAAGGCCTTCAATGGAGCACTATGCTTGTGTGGTGGATCTTTTGGGTAGGGCAGGACATTTGGAAGAAGCAAAGGGTATAGTGATGGGTATGCCAATGCAACCAAATGAGTTTGTGCTAGGATCACTTTTGGGGTCTTGTCATCTCCATCACAAATTGCATTTAGGGGAAAGAGTCATGCAAGAACTACTCCAGATATATCCAGAGAATGTAGAGTATCATGTTTTGCTATCCAATCTGTATATATCGGTGGGCAAGCCTGAGATGGCTCATTCTTTTAGAAAAGTTCTGAAAGTTAGGGGTATTAGAAAGGTGCCAGGGAGGAGTTGTGTCCATTTTGGTAGTAGACATGATCGCTTAGAACAAATTGGGCCAAGACTTGCCTCTCACTGATTTTGATTAGGACATATATAAGTACATCTTTGTGAGGCCTATGTTTTGATTCGTCGAAAGGTGCTTTGAAAAGGTTGAGGCTGATTCCTTTTTCCTACTTAGGTTTTCTGCCACAGATTAATGATATTATACGTGCTCTGTTCTGCTGGATCAACTGTTACTTTGGCCTCAAGTTGCTGTCCATGATACTAAACAGGAATGAGATTGGCAGAGTCAGTATGCCTTTCTGAACTTCACTGCAGATTTTTGAAAGCTCCAGATGCTAATTTGAACGGAAAATTTAGTCCAATTACTAGTTTGGTTGACTGAAATGAGATCTGCGGTTTCACAGCGATGAGTCTGGCTATTGATCAATAACGAGGGGGATGGCAATGAATCGTAAGATGCAGAAGATGGAAAGATAACCAATGGTAACATTGACGGATCTTTACGGCACAGATGAGAAATAAGCAAGCGAAACGGAAGTAATGCATGGTAGTCTGGCAGAGATGATTTGCAAGATCCATTCATAAAATGTGGCTGCTTCACAACCATACCCGGATGAATTTCGACCGATGATTCATGAATAACGAGATAATTGCCGAACACGGTGTCTCTCAGGAGAGAAAAAGTAAGCATGGTAGCTAGTTCTTCGTGTCCTGAAGTTGAGAAGGTGAAGACTGAGGACACTAATTCAGACATCAGAATGGTAAGGAACTGTATTCTTGGCTCTTGAAAGCAAAAGCTTAGTTAATCTCATGGAGATATAGTGAACAAAACTCTTTTCTTTTGGTTCCTACTGCATGCGATTAATGTAGTTTCATATGTTTTGTATCAAGATGTACTTCTACCTTTGTTCATGGCTTTATGGAAATGACAAAATTTAATTAGGAATTATAAGGGGTTCTTTTTGCGAAAGACAAAAGGGAAGGAAAAAACACACATTTGGCGTGTATGCACCTAAAATTTCCTCATCAATACGTGACAAAGAAATACCCTTCGAAACCACAATTAAGAAGAAACCCCCCATCTTTTCATTGGCATAACTGCAAGTCCCTTTGCTGATGTCTGTTCTTCCGGAGGGGTTGAGCCGTAACTCCAGAGGATCAGTAGCTGCCAGATGAATGTCTGGAACCTGTCAAAATAGTTAAGGGCGAGTTCTAGCCAAGAGCTTGTCCCGAGAAGATGCCTTGATAGATAAGATGATACGTTTCAGGAATGTGCCTTTGTCTTGGGGACAAAACCTTATATGTGTAATTTGTTTGGCTGACATTGGTCTCCTACTTTAGGGACAGCCTTTTGGTAGGAAGGGTCTAGGAAGACCTTTATATACTATTACCCTTCCCTTCCCTAAAGCCATGATCTTTGTCCATTCTTTCCCTAAATTAACAAAAAATGTGTATTTTTTTACTTGACAAAATTCCGATAACAATTTTATCAATTTTAATAAATTTACATTACATATAACAAATGGCATTTTCACGTTCACGTATGATTTATATTAAGCAAAAAAAATTTCCTGAACATCAGAATAACAAATTAACTCGTAAATATTAAGTACATTTTCGTCCAATAATTATTAAACATTTATTCCACTAAGTACAATCCTCTACAATTGTAATAATTTGTTTTTTTCATTTCTTTATTTTTTCAATATAATTCTTTCCATTTCTACCTATAATTATACAATCCGTTTATATATAGAAATGTGAAATTCAGGGGCACAATATGAAATTTCGCAAATGATCAAGGGCTTCTAAGCTAAACAACCCTGCTATCAAAACCAGGCGGCCTGGGCACTCTGTTCTGCAGTCAGAGACGCGACCTCCAAAGGCAAGTTGCCAACAATGGTTATAAATAAATAAACAAAATAGTGAATCATGTAGAAGAAGACGAATGCTGCTTTCCCCCATAAATCAAGGCTGATGCAGAGCAATTTTTCACAAGATCACTGCTCAATTTTGCCGGTACATTCCGCTCTTTTTTTCCTGATCTTTAGACGTGTTTCTTCAGTGTTGACTTTTTTTTTCTTTTCTTTCCCACATTGGTATGACGATTTCATGATAAGTTTGTGATTGTGATGTGATCTGATTGAATCCCATTCCAAGATTTCTGTGGATGCGATGAGCCCATTTGTATTTTTCTCCTTTCGATGGGGAATTGAGATTTTTTTTTTGTTTTTCTTGATAAAAAAGTCCCGGTATTTCGTGAAAATTGGCCTTTAAGTATCTTTTTCGCTGGCAATATGATTATGGTCTGCAGAATTAAATGTAGTTTCATTGTTTTGGATGTACATTTTTGTACGTTTTGGCTTTTGTTTATGTGCATATATACATGTCTTTTTTCATGTATCTTGCATGGTTTTATTGACAGGATTTTTTTTTCTTGCAATCTGTCCCTGGTTTTACCATGATTATCAGCTTTTAGGAAGCCATAGATTGCGTCTCGTTCCGAGATGATGACTTTGCATGTTTTTATGCTGGAAGTAGTGACCATCTAGGCAGGTATATTTTACTTATGGTTACCTTTATTTTGATGATAGGTGCTAGAAGGTTTAACAGTTGAATGAATTCACAATTCTAGATATACTAGGATGGTTCCATGGTCCTTGCATTTGATTTAAGCATTGAAGAGGGTGGAAATTTCTCTCTTGTTGTATGATTGTGTTTAACATTTGGAGATCAGTTGTTACTTAGGTTCTTGACATCCTTCGTGTTATCACAATTATGCTACCTCCATGACAAAATTGATGTATGTTAACAGTGTTTACTTTCATGTTATGAAGATGTGGATGCGTAGAAGTTTGTTTGGTACGATCCTTTAGTTGCTTACCACATCTAGTTCGAGCCTTAGTACTTGACTAATGACTTTGTACACTATTACAAGTTTGTAAGAGCACCTTTTTTTTTTTAACCTCCTTTCCGATGCTTTTGTGCAGTTTGAAGCATGGATCCACCGGCAACTGGTGATGAAACCAAACCCGAAGATCTGGAAGAAGCAAAAGAGGGAGCCCCCCTGTTCCATTGTGATCTCCTTGACACGGAAATAGTTCACAAGATAGCAGCAGGTTTGCTTCCTGGATTAGCCTCTGCCTGTGTTGACAACACAACAGGTGGTCTCTTTAAGACCCCTGCAGCAGTGGCTGTTGATATAAGAACAGAAATGGTGGACTATCTGTCTCAAAGAAGTGAAAATTTTGTGGCAGAATCTGTGGTTCTTCAAGGTGGTCCAGATGCTGTAGTGTCCGACAACCCTTATGATATTATCTTAGATTTTGTTGATGATTTTGTAACTTCAAAGAGAAACTTTTTTAGCCGGGTATCCGGATGGCTGCTGAGTGAAAGGAGAGAAGACAGGATAGATGATTTTGTCCAAGAAATGGAGTTAAATGGGTTTTGGTTGATTGATAGGAGGGAATCAGTTTCAAAGACTCTGGTCAAGAATGTTGATGTCAAAAACATATATCACTGCGATAAGAAATTTAAGTTTCAAGAAGAGCTTGAAGACCACTATTCCAATTGCAGTTTCAGGATTATGGATTGCTTGAATGAGGGGTGTAATACCAGATTTAGTGCAGGTCAATTGGATATTCACGATTCAACTTGTCCTTTCAAAATTCTTCCTTGTGATCAGAAATGCTCAGAAATGCTCATGAGACGTGATATGGACCGGCATTGTATAACCGTATGTCCAATGAAACTTACAAAATGTCCCTTTTTCCCAGTAGGTTGTCAATCCCTTATCCATCAGGCTGCAATTGATCAACACCGTTCGGAGCATCTTCCTTCTCATTTGCTCTACGTTATCCAACCAAATCATAGAGAAGCATCAATCGAAGATTTAAAGAAAAGGGTAGATCAACTGCAAAAGGTGAGTCCAAGGTTTGAAAATCAATTGATTTTGTTTCTCTTTTCTTTGGGTAAGTGACTGTAAAATTTTGAGTTATTCTGAAATAGGCATGTCAGAAGTGTATCGTGCAAATACTTCATGCTGCCAACCACCTGGTGGAATCGGTGTCCTTTTTAATTTGTTTCTGCTATACCTGTTTAGTGAATGATAAGATATATTTAGAAGCTCTTGACATCTTTGCGCCACTAGTATTCAAGTAAAGTTAAATGAATCAACTCAAAATTGTTTTCCTATTACTTTCTGGCAGTGATATTTCTGGTAAGTAAGTTCTTTGTCCTTCTAAAGAGCTCCAAGCCTTGTCTGGATTATCAGCTAGTGAGTTTTTTTTCTTATTGCTATGAGAAGTCATGGGTTTGTCAGCAACAGATGAATTTGCTTCCTTTACTGCCTTGTTGTATTTAACTTGATTATCCTCATTTTTATTCTACAGTAAAATGTCATGATTTCTGCTTTTCTTTGCATACCAGTTATCGTCTATTAACCGATTAGTGGCAGCTCGTGATGCAAGAAATTTAGCTTATCTAATAAAGGCTACTGAAGCAAAGCTTGGGCCCATAGAGATCACTGTAAAGAAAAATGAAGGTGATGCAGGTGGAGAAACCAATGATTCAAAAGAGGGAAAAACCGGTTCATCTGCAAAGGAGGGAGAAACAAATGACACAAAGGAGGAAAAAACCGGTTCATCTCCAAAGGAGGGAGAAACAAATGACACAAAGGAGGGAAAAACTGGTTTGTCTTCAGAAAATGAGGGAGAAAGGAATGATGCAAAGGAGGAAAGAGCTAGTTTGTCTCCGAAAAGGGAGGGAGAAACTAATGACAGAAAGGATGAAGAAACTAATGACAGAAAGGATGAAGAAACTAATGACAGAAAGGAGGAAGAAACTGGTTTGTCTCCAAAAGAGGAGGATTCTCTGAAGCCATCTAGTGGCAAGGAAGAAATCCAAGACTCATCTGCTGAACATATTCAAAGTTGGGACTCGTCACCCCAAAAGTTCTCGACATCATCTTTAGAACAGGAAGAGAACCGAAATTTACCAGATAAAAAGGAACAGTTGGCTGAATTGGCACATGACGAAGAGAAGTCCCAAGAATCACCCCTGGAAAGTAAGATTTCCACCGAATTGACTGTCGAAAAAGAAACAGAAGAAGAAGATGAAACCACTCTGAAAAAAGAAGTGCATGCCGAGTCATCTCCTAAGGGACAGGAGAGCAATTAACCATCACATTATAAGTAAGAAGAAGAGTGTACATGAAATTTACAGTCATTTGTAGAAGAAATGGTCCTGTGTGAGCTAGACCTTGACTAAGGAGCAAAGTGATGCTTTATTTTAAGTTTGATTGTTCAGACAGACTGTAACCTCTTGAAACTAATATCAGATCAAGCAATTTTGCATGTGAATCATGGAAATCACTATAAACGAACTTACATTTTTGTTTTTTTCCTTCTGAATAAAATTTCTTTTTGGAAATCTTTTAAGTAAAATTTGTTAGTTGAATTGGTCATTATTTGCTCATTCTCTTTTCTGCTGCAGTGCTACCATTTTTGGGTTCGAAAATGTTGCATGAAGTGTTACATTTTACCAGCCAAATAGTGATTTACACGATGAAAAAACTCAAAAAAAAAATTCATGGTGACTGGTGTGACAGCAAAAGATTATTGAATACTTAATATTAAAATTATTTAACGATTATTATTTGTAAGAGTGTTTTGAAATTTTTTTCACTGAGTCAATTTATGGGTGCAAATATCCACAATAATAGGAAGAACATCCGCATTTGATGAGCTTTGTCACTCCAATAGGTTCGTTTCTTCGCATTTCTCTCCATCTCTTTGCAGAATCGCACTCTTAACGCTCAACAGCTGTTTGATTTTTTATCCCTGTGAACTTTACTTCTACTATGGGAAAGTAAAGGAAGAAAAAAAGTCTCCAAGGTTGAGCTTCCATTGTTGTGATTCTGTCTAGGTTACCCTTGAAGGTGCTCTTAAGGTTTATGTGGGTTTGTAAATTGCGGGATGTTACACTCCCACATTCGGTGGTAAAACTTGTAAGCTAGAATGGATTGCCTTCTATTCTATAGATGATGAACTTTCTGCGGTAAAACTTCCTACTCCGGTTGGTGAAGTTCCATTTAGCTATGTTGGGTTTCCTTCTGTTTCTCAAGTTGTAAGAAACATGAGGACTAACAACTTAAGTCACAGGGCCGGCAGTAACTTTGAATCAGTTAACCTGTTTACTCTCTCTGGTCCTCTTGTGTTTGTGGGAAGTTTAGGTACCAAAAAATTGGCTGAATCTTTTGTTGTATTTTACTTTTTATGGATAACATCTTGATTCCATTTTCCTTTTGGTGTTTCTTATCTTAGCAGGTGTTTTTGGTGTATTAGCATGTAGCAGTATGAGCCCAACTGAGGATGAATCATTAGCACTTTTGAAGGCAATGAAGTTGCTCTGTGCAGAAGATGGAATCAAGTAGGTAGCTTACTGCTACATATAATGATTATTATCTACTTTGGAAAGATATTCTGTTTGAAGTATACGTGTTCGAACTTTGAAGTGCTTTCTTTTGTTGGGGGTGCAAATTATCTAGTAACTAAAAGTAACAGGTTTATGTACTGCTTCTCAAGAAAGAAAGAGTTCAATCATCAAATTATTTTGCAAGCAACTAATCTTTACATGTTAGATTTACAAAATGTATACTTACATAATACGTTTTTCTTATTTTAATTTTTCTTATTATTTTTTTTTAATATTCTGGGAATCGGGCCAAATCAGTGGAATTTTGAAAGAGTGAAGTTAAGAGCAAAAAATACACTTATTCCTTATCAGTGGGATTTTGTTATTATTGATAGAGTTAAACAAAAGGGAGAATGAATAGGAATGATTCCTGTTGTTAGTGTTTAGTATATAATTATCAGATCTTGAAAATATATAGTTATATCTTCTCATTTTTGCATATTAGCTGAGTTGAAGACAAGACATGTTGATAGCTAAACATATAAAGCCAAAAGAAGCACTGATAATAAATATCACTAATTCCCCCGTTTGAGCACACTTTCAACTCTGTTCCTCTGTTGATGGATAGCTAACAGGCCAACTTTTGCTATGGATATTCATACAACCATAGCTACAGAATTGAGCATACAGATTGCAATTGCAATGGAAAGCAATGTGTCATATTACACGCAGCTCACTGCACTACCATAACTTCAGATTACATGCTAGCTACTTCTCTTAACTCTATAACATTCAATAGCAAAGATGCTTTCTGACCTTTCAAAATATGATTAGTGCATTTTACCGCTGGTTCCAGTGCTTCAACGATGATTACACTATTTCCTCTGATAACCTACCGAGGGTACATGAACTAATTAAAATGCCAAGAAATTTACCTCCACCATATGAGAAACAAATAATTACTTTTTAAAATTTATGAGAGACTATTGAATTGATTAATTCTAAGTTTTTGAATTTAAATTATTACTTTTAGAGTTACGTTCCAATGACCCCTTGTTGTTTTCAAAAGCATACCAGAAATCCCATTGTGTTTTAAAAGCTACCAAGAATCCCCTTGTGGTTTTTGAAGTGTTACACAAAACCCCTTTGTATTTTTGAAAACTAGAACGAACAGACAATGAAAAGTATATAGAAACCCTTCTTATTTTAAAAGTGTCAGGACGTTCTTGGTAATTTTTCAATACCACATAGGGGTTCAGGTTCTAGATAGTTTTTAAAACAAAAGAGAGTTTTTCATATGCTTTTAAAACCACAGGGGTTTCTTATTAGTTTTTTTTACAGGGGGTTATTGGTGCATGTCTAAAACTACATAGGGGTTCTTGTTCATTTAATTAGGGGCATGTTAATTGCAAGATCCATTTTACTAAACACAATACACTTTTTAAAATTTTAAGTGGTGAAAAGACAAATATACCATTGAAAGTTTCTAACTTTATAAACTAAAAAAAACCAACTTTTTAACTCAGGGAAAATTGCCTGGCCTGGGCGATTTTCTCTGAGAAAATCGCCGTCCTGTGGCGATTTTTCCAGAGAAAATCGCCATAGGACGGCGTTTTTTTCAGGTTTTCCCGGTATAGTTTTTCCGGCGAAAATTTACCCAACTTTTTAACTCAGGGGAAAATCGCCTGGCCTGGGCGATTTTTCCAGAGTCCTGTGGCGATTTTCCCAGAAAAAATCGCCCCAAGACAGCCTTTTTTTTAGGTTTTCCCGGTTATTCGTCGGAAAATTGTTTTTCTGGCGAACGACCACTGAATTTACCCTAAAATTATCACTACGCAGCCGGAAAACGCGTCATAAACACTAATACATCCCTAAACACAGCCGAAAAACGCGTCATAAACACTAATAATTCAATTTTACTGCATAAAGGTAGAAGAGAATGGAGGGGCAAAAATGTAAATTCATGTCTAAAATTTTTAAAAAGTGTCCTACGTTTAGTAAATGGTGTCGTGTAAATAACAATTCCGTTTAATTATTATTTCCTTTGGTCTTGTCTTATTACAGTTGTCTCATCCCAATTTTGATTTAAGATTCCGTCTCATTTAAGGATAAATTTGCACACTTGGTCATTTCCTTCATTTAGTTGCCTAGTCACTCCTCTCGTCCCACCCAAATTTTGATTTTCGTCTCAGTTTTCCTTTACCAATTGCTCATTGAATATCTAGGGCATTGATGATTATCAAAAATAAATTACTTCTTCCGAATTGAATTGCATTTGGTAGTGCCGAGGAGATTCTGATGACCAACTGAAAGGGTATTTCTGCGAGCCAGAACAAAGTAAAATAGGTTTCTTTCTTTGCATTTCTTTCTCTTTGCTTTTCTTCCTCTTTGCAAAACCATACTTCCAACAGCTATTTGATTTTCTTGATTAATATTGTATTGAATCTGGATTTCGTGAAGTGGAGAAGATTTATATTTGGTTGATTTTCCCTATCTGTGAACTTTATTCATTGTTTCATCTAGAACAGTTATATTTATGGAGGTACAATAAACATAAGTTTAAAATTAGTCACAGTTATGTTAAGAGCTGAATAGAATACTGATCCTTGGCTAGAGCTAGTGACTTTAATCTTGTCACTTTTTCTGTGTGAGGGGAGGAAAAAAAACAAAGTTGACCTGGGGTTTTAATATCACTGTGAGGAGTAGACTTAAAAAGGTTCGTTTCTTTCTCCTCGCAGAATAGCACTCTGGACTGCAGTTTGATTTTTTTCCTCTGTGAACTTTTGTACAAATAAACACTACATAGGAAAGATGGGAAAGCAAAGGAAGAAAAGGGTCTCCAAGGTTCAGCTTCCAGAGGATATCATTTTTTGAGATACTGTGTAGGTTACCCGTGAAGGCTCTCTTACGATTTAAGTGCGTTTCCAAATTATGGAAATCTCTCATATCCAACCCTAACTTCATTCTCTCCACCACTGGAAGAGAACGAACACTTGTGTTCTGTTTGGTCATGAGTAGTGCAAGAGTGGAGCCGTTCTGTTTTTATTCAGTAGATGATGATCTTTCAGTCGTGAAGCTTCCTGATCCGATTGGTGAAGTTCCTTCTGCTTATGTTAAGATTAAATTCTTCGGTACTTGTAATGGCTTGATACTCTTTTGTGCTAACCGACTCATGTATCTATGGAATCCATCAACAAGACACTGTAGAGAGTTGTCTCAACTTAGTGATCTGGTAAGTAGATTCCAACCTAGACAGGCTTACGGAATGGGCTCTGGACTGTGGTTTGATAAATCCTCCAATGACTACAAAATATCCTAGTGAATACTTCTCCGGCTCAATACAATGATAATATAAGGTTAGGTAAATCGGTGTATGTTGCTAGCTTAAGCAAGAGGGAAATCTGGAGGGACATTAGTTTTCCTTATATAAAACCCTTCTGTGATGATAATGGTGTGACATCAATCTCAGGGGTTTTAGTAGGCGGCCATTTACATTGGATAGTGGAGGAGGAGATTGGTCGTGCACAGTTGATTGTCTATTTTGATGAGGAGATGAACCAGTCCAAAGAGTTGCCAATGCCAGATGAACCTGAACTTGATGATGGAAGTTTTGCCGCCTACTACGGACTTGCTGTTTTAAATGGATGCCTTTGCATGTCTAGACTTGTCAGGGGTAATGAAAGATATATGTGGCCTTATGATGATGATAATGATCTCTTAGTTATGAGATAATATGGCGTAAAACATTCCTGGACTAAATTGTGCACCATAAAAGGACTTTTAGTGCCCCTTCACACAAGAATTTCAAGTAACCTTGTTTTGGTTTTGTTACGAGTTATATATAGAATGCTAGCTGTGTATATTTAGATATATACAATCAAGAATAATTAATTGTCTAATTATGTATAGTGATCCTTGTGATTAGTTCCTACCTAAAATAAGAGCACCCAAACATGTATATTTGTATACGATATGTTAATGAGAAGAATATCATTCAGAAACCTAGTTACCGTGTATTTAGATAACATGGTATCAAAGCCATAAACATTTTCTTTTCGTGGCTCGCTTTGGCTTGTGTTAGTAGTGGATTTAGTCTCTGTTTCCACTCAATTAGTGGTGCTGTGGCAGCACCGTTTAGTCCCGGTTGTGGTGTAGCTGCTGGATCTGGTCTCCGTCCGTCGGTTCATCACCGCTCTGCGAGGTTTCTGCAGAACCGCCGGTGATTGTTCACCGTTCGTACCCTCAGATCGTCACCGTTGCCTCTGCAGTTCTTCTGGTCTCGCCAGTAGCCTTTAGGTCTGCTTTCTCTGTACACTCTGACCAGGTTTAATTCTCAGCTTTTGCGATTCGATTTCGTTCATATTTGGAGGCTTTATTTGCCTGGGTTTTGGTGCGGTTCTGTTCTGGTAGGATTGAGTGACTGTTGTGTTAGAGCTGGTAGTTTTACTTTAGGCGATTGATTTGAATTGGTTTGGGTTGTTGTTGGCTGTTTTTGGACTGTGGGTAAATTTTGTTTAAACCTTGAGCTGTTGCTAGTAATTTATTTTGGGTTGGGCTTCTCAAATATTTGATTTCAATTGGTCTGGGCTGCTGCAAGTTGATTTAATTTAGATTGGGCTGTTAGAACCTGTTATCTGCTATTCAGATTTTAGCTATTCACATTTAGCTAAGTGTGACGGACCAAAAGGCAGTCGTCGTATCTGACATGGTTCCGGTGATGTCAAAAATCACCGACCATAAATTGAGTACTACCAATTATCGTGAGTGGCGTCACACCATTGAGTTATATTTGCTTAGTATTTCTATGGACTCTCACTTGACCGATGATCCTCCTAGTGATGAATCCAAGAACTTGCCTTGGCTGCAAGAAGATGCTCGCTTGTATTTACAAATCCGCAACTTCATCAACAGTGAAGTCATTGGTATGATTAGTCACTGTAAGACAGTGAAAACCCTGATGGCGTATTTGGAGTTCATGTATTCAGGGAAGGGTAATCTTAGTCGTATTTATGATGTGTGTCAAACATTTTACAAGCCTAATAGAGGTGATAAGTCTCTCACTGGTTATTTCATGGAGTTCAAGAAGACCTATGAGGTACTCAATATTTTACTTCCTCTCAGTACTGATGTGACCATTCAACAGACTCAGCGAGAACAAATGGCGGTCATGAGTTTTATTGCCAGGCTTTCCCTTGAGTTTGAAACCGTTAAATCTCAGATTATCTCAGACTCAAAGATTTCTTCCCTTGAAGACGCTTTCACTCGGATTCTTCGTACATTGACTTCTGCCCCTGCACAAATAGTTCAGGCTAACAGTGCCCTCTTCAGCCTTTTGATGCTGTGGCGGTGGTCAACTATCAATCTTTTGTAATTCTGGCTAGACTAGGAATTTACATTTGTCCTGAATTTCTGAATAGGGAGATGTGTGAATTACTATACATAGAGTGCATGTTTGGGGAATTGCTGCATAACTTGTGCCAAGCCAGATAAAGACTGTTTTGAATGTGGAAAAAAAAAAAAAACTTGCATATGAATGATTGGTTCTGAATCTGTGGTGTGAGTAAAATCAAAAGGAGGAATTGAGGCAGAATTGTTGTGTCATGTTGAGTCAGTCTTGAGTCAATTTTTCTAGTGTCTTTCGAGTCTTCTTGTTTTTTTTCTCAAGTCTAGAGTAATAATATGTGTGTTCATGTGAAATGCTTGTGGTTGAATCGGCTATCTGTTGAGCTAAACTGTTAAATAAAGGACATTGATCTAATTCTTCACTTCATGCTTGAGGGTAAGCATTATTCAAGTATGGGGATGTGATCGGCACCTTTTAGTTGCCTAATTTTAGAGTCTTATCCCTCAGATTGGACGGGCTTTTGCCTAGGTATTGCATGGTTATTTGCAAGTTAAGAAGTTATTAATGGAAGTAGAAAAGAAGGCAATATGGAGCTAAATACATAGATCAATTGGGCGACTAGAAGGAGGACACTTGAGGAGCGTTATTACTGCGACTTGGCAGTAATTCAGCTGTACCTAGAGAAAGCAACCACAGAATTTTGGTTTATTCCAGAACCATCTAGAAGGAGGATCCAAAAGGAATATTCTGTCCAGCAATCAAATGAGAAGTAGAACTCATCTCAAAGTGTGAAATTCGAGTTTGAATGAGATAAGTTTGGTTGTTGTTTTCTTGGATAAGGGAGCTGGAATTTATCTCTGATTGGACTTCCTATTTTGTAGCTCTCAGTATGCTTATAAAGCTCTACCTCTACGTTGAGTGGGAGAGGATTTCAGAGTTGAGTTTTGAGAAGGCAATTTGCTGTGATACATTACTCTTTAAATCGCTTTCAGTAGTTGAATTCCGTAGAGAACACTTAGTTTATTTCCGTTATGTTCGTATTTTTCTGCAACTGCCCGTAAGGCGGTCTACTATTTGGGGAAACGGAAGGGTGACTTCCGCAACAATTTCAGCATTAATTCAGTATTTTCTTCTATCTCTCTTTTATTCTTGCTATGTCGCACTTTATAATTATCTATTTTTTCATTCAAAGCATGAGTAGCTAAGTTATTAATTCCGGTATTATGTAAGATATTCGAATCCATGCATGTATGAAATCGAATTAACATTGCGTCTAATTGGCTTTATTCTATTCTATCTTGTGAATCCATTTAATTGCTAAGTAGGTATTAAGTTTGATCACCTTAGTACTGAATTGGTGATTGTTATCAAATAACAAGGCTGCAGACTAGGTAGTTCCGGATAGATCAGCGTTTACCTTTAGTGGTTACGGCTAATAAAGAATAAACAATGTTAGATTCCTTAATTCTTAAAAGCTCTTTCGGGCAGTGATCTTTGCAAGGGACTCCACGGAGGATCACCGAATTACCTAAGGGATTGGGTACGTTTGAGGGACCCCACGGTACCTAGAACTAACCGGTGTAGATTAAATTAGACCACAAGGTGTTTATGATTGCATGCATGCGAGAAGAATTACTTGCATAATACTGGAGTGCTTTTATAAATTGTTGATTTCGTGATTTGTTAAGTTTTCTCAGTAGTTATAATTTGAATCCACTTTAAGGCCTCTGAGAGGCACCAAAGGTGACGACTTGTCAAAAGTGTGTGTTTTATTGCATTAATCTGGAATTAGAAGTGATTTCTCCTTCTCTGTGAATCAATCCTGTGGTTTCCTATACTATTTGTAGTTAGTAATTTGCAGGTATAAAAACAGTGATTTTTACTGTATTTGGTACGACACGACAAAGTCGCTTATCATTGATCTACTGTCCGAAACAGGAAAATTGGGGGCTAAACCATATACTGCCCCAATGGTTCCTAATGTGCATCTTACAAAAGAGGGTGAATTGTTTGATGATCCGGAGAGACATAGACGTTTGGTTGGAAAATTGAATTATCTCACGGTGACTCGGCTAGATATTGCATACTCAGTTAGTGTGGTTAGTCAGTTTATGTCATCTCCGACCATTGATCACTGGAAGGCAGTGGCACAGATTTTGTGTTATTTGAAAGGACGTGGGATTTTATATGGGAATTATGGTCACACGAGAATTGAATGTTTTTCAGATGCTGATTGGGCAGTATTGAGAATGGATAGGCGACCGTTCACCACAGGGTATTGTGTCTTTTTTGGAGGTAATTTGGTGTCTTGGAGAAGCAAGAAACAAAAGGTTGTGTTACTCTCAAGTGCAGAATCTGAATACAAGGCTATGAACAAGTCAGTATGTGAGATAATGTAGATATATCAGCTTCACAACGAAGTGGGTTTAGAAGTCTGTATGCCAGCTAAATTGTGGTGTGATAACCAAGTTGCAATGCACATAATCTCTAATCCAGCCTTTCATGAACGAACGAAACACATTGAGATTGATTGTCATTTCGTTCGTGAAAAGATTCAACAGGGTTTAATCTCTACTGGATATGTAAAAACTGGAGAATAGCTAGGAGATATCTTCACAAAGGCTCTAAATGGAGTAAGGGTTGATTACCTCTGTAACAAGCTATGCATGATTAATATCTATGCTATAGCTTGAGGGGGAGTGTTACGAGTTATATATAGAATGCTAGCTGTGTATATTTAGAAGGATAATTGATTGTCTAATTATGTATAGTGATCCTTGTGATTAGTTCCTACCTAAAATAGGAGCACCCAAACATGTATATATGTATACGATATGTTAATGAGAAGAATATCATTCAGAAACCTAATTACCGTGTACTCAGATAACAGGTGTCATTGCAATTCTATATGGGCACCCATAATTTAGAAAATAACTACTTTAGGAATATTATAAGCCAACGAGTTTCTGGAAAGGACTCCTCTCTCAAAAGGACCAAGGATGACGTTAACTTTAAACCAATGAGACAAGTCGTTGGCGCAGGTCCTGTTATGTACGTGGAAAGTTTGGCATAAGTTGATTTGATATAGCAAGCTGAAGAAAGTTTGGCATCCGCTAATGGGAGTTAAGGTGCTCAAAAATTGGCTGGATCTTTTGTTGTATTGTGCTTTTATTGATATTATTGTAGTTTCTTTTTTCTTTTCTAGTGATTGTTATCTTTATTTTCTCTTTTAGTGATTGTTATCTTGATGTATGAAAGTTACTGGGTGTTCTGGTGTATTAGCAGAGTACCAACTGAGGATGAATCTTTATCACATTATTTGTTGGGTTATCAAGGATGAACTTCTTATTATTTTGCTAGGATATGTACGGGAAATGGAATCAAGTATGCACCGTTAATAGTTCATTTGCCTTGTAAAGCAGCTAGGAATTTTACTTACTGCTGCATATGATGATTATTGTATCTACCTTGGAAAGATATTCTATCTGAAGTATTTGTGTTCGAACTTCAAAATGCTTTCTTTTGTTTGAGGTGTAAATTATCCCATAACTAAAAGCAGCAACAAGAGACACAAAAATGTCTATCATGAAATTATTTTGCAAGCAACTAATTATTGGTGGGTAACATAAGACAACTTAACTATGAAATATAGAAAGTGTAAATATTACCTCTTCTGATTATGTGATTGAATATATATTGTTGTATCTTCTCATTTTTGCACATTAGCAGAGTTGAAGACAAGATATAAAGCTAAAAGAAGCTCAGATAATTATCACTAATTCCCCCCTTTTTGCACATTAAAGTGTTTCTGTGGAAGTCTTGTCTGGGCATATTACCAACAAAACAAAATCTGATAAAGAAAATTGGACTTGAAGCCACTTTATGTTGTAGGTGTGGAAGAATGGAGGATACATAAACATTTATTTTTTGAGTGTCATAAAATTAAGGATATATGGCTTAAGTGTCATGAGGTGGTGTTTCATTTTACAGAAGCTATTGATTTTAATGACTGGTTTTGGCCCTTCTTATTGAAATGTGATGATAGGAGTGTGGAAGAAATATCAAAACAGTTAGAGCAGAACCTAATAAGATCAAGAGTGTAGTTGTGGACTATATTAATGAGTTTAGGAGTTGTAGCACAGTTGATACATTAAATTGTGTTGTGCAAAGATCCTCTTGGACTGACACAACTCAGTTATTTTGAAAATAAACACTGATCCTCCATTAAAAAACGTTGTGGCAGGAATAGATTTGTTGCAGTGATGGCTGAACGTGTGGAGAGTGTTGTTGATGCTGATGATGCGGAGAGTATGCTTCCATTAACAGGGTATTTCAAGTTGCATAGTGGAAGGTGATTGAAGGAAGTTGTTGTGTGAGTTTGATTTTATTAAAGTTGTGTCCTGTTAAACTTAGTGCTAATGGAGTTGCTCATGTACTATCTAAACTAGCTATGAAGCTTAAGTCTGGTGCCATTCGGTATGACTAGTTTCCTTCTGATGTACTGTTGGCTGCTATGGCTGATTAGTAAGAATAAATTTGCTACTGTTTTTTCTTTTTGCAACAAAAATTGCACTCCCAACTCTTGTTCCAGTGTGATTCAAGGGTAAACTGATGACTGACTGCTTTTTGATTGTTCAGAGGAAGATAACTAGGAATTGTTGTTTCCTAGTAACTGAATTTCAAGCGGTTGATTTAATATGCTCCTTACTCCTAATGGAAGTCTTAAATGTCTACTAGTGGCTTTCTCTCTTTAATAATACAGGAGAGAGCTTCTGACATCTCTGAACAGTAAGTTCTGGTGTCTACATTAACCTCCACATATTTTTTAGTTCGGTTTGCTAAAGATCAGTACCGTAACAATAATCCTTTGCTAAAGAGAGCGTATGAGATTTTTTTTTTTTGAAAGCAAATAGGGTTACCATTCTTTAATCTTGTCTCACAGCATTTTCTGAACCTTTGAGTAAAGGAAAATGCTACATTTCTGAAGTTCAAAGATCAGTTAGCAAGTTTATCACTTCTGATCTTTAAATAAAAGAGCCGTTATAGGCTATCCCATCAGATCTGAGCAGAATATTTTCTTCAAGGGCAGAATGCCCTGATCTCTCAGTAGACCTGCAGACTTCAAATTTCGACAGAAAGGGCTTCAGATTCACACGAAATGAAGAGTTGTCAGGGGCACAACAAAATTGTCTACTCGGATTTCTACTTGATGATCGGTCCTTTAGTTTGGCCAGAATGCAGCAATTTGTGGCAGAAATTGAGGGGAGCAAGTCTCAGTTTTGACTAGAGGAGGTAAGTTTTTCATTTTACAAACCCAGACTGAAGAGCAACTACTGACTTTGCTGGAAAAAGGACCCTATTCAGTTTTGACAGTATTGGAAATCTCTGAGAAAAAAATCTGAAATGGTCAAATACTCAAGAGTGGTGAACAAATGTTGTGGATGGACTCTACAGAATCAGAGTTCTCAGACATGGAGGGTTCAGAAGTGGTACAACAATTGGATTTTGAGAGGAAAAAGCTAGCTAGCAAGAACAAGAGCACATCGCAGAGAAAAGTGAACTAGGGAAAAGGTACCGTGAGAGCTTGGGGGCGTTGGAAGGCTTAAATGGGAACAACTTGAAGGAGCTTGGGTTCGTGATAGTTATTTACTTAATCAATGAAAGGGTTGCAATCACAAAACACCCCCAAAGATAGCTAAAGGGGCCACACACATATCTAGTTTAATTTGTTCCACAAATCAGATCTTCTTCAGACAAATCACATTGATTTCAACTTCCTTAATACCTCATGTTATAATTAACATAAAAATAAATGCTCAACATATAAAACTACGTACTAGGAATTAATCAAGGGATATATCCAATGCCCTAATCAAATTGTCTGCATGTAATTTCCACTATTTTCACCGCCCTCGGGACAGTAAACTGAGCAAGAGGTTTGCTAGTAATATTATAATGAAGTACAAAACAAAGGCAAGAATAAATGTCTGCCTCATCCAATCCTCTTAATCCATTACAACATATTTGTAGTGGGAGCTTCCCTGTCCCACGTTGTATGAGCAGAATGGCACAGGCTAAAAGCGTTTCCGGTTCCAAGGAGCATTCACAAAGTTCCGGGGGAATGCTCGGCGATGATGCCGGTGCTGAAGAGATGGTGGAGATTGGCATTTCGGGAGTCAATGCTGGTGCCGGTCCCGGGCTTAGACAAGCTTCAGTGCCCGGACAGTCGTCGTAGTATCTGGAAAAATTAAAAAAGTTTCCCTGCAGAACTAAAACATTATTGAAGAGGAGGGTTAGGAGGAGAAACAGAGAATAATTTGTTTGGGAAACCATTTGAAATTGTAGTAGTGTCGAAGAAGAGAGATTGATCAGTGTCCAAATCAAGGTTGTTTTGATCCATATTTGGGGAGATTTAATTGGAGAGTCAAACTAATTAAGGTGGAACGCAAAAAAATGCAAGGAGTTTAATTTGATGCCTCTTATTATCACCTAAAAGTTAGGGAAGCCTGAGATTTTGCAGGAGGAGTTAGTGCTACACCTGAGGGTCGGTGATGCCTTACATATGCGGCAAACACATGAATGAAATAAATAAGAAATATGACATGGATAACATTTTTTAGCGTAAGAATCCATAGCCTACTATTTCTCTTTCTTATTTATTTCTTGACTCTCTGGCTTACTCCATCCGTCCCCAAAATAAGTGGCCACTGTGTGATTCTCACCTTGTTTTATCCCTAGAGTTTTATCCACCTTGTGAATGATTATGCCATTCTGAGACATAGTTTATGTGAGGCACAACATTAGGCAAATGATTTCCGGCTGGGCATGCACAATTTTTTCCAGTGCAAATCAGATGGGGTGTTACAGTTAATAAACACAGATTATCTTAGCTTAAGAGGTACATAGATTGTATAGAAGTACAAGAATACCAAGTATATTCTGTCTCATGTACATATAATGAATGTACAAAGTGAAGGTCAGGAAGCATCTTGGTATTCAATGTTATAGAGTTCAGAGATGTAGGGGAGCATAATTGAATTTTGTGGTCAAACTGGCGAATTCGTGATAATTATCAGTGCTTCTTTTATATATTTAGCTATCAACATTTCTTGTCTTCAACTCTGCTAATGTGCAAAAATGAGAAGATATAACTATGGCATCTGTTATTGACGGAGCAAATTTTATTTTATCTTACTAAAATGCCATTTACTCTTTCTCACTCAGCCCTCCAGATTTTTCAGTTTTTTTACTGCTTTGAAAATTTCTATTTCTCCTCCTCCTTTACCCTCCTACAAATTCGATGCTTCTTTTACAGTTTCTCTTCAACTAGAGAAGACTGAACTGAACCGGCTGTCCTCTTTCACCACCACTGCCGCCTACTCCTATAAAAATCTCTATTACTCCATCTCCTCATACTGTAAGCATTTCACAGCAACGGTACAGTTCTCTTTTTTGAGATGCCCAGCCCCAATAAGTGAACAAGAATTTTCCTCATGATATTTGGGATTTCATTATTGTTATAGTTCTTCTATTTCCATCATGATCAATGTTCTTTGTTTTCATAAGAATTGTGGGTGAATTTAGTACCTCATTCAAGCTTCTGGTTTTTTAGCTTGATGGGGATGAAGTCCAACAATGTCAATGAAGAATACATGGAATCCTTGAGGACCAATTCTTTCACCGAAATTTGATGGAAGCCTTGAGGACTAATTATTTCAATGTTGAAATTTGCAGCAAAATCAAAAGCAAGTGGGGGAATAGAGAGTATCAACAAAATATATGCATCACATTTTCCGTCTCTCAAGGCTCGCAAGATCCCAGCCAATCAACTCTAACATATATCTCCTCAAAGGCACTGTTCAGTTATTTATATTCTAGGGGCACCATATAACTTGAGAATTGAAGATCTTCTACACATATGAAGCACAAACAAACTAGTCTTCATATATAAACAACAACAATTGCAAAGAAATTAATGGAGTTATTTTGATGAAACCATGGAGCATCGATCTGATTCTTTTGCGTCCTTTAACCGATGAGGGATGCAGATAGGTTACTTCCATCAATGACAAAAGCTCTAAAAGAAAAAAATTTCACAACCAAAAGAGGACTTTGGTGTGCAGTTTTGGATGAGCAGTGCAACATCGAAACGGTAAGGAAGCAGTAAAAAATTGAAAAGATGGGAGGATAAGTGACAATGAGGAGTTGAAATAATAAATGGCTTTAGGGAGGAAGATAAAATATTGCGCTGTATGCTAATATTTTCTCTGGCAATAACATTTGCCTATATAACTATATATTTTCAAGATCTGATAATTATATACCAAACACTAAAAACAGGAATCATTCCTCTTCATTCTCCCTATTATTTACCTCTATTAACTCTTAACCAAATCCCACCGATCAGGAAAAAGTGTAGTTTTGCTCTTCACTTCATTCTTACAAATTTTGACTGATTTGGCCAATTCACAGAAATTAAAAGAAAAAAAACTAATTGTGAATATATACATTATCAAAAGCTAATAGGGGAAACTGCTAATATGATAGCTGCTAGCAAAATAATATCATGATTGAACTCTTTCTGTTTGAAGAAGCATAACGCAAGCCTATTGCTTTTAGTTACTAGATAATTTGCACCACCAACAAAAGAAAGCACTTCAAAGTTCGAACTCATATACTTCAAATAGAATATCTTTCCAAATCAGATATAAGAATCATTACATGTAGCAAGACTAAAATTCCAAGCTGCTTTACAAGAGAAATCAACCAGTAAGGATGCCTACTTGATTCCATCTTCTGCTCAGAGAAACTTCATTGCCATCAAAAGTGCATAGGATTCCATTTGCAGTGCATTGAAGAGAAAATCCTAACTCTTTCTCCCAGCAAAACAATGATTCATCCTCAGTTGAGCTCATACTGCCACATGCAAATACACAAGAAACACCCAAGTAAGATAAGAAACACAAGGAGGAAAATGGAATCAAGATATTATCTATGAAAGCACAATACAAAAAAAGCTTCAGCCAAATTTTCAATACCTAAGCTCCCAATAGATGATGCCAAACTTTCCTGAGCTTGCTAAACCAAATCAACTGAGGCCAAGCTTTCCACATACCCAAGAGGACCAGAGATAAGGACCAGTTCAACTGGTTGAAACAGGTCAACTGATTCAAAGTTACTGCTGGCCCTGTTTCTCAAGTTGTTACTCCTTCCGTCTCTCAAGTTACAAGTCCTCAAAGGCGGATCCTTCAAACACAGTGGTTGGCCTTTAATCCTCCCTATGCATTTCTTCTTTTCGAAGTCCCAAGCAAACAAAAAGTGAAACTTTGAAACCAAAGCAAGATTACTGGAAATTCTAGCGGGAACGGACACTAAAACTCCTTCTATGGTGCACAATTTAGTCCAAGAATGTTTTACACCATATTCTCTCATAATTAGGACATCATTATAACGAGGTGAACCTCTAGACATGCAAAGACATCCATTTAACACACCAAGTCCAAAATAGAATGCACTACGTCCATCATCAAACACAGCTTCATCTGGCATTGGAAATTCTCTGAACTCGTTCATCCCCTCATCAAAATAGACAATCACTTGTGCAACACTTATCTCCTTCGTCACTATCCAATGTAAATGCCCGTTCACCAAAATCCCTGAGGTTGATGTTGCAGAAAATTTGGTATGGTTGGGTAATTTATAAGGGAAAGTAATGTTCATCCAGTTTTCCCCCTTCTTTAAGCTAGCAACACAAACAAATTTATCTAACCTTCCCCCACCAGAATGATCTGCATAACCCGCCGGCAGAGTATTCACAACTACTATTTTGTAATCATCAGAGCATTTATCAAAGCACAATCCAGACGCTATTCCACACGAGCCTCTAGGTTGGAATCTATCTACCAGACCATTGTGTTGGGACAATTCTCGACAGCATCTTGTTAATGGGTTCCATAGACACAGGCGTTTATCAGCAAAAAAAAGTACCAACCCATTACAAATGCCGAGGAAGTGAAACCCAGCATAGCTAAATGGAACTTCACCAACCGGAGTAGGCAGTTTAACCGCAGAAAGTTCATCATCTAAAGAATATAATGTTAAATCCTGTAATTGATGGATCACATATGTTATTAGTTTTATTACTATAAGAGTTACTAATTAATTTATTGTGCTTTAGATTAATTACTAAGATAACAATTAAGTCTTATAAATTAGGGCCTGTTCTTTACAAGTTCTGAGAACTGGGTTTGAGTTTTAGGTAGAGACTAAATGGGTTGAGACCGAAAACAAAGAAACGTCGTTCTCAACCCTAAACCACAACACAAATTCCACCACCACCCGGTCCGCCCCGCCGCCGCCTCACCGCCTCCGCCGCAGCCGCGTCGCCGCCACCGCCGGCGGCCCAAAACCTAAATCCCCAAAATCAAATTCTTCTTCTTCTTCTTCTTTTTTCTGTTTCAATCAAAAGACCGCCGAGCTTGAATTCCATATTTTCCCAAATTTGGGATTTGGGGATTCAAATTTAAAATCCACTCACAATTGGGTTTGTGAGTGATTGTGGAGGAGGAAGAGGAAGAAGTGCGAAGAAGAAGAAGAGGAAGAAGAAGAGGAAGAAGAGGAGGAGGAAGAAGAAGAAGAAGAAGAGGAGGAGGAAGAAGAAGAAGAGGAGGAGGAAGGGCCGGCGGCGCGAAGAAGAAGAAGACCGCCGGCGGGAAGAAGAGGAGGAAGGGCGGAAGAAGAAGAAGAAAAATGAGAAGAAGAAGAAGAAGAGGAGGAGGAGGAAGGGAAGAAGTGCGAAGAAGAAGAAGAGGGCAGCGGGAAGAAGAGGAGGAGGAAGAAGAAGAAGAAGAAGAAGAAGAAGAAGAAGAAGATGCGAGAAGGAGAAGAAGAAGAAGAAGAAGAAGATGCGAGAAGGAGAAGAAGAAGAAGAAGCTGGGAACCAAGAAGAAGAAGAGGAGGCCAGTGGCGGCGGCGGGAGGAGGAGGGCGGCGGCGGCAGTGGGAATTGGTGCAGAAACTGGGTTTCATTTTCACTTAAAAGAACATGGGGTTGGGTTTGATTTTTGGGTTGAGACCCAAAAAATGGCCAAACCCGGTTACAGGCCCTTAATGTTATTTTTTTCAATTAAATATTACCTTTGTCATAATAAATTAAGTATAATAAATAGCTCACTTAATGTGGGTTTTATCTCTTGATGGAAGAGATATATTACGGTTAACGAGGAAGGGTCCTTGCCTTACCTATATATATGTACGCCTGTGATTCCATCACATCAGTCGTCTTCAATTTGACGCATAGGTGAAAGGCCAGAAACACTTTTCTCTATATATTTTGGTTGCAGGATAGTAATACTTTCAAGTGAGAATTTTAAATCTTCTTCACGCAACAATGGCTGGAGGTAAGTCCTGGATTGATAATTCTAACATATAAACCAATCCGTTCAAGCTTACAATTCTTACCACCGAATGTGGGAGTGGAACAGCCCGCAATTGCTCGTTCTCTTCCCGTGGTGGAGAGGATGAAGTTGGGGTCGGATATGAGAGATTTCCACTGTTTGCACCCGCACATAAACCATAGGAGCACCTTCCCGGGCAACCTAGACAGAATCACAAGAATGATTTCTTCCGGAAGCTCAGCCATGGAGATTCCAATCGTTCCTGCAGTTTGAATTCGGAGGAAACGTTCACAGAGACAAAAAAATCAAACAGGCGAAGGGAGTGGATTCTGCAAAGAGATGGAAAGAAAGCGAAGAAAGGAACCAATTTTTAGTCTCTCCGATTCCCAGAAACAAAATCGAAAACGAAATGCGGCATTGGGACTATCTGAGTGACGAGATGAGTTGAGACCCGTGTTCAACCAATTATCTGATTTCGAAATTTGATTAAATAAGCGTACAAATTTACTTTAATTTTGACTAGTCAATTAAAAATTCTAATAGTTGATATACCATTTTCAAACAAAATTAAAATTTCATTATGTGTAGACACGTGTAAAAATAACATGACAAAAAAATAACTAATATTTTATGAAGATATTGAGGATAAAAGAAAAAAATCTGGCAAAGATTGACACAAACGGCTTAGTTACCCCCAAAAAAAGAACTAACTTGAGGACCATACTTATCACTATATTGAACTATTCGGCGTTCGGAAACACTTATGATAATTGGTACATTAAATCGAGTTCAGAAGTTACAAATTTCACAAACAAACTATCCATGAGTATTTAAAAAAAAAAAAAAAACAAACAAACAAACAACAAAGAAAACAAATATAATCACTCTCATGGGTATATACATGCCCGTGAAAGAAAACTACAAATGAAAATCACTCCATATTCTGCTGCCAAATTGTTTCATAGCACCAATCAACATGAACTACCACTATATTACCCAATTAGTGTGCATGAACCCTATGTTTGGGTTTCCAGGAGCTTCAAATCAGTTCAATTTTGTATCCAATTAAGATGGCCATTTGAATGGGTGGGCGATTATATTTTCAGTGTGGATGTATTGTGGGTGGAATGTGGACGATTGTACCAGAATTAATAGGATTGTAGATATGTAACCACCAGTAACCATCTTTGGCAATGACAGTCTCGATGATGATTGAAATAATAATATTGACGATGGCAAGGACAATCTCAGCACCATTGAATGCATCATCTTTTACTCTTTATTTAGTTCACTTCTTCTTGCTAAAACAAGGGCATAAGGTCCACTGAAACAAGTCGTTCAACCAGGAGACGCACAATTTATCGACTCCGCAACAAGGATTTAAATGATTAATTGGTTTTTTTAACTTGAACATTTCTTGCATGAGAATATGATGCAAGATGCACAAAATTTCAAGAAACTTTTATTTTCTTCCAAGAAATATATCCAGATTTAAGACAAGGAATAACAAATATTAAAATAAGAGCTTCGGTTCATAAAATTTGTGAAAAATGCCTGCTAATCCGTAGTCGGGGCGAATTATAGTGATTACATTCTTTCCCTTCAGGTTTGGATAAATTACAAAATCACCCCTCCTAATTTGGCTTTTTTTATTATTTACCTTGCATTCCAAATTCGAATTCATGACCTTAGGGTTATAACGTCCTCTCATTATCCACCACCCCAATCCCTCCTAGTTTAGTTAAATATCAAAAGTGTTGATCAAAGGGTGAATTACATCCCCCCAAATTTGAGTAAATGACAAAATTACCCTCTTAGTTTGTTTAATAACAAAATCTACCTTGATCGGTGGAAAATTGCATCCCCCCTTCAAGGTTTGGGTAAATTACAAAGTGATCCTTGAATTCGAAGTGAATTAAATTCAAAAAAAAATGAACACCACTAGACGAGAGAATTTAATAAGGAAATAATTGAAGGGCAAATACCAAATGTACAAATTTATCCTAACATAATACGAAACCTAAAATCAAAACTAGTCTTCTCCCGCTCTACAAGCTAGTGTGCATATTTTCAATATTTTTGGTTTTGGGGGTGTTCTTTCAGAAGTTTTGAAACTTGTTTTCAAAACAGGTTTAAGATAAATTTGTTTTCAAACTCATTCAAAAAAACATGATTTTCAAAAAATGGTTTTAAAAACATGTCTGACAAATTTTTATTATTATTTTTATTTTTATTGTGTTTTCAAAAACAAACATGTTCTCTTATCTCCTCCCTTTTCACCCGTTTCACCACCACCCGCCCCGCCGCCTCATCGTCACCACTACCGCCACCACCACAACCTTGTACACATTCCCCACTTCCACACTAGAAAAATTCACTGTCTCTTTAACAACATCAGAGGAACAAGTTCCCTTGTCCAAATCAAACGGAAGAAACTCGAAATACGCACCAGTTGGAAGCATCACATAGCTCTTCAGTTCTGGAGGTTGTGTGATGTCCATATATACAACCACAGAGCATTCCGATGCGAAATAATCCGATCCCAAAATAGGCAAATTCCCAACATAATATTTCAATTTTGCATAGTATTGCATCATACTTCCCGTTACAGTCTTTACATAACGAGCATTTGGCCAGAGTTTGGCTAAATATACCATCCCAACACTTTTCTTATAAATCGATTGGACAAATCGGGTTGAGGTCCGGGTGGAACCTTAAAAGCATAATCCCACATTGGAGGATGGGTAGTAAGCTATGAACTGGGAAATCATTATCAAGATCTTCACAGAGTTGGTTCCATTTAGCCTCCAAGAGCACAAATGCTCTGATCAGCCCGGTGGTGTACGGCGCTCGAATCCTGTCGACTGAGTTGCGGTTTTGGGGTGAAGAAGATGGCAGATTCTTCCTCATTGTTGTCGGCTGCGCTTCTTCTGGTTTTTAAGGATTGTCAACGTTTCTTCTGGTTTTCATCGTGGTGGTTGGTGGAGGTAGATGGATGGTGAAGGAAATATGTGGGTGGCGAAGGAAGATAGATGGGGAAGGAAATAAGTGGATTGCTGAATGATCTGTACGTTTTAGGTGTTTTATTTTAGCACTTGTTATGACAGTTTTCACGGGTTTTTGCCCAAGATTTTAATGTTTATTTGCAGTTTTAGAGATCGGGCCTAAGAAGAAAAGAAAGTGTAAAAAGTGAAAGAATTGGAGTAGACAAGTCAAGGCCTAAAAAGCCCACATGATTTGTGGGCTAAACCATGAAGGAAGCCACATGAAGCCCCGGCCGATAATAAATTCGAGAAAGCAAAGTCAATTGGAATCAAGTCCAAAATCCAATTGGAGTCTCAATTAATTATCCAATCCAATTGGATTCCATATTTGCTGCACCCGAAATCAAATGCAAGTGGGCCAATTCCAATTGGAATTTAATCCAATCCAATTGGAATTTAATCCAATCAGTTGAATGAAGTCCGTGGGCATGCGCAGGGTTGATGCGGAGAAGCTTAAAAGGGAAGCAATGAAGTTTTGGGCAATTACCAATCCAAGAAGGAATTAAAGAGAGAAGTTGAGAGTTACCAAAATTGAAGAGACTCCATGTGCTTAATTAATTCTCTTTCCAAGTAGAAGAAAGTTTCCTTATTCCATTAGGAGATAGGTTAATTGTTGATTTGTATCCCTATATATATGGGATTATTACAGCTTTTTTAGATACAAGCTTTTAGATACAAGCTTTTAGAGATAAGTTTTTAGATAGAAGTTTTCTAGATAAGTTTTATAGAATAGTTTCTTAGTTTACAAATAATTCTCGCGCAAGATACAGTTTCGCGTTAGTATAGTTTTCCTCTGTTTTTCTCTGTTCTGTTCTGTTTTGCTCTTTTTCGATCGCAACTTTGGATTTTCCCGACGGGCAGTCTACCGTTTGGCCAAACCGGCGGTTGTCAGATCGCGACTTCTTAAATTCCAGTACAGTATTCCCTTTTCTCTTTTAATGTCTTCTTTTATAATTATGTGTTTTTCGTGTTTTATCATGAGTAGCTAATTTATTAGTTCTGGTATTATGTAAGAAGCCATAATCCATGCATGTATGAAACCCAGGAATTAATCTAAGGTCTAATGAATTATGTTTCTAAATTGCCTATGTTTATATGTCAATTACTAAGATTCTATTAAGCCTGATCAACTTAGTTTAATCTGGTAGAGTCAGTGAGTGGCACAACTACCGGCCGAGTAGTACAGGATTAATTGGGTAATAATTTCTAATGCATCGTCAGTAGGAATTATTAGTTTCAGGTTCTTCTAGTTCTTAATGCTTCTATTTGTTAATTAATAAGGTTTGCGGGGACTCGCAGTCTGTTAGTTAACGTAGTTAGAGAATAATTCCTTTGCGGGGACTCGCGGGGGATTATCTAGAATCTATGGGAGAATTGGGATTATTTGCGGGGACTCGCGGTAATACTATAACTGAAACGGCATAAGTAATTAGACAAGTTAAGAGGTTTATGATTGCACGCATGAGATTAATGTGGATTTACATAATACCGGAATTTTCTCTCATTAATTGATTTCTGTTTACGTCTTTTATTTAATTATTAGTTTAATTATTATTTTGCTAAATTTAAGTGACAACTCTAAGGTCTCTTAGAAGACACAAAG
The DNA here is from genome assembly GCA_016801395.1 of Leptodermis oblonga. NCBI lineage: Eukaryota > Viridiplantae > Streptophyta > Magnoliopsida > Gentianales > Rubiaceae > Leptodermis > Leptodermis oblonga. The sequence continues at coordinate 9,598,927 of CM028760.1, read as the reverse complement.
GTGACTACTAGTCATAGTTTGGTTTTATTTGTATGTTAAATTGGAATTAGAATTAAATTGCCGTCTCTGTGGATCGACCATGTCTACTACTGTGCTATATTTTCTTAGCATCTTAATTGCAGGTTTTAAGCAGTACTTTTACTGTATTTGGTAAACCCACGACAAGTCCTATCACTGAAGAATTTTTTTGGGTTTAAAAATTGGGTTTCAAAACAGGGTTGTGAAACCTTGTTTTGGTTTTGAAACCCAAAACAAAACCGAAACAGGTTTGAAAACAATGAAAAGAACACCCCTTTTATTTTTTTGTTTATACCTAAATTCTATTAATTTTTTTTAGTATTATGTTTTACTTTTCACGTTTTCATTTCTAAAGTATATACTTTATTATAAAAATTTGTCTTACTTTAAGAAATTAAAAGAAATACTTATATTCGTTGTGTGTTGTGTGTAGTCTAATAATGCAAGAATAATTTTCAATTGAGGGCTCATATCTTATGTCTAAAACTCCAAAAAAAAATGCATATATATATATATATATATATATTATTTATTATATTTACTTAAAGTTTAAGTTTTCCTTTTTCTTCCTTTTTCATTAGCTCCTATTGCTTTTCTACTTATTTTTAGAAATTTTAGTCTTCTTTTTCTTTCCCATATTTCCTTTTTATTTTTAGTAATATTAAATTTCAATTTTCTAATATTTTATTTTTTTCTTTCCATTTTATTTAATTTTATAATTATTAACATTATTTATTTTCTCATTTTCACCTATATTTTTTCCATTAATTTGTATGTTTCTTTTTTTTTCCTCAAAATTGATTTAAACCAAAAAATAATTTAAAATATATAGAAACTAATACTACTATACATAGAAAAATTTTCTTATGGAAAAGTTTAAATACCATTATAATTTATATATGATATTTTACATTATTAAAAGAAATTAGGGTTGCTTTTTATAAGGTTTAATTGCTTTAAACTACCATGTGTTTGTGTAGAGCAAGTGAGCTTTAAAAAAAAAGACGATAGAGAGTTCAAAAGAGTTGAGAGCAATAACGTGGAAATATTATAATTTGAGTGCAAAAGAAATGTTGACTGCGATTGAAAGTAAAAGTGAGGTTCTCTTGAAGTCACTCATACATTGCTTAAGTGAAAAAAGTTCATATCCACTAACTCTCAAGCCGATTTTCTATCGAGCAACAATGTTTAGTCTGTTTTGCAGGAATGTTGAACTGTTTGGATTGGAATGATAGTTATTTGGCAATATCATTGGTAGTTCCAAGAATTTTCAGTAATGGAACAACAACTAGTCAAAGACGTACCAAATCAAGTGGAGTGATGGGTATATTATGATTTCGTTTGATTTATCTTCAAAATGGCGTAGATTTGAGGACAAATTTTCTTTCAATGCGATTCGGTCTAGGCACCCTGATGTGACACAAAATATCCGGTGTTGGATGCTCCGGTTGGCCCAACGGAAGTTTTGAATATTCAGGCCCAAGGTAGGGATTTCCTGCTGAAACAAGTAGCAACCAAGCTTGGATCTGGGCTTCCTTAGCTCGGATCGGCGTGGATGAGAATGTATAGTTCGGATCTACTTGAAGAGTGCTCAGTCACCAGAAACAAACAGTAAAACAAGCGGGGCTATCCCCCCTGTTCAACTCCGACGATCAAGTCAGTAAAGATGAAAGTGATAAACAGTATTGACCAAGAGCTTAAACCTAAAGAAGATTGCGTACCTCAGTTAGTCTTATGACTTAGTATTTATAGCCATACTTTGATATGTCCGTTGCACTATGATGATTTGTACTTCCAACTGCTCTCCCCTTTTTACGATGATTTTTACGCTCCTGCCTATCATGGCTTGACTTTGGACTCATTTTCCATCATTGCTCTGTGTATTTCCTGCATGTATTCAAAATAGGCTCCTGATCCTCTAATGATTTCAATGTTATCGTTATTCCGACCTAACTTTCCCAAGCCCGGTTTTTATGATGTCAATAAGAAAATCATGTAGGACTGACCTAAGCTTGCAACCGACCTAAGCATGTTTCTTTGGCTCGGTTTTTAGGGAGCTTTACGACCTAAGTTTGGATTTGAAATTTCTTTCTTACTGTTTATATATTCCTTCTTCGATTAGGCCAGGCCCAATGAAGACTTATTTTTATGCACACCAACAAGTCCCCCCAGTATTGTATTTTACTGAGCTAAAACATGATACTTTTTTTTTTTTTTTTTTCCCTTTCAAACTCACCCTTACTGCCACCCAGAGAATAACTAAGGCATTGACTTAGGTATTCACTATGTATTTAACTAACCCATGCCAATTCCGACCTTAAGAGTTTCTTTTCTGACCCAAGCAAGCATAAAATGCAAACAATCTCGACTCCAGTTTATTAAAGGTGTTCAAGCTATTTCGATCCAAGAAAACTTAATTTCACCAAGGTAAACTGACCTATCGACTATCATAACTACAAAAGACAAAGCATAATAACTTGACCAAACTAAAAAATATAAATAGCTGACCGACTTAAAGAAAATATCTTATAAAACGTGTACCTTTGCAATCTGACCCAACGAATTTGAATTTGAGATACCTTGAGATGGGACGTGAAAAGACACGTTCAGCACTTTTCGATGCTTCCGATACAACTTCCCATGCTTATCCGATTCTCGAGACGGCTTTTATTGCCAACTGTTGCGCTCTTTTTACCTCCGCTTCCAGAATTTTCTGTCAGTTGAAAGAAAGTAATAAAACTCCAAGCCCCTTTCAGTTTTGTTTTCACGCCTTCATACAACTTTAACTCGTCTCTTTCTCTCATTCTGCTTGCTGTTGCTGTTTGCTATGTTGCCGATTCCGCCGCCGCTCTACGTGACCTTAACAGCTCCGCCGCTCCTTCATCCCTGCCTTTAAGCAATACATGGCTGACGAAAGAAACTCCGGTACTACCGTGCCCTCTCAAAACCCGGCTTCAGGTTAGTCAGTTCCTCTTTCTTTGTCTAGTTATTTAAAATGCCATGACTACTGTAATTGAATTGCCGGTTAGGATCAGTTTTCCGGCAAACATTATGCATAACTCCTTTTTCTGGTGCTATTTTCGTAGATTATTTTGTGTTCTGTTAAGTAGTGGTTTATATCTAAATGTGAAATCCTCCAATTTTTCAAAATTGTGAAATTATACCATATTCTGCAGCTATTGTAAATACGGCCGCCACCTCTAATAGATTTTACCCAGATGAAATAGCTTTGGAACTAACCCTAGAAGACTTAGAAACCCTAAAATTTGCCCATTATTTTGACCTGGCTATCCCGATCCGACTACCCACACCCGAAGAAAGAATAAATAGTACCGCTAACGGTTGGGTCAGTGTATATGAACATCATATTAGATTTGGGCTTAGAGTCCCGATCCCACCTTTTATTGCCGAGCTATGTGATTACCTGGAGATCGGCGTTAGCCAGTTTGTTCCTAATTCCCTTAGATTTTTTATCAGTTTTTTGTGTGTATGTTCCGGGGCCAAAATCCGACCCTCTGTAGATTTATTGTTTCAATATTATACTATTTGCCAATATCCCTATGAGCCGGGTTGGGTTCATTTGTAAAGTCGAAAAAAGGGACCTATCTTATATCCGATACCCCAGACATGATAAAAAAACTGGAAAACACGATTTTTTATGGTAAAGGCTGAAGAAGTTAACCTTCCTTACCGATGGATGGGATTCACCGTGCCATCAGATCAAGTCCGAGCTGCATCTGACCCCGTAGTGCATTTTCAGTATAAGAAATTAAATTCTTATACTGATACACAAAAATACTCAGCAAAAGATCCTTCCGAGGGTCTTCTGGTCTGGGCCGGTCTAAGCAAAGCCCCCAATGTTGAAAAAGAAAGTAATAATTTGCCTTTGAACTTTACCTATGTGCTTGATGTCTTTCAGATCAGTTTTCCTTATGTCTTTATGTTTAACTTTGCAGGCAGTTTCAGTGGTTATGGTCGGAAGAGAAAATCAAGCCGGCAGGCGGCGAAGACCTCAGGACCGATCCAAAGGCTGCCTGCCGAAATTGATCTGACCCAAGAAGGAAACGACCCTTCTACCGATGCCTTGATTCCTCGCGCTCCAAAGAAGAACAGGCCAACTTCTTCGGAAATTCAGGCGGCCAAAAATGCCAAGGCCCCTCAATCGTTGACAGATCCGACCTTTGGAGCCGAAATACCCAGCTCGGATGAATTGCTGGGGCCTTTGGACTCTTCAACCAAGGAGAGGATGATCATCACGAAGGATATCAAGGAAAGACCGGCGCCCCCTAGCTCGGCCCATCTATCAGCCTCACTTATCAGGGCCTCAACTTGAAGATGTTAGGCCCGATACCGAGATAGTAAATGACTCCCATGGCTCCTTCACGGAGATCATTGAGGTGAGCAACGAGATGCGGCAAAGCATCGAACAGCTGACAAAGCAAGAAGCCTTTTTGGCTTCACATCTTAAACGGGTAAATTCCTGAACTCTTAACTTGTCTCCTGAAATATGTGAACACTTGTGCGATATCCCATAAGGCTCATAGTTGTGTTTTGCAGGTCTGTATAAATTTGGAGCCACGGCCAAGAGGACTGCGGCTTTGGACATCCTATCCTAAAGCCGAAGAGATAGAGGACCTGAAGATGAAGCTTGGGGTCGAATCCAGCAAAGTGACCGACCTCCAGGCCAAAAATACCGAGTTATATAAAGAAAACCAAGAGCTCGGTACTAAGGCCAGCCAGTTGGATACCAAATCACAGGGCTTAGAGGCGGAGGTGGAGGAACTAAAGAAGGAGAAATCCGATCTGGGGAAGGAGATTGCCGACCTAAAAGAGAAGAAGGCCAACCTGCGGAGAACATTGGAGGAAGAAAAGAAAAATTCTGCAGAGTTGCTGAGCCCGGCGGAGGTGGAAGTAGCGCGTCAAGCTGCCGTGAGAGGTTTCAAAGAGGGGCCTCTGCTGGATCTGATGAACCGCCGGTTTATGGAGCTGATCCAGTGCGGCTATACCATATGCTGGGATGAGTTTAAAGGCCCTAGGTCGGTGGACGGCCTTCCTGAGGATTCCTTGGCTCACACTTCCTTGCTAGCTCAGGATCGGGATCCCTTCGACCTGATAGACGAGGTCAAACAGGAGTGTCGTGATACCGGCATTCCTTTGCCAAAGAATGTGGAAAAAGAAGAAGAACCTGTGGCCAACCCAAATAGGGCAGCCGATGAAGAAGTGACCTCCCAAGCTCCTCCGTCCTAACTCTGTGTTGTATTTACTTTAAACAATTTTGTCTTTTCTGAGTACTTTACTTGAGCAATTTTCTATTGGGCCGGCAAATGGATTTTTCGGCATAACTTTTTTGAATGAATGATTTAACATTTCCCGTCATGATCTTGACTCCAACTTACTTAGAGATAGTATTTTTTCAAGTGTGTTGCGTTCCAAGCTCGTGGAACCAACTGTCCTTGTGAATCTTCTAACACATGGCTGCCAGCAGGTCGTGCTTCTATCACCTGGTAGGGTCCCTCCCAATTAGATACCAATTTTCCTTGATCTTGCGGCTTGCTGATAGCCCGGTTTCGCAAAACCAAGTCTCCTGGTACAAAGGCTCGATGTTTGACCCAGGCATCATAGTGTTGTCGAACCAAATTCTTGTAATATAGTTGGTGTACGTAGGTTGTGTCCCGAGCTTCCTCCACCAAGTCTAAGCTAAGCTCCAAGTTTTTTTTATTCTAGTCCCTTTCGAAGTGCATGACTCGGGGTGCACTACTTTGTACTTCCGGAGGTATGACGGCATTGACCCCAAAGGCTAACTCAAAAGAAGTCTTTCCCGTAGCAGATTTAGGTGTGGTTCGATGACACCACAATACATGAGGTAACTGCTCCACCCAATTCTTGCCATTATCTTCTAGCCTGGTTTTTAATCCATGCAACAAAGTCCGATTAGTGAGTTCTACTTGCCCATTTGCTGGGGGATGAGCCACAGACACGAAACGTTGAGTTATACCTAGCTTTGTACACAAGGCTGTAAATTCCTTGGATTCAAACTGAGTCCCATGATCCGAGATAGCCGAATTAGGTACGCTAAATCGACAAATGACTTGCCTCCATAAAAATTGAGCTACAGTTTGCCCGGTAATATTCGTCAATGCCTTGGCCTCCACCCATTTTGTGAAGTAATCTATGGCCACAACCAGATACTGACAAGAGCCGATCTTAGAAAATGGACCCATAAGATCTATCCTCCATTCCGCGAAAGGCCAAGGTGCAATTATCCCGGTAAAACTGGACGCTGGCAACCTATGCATTGGTACGTTATGTTGACAACTGAAACAATGCCGGACATACTCGACCGCTTCCTGAAATAACCGAGGCCAACAAAACCCAGTCCCAATCACTTTTTTTGCCGAATTTCAAACCTCGATATGGGACCCACAATCCCTTGGTGTATCTCCTTCTAGACCCAAATATTTTAGTAAGGGCATCAAAAATCCCCTTTTGTATAGATCATCCCCGACTATCTGATAATGTTCGGCCTTTCTTCGTATTCGCTGTGCCTCCTTTCGTGAGTCTGGCAAGGTACCGTTTTGTAAATACTGCCACATGGGAAATCGCCAATCTTGACCTTCACATATGGACAAAATTGCTGGCTCGGCCATACTCCTAGTCTGCACTTCTTCTACTAGAACACTTTTAGTTAGATGAGAGAAAATCGAAGACGCCAATTTGGACAAAGCATCTGCATTTGTGTTTTTGCTCCGTGGAACTCGCTCTATAGCCCATTTTGGGAAAAAATGCAGCTGTTGTTGTACCAATGCCAAATACTCCTCCATTTGTCGATCTTTGGCCTTATCCTTCCCCAAAATTTGTTTAACGACCAACTGGGAGTTTGAACAAATTTTCAAATTTCGGACCCCAAGTTTTTGAGCTAATTTTAGGCTAGCTAACATGGCTTTGTATTCCGCCTCATTATTGGTGGCTGTGAAATAGAACCATAAAGCATAGGTGTGAACTTCCCCGGTAGGGCTGGTGAGGATGATCGTGACACCCGACCCGGACTGACTGGAAGCACCATCTACGTGGAGTGTCCATGAATCATCGCTTTTGCCACGGTTAAAAGAAGGTCGGTTTCCTATGATGGACTAGGCGTGTCCTCCTGGATATCTAATACCCTTTCCGCTATGAAATATGCTAACACCTGACCTTTGATTGCGGTACGAGGCATGAAGGTGATATCGTACTCCCCCAGCTCAATGGCCCATTTGGTGAGACGACTTGAAACTCCTGCTTTTCGCAAGATGGCCTTCAGGGGTGCATCGGTATAAACAGTGACTCCGTGGGCGTCAAAGTAAGGTCGGAGACTCCGTGTAGAATGAACTAGAGCCAGGACTAACTTTTCCAAGCTGGAATAGTTTTTTCTAGATCCTGTAAAACTTTGCTAACAAAATAGATAGGTCTTTGAACTCGGTTATCTTCTCGAAGCAAAACCGAGCTAATTACAGATTCAGTGGTAACTATATACATATACAATTGTTCCCCAGGAATTGGCATGGTTAAAGATGGTAAAGAAGCTAGGTACATCTTTAATTGTTCGAAAGCTACTTGGCATTCTGAAGTCCACACTAATTTATCTGATTTTTTCAAAATGCTAAAAAATGGTAAAACTCGCTCTGCCGACAGAGCTAAAAACCGATTTAAGGCTGCTAATCTACCCGTTAATTGTTGTACCTCATGAATTGACCTAGAATGGTGCATTTGTAGGACAACCTCTACTTTTTTGGGATTAACAGAAATACCACCTTCAGAAACCATGTAACCTAAGAATTACCCGAAGTAGCCCCAAAAATGCATTTTTTAGGATTTAATCTTAATTTGTACTAGACCAAAGTTTCAAGCGTCTCACGTAAATCAAGCAAATAAGCAGATTCATCCGTACTTTTAACAAGCAAATCATTAACATATGCTTCCATGTTCTGACCTAGTTGTTTTTTTAAAGATTTTATTTACTAGTTGAAAAATAGCTCCAGCATTTTTCAAACCAAAAGGCATAGTAATAAAGGGCCTGTTCTTTATCTTTGGTTTCAAACTAAGTTTGAAAACAAGTTTTGAAAAACAGTTTTATAATGTAAAAAGTGTATTGAAAATATAAAAAGTAGATGCTGAATAGTAAAAAGTTGTATTAAAAATGATGAAATATGATTAAAATATATTAAATTTACTGTTGAAACCAAAACCGTTTTCAAAATGAAACAAAAAGAACAGGCCCAAAGCAATAAGTACCTTTATCCGTGATAAAGGATGTTTTTTCCTCGTCTTCTTTAGCCATGAATATCTGGTGATAGCCCTTGTATGCATCCAAATAATTGAGAAAGCGAAACCCAGCTATGGCATCGACCAGTATGTTAATTAAGGGCAAGGGGAACCAATTTTTGGGGCAGGCCTTGTTTAGGTCGGTAAAGTCGATGCACATGCGCCAGGAGCCGTCTGGCTTGGGAACTAATACAGGATTAGCTAACCACTCAGGATAATCTACTTCTCGAATGATACGTACCTCCAACAAAGCGTTGACTTCAATCTCTATGTATTTACTGCGTTCTCCTCCAAGATTACGCTTTCGTTGACGAACTGGCCTATGACTGGCATCAATAGATAACCTGTGTTCAATGATATTTCGAGAAATGCCAAGCATGTCTTCCGGCCCCCAAGCAAAAACTTTCGCAAACTCACGCAACAGGTTAAGTAAATCATGTTGTAACTGAGGAGATAAATCGGCCCCTACCTTGATTACCTTGTTTGGGTCGGCAGCTAAAGGAACCGCTTTAACTTCAGCCCCGGCCTCAATGAACCGATCTGAGCGACCTGCTAGGTCAGTGATGTCAATAGTGTGGGAAGTATTGCACTCAAGGGTAGCTAGTGGAACCCGGGGCGCAAGGGTTGGTGTGACCACTGAAGCAACTTGCGATTTGGAATCTAATGGAACCTGTTCTCTTAGAGAAGTTGTGTAACATTTCTTGGCCTGTGTGACATCACAACGAAGAGAAGCCACACCATCCATGGTAGGAAATTTTAAAAGCATATGCATAGTAGAAGCAATGGCCTGAAATTGATTTAGTCCAGGCTGATCCAGATACACATTATAAGGTGATGGCTCATCAATGACCACAAAATCTATGGTTTCTGTTCGTTTTAGCTGGCCAGTTATCAAGGTAACCGATATAATTAATTGTCTCAAAGGAATAACATGGTGGTTGCCAAAGCTAATTAAAGGTGTACGCACTAAATTTAAACGAGCCTTATGCAATTGGCATCCTGCTAATACCTTTGTAGTAATTATATTACTAGAACTACCAGTGTCTAATAATGTCCTTCGTACTTGATAATTAGAAATATAACAGCCGATAACCAGTGGATCATCACAATTACAGACAAGAAATGATCACTGTCATCAAAGGTAATAACCGAGGCCATATGGTCTGCTTTGCGCTTACCTAGGATGCTTTCCCTTTGACGATATACATGTTTTCTCTGACGATTAGAGTCACCCTGGGTCGGTCCTCTAGCTATGGTATTTACGACTCCAGCTATGGTTATGTCGGCATCAGCTCCTATGTTTGAGGCCCGTGGATTGGGCTGAGAACACTCCCGAGTGAAATGGCCAGGCTCCCCACACCGGTAACATCCTATAGGTCATTCCCAACCCACTTGAATGTTAGGTTTGGGCAAAGAAGCCACTTGTGTATATTGAGGTAACTTTCCAGCTTGGATAAGTTTGGCTATTTCTGCAGCTAAATCTCTACAATCATTAGTATTATGGGCAATATGCTTATGATAATTATAATACCTGTTGGGGTTGAGTTGATTTGTGGGGCCCGTAAAGGGACGAGCTGGAGGCAGCAACCCTTGATGTTGAACGGCCGCATATATCTCTGCCCGTGGCACTGAAAAGGGCTCGACTACCTACAAAGCATTAACACCAACCCCAGCCTTTGGACCGGTGTTATTAGCACCTGCAAAGTTCGTCTTCTTCCCTCCTCCGAGGGTAGGGATTGGGGAAGAAGCTTTTCTCTTACCGTAAACATCAAAGAGACCTCTCTCCCGTTCCTGTTTAATTGCTGCGGCATCCTCAATTATAGCAAAATTAATAGCAGTAACCATCATTTCAAAGTAAGAAGGTGGGGGTCTAATAACTAACTCAGTAGCTAGGGGTCCCGCCCATAGCCCATTAATAAATGATCCCATTATAATGCTATTATCCTTCTCATGGCATTGCCTAGACTCTACATTAAATCGATCTATATAGGCCTGCAACCCCTCCCTCATCCTCTGAGTTATATTCATTAAAGAAGAAAGAGGCTTAGATAATATTTTGTTACCCATTAAATTAGCTAAAAACAAATCACCAAATTGATCCAAAGAATGAATAGAATTACGTGACAGAGTACAATACCAATTAATAGCCTGACCTTTGAGGGTAAGATGAAATGTCATGTAGCGGTTGGCATCAGATAAATTAGCAGCATCCATGACACTCATGCATTGCATCCAATGAGTCGTTGGATTAGCAGTACCATCATATTTATCAACTTTACCTAAACCTTTGTAACCCAGTGGAAATGGAGCTGTTTGAATTTCCCAGCCAAATGGATGAGAAACGCGAGAGGTGGGCCCGACCCTTCCCAGTTGAGCGTATCCAGATCCAGGTAAGACTGATTGACCGGGCTGGGTATATCCCATTTGACCTAACGGATATCCCCCCATTCCAGGATAAGTAGGCAACGACCCCCCAATTGCAAATTTCCCTTTGCTAGCCCCGATATAATAGCTCGGATTGAGTAAGGGAGAATACCTGAGAAGGGGTTGTATAGCCGATTTGTGCCTACACCATAATGCTGAAACTGGGCCATACTTGGCTGGGCTATAGATCCGGGATATCCTAATTGATTGACTTCGGGACCGAGGTGACCAAACTGACCCAACTGCTGACCTAGACCAGACTAACCTATCTGACCCAACTGCGAACCTACCCAATTGCTGTCCTAACATAGGGAAAGGTAGACCTGACATGAAAGGGTAAGTATTGGGCTGAGCAGTAGGAGCCGTGAAAGGAGCCGGGAATGTGGGAGTGACCTGGGTATGGGCTAAGATAGTGTAGACAGGAAGAGCGGTAGAAAGAGTAGGGAGACCAGTAACATAATTAGACTCTGAAAAAGGATGAGCTCCCCCAAGGCAAGGAGGGCATCCAGAAACAACCCCAGATTGGGGGGGTAAACTGGAGACCAAAACAACAGATGGATCGGCCATTGGATTGAACAAAGTTCCTAGTAAAGGAACAGAAGGAACAACCTGTGAAACAAGAGGATTCTCAATATTAACAACATCTGGGATAGTGGTTGTAACGCTAGAAACAGGGAGCCCTAAACTAGAAGTAGAGGTAACCAAAGGGCCAGGGTTAATCAAGTGAAACAATTATGGAAACAAACGATAAAATTTTTCTTTTTCAGCTTGCTCTTGCTGAGGGGTAAGGGACACAACGGTGGAAGATGCAATAGCGGTCGTGGTGGCTGGTGGAGTGTTTGTGGTAGAAACTACAGCAGCGGCTGGAACAATCATGGTTGCAACGGCAGAAGCAGCTGTAGTGATGGAAGAAGAAGCATCCACTCCCGAACGATCTTGTGTCATGATTTCAACAAATTTCTTTGAATATGAAGAAAATTTGATGAAATAACTTTGATCAAACGTTCCCCACAGACGGCGCCAGTTGATGTGACGCAAAATGTCTGGTGTTGGATGCTCCGGTTAGCCCAACGAAAGGCTTGAATATTCAGGCCCAAGGTAGGGATTTCTGGCTGAAACAAGTAGCAACCAATCTTGGATCTGGGCTTCCCTAACTCGGATCGGCGTGGATGAGAATGTATAGCTCGGATTTGCCTAAAGAGTGCTCAGTCACCGAAAACAAACAGTAAAACAAGCGGGGCTATCCCCCTTGTTCAACTCCGATGATCAAGTCAGTAAAGATGAAAGTGATAAACAATATTGACCAAGAGCTTAAGCGTAAAGAAGATTGCGTATCTCAGTTAGTCTTATGACTTAGTATTTATAGCCATACTTTGATATGTCCGTTGCACTATGATGATTTGTACTTCCAACTACTCTCCCCTTTTTAAGATGACTTTTACGCTCCTGTCTATCATGGCTTGACTTTGGACTCATTTTTCATCATTGCTCTATGTATTTCCTGCATGTATTCAAAATAGGCTCCTGGTCCTCTAATGATTTCAATGTTATCGTTATTCCGACCTAACTTTCCCAAACCTGATTTTTACTATGTCAATAAGAAAATCCTGTAGGACCGACCTAAGCTTGCAATCGACCTAAGCATGTTTCTTTGGCTCGGTTTTTAGGGAGCTTTCCGACCTAAGTTTGGATTTGAACATTTTATGTATCTTTTCTTTCTTACTGTTTATATATTCCTTCTTCGATTGGGCCAGGCTCAATGAAAACTTATTTTTATCCACACTACACCCGATCGTTTGCGCAAACAGATGATTTGTTCGAGTTGGAGTTATTGTTCACACAATCTCAATCAATATATTGCAACATGATCGACCTGTGACGACCCGAAATTTTGACCCGAATATAGAATTTAAAATCATGTAAAACAACTCGGAAAAAAAAAACAATAACATGTACAATTTTATTCTTGATAATAAATTTATTAACTCTAAGGACATGATCACATATACACATGTTAAATCATAAGGATATAAATAAAACCTCATATTTCATCAATTAATATACGTGTACAAATGGAGATGAAGCCAACAATCTGAAAATTTTAATTAAAAGAGTAATCTTTACCCTTGAAATTATTATATTGCCCTTATATCAAATCCTCTAATTTTTTTTAATGCTTGTGAATAAAGGATAAAATTGACCAAGGAAAATTAAGGAAATTCTCAGCTGATTCTAGAAGAATTCTACCATTTGTTTTAAACAGAGAACATCATTTTGTGTATATATATTTTTTTCTTAGTAGTTATAGGATGTGCAAACGAGAAGATAGAGTAAAAGAGCCGATCCAAGAAACAAAATATAATGGTCACACTAGCGGTGTTAACCTCGGTCAAGATGATAAAATGCTACCCACCATCATACTACAATAATAGTGTTTTAGGCTACGGTCTTGACCAAAAAACCTGTATTTAATGTAACCAATAAAACTCCATGCACGCATACTCATCATCCCTACTCCCTAGCTAATTGCCTACCACCACTACCTCAAACTAAAACATCCTACTTCTCTAACTCCCAACGCGAATGCTCTCTCAATTCACTCAAACATTTCCTCCCATTCTCCTGAGAAATCCATCAGCAACCTCTTTTCTCTCTCACATTCTTCCCACACACACCCCAACCACCCCCCCTCTCAAAAAAAAAAACTTAAAGAAGAGCTCAAGAAACTCAAGAAAAACTCCATCAGCCAAAAACAGAGCAGTCACAGAGATTGGCATGAATCTCTTTACTCCGCTCACCTCTGAATGTGATCAAGATGTCCATCAACTCCTATTTGAGTTTAGATTCATCTCCAACAATTTTTACAATTTTTGGATTTTTCTAGAGAAAGTTATAGCCACAAAACTGAAGGCCTATCTGAGTTTTGAATCTTCATCTGCCAGAAACAGGGCAGTCATGAAGATTTAATCATATCTCTCAACTCCGAAATCATATAACCAAGGTTAAGATCTCTATGAACTCCTATTTAAGTCTAGATTATTATCTAACTATTTTTATAATTTTTATATTTTTCTGTAGGGAGATATGCCCAGAAAACCGAAGGCATGTCAGTGCCTTAAACCTTCATCTTCCAGAAACAGGACAGTCCGAAATAATAACTCCTATCTCTCTACTCAGACTATATCTAATCAAGGTTAAGGTGTCTATGAACTCCTTTATGAGTATAGTTTCATATCCAATTGGTTTCACGATTTTTAGAATTTTCTGTAGGAAATTATAGCCGAAAAATCAAAAGGTGGCAGATTCTGGATTTTCTGGAATTTTATCTTTAAGAGCTCAAAATGTTAGAAATAAGAGTTAGTGAAGCTGAGGTGAGCTCCCCAGGTCGTCACCTGAAGCCAGCCGTATCAGTCAAACCCTTATCCCATTATCCTCTCCATGCAATCCTCCTCCCATTAATATTGTATCCCTAGAATTATTCCTGTAATTAATTTGTTCTTATCATATGTGTAAAGATTAGCTATAAATAAGAGATTATACTCAATGTAAAGGCATGCCATTATTTATACACAATTGAATATATTTCTATACAAAATAGGTATTCTTGGAGGCTTTTGAATCTGAAACTCATAGCCCTAAGATAGCTCTTGATGTATAGAACATGGTATAAGCTTTGGATAATTTCTTGGATGAGTTTAAAATGATGTTTAAGGTTGAGAAGCAAAATGACTGCATCTGAAAATATGCAGGGCAGCCACTATTTTAATTTTAAAATAGTATTAAAGAGTTATAGAAGATTATGGAAAAATTATATCATATACAGAAAACTATGATGAATATTACTAAAGTGTCAGATTAATTTCAGATTTTTAGAGTGATTTTAATTGGATGAACAACACTAGGACAGTCCATATGTATGAAGAACCAAAATCTTAGAAAAGTAATTTCTTGCATGATTATATATTTTTATGAGTTGATATTTATGTTGAATGATAGACCATGTTTTTATAATTGTGAGATGGTAGAAGTAAATAAATATATTAATGAGTATGATGAAAGAAAGCTAAACTATTAGCATGCATGAGAATGATCTTGTTACTTGGGTATTGTTTTTATGCTATAAAAATTAATAGGTGTCTTTATGAATTATAAAGATGATAGGGATAATTCATGATATTGTAAAGGATGTATTTTGATTGCTGGATTTCTGATTAACAAATGAAATAATATCAAAATCGAGAGAACAAAGAAAATACAAGAAAGAGAGAAATGAGTAGCTTATAACTTACAAAAAAATTAACAAGAATGAAAAAGGATAAAAATGTAATAAAATGACAAAATTATGTTACTAGACCTCATCCTCCATAAAATGTAATTTTGGAAAGTTTGATAATTGTTTTGGAAAATTCAAAGCTAAAAGAAATTATTATTCTAAGGAAAATAAAAAGACACTTTAAATCTTTTTAAACCATGATCATAATGGAAATATACTAAACAACACTTACAGTATTTAATATAATCTTTAGAAAAATAAAATGTAATTTTGATTTAGCACACACTATAAAATCAAAAGAAGAAATGAAAAATATTATTAATTGAACAAAATAGGAAAATTGTAAATAGCGCTAAAAATAAGATAAAGTATGAAAGAGATATTTCAATAAAGCATATAACAATACATTAGGGATTTTTATATGAAATCCTTTAGATTACGATTTTGAAACTGAAGAAGATAAAATGTAAATAATTAAAACTTGAGGGACTTATATACAATTTTCATAAACTTCACAATTAAGTTCAAATCAAACTAATAATGACACCTAAATAGTTAGTAACATAAATTTTAATGTTGAGTACATGAAAGACATGAAAGTGAGATCTCATAAACCTTAAGGACCAAAATGTAAATACTAAAAAGTTTAGGGACTTGAATGCAAAATTTATGAAGTATATAAGTAAAACTTAAAATGCACTTTATCAACTGAATTTATAAAATAAATGTTAATCATGAAATGAAACACCTCAAAAAGTGATCTTTTGTGCTTTAGGACTAAAATGCAAATTCAACAAAGTTAAAAGACTTAATTGCAATTTTATAAATTAAGAAAATTAAGATGAATGATATCATAAATCTAAAGTTTATTGTTAAAATCATAAATGGATATAATCAATAAACTCACAAGATAAACTTACAAGTTATAGGGACTAAGTTGTAATTTTACAAAATACAAGAATATAATACAAATTTCTTGGATATTGATTGCAGAACTATCGTTGACTGAATTGGACTCGTAAGGTAAGTGTTCTCACTAAAACTACTTTCGCTATCAAACTAATTTCACAAAAATATGTGCTACGTGAAAATTGCCTGATTGAGTCTAAGGTTATATATATGCACACTTGTGCATCATGGTGAAGTTATTTCTAGAAATCTTGAAATGGAAATAAGAAGGAGCGAGTGACTACTTTTCACTCAGCTCGGATAAATTTAAATTATACAATATTTGGCTGTGATATGCTAAACGTGACATTGATAGATTGTATGTTGATATGCGAAATATGATACGAATTGTTGAATATAATGATGCATGAAACATGAAGTACAAAGATACAGGAACTATGAAATAAATACTTGATGATAATGGATGTACTTTACTATCCTGACTTGAATTACATTGTTATGTTATACTTGACAATTGGCTTGCTTGTTGCGTTGTTGCGCTTGATTATGATTGATATCTTGTTGCATTGTTGCGCTTGATTTATAATGTTGGAATCCCACAAAACCATGATCTACGGTATTGAACGTGCCAGCTGGGGCGTGGGCGTTCGATCAGTAACTTGGTTCGAATCGGGCAACTCTTGAGACTCAGTCGTGGCGGGCCACCATCTTGATTACATTGACATGTGGGCGTTGTTGCCGAAGCACTGTGTGTGCGTGAAAGTCTCGGGGAATAAGTGATCTATGTATTAATAGAATCACCTCTATAGTCCCTATAGACTGTTGCGTATCCTTTACGACTTGCTTTACATCTTTCCAACTCGTATTTTAGTATATAACTTGTGTGCTACGTGTCATATGTTGTGATATCTTGATTGTTTTACTGCTTTAATTGTTTTAAACGGAGAACATCATTTTGTGTATATATGGTTTTCTTAGTAGTTATGGGATGTGCAAACGAGAAGACAGAGTAAAAGAGCCGATCCAAGAAACAAAATATAATGGTCACACTAGCGGTGTTAACCTTGGTCAAGATGATAATGCTACCCACCATCATACTACAAGAATAGTGTTTTAGGCTACGGTCCTGGACTAGAAAACTTGTATTTAATGTAACATAAATATTTAATTTACATTTATTGTCTATATTTTTTGATATTGTACTTGAGTTCTGGCGAGAGCCAGGCAGGCGTCCGACCGGATCCCCGTATTAGATAGGGGGTCGGGTTGGGGTGTCACACGACCTAAATTGGATTTTAAGGTTAAAACTTCTCCAAGTAAGTTAATTAATTCTGGTTGGGTTTCATTTCAAATTGCTTCTCAGTTGAACCCAATGAATCATATTATATGCAAGTTGAAGATTATGGCTAGCCAAGTCTTGATGGCTTAAATGGTGCTCAAAGGTGTGGCAAGACCAACCAAAAAGATTGAGGAAAATTCGTCAAGGTGCACCCAATAAGGTTGATTTATTTTAGCCATAACTTGCTCATTTGAAGTCCAAATGGAGTCAAATCAAAATCCAATTTGAGAGCAGCCTTTGAACTATTTTACTAGATGATTTTAAAGGCAAAAATCGGAATGTCGTCCAATGGGTGCAGCTTTGGTTCATCCAACAAAATCTAAAAAATTGCAAATGCAATGATAATGGAGCAAGTCATTCAATGCCTTAAGTACAGAATATTGAAGGGTTTCGGGGCATTAAAATTCAGTCAAAGACCACTCCAAAGGCCTCTAAAATTCGTGCAAGACAAGTTTCAAGGAATAGACCAAATTCAAGAAATTTCAATTGAACACTCAAACAGTTAAATGTTGAATTTGAAGACTTCATGTGTTCATGACTTCAGGCAAGGCATATTCATTTGATCAAAGTGTCTTCAATTCAAGACAAGGTATCCAGATATCTTTTAGGAACTTCCAGTGTGAGAAAAGACTAAAGTACCCTCATTCTAGGATAGTCTTTCTATGCTTACAAAAAGGCCGCATATGTAAGCATTTCAATTCGGATTTGACTCGTTATGATTTGTGAGTTTTTAACTCTTAGTTTTTTTAGAACTTATCAACATTTCGTCTTGTAGCGTTCGAATCTTATCAAATTATTTGGTGGAGTTGTTTGTGGTGATTTTATACCAAAGTTCTTTCTCATTGCCAAGATGTGGGTCAATATTTTCACCAACGATTACTTTAAACACCCGTAGAAAGATCGAGCTCAACGCAATCAAACTCATTTGACTGAGATCGCATCAATTATGCACTTGTTACCTTGAGGTTTTCCTTAGTCACCTCATAAATTAGAATAAGGTTGCAATACAACACTACTATGTACATTAAGGTACAACATACTTCTGACAAGGTTTCAAAGCGTAAAACAATTATTTTAGGCTCTACAATTGCACCTATCTGCAGCTTTGAGGTGTTTTCTATGATTGCATGCATGACTCTTACCTTGTTCGTTTTATAGAACGAAGTAAGCAATGGAAGGAAACTAAAAGGGATTTTCTAAGCCAAGTACTGGAAATGCTGACAATATACTGTTATGAGAACTCGAAAGCCGCCACCCATGGGTTCGTGAGTAAGAAACTTGGGGAAGGTAGCCTTTGATTTGTTTACGTACGATGGCACAAAAGTGTCAATCAAATGTCTTGATGATTTAGAGAAAAGTGTAGGATTTATTTCTTATGAATGTTAAAACGTACAAATGGTGGATCAAAAGCCGAGTTATCACAACAATGAGAGGAACCCCAAGGATTCATGTCCATAATCACCCACGTTTTTTGTTTATATATGAAAATAGGGCCGCGCGATGTTTTTGATGGACGGACGGATCTTTCCTGAAAAAGAAAATCATGTCCTCGATTGCATTAAAGTGGAAAAATCATCTCAGCCATAACAAAGGAATTAGCATGCTGAAGATTAATTGCAGTGAGAAAATGATCCACTCGACATCAAACTTCAAAATATCTTCTTGGATGAGAACTTGAGCATAGGATCAGCTTACGTTAACTATGGTAATTGGTAGGTAAGTGATTAGAAATTAAAATCAAATTTTAAAACAATATTTCAAAATTTCATTCAAATAATTCAATCCAAATCACTTCAACAAATTGATTATATTGGATGAGAGAATTAATTGACGAAATTTGTAAATAGTGTTTGATTAATAAAATAAAATAAAAAACATAAGATCAGAAGTTTCGTTATTGTGGGCTCTTCCAGTTTTGGATTTTATTAAAATATTATTTTCCTTAATAATTTAAGGTTATTATTGTCTATATAAATATAATTTTATTTTTTTAATTTTTGGTTAAGAATTTACTGCCCTGAGAAATTATAAGAAAATTACACCCTACTTTATAATTTTGAAAGCTCCAATCATCCCAATGTCTTTTATAAAATAATAATAATAAATAAATACAATGTCTCATTCTACAAAGATTTAAACAGCTTTATTCAACAACCGTACTATATTAAAAATAAAAAAATTCGACCATTACAAGTTATTATTGAATTAGGACATGTTATTTGCAGTAATCATTTTACTAAATGCAAAAATCACTTAAAATTTTTAAGAGCCAAAAGTAGAAGAATGTTCTGTACTCTCAAAAGAGTTTATCACCTTTAATTTTTTCCTTTTTTTATATATATAAAAAAGGGGTGGTGTTCAAAATACGGAATTGTTATTTGCATGATTCATTTTACTAAACACAGGATTTTAAAATTTTAAGTGATGAAAAGACAAATATACCCTTGATAGTTTCTCACTTTAGAAAAAAAAATTTACCCAACTTTTTAACTCAGGGAAAATCGCCTGGCCGGGGCGATTTTCCCAGAGAAAATCGCCACAGGACGGCGTTTTTTTCAGGTTTTCCCGGTCATTCGTCGGAAAATAGTTTTTCCGGCGAAAATTTATCCAACTTTTTAACTCAGGGGAAAATAGCCTGGCCTGGGCGATTTTTTTGGAAAAATTGCCACAGGGAAAATTGCTGTCCTGGAAAATCGCCTGGCCTAGGCAATTTTCTCTGGGAAAATCGCCCAGACCAGGCAATTTTCCCTGAGTTAAAAAAGTTAGGTAATTTTTTTTTATAAAGTTAGAAACTATCAAAGGTATATTTGTCTTTTCACCATTTAAAATTTTAAAAAGTGTCATGTGTTTAGTAAAATGGATCCTGCAATTAACATGCCCCTAAAAATAAATAAAAGAAAAAGGGGTGTTGTTCAACCTCTGCTTTGCTTTGGCGCTTGATTTTGGCAGAGGTTGTCTTTAACCTGCGCTGCAGGCCGGCGCAGGTTGAAGACACCTCTGCTCTAGCTTTGGCGGAGGTTTCTTCAACATTTGCCATCCCGTTTTTCTTTCTTTTTTCCTTTTTTCTTTTTTAAGCCAGCAACGTTCCTTTTTTTATTTACAAAAAAATAAAATAAAATTTGTATATAACACGAGTGAAATTTTAAGGGTCTTTATTTATTTTTACTGACTAAAGTTTTTAAATAATTATTGCAAAGGGATGCGTTATTTGCATGTACCAATGTACTAAATGCATGTACCATTAAAAATTTTAAGGAGCGAAAATATCAAAATATCCTCTCACTCACAAAAAATCTTTCATTCACTTTTTTAAAATATTTTTTTCTTAAAAAATACACCATTTTTTGCCCGTGAAGGTTTTCTTCAATCTATGCCAGACCTTCGCCACAGGCAGTCAATGGTTTTATTCAACATTCACAGGCATGTGGCGAAGGTTAGGCCGGTTCCGTCCTCTTCTTCCCTTTTCTCTTTCTTTTTTTTCTTCTGCTTCTTCTCATTTTTCCGGTAATGCCATCACCGATCAACACCTCGAACCGCCGCCAACCGCCGCCGGCCGCCTTTTCTCTCTTTGTATTAGTGCATAGTTATTTTTGTATTTTCTTTCTTAAGTAGTACTTGCATTTAGTAAAATGGTATCTACAAATAACAATTGTCATTGCAAAATAGTAAAATAACCACTCATTTTTAACAATTCCCTTGAATTTTTTATTTTTTTTTGGAAAATTTCCTTGAATTATTAATGTTAGTGTGAGCCGGACTAGGGGAAGAACTGAAACAGTTATTTTCTTCTTCGCATTTCTTTCCCTCTCTTTGCAGAATCGCACTCTCACAACCGTTGATTTTATTTTTTTTCCTTCTCTTTGAACTCTACTGCAGGAAAGATGGGAAAGCAAAAGAAGAATTGGGCCTCCATGGTCGAGCTTCCAGAGGAGATTATCGTTGAGATACTGTCTAGGTTACCCGTGAAGGCGCTCTTACGGATTAGGTGCGTTTGCAAATGGTGGAAAACTCTCATATCTGACCCTAATTTCATTCTCTCCACCTCTGGAAGAGAACGAGCACTTGTGTTCTCTCTGTCTAAGCCTCTGCAGGAGCCCTTCTGTTTTTACACGGTAGATGATGATCTTTCAGTCGTGAAGCCTCCAAATCCGATTGGCGAAGTTGTTTCTGGTCGTGATAACGGGGTAAAATTCTTCGGTTCTTGTAACGGGTTGATACTTTTCTGTGCTAACAAACTCATGTATCTATGGAACCCATCAACAAGAAGCTGTAGAGAGTTGTCTCAACTTAGTAATCTGGTGAGTACATTCCAACCTAGGCCGTATTACGGAATAGCCTCCGGATTGTGCTTTGATAAATCCTCCAATGACTACAAAGTAGTGCTAGTGAGTACTTCTCCGGCTCAAATCACTTCTGATACAAGGTTAGGTAAAACGGTGTATGTTGCTAGCCTAAGGAAAAGGGAAAAGTGGAGGGACATTAGTTTTCCTTATAAGATAGTCTTCTGTGACGGGCATGCTACTATAGAAACCTCAGGGGTTTTCGCAAGTGGTCATTTACATTGGATAGTGGAGAAGGAGATTGGTCGTGCACAGTTGGTTGTCTATTTTGATGAGGAAATGAACCAGTTCACAGAGTTGCCAATGCCAGATGATCCTGAATTTGATGATGAAAGGTTTAGCTACTACGGACTTTCTGTTTTCAGTGGATGCCTTTGTATGTCTAGAGTTCTGAGGGGTAATCAAAGATATAATTGGCATTTTGAGGCTTATAATGATCTCTTAGTTATGAGAGAATATGGCGTGAAACATTCTTGGTCTAAATTATGCACCATAAAAGGAATTTTAGTTCCCCTTCACTCAAGAATTTCGAATAACCTTGTTTTGGTTTCAAGGCATCCCTATATGGGTACTTATAATTTAGAAAATAAATACTTTAGGATGATTATAGGTGAACCAGAGGATTTTTACCCGTCCCTGAAAAGGACTTTCAACATGAGAAGCAAGGGTGGCGGGAACTTTAAACCAATTACAGCATTCATTGCAATTGGCACTGGTCCTCTTATGTATATGGAAAGTTTGGCATCAGTTGATTCTATATAGCAAGCTCAAGAAAGTTTGGCATCCCCTAAGAAGAGTTAAGGTACTGAAAAATTTGCTGGATCTTTTGTTGTATTATGCTTTCATTGATATTGTTGTAGGTCCTTTTTCTCTTCTAGTGATCATTATCTGTATTTTCTCTTTTAGTGATTGTTAGCTTGATGTATGAAAGTTACTAGGTGCTCTGGTGTATTAGCAGAGTCCCAACTGAGGATGAATCTTTATCACATTTTCTGATGGGTTATCAAGCATGAACATGTTATTATTTGGCTAGGATATGCACTGGAAATGGAATCAAGTGTGCACCTTACTAGTTGATTTGCCTTGTAAACCAGCTAGGAATTTTACTCATGGATGCATATGATGATTATTGGATCTGCCTTGGAAAGATATTCTATCTGAAGTATTTGTGTTTGAAATTCCAAATGCTTTCTTTTGTTTGAGGTGGAAATTATCCCGTAACTAAAGTATGAAATATAGAAAGTGTAAATATTATCTCTTCTGATTATGAGATTGATATCTTCTCATTTTTTCACATCAGCAGAGTTGAAGACAAGACATATTAATAAGAAAGATATAAAGCTAAAAGAAGCTCTGATGATTATCACTAATTCACCCTTTTTGCACATTAAAGTGTTTATGTGAAAGTACTGTTTAGACATATTACCAAAAAAACAAAATCTGATAAAGAAAATTGGACTGGAGGACTCTATGTTGTAGGTGTGTAAGAATGGAGGAGACAAACATTTATTTTGAGTGTCATAAAATTAAGGATCATGAGGAGGTGTTTCATTTTGCAGAAGCTATTGGTTTTAATGACTGGTTTTGGCCCTTATTTATTGAAATGTTATGATAGGACTGTGGAAGAAACATCAAAACAGTTATTTGGTTGATTTGGAAGTCAAGGAATGAAGTGTTGTTCAAAGGAGTTGGAGCAGAATCTAATAAGATCAAAAAGGGTAGCAGTGGACCATATTAATGAGTTTAGGAGTTATAACGCAGTTCATACATTGATTTGTGTTGTGCAAAGATCCTCTTGGACTGACCCAACTGCAGTTATATTGAAAATAAACACTGATGCTGCATTCAAAAATGTTGTGGCAGGAATAGGTGTGTTGAGGTTAGAAATCAATTCAATGAAATCGAAGCAGCCATGGCTGAACATGTGGAGAATGTTGTTGATGCAGAGAGTATTGCTTTCCTTAACAGGGTCTTTTAAGTTGCTGCGTCATTGAAGGCGGATTGAAGGAAGTTGTTGTGTGAGTTTGATTTTATTAAAGTTGTGTTGTATTAACTTAGTGCTAATGGAGTAGCTCATGTACTTTCTAAACTAGCTATGAAGCTTAACTCTGGTGCCATTTGGTATGACTAGTTTCCTTGTGATGTACTGTTAGCTGCAATGGGTGATTAGTAAGAAAAAAATTGCACTTCCCAACTCTTGTTCCAGTGCTTCTAGGGTGAATACACACCCTGGTTTGGTAAACTGATAATTAGACTCTTTGAATGGGACGGACCTACGACAATTCACTTTGAAAATTTTAAACTGTATTCTAGTGAAAAGGTGACTCATGAGTACAACAATTAAGCAGCAAATCCATAACTTTGAGTACAGCAACCATTCTAAGAGACAGATCCTTTTGCATCTTAATAAAGTTGAACTTGTAACTTAACACAACAAAATGAAGACTACACCCAACTTCAACAAAGCAATGCCTAATCTTACACCAAATAAGCTTAACTCACAAAGCCTACTTAAGTTCAACAATCCAATTCATTTTATCCTCTACCACTCCCATCTGCAGATTTGTAAGAGCAGAATACAGTTGTTGTGAAATGCGGCCAATCCCATCTTCTCCATAAGTCACCCTACCCAACAAAAACACAGTTTTCTTAGCCTATAAATAGAATATAACTGTAATACCCCAACTATTTCCCGAAAGAAGTTGCATTGGGAGTTACCTTTTCTCAAGGTAAGTTATGCTTCCAACAGGAGACAGTACAACAGCTGTTCCTGTGCAGAATACTTCATCAGCATCAAGTAATTCATCCACGGTTACCGATCGTTCCTCAACCTGGAAGCCTTGGTTAATAGCAACTTCGATTATGCTCTTCCGCGTAATTCCAGGTAGTATGGTTCCTTTTATTGAAGGAGTAGATATCACATTTCCCTGGAAAACAAAGATCAGTAATTAATTTGAATAACAAAAGAGGCTGGTCGAATTGATTTTGACCAAATTAATTCGGCAAATAATGAAGGCATATATACCTTTACAATAAAAACATTGCAAGAGGATACCTCCTCTAGATACCTTTTGTGAACACTATCAAGGTACAGAACATCTGAAAACCCTTTCGCTTTCGCAGCACTCTGGGCCTTTAGAACCTATATATACAACAACAAAGGCTTCCATGTTACATAATATGCTTTGTTTTAGAAACCTCAAGAGTATATATAGCTTGCTTACCGCTGCATAATTTCCAACAGTCTTCACACTTCAAGTACCACCAGGAGTTGCACGATGCATTTCGGTCTCAACGATCAAATGTATAGGCGCCAAACCTTCCTGAGATTACCATTAAATGGTTGAACCGTAAAAACAATATGTATATTCTTAGCTCACATGCATAAATTGAAAGACTTGAAAATGACACCTTAAAATAGTTTCCAACGGGTGATACGTATATTAAGAATGTATACTCTGGAGCTGGTGCAAGACCAAGAACAGCTCCACTTCCCATAAGCAATGGTCGAATGTACAAAGAGCCTTTACCAGGTGGAGGAATCTAGAAAAATGCAGAAAAACAACCTACAAGTGAGCTTGATGAGTAATTTATTGTGTCTGACCTGAGTTTAGATCCACTCAACAAGTAAAAATAAAAGCAATTTTGGTGCGTAAAATCTTTTAAGCGTAATAAAACACAATAACTTGAGTAGAAGATCCAAACTCATATCAGATGGTACATTACCCATCTCTCGTTAGCTAAAACAGTGACTTTAACAGCTTCCAGAAACTGTTCAACAGTTGGAGCAGGCATGCACATGCGCTCAGCACCCATCCTTAACCTTGAAGCATTTTCCTCAGGGCGAAAAAGTAAAATATTGTTGCCATCATTGAAACTCCTGTAGGCTTTTAAACCCTCAAACAGTCCCTACATACAATTACCATCATAAACACTTAATTTGGAAGAAGGCGAGGCGCCATATATAATTCAAAGTACCGCTGCGAATGCTGGAGTGTTGGAGGCGCGTTTGTAAATACGCATCTCCAATACTCTGTGTTTTCAGCTTTAGAGACAGGTTTGTAAATACACGTCTTCAAATGGGCGCTGCAAATAGGCAATTCTGTAGTAGTGTAACAACAGAAAACATATATAGAGAGCAGGTTCCTTGAGAAAGCTAACCTGACCATAGTTTAAAATTCCAGCTGATGGGCTCAACTCTATGTTCCCAAAACGTTGTAATTCGCCATTTGAAAAGTGATCACCTTGTGAACATTTCATGACGTACATATAATCAGTAGAAGTGAAGCCAAAGCCGAGATTGTCCCAATCGACGACGACTTCGGCGAATTCACTAGTTGCATTAATGCTGTAATTTGAAGCAGAACTCCCAAGTCCCATGTTCCTGAAAATATTTTAATTAGTTTTTTTCTGCAAATGAAGGATGAAGCTGCAGGCTAGCTAGAGTTAATTATATTGAAGATGAAAGGGAGAATATATATATAATAGCTGGAGAAGGAGAGACACGGTCGGGATCGAAGCTTATTATTAAATATTCGATGTACATTAATGGTGTTTCATGGATAATTTCTGAGAACATCCCAAGTGAAGTGGTACATCATTAACTTAATTATCGCATTCTATAGAAATTGTTACTTTCAAATTTTTACACATTCTATCTTTACTAATATAATCATGCGTGATCCATAATTAGCTCATATTTAATAAATAATGATATAAATAAAATAATATGTGTCAAATTAACTATTTTAGGTGTTACACTTAATATTCATAATAAATTATACATTGATTAAATTAGACTTCTTTCAATAGAACGGAGGGAGTACTAAGTTTCTGATCATATTCATGATAAAAAATAAAATTAAAAAAAGAGAAAAAAGGTAATGCTTTTGTAAGAAGCTCCCAGGAAACGCAGCAGCTAGTCAGGGCATCTCTTTTCTAGCCGCCTTGTTCAAATCACGAAACAAGAATGTTTGTTGGGAACTGTACTTCTTGTTCCTAATGAATGAATGGTATTTTGTTTTTCGATCTTTCGTATTAAAATGAAGTATTAATCTCATTATATGGAAACAATTAGATATATAGATGATCATTTTTCACTACTTTTTTTTCGTTTTATTAGAAAAGTTTGATTTAAAAATTGTGTAATTTATTATGAATTTTAAAATACAATACATAAAATATTCAATTTGATAAGCTCAGGTTGATGAGGAGTTATATATATGGAACCATATGTATACGAGGACGTATGAGATGAGGTAGTCACTTATATATAAGATGATGTAGGGTTTATAACAACCCTAACGTTGTACTTAGCACTAGCATTGATAGATAGATTATTAATTGTTCCAAATGTTCTTTTCTTTCTTCTTTTCTTTTAAATGATGATCTAGTCCCTCCTTCAATTAGGAGGGTTCAGTTTTACAAGTGTGTATAACTTTTATGAATTTCAATATATATTAACTAAAGTTTTCGTTGGAAAAAAAAGATATCACATCTAAAATAACTAATTTTACATTATATATCTATTTCATTCATGTCATCTTTAAGTGTAATTTAATTGTGAATTATGCATAATTATATTAGTAAGAATAAGAAGAATAAAAACTTTAAAATTAACTAATTTTTCTATTAGAACAAAAAAAATATTCTTTAGTGTGAACTTTTCTAATGGAATAGAAGAGATACAACATTAATTACAATCATGGCTGCAAGCAGGGGTGGCACCAAGGGGGTTTGGGGGTTCCCGGGACTCCTCCAACCACCATGTTGAACCTTATTAGCAGTACATATTTAAATATAAAAAAAAATTATATATTTAATTGTAAAAAAATAAGTTTATTCATATATTATATTCTTTCTATATTTGTCAATTCTGCCTATTTATAGTGTATGCTGATAGGATTTTGCATAAGCCTCCTCACTTCGTTCTTTCCCTTCTCATAATTCATGCATTCGATATTATTGATAACATAACTATGAAATATAATGATGCAATGAAAACACAAAAATGTTAATGGCCATTGATTTGGTGCCTCTTTTGCAATCTTTCCGCGTTGAAATTTGGGCCTAAATTTCTTCCATCCACCGTCTTCTCTGCTTGCTTTATCTTTATGGGTTTCTGCTACAATTACAAATAAAATAATAATTAATTAGAGTACTAATCAATCAAAGTCTTGAAGATCAACTTTAGTTTAGACCCTTTTGGCCTTTTTTATTATTTTAGATGCATGCCATCGGCCATCTTAATCCAAAGTCAATAGTTGTTGCATCTTTTGTTGCTCCATTATCTTTTTCATTTATATGCAAGAGTCTTCGGCAGTCTTCTTCTACCATATAGCTAGGGGCATATTATTTACAGGTACCATTTTACTAAACGCAGGTCACTTTTTAAAATTTTAAATGGTGAAAAGACGGTAATACCCCTGGTACTTACCTTGGTTAAAAAAAATTACCCTACCCATTTTCATTGAACACCTTTGCAAAAAATTAACTTTCTTCCGTTTGTCCTCCACTTCTCCATTTCTCCATTCTAACATTCACACATTCATCCTCCATCCATACATTAATTGAAGACCCATTTCTTCTCCATTGCTTGAGTTTCATGGCGCAAAATACAAATGAAGATATATATTACACGGTACGTATGACATTACTATTTGTATGGATTAAAGGTAGCACCTTTTTCACGTTTTTTGCGTCACTGGGTGAGAATCGCCCAATACGGGCGATTGTTTACGATACAATCGCCTCAGGCCACCATTTTTCAACATAAACAACGCCCCAAAATGGCGCCTTTCAAGTAAAACAACGCCACAGTTGGCCGTTGTTTTCACACACACACGCCTCTAAGAGGCGCGTTTCTGGAGAAAACAAGGTGGCCTGTGGCGTTGTTTTCTCCAAACCACGCCTCCAAGAGGCGCTGTTTGTGATAAAACACGGTGGCCTGTGGCGTGGTTTTATATAAACCTCGCCCCTCTCAGGCGAGGTTTCTCAAAAACCGCGCCTGAGACAGGCGAGGTTTATGTAAAACCCCTCCAGTTAGTGGCGTTTAAATTCTTAAAAAACGCCTCAATGAGGCGCGTTTCGCCCTGAAATGTCCTTTCTCCATTTTTTACACCGATTGCGGGAATTTCTAATATTATAGGGTTTGCTTGACAGGTTCCGGACGTTTTGGATGACGTACTCGACTCTGTAGATTACATGGATGTATTTACGACTGATGAAGAGTTCAGTACTCGAGCTGAGTTGATTGGCTGGGTTGAAGTCAGAGCTGCCGAGCATAGGTTTGATACGAAAATTACCTCTTCTAAAAAGTGGAAGGGGCATCTGAAAGGGAGAAGAGGGAAAGTTGACATTTGTTGTGAGAGAGCGGGGAAAGTGAGAAGCAAGGCACCCCCAGTTGAAGGGAAAATATCCCGTAACAACACTAGTAGCAAGCTAACTGGTTGTCCCTTTAAAATAACAGGGAAAGAGAACAGTGGGGGTACCTGGAAGCTGAGTGTCATTAAAGGACACCACAACCATGAATTACCACTGGTTAGAAACTGGCATCATAAGCAGTCCAAGTTAAATGACGAGGAAAAGAAGAAAATTGCTGAAATGATGAAGATAAATGTGGCTCCAAAGCAGATGCTGTCAAAACTGCGATATGACAATGCGATTAATGTCACACGTATTAGGCAGGTTTACAATGAAACGGCAAAGGTTAGGAGAGAAGAGAGGGGAGATTTAAGTCCTATCCAGTATTTCTTGAAACTGATGCAGGATTATAGTTACTACTACTGGTACACAGCGGAAGATGAGCGTAACGCGCTTGAGAACGTGTTCTTCGCCCATCCGAATGTCCCTAGTATGCTTCGTAATTTTCCGTACGTTTTGTATATGGATACGACATACAAGACCAACCGGTATGACATGCCTATGCTTCAGATAGTCTCTCATGTTCCGACGGATCAATACATACATGTTGCATTTGCTTTCTTGAGGGATGAGACATATGCAAGTTACTTCTGGGCTATGACTAGGTTGAGGCAACTTTTTGATCCATCGACATATCCCCATGTGGTTATGACGGACAGAGAGTCAGCTCTAATGAAAGCTGTCCACGTTGTTTTTCCCGAATCTAAGCAACTACTGTGTAAACGGCATATTGCTATGGATGTGAGGAAGAAAGCACTGAGTGTGTGTACGGACAAAGAAATATTAGATGAGTTTGAAGGACGGTGGCAAAGAGTTATGAGTGCTCTAACGTATGACAAGTTCACGAAAGCTGTGGAGATCATAGAGACCAAATATAGAGGCCGGTGGACGTCCGTCGTTAATTATTTGCACCATACTTGGTTGAATCCCCACCGGACCAAGTTTGTCTCTGTGTGGACTAAAGAGATAAAACATTATGGAGGGCGCACAAACAACATGTAAGTATATTCAATTTTGTAGCCACTATTTATATATATATATATATATGATACAATTACACAATATTCCCTTATTTACAACATGACATTTGTTCGTCTTTCATAAATACAGGGCTGAGAGTGCGCACGCACAGTTGAAGCGCGCAATTCAAACCGACAGAGGTTCATTTCCTACAATATTTTTGGCTATAAATGAGATGATAAAGTTGCATCTGGGTGAGATACGTAGTAAAATGGAGGCATCCCGAAGCAAAACAATCCGTGAAGCCAATTACATTTTATATAGTAGGATCAATGGCAGAGTTTCGCAATATGCCATACTGTTGATGTTAAAAGAATACAAAAAGCGAGGCGCAGTATATGGGCAGAATAGTGAGATGTGTGGTTGTGAACTGCGAAGCAGCTATGGCTTGCCCTGTGCGCATCAGATGGTTGAAATGGCCAGGTCGTACACACCTATTGATCCCTTAGATGTGGACCTCTTCTGGAGGTCCCTATCTTTGGATGAGGGGAATATCCCTAGCGATGAGGAACGGCAGACAGCACAAGGCAGACTGCATGAGCTGTATGTGGAAGCCTCGCAGGGTTCGACTGCGGACATGTATAGGGTAGCGGGTGTCATGCACAGCACTTTGCATCCAGAGATTGTTGACCTCGCAGATCCCATTCAAAGGCCACGTAGGGGAAGGCCGAGGAACAACTCCACGCAGCGAGACCTTTCTGGCTATGAGCATGCCGAGAGGGAAGCCGGGCTAGGTAGAGGCCGGTCAAGAGGCAGAGGTATATACAATTACACAATATCCTTTGCAACTGTTTTTTGTTTCACTTATTTATTATGATGCATATATTGTTCATGCATTCCAATACTATTTGCAGGTCGCAGCAGGCCAAGTGGGTCATCATCCAGTAGTATTCGAATGACTCCTAACGAATCCAACTGGCCTTTCAACCTCCCATCCTTGGTTAGACAGTTCGTGTTCGATTATGTCGTTGATTATAAAAATGTAATGGGTGATGGACACTGTGGGTTCAGGGTAATCTCTAAATTCGTACATGGTGACGAATCCCTTTGGTCGCAAGTCCGGCGGGAGATGTTACATGAACTTCACGCGTATGCCTCATTATGGTTTGGCGTCCTTGGGTCAGATATGTACTATAAAGCCATTCGAGTGTTGGATTACCACATAAGTCCGGCAGCATATGCATTCTGGTTCGATACTTATATTTTTGGACTACTTGTCGCCACGAGATACCAGAGGGTATTCGCAACTTACGGAGCGGAATGTTGCACCTTCCTTCCACTTCGATTGCGGGAGTCCGTTGTAAGTGATGATCCGACCACTTATATCACTATGGGACATATCCGGAGCAACCATTTCATTTGTTTGGAGACGAGAGGTGAAATCTTGTTGCCCCCTGTCAGTCTGTTGTGGAGATACCATAAGGACGACCTGATGGATGAGTTGAAGGAAAGGTTATCACCTCG
The DNA here is from genome assembly GCA_016801395.1 of Leptodermis oblonga. Taxonomy (NCBI): domain Eukaryota; kingdom Viridiplantae; phylum Streptophyta; class Magnoliopsida; order Gentianales; family Rubiaceae; genus Leptodermis; species Leptodermis oblonga. Next base: position 9,567,420 of record CM028760.1, on the reverse strand, counting down.
ATTGGATAGGTATCAAAGCTTGTACATTGCTAGCTTAGGAAATGTAGAAAGGGAACCCACAATAGTTATCGATTAGCTAGCTTTCTGATTTCAAATTTCTGAAATCCTCGGTTGTGTATGTATTAACATATAGCTGTATTGTATGTTTACAATGTTTTTGTCATGCTTTTGAGTATTGGAATAGGTTACAGTTGTGGTTAGGTGAGAATAGAATTGTGAAGTCTCTCATGAAATTTGGGCAGAGTCTCCCCTGTATATGAGCACAAAATACCTGTTCATACCACACAGTGAATCACCAAATTGTTTTGCTACACTTCATTCAATGGCAGGCCCAATAATATGCAATAATTCGACATTTCTATTGTAACAGGGAGTGAAAAGAAAACAATCATCCAGAGTTACACTACAATCACATTATACATCAGCCAAACATAAGGAATACAATGCACTAAGGCTGAAATGGAGGTCGCAGCGCAAGTTGTTCCAGTCCCGGCATCAGTCCCTCCACATGATAAGCAACATCTGCAATAGCCTGCCTACGTGTCTCAGGGTTGACAGCGTGTTCAACCCTTGGATGAAAATAGACTGCCCGAGAGGCTATATAATGAAGTCGCTGTAAGAAGTAAAACGACAAACAAAATCAGCAACTAGTAAAATCAAATATATGTGAGAATAAAATAAATTAACACATCATCTTCCACTCACTGCATTTAGGGACATCTGCGTAGGATCATGAGTGTATTCCTCGACAGGACCACTACTAACGCGGATGTGCGAACGCGCCAGGAAGTATTCAAGGTAATCCTCACTTGCTTCGTCAGTATACTCCGCTCTCTTCATGTCTCGCAGAAGCCTTGTATGCGAGATTTCCCAACCACTCAGATCTGCAACGTATTTGCAGGCATACCTCTTTGTCTCTGGGCCTCTATAGCACTCCTTCGGTTTGAAGACAGGAAATGGAACTTGTTGGGCGTATCCAAACTGTCTTAACACCCGATCCGGCATGTAGGGCTCTTCAACGTTAACGGAATATATAAGGCCCCTATACAAGGATATTTTGTGGGGCAATGCCGGATTGGGCTCAAATGGGAGCCAATTAACCTGGCCGTTTATGAAATATATCATCGAATGTAGCACAGTAACATAAAAGAACCGTTCGAAATCACAAAGAATGGACATGTTACCTCGTTTGGCTGCAGTGCATCTAGGGCCCTCCTGTATGCCTCCAAATCATATTTTGCAGCACGCTTCTTCCCAGTACCAACTTTCCATTTCATTGCCGCCGCCAATCCGGTATTCCACGACCGCTTCTTCGGTGGGCTGAATGTTGGGAAGTATTCATATATCCAGCTCTAGTAATAATGAACAGAAAAACAATCAGTACATATCTTGTAACAAAATACATCAAAGTATGCCAAGGAAAGAAGCATGTAAAGTTACAAACCTGAAGCAAAGTCAGACAAGCAGAAAACTGTGTACCTTCTGCCCTCGACGCTTTCCCAAGTTGGCGGTATAAGTACGCCAATGTGGCAGCTTCCCACGAGTAATCACTTACTGTCTCGATATTGCGCAAGAAACTTAAATACTGAGCAGAAACGTGAGTTTTAGACTTGTCAACAAACAGGGAAAGTCCTAAAACCCACAATAAATAACCAGATGCAGCATTAACTTTGTCAAATCTCCCAGCACAGTTCGCCTCAATGGTTGTCAACTTCACAAATCCAGGCCTATCCATTTTAAATTCTTCATTCCCCACCACAGCTGCAACATCCGTCGCTATTTGTGAAGTCTTTGTTTTGCCATAAATTGGCCTACCCCCCAGCGGAATGCGCAATATGTATGCAACATCATGCAATGTGATTGTCATCTCACCGAACGGTAAGTGGAAGGAGTTTGTCTCCGGATGCCACCTCTCCACAAACGCACATAACAACGCGGCGTCTAACTCATCATGCATGCACTGGACTAAATGGCCCAATCCGGACCCCTCAACATGCTTCATCATCTCTTCATCGGCCGGCCAATTTTTCAATCGATCGGCCCCATTATGACATTTCAGTATCCCTCGTTCCTACACAATGTTAACAACAAATTAAACCCAGAGGATACAATTTCTAACGCATTTAAGTTGTAAAAAATAAAAAATAAAAAAACCGTGCAACATTTCTTTATTATTCCATTACGGATCACAAGCAACAAAGCATAGATAATTAGCAAAAATACTAATTCATTGAACATCGCATTTGAACGAGGACAATATAATAGAATTACCTCTCCATGCCAGACGCGGTAGGCAGTGTGGCCTTTGAAACTCAAGAGCAAATCAGGGATTACAGGACCACCTTCTAGCGGATGGTCCAGCTCCTTATATTCCTTCCACCCTTCAATCGCTGCCCTAGCCTCACTGCCCATGAGTCCTTTCCCAACTCTCCTTGGTTCGCTGCTTGTATTAGCCCCTTCAGCATCACTTCCTCCATAAGCCCTGTCGCCGTCATCGTCATCGTGGGACATCTCAACATCTGAAAATGGGGGGGCGAAAGGTTGTTCTGTGAAGGACGCCCCACTGTACTCATGTCCAGACACTGAATGTTGAAATGAGTCTTCGGTTATAGGAGCAATGACATTCACTGTCGTAGAAGATGCACGTGATCGTGCAACCACCTTCCTCGACCGCTCAGATGCCGTCGGATGAATACGCGGGGCATTTTCTGCCTCTTGATTATCCGGATTAACAGTCTCCTGGGATGGTTCCGAATTAATACTCTTACCGGACTTGGATCTTTTTCCCGTCCGACGGAATATATTACCTTTAAATCTGTCCCCCATCTGAAATAAAAGAAAATCATAAACAACCAACATTTTATATGTAAACAACTTTAAGAAATAAACAAATTCTAAAACAAACGCCTCTAAGAACCAACGCGATGGTTCCACAAAACCGCGCCTCTTAGAGGCGATGGTTCGAGAAAACCGCGCCTCTTAGAGGCGATGGTTAGAGAAAACCGCGCCTCTAAGAGGCGTTGGTTCGATAAAACCGCGCCTCTTAGAGGCATTGGTTCGAGAAACCCGCGCCTCTTAGAGGCGTTGGATCGAGAAAACCGCGCCCTCTAAGAGGCGTTGGTTGGAGAAACCCGCGCCTCTTAGAGGCGTTGGATCGAGAAAAACCGCGCCCCTAAGAGGCGTTGGTTCGAGATAACCGCGCCTCTAAGAGGCGTGGTTTTCTGGAACCAACGCCTCTTAGAGGCGTCTGTGACCGAGAAACCGCGCCTTCACGAGGCGTGATTCTATGGTACAGACGCCTCTATGAGGCGTTTGTTCAAATGCCTCAGCCGTACCAGTTCATTTCAATTCAATTCAAATCCAAAACACTACCAAAACACCACCAATTCCAGAACCAAAACACTCCCATTTCAATTCAAATCAATCAATTCCGGTAACGCAAATTAGTAACTAATACACTACCAAAACAATGCAATCTAAAGTTTCATGCCAAAATTTGCATTCACTTCACAAAATGAATCCAATTACACATCCAATTATGCACAATAATTCTAATTATGCACAAAAGGGGCGAAAAATGCAGCAACCAAGGATTCAAAACCTTGCCCATAAACAAAACAACAACCAATTCACTTCAATTCCGACATTTGGCACAAACATTTTAAAAACTGAAAAAAAAACCCACTCACCTAATTAAAGCTTCCGTGAGCTTGGAATGGGCGGAAATCGAGCTTCCGTGAACTGGAAGAAGACGGCCGGAGACGGAAGCAGCAACCACCGAGCTTGAAGCAGCAACCACCGAGCTGAGATCCTCACCGAGAGACGGACGAAGCAACCAAATCACAAACCAACGGAAGCAGCAACCAAAGAAGAATGTGTGGAAGGAAGGAAAGCTTTTTTACTTTATAAGGGGAGGGCTGTTTGGTCTTTTCACACTCAAAAATTTTAAAAAGTAGCCTCTATTTAGTAATTTGTGGCCTGTAAATAACATTTCCGTATAGCTAAGCTAGCCTTGTTTCATTCTATTTTTGGTTGTTGAAGTACACTAAAGAAGCATCCTACGTGTTTCGATATCACGTTGAAAACTAACAATATTCTTTCTATCTCAATGAGAAAATCATATTCAACATAATGAACCTTATTTTGGATTATAAAAATGTAAAATGCAATTGATGAATAAGTTTGTATAAGTAAAAACATATACATCAAAAACTACAAGCTAAGATGAGGAAAATTACGCGCATCCAAACTGATTAAACCACTCAAGTGGGCCGGCATTGAAGTGTGACCAAACTTCCGAGCTAGATTCGTGAGACTCGCTCGCCAATCGAACTAAATCATCCGTAATTGCATTGGCATCTCAATAGATGCATGTGTAAGAGAAATCAAGGAGCGAACCCCGAATTTGAACTATCCTCTTCAAAGCTGGCGAGGCTCATTAAAACCAAAGCCCTTTGGATTGGGCCTCTAAAAGGAGCTTCGAGTCCGTATCCACTACAAGGGACTGGATAGACCATCCCAGATGGGTCAAAAGGCCTAATAACCTCTGCCTGCATACCAGTGAGGTGGCCTAGGTAAAAAGTGCCTGCAAATATTACAAACCCTATAGCATCTCTTAGCACAACCCCCCACAACCCGCACACCCCGAAGGCCTCGGTTTACCTCGAGAAGATCCATCCACATTCAACTTGAAAACAGTAAGGGGCGTCATCCATCGCACTACTCGCGAAATCTTTTTCTTCTGGTAAGCCACCGGGGATAATACCCTTTAACTACAAACTCATTCTCCAAAGAATACAAAGGAGGAAACAGTCCACGCAACTGCGAGAAATGGATTGGATAAGATATGGACCCTCAATTCAAAATTATTCTTGCATTATTAGCCTTTGCACAATTAATATCAATATTGAATTAAATTACAAAATTACAACGAGACACAAGTAGTGTGGGCCTTAAACCTAAAACACTTGCAAAATTACCATTTTATTGTTTTAAAAAAAAATTTCAATTATATTATAATGGACTAATATCAAATTAGGTCTTGAAGTTTATGGGCCCTGAATGCAAATTTATTCTTGCATTGTTAGCCCAAACACAATTAATACAAGATAACTATTGCAAAAACTATAACATAAACACAAATAGTATGGGTTTTAAACTAAAATTTACTTTTGAAAATATTATTGTATACTTTTCCAAAAAAAGAAAAAAGTGCTTCAAAATTATTATAAAATAAGCCCCCTGAAGCATGTCGTCCAGGTTGGCCCTGGTCGGCACTTGTTATAGTGACACTTTAGTCCAAAATTAAAAGAAAATAGTATGATATATCAATTATAAGGGGATAATTGCAACTATGTATAAATCAAAAGCGGGTTTGTGTCATTTGCCTTTAAAACAATTTGGAAAAGTTACAACCAATGAAAAATGACGTAATGCACTTTACCTTCAATAAAATGGCATATCGTGTGCAAACTGAGTGAGTGAAAGTGACATGTGATAATTTTTGTTATTCTTCATTAGGGGTGGCAAAAAAACCTATTAACTCAAAAATTGTCCAAACCCATTGGGTATTAACTTAATGAAACTCACCTAAAAAAATAATGGGCTGAGTGGGATTGGGCTAAATATGTAATGGGCGGGTTTAAGGTAGCCTATTGGGTACACTAAAACTTGCCCATCATGTATACCAAAAATACCCATCCAAAACTACCCTTAAAAGTATAAACAAAAACCCAACAACTCACCTATTTTAGTGAGCCCATTTTATTTTTTTATTCAAATTTATTTTTTTCTTTTTCTTTATTTTTTATGTCCTACAATTACTTTACGTTTTTCCCATTTATTCTTTTATAATATTTTTAAATTACCCATTTATAAATACTAAATCAAAATTCGTTCCAAGTCGAGTTCAGGCTTGGGTTTCAGGCTGGGTTTGGGTTCGGGCCGGACCGGTTCAGTTCGGACCTATGGTTCAGGCCCAGTTCTGGGCCGGTCCAGTTTCTGGCCTCGGGTCCGGGTTGGGGCATGCACAGGTTTATATAAATATAAAAAATTAAAAATTGTGTTTGGACAAAAAAAACTACATACGATTAAATATAAACGTATACAATATTTAATATTTCAAATTTTAGAATATATTCAAAGAATTAAAATTCGCTTAAAAAAAAAGGAATTAAAATGAAATTAAAAAATTTATTAATAAACCTTACATTTTTTTATAATGGGTATTATGGGTATCAATTACCCATTAACTTAATATCCATTTAATACCTGCCCAATACACGCCCGTTTGACACCTCTATTGTCCATGCAATGTTTTAAAATATTATCAGTACATATCTTTTACAATTTAATATATCATTTTACATTTCAATATTTTTAAAATCAATTCAAATCAGTATTTCAAACCACAAATGCAATGTTACACATTACAAATTAAACTATTCCTTATTAACTCCTTTCGTCACATTTTGACAACTGTCCCATAACAATTTTGATTTCGCAAATATTCTTTTGTGGGTTCTATGCGGGTGCATTATGCAAACATATTTTATTTCTTTAATAATATTATTATTATTTATTTTCAAAACTTGTTTAAGTATTCCCACTATTCTATATTTCTTTGAAAAGAATCCTAACTCACATCAAACGATCAAGATCTTTTGAAAAAGGCGATCAAGATCTTTTAAGAAAAGGCGTGGGGTTTTAAGGAACTTTGTCCTTAATCAAACTACACTTAACTAAATTTAATGTCACCCAAGTATTAATTACATGTCATGCAGTTAGAAGAAGTGTAATGAATGTGAGGTATTGAATCTAGCATATTAGAAGTCGGACATTTTACCAAAGGTTTTGAATCTTTGATTCTTGTTGATATACCCGGGCTTACTGAGCGATACATTATAGGCGTATTGAGGGGATAGATAGTGGTAACCATATACACATAAAATAACAACAATGTAGCAATGGTCATCGTCCATGAATCGCAGGTTCGTAGGTCCACTAGCGGAGTTGGAAAGAAATTTTAGTGTGGACATATATATAATGCTAATGGTGTATGTAGGTAATTAACATTGACGTAACTATAAATTAGTGGAGAAAGTAAAAAAATTCAAAATCAGATAAGCAATGATCTTTTTTTTTTTTATTGAAATGATTGACATGATACATATCTATTTATTAAATAAATAAAAAATTTCATTCATAAAAAAATAAAAATTTCTAAAAATTAATAATGGGTGCACGAATGAAAAAATTTATGAATTATTGAGACTAAAGGTAATTTTTACAAAGTTAGTGGGTGGGGGAGGGGAGGAGGGCTATGCCCTCAGAGGCCCAGCCCTAGCTCTGCCTATGCACAAGGCGTGAATACCTTGAATCAGAATCAATACGTGAGGGGATGGTCGCAGACTGGTTCATGAACGATCGATTATGATATGTGAACAAGTTTCGCTGATTCTGGTTTTTGACTATCTTTTCCCAGATTTAATTTTATTTTTTTTAAAGAAAATTTTGAAGAAATTCAAAAAAAATAAGTAAATTGATGTCCTAATTCTTTCATTATTTTCATGTATCATCAATTAATTATTTAATTTACAAATTTTTTGTTTTTTTTTTTTTTTGTTCTCAACTCAGTTATTCATATCATGTTTCACAAATTCTAGTTACATATAATTTTTTTTATTTCTACTATATATATCATAAAATTACTATGTAATAAGAACTAAAAAAAAAATTAACAAGTTACAAAATATAATAATTTACTTAAACAATATTTATATGATTCACAAAACAAAAAAAAAAAAATAGAACTTTTGTATGCTATTAGGGCATCTCCAGCAGTTTTTCACTATTTCAGTCACCTCCACCTCTCAGTTCCAGTTTCTATAGTAAATTTGCCCCAACAGAAAATTCTACCTTCCAGTTTTTTAAGAATATTCTTTTTTGATTCCTCCATACACATAATTTTAAATTCAATTTAATTACTTTTGTACTATTTAAGTTATTTATACAAAAACCCCAACTAATTAGTTTATTTTGCAATTTCATCCAATATGATAAATTCATTTAGTTAAAATTAAACGATAATTATATTAATATGACAATGAAAAATGATAAAATGCAAACTAAATTAAAAATAGTCCCGACACACGAAATTTAATAATACTAAAAAAACTTACATAATTATTCAGAAAATAAAATTTAAATTACTAAACTAATTTGTATTTTACACGTTATTGTTGTGTGTCTATGTGTCGTTTTAATTTGTATTTTAATCTTCTTTACTTTTATGTAATGTCTTTTTATTTTATATTTTATATAATGTCTTTTCATATTATGTATTTTTTAATATAGGGTAATTTTATAAATATGAATGCTTGAATACTATATTTTTAATTTTGAAACTTTTAAAGTGCGTTTTTCATAATTATATTATGCAAAATTTTAAAATTTTCTTTATAATTAAGTAGAGTTGACTATAATTATTTATATTTTAATCACATATAAAATAACAAGTAAATAAATTAAACTCTTAAATTTATAATAACAACAAAGTTTGTTTTTTAATTAATCAATGAGTTCAAATAATAGATAAAAGTAAATTTGGGGATTAAACTGTAAATAAAAATAAATAAATAAAAAAAAAAGTGAAGTTGTGAACAGTGGACCTTGGCTCCCCGAGGTCCACTGTTCATGCCTCTGCGTAAAACCCACCTCCAAAATTTCAACTCTCCAGCAGCGTTTACCTTCGCTGCTGGAGATGCTCTTACATTTAAGGACAAATGACATCACTAAGCCTTTTTTTTTTTTTTTTTTTTTTGTGTGTGTCACTTTTGGCCATTGAAATATTAAAAATGTGCCGATTCGAGTGATGAGTATATTCTTTTCTTAAAATTATTTATTTATCTTAAAAAGACACATATTTGAGGACAAATATTCTTTCAGGAGAAAGGGAATGATGCGATCATGCCTAAGCACCCGACCGTTTGCATAAACATATGACTTGTTCGAGTTGGAACTATTTATCATGCCCTCCGGCAATAAGATAAATTTATTAGAAAAGAATTAAATTGAGGGGGAGATTAGATAGGAAGGTACATGATCACGGTTCAGGAACCGCTAGTTACAGTTCCAAAACCGCTGTTCCGGTTACATAGAAAGTGAAACCGGAACCGGAATCTTGGGGGAACGGTTCTAGGATGGTTTCGGAACTGCCGGTTCCGGTTCTGTGACGGTTCCAGAACTATCGGTTTCGGTTCTGTCACGATTCCAATTTTGATTCCGTCACAGTTCCAATTTCGTTCAAATTAAAGCAATTTTAATTCAATAATTAATTTATATTTATATATACTTTAATTTAATGTTTACTAAGATTAATAATATACATAATGTAAATTATATCGTGAGTTTATATATTATTATAATAGATATAGTATAAAAAAATTATATTAAACATATAATATAATATTAATAATAAGAAAATTATAACAAAAGTGGAAGTAGTTAGAATGGTTATTTAGCTTTCTTCAAATTTTATTGGAAAATTGAGGGTATGAGTTCGAAACCTCACTCTAACTTTTAAGTGTTATATAATTTTTAGTACTTTCATTTCTGAGTTGCTTTTCAATTGAACTCAACGAATCATATTGTTTTAATACAAGTTGAAGACTATGGCTAGCCCAAGTCTTGACGGCTTAAATGGAGTTCGAAAATGAAGCAAGGCCAACCCAAAAAGATTGAGAAAAATTCGTCCAAGTGCAGCCCAACAAAGTTGATTTCTCATTTTTAGCCAGATTTACCCTAGAGAAAATATGGGAAAGCGACGGGAGGAAAAATTCTCCAAGGTTGAGCTTCCACTGTTGCGATTCTGTCTAGGGTTTATGTGCATTTGCGAACTGCGGGCACATTCGGTGATCGGTGGTAAATCTTCTAAGCTAGAACGTATTGGCGAAGTTTCCAGTTAACTATGTTGGGTTTCCTTTTGTTTCTCAAGTTGTATGTCCTTGTAAAGGAACCGTCTTTTATGAGGACTTACAGTTGAGAAACAGTAGGACTACCAACTTGAGTAACAATATTTCTGGATCAGTGGATTTGAATTTGACATAGCAGCGGAAGGAAGAAAGTTTGGCATCAACTATTGGGAGCTTAGGTACCAAAAAATGGGCTGAATTTTTGTTGTATTGTACTTTTGGTGTTTCTTATCTTACTAGGTGTTTTTGGTGTATTAGCATGTAGCAGTATGAGCCCAACTGAGGATGAACCATTATCATATTTGCTGTGGGGTTATCAAGGATGAACATCTTTTGTTTTGCTGGGGGAAAGAATCAGGATTTCCTCTTCAATCCACTCCAAATGGAGAAGTTGCTCTGAGCTGAACATGGAAACAAGTAGGCATCTTTACTGTTTGATTTCTCTTGTAAAGCAGCTTGGAATTTTAGTTACTGCTACATATAATGATTATTATATCTGCTTTGGAAAGATATTCTACTTGAAGTATATGAGTTCGAACTTTGAAGTGCTTTCTTTTGTTGGAGGTGCAAATTATCTAGTAACTAAAAGCAACAGCCTTGCATTATGCTTCTCTAAAGGGATAGAGTTCAATCATGAAATCATTTTGCTAGCAGCTAATCTATTGGCAGTTCCCCTATTGGCTTTTGATGATGTGTATTTTCAGTATAAGTTTTGTTTCTTTTAATTTCTGTGAATTGGCCACATCAGTCAAAATTTGAAAAAGAGTGAAGGGAAGAGCAAAAATACACTGTTTCCTTATCCGTAGGATTTGGTTAGTGTTAATAGAGGTAAAGAATAGGGTTAAAGAATAGGAATGATCTGTGTTGCTAGTGTGTAGTATATAATCATCAGATCTTGAAAATATATAGTTATATCTTCTCATTTTTACACATTAGCAGAGTTGAAGACAAGAATTGATGATAGCTAAATCTATTAAAGAAGCACTGATAATTATCACTAATTCTCCAGTTTGAGCACAAAATTCAATTCTGCTCCCCTACATCTCTGAACTCTATAACATTGAATACCAAGATGCTTCCTGACCTTCATTTATAACATTTCATTATATGTACATAAGACAGAATATGCTTGGTATTCTTGTACTTCTAATACCATCTATGTACCTCTTGATCTAAGATAATATGTGTTTATTAAGTGTAGCACCCCATCTGATTTGCACTGGAAAAAATTGTGCACGCCCAGCCAGCTGTAAATCATTTGCCTAATGTTGTGCCTCACATAAGCTATATTTCAGAGTGGCAAAATCATCACAAGGTGGATAAAACTCTTAAGGATTAGCTTAAAAATAAACTTAAAAATTATAAGCTTATCTCATTCATGGTGCATGGTTGTTTAAGTCAGGCCAAACTGATGCACTTGTGAACCAGTTCCTAAGAAAGACAGTACTTTTGAATTCGCAAAGATAGGCAGTAGATGGATTCACTACCTTGCAGCTTAGTGCATGAATATGAATTAGCTGTATACAGGGTATATGTTATTCTGAAATGAATATGAGAGAAAAATTACTGAAGACATACATCTTGAGATCCGGAGGCTACCCCAATTGGCTCATTGACGAACCATAAGGAGAAGAGTGAGAGGGTTTTAGAAATGAAAACCGAGAAAGTGTCAATAGCTGCCGAAATAGCAAATCAACTATGTATCACAAAATTATACTAGAACAAGACACCCAAACCATGAAATGCGTAAAGAAGTAAACTTCGATGTCTAACTCTCATGAGGGCTTGTTTACTGGTTTTTGGTCAGTGGAAAGCCATCTCGGGATTCTTTCTTTGAGAGCCAAACAAGTTGGACTTTAGGATTAATCCGCTAGGAAGACAGAAGGGAGGATGGTCTGAGCTCCATAACCAAATTTCTTCCTTTAACTAATCTTACAAGAAATTTGAGATCATCATGTTGAAATGATTGATTGGTAGAAGAAACCTATGTTCGACTTTACAGGGGAAAGAAGTGTACCACATTGGGTTCGCAGTTAATATGGAGGATAGAAAACCACAGATATACAATTGACAGAATCCAGACAAGCAAGAAACGCAATCACACAGAGAAAGAAAGAACACAGAATTTTAGAGAGAATTTCTGTATCTGTGAATTTCTCAGATATTGCTTAAGCTTACGAATTACAACTTGTTCAATGTTTTATATACATGTGATTCACCTTAGGCTAAGAGCTAACTAACTAATCTAGTTAATTTAAATCTAGTTAATTTAACTCAGCTAAATGACAGCTATGCAAAATTACAACTCAACTAACTTCTCAAGTTAAATGTCGACTTTTAATAACTAACTGTACAAGTTGCAAGAATGGAATGATGCTGGATCTTCTCGTGAGCAAGTAGATCTAGATAAATATCTGGCAGCTTAAGTTAGCTTAATTCCTCTTAGCAGCAAAACGAGCTAAACAGCTCCTGAGATGATGAAGGCTGTGAAGTAGCAATTGGCCGCAGCTGATGTTGTGCGAATTCGCATCTTCATTTCTGTTGCTTTTAGGTGCTATATTTTACAATCTATATTCTTTCTCAGGTGTATGAAGTGAAGACTCTTGGCTTTAAAGAAAAAATCAGCGAGAACTCAAGAATTCCTAATCAGTTTCTCATAGGCAACACTAAAAATAACTGAATTAGAATCATTCTCCTATATGGTGGATCAGTCATCATCATCAGCATCTTAGAACAACATAGAAGTGTTGGACAAAGAAAAACCATTATAAACGACAGTTGTTTTTTTCTTTGTAATCTTTTCTGAGTTTTATTTTCAGACTTTGCAGACCTTTTTTTTTTCCCTTTCAAAAAGAGGCTTTCACACCCAGGAGCAGAATCAGTCACTCTGAACCTAGAACTCGACTCAGGGCCACACCTTACTTTCAAATTCTTGCAGCCATTTCTCCTCCGGGGAATTGATTTTACGAATGACCAGAGGATGAAGGAGATTATAGTTGGGAATGAGGTTCACATCTTGTGGCTGTTTTTCTGTGATGTTCAAATTAGGCAGTTTTCTTTTTATTTATTTATTCACATATTGTTGGCCTAGATAATGAATCGAGACCACATCCAATTCCTTACATGAGTAGAAAACCAGCTGCACTTAAACACATTGTGATGATGATGAATGACGCTGATTCCAGAGATATATAAAAATGCTGTAGCTTTTTTTCCAGTTAGTTTCAGATCTGCACTTTTTTTTTCCCTTTAATGGATTTTTTCTGGAAAAAAAGAGTATTATTAATTGTGATCACTATGTTCTTTAATTTTCTTATTTTTATGGTGAAGATGAGATGCTTGTTTAATGGCTTGTTGAAGGTGATGGTGACAATGGTGATTATGGGTTGAAAGAGGAGGGTGAATATATTTGGTTTCAACATTTGCTTATTAGCAGAGTTGATGACAAGACATGTTGATAGCTAATATATAAAGCTAAAAGAAGCACTGATAATTATCACAAATTCACCCATTTGGGCACAAATTCAATTCTGTTCCTCTGTTGATGGATAACTAACATGCCAACTCTGGCTACGGATATCCATACAACCATAACTACAGAATTGAGAATACTGATTGCAGTTGCAATGAAAAGCAATGTGTCATATTACATGCAGCTCATTGCACACTAGCAAAACTTCAGATTAATACATGCTAGCTACTTCTCTTAACTCTACAACATTCTATAGAAATATGCATTCTGACCCTCCAAAATAGGAAAATATGATCACTGCATTTTTCCGACTGGTTCCAGTGCTTCAACAGTGACTAAGCTATTTCCTCTGATAACCTGTGGAGGGAGATAAAGAGGGTACGAGAACAAAAAAGCCAAAAAATTTACTTCCACTGTATGAGAAATGAAAAGTTACTTTTAAAACGTATGAGAGACTACTTAATTGATTAATTCAAATTTTGTAAATTTAAGTAATGCTTTTATAATTAGGTACCAATGACCCTCACGTGGTGCAAATATACCAATAACCCCTATGCAGTGATTAAAAGCTAACAATAACACCCTGTAGTTTTCAAAAATGTACGAGAAACCTCATTGTGTTTTAAAAGTTACTTAGATTCCCTTGTGCTTTCTGAGATGTTACTGAAATCCCATTGTATTTTTGAAAAACCACAAAGAACATACAATGAAAAATACTTAGAACCCCTTCTTATTTCAAAAGTGTATGGAGGTTCTTTGATGATTTTTCAAAACCACATGGTGGGTCTTGGTAGTTTTCAAAACACAAGGGGGTTTTTAATATGATTTTAAAACTTTAGGGGTTGTTCATAGCTTTTTTATTTTATTTTTAATCACAAGTGTTATTGGTATATTTCCAAAACAACAAACGGGTTTATGGCAATTAGCCATTCCTTTTATTATTCACTCCTATAGTCTTGTCTTGTTACAGTTGTCTCATCCCAATTTTGATTTTAGATTGTCTCATTTAAGGATAAATATGCATACTTGCTCATTTCTCCTCATTTCTGTACCTATTCACTCCTCTCGTCTTGTGAGTTCAATCATCCCTACCAATTTCGATTTTTGTCTCAGTTTTCATTTCTCAAGTTCTCATAGTATATTTAGGGCTTTATTCAACCGTACCTTATGGGCATTGATGATTATCGAAAATAAATCCCTTCTTCCAAATTGCATTTGGTAGTGCCGAGGAGATTTTGATGACCATGAACTGAAGGGCTTTTTCTGCGAGTCAGAACAGACTGAATTAGGTTTGTTTCTTTCTCTTTGCAGAATCGTACTTCCAACAGCTTTTTGATTTCTGTGATTAAATATGTATTGTACGCATGTGGCTGGCTGGCCTATTGTTACTGGGTGGGGTATTTTCCGCATCTATTAAATCTTATTTTTGGGGTTGTTTTTTCCATTCGTGGCTAAAAAACTATTTACTTGGATTTCATGACTTTTTGGGAAGTGGAGAAGATTTATTTTTGGTTGATTTTCCTTTTCTGTGAACTTGATTCATTGTTCATCTAGCATGGTTAAATTACTGGAGGTACAAGTAAACATAAGTTTAAATTAGTCACTGTTATGTTAAGAGCTGAATAGAATACTGATCCTTGGCTAGAGCTAGAGATTTTAATCTTGTTACTTTTTATGTGAGGGGGAGGAAAAAGAACATAGTTGACCAGGGTTTTAATATTACTAAGAGTCAGTAGACTAAAATAGGTTTGTTTCTTCGCTTTTTATTCTCTTCGAGAATAGCACTCCCAACAGCAGTTAGATATTTTTGTTTTCTCTGTGAACTATCTGTAATTTTTCTCTGTGAACTTTTGTACAAATACATACTACAGGTAACATGGGACAGCAAAGGAAGAAAAGGGTCTCCAAGGTTCAGCTTCCAGAGGATATCATTGTTGAGATACTTTCCAGGTTACCCGTGAAGGTGCTCTTACGATTTAAGTGTGTTTGTAAATTGTGGAAATCTCTGATATCCAACCCTAACTTCATCCTCTCCACCACTGGTAGAGAACGAGCTATTGCGGGCTGTTACACATATTGTGATGATTTTAATTGGGTGAGACGGGTTGGTTTGTATTTGGTAGATGATGAACTTTCAGTGGTAAAACTTCCTAATCCTGTTGGTGAGGTTCCATATAGCTTTGTTGGGTTTCAATTGTTAGGTACTTGTAATGGTTTGGTACTCTTTTGTGCTGATAGACGCATGTATTTATGGAATCCATTAACAAGATGCTGTAGACAATTGTCCCAACTGAATGATCTGGTAAATAGGTTCCAACCTAGAGCCCCATGCGGAATAGCCTCTGGACTGTGGTTTGACAAATACTCTGATGATTACAAAATATTAGTAGTGAATACTCCGCGGGCTGCTATTGGAGGTGACACAGGGTTAGATAAATTTGTTTGTGTTGCTAGCTTAAAGAAAAGGGAAAACTGGATGGACATTAGTTTCCCTTATCAATTACCCCACCATGCTGACATTACTGCAACATCAGTACCAGGGGTTTTACTGATGGGGCATTTACATTGGATAGTGACAAGGGAGATAGGTGCTGCACAACTGATTATCTATTTTGATGAGGGGATAAACCAGTTCAGAGAATTGCCAATGCCAAATGAACCTGTGCGTTATGATGGAGGTACTGGATACTATTTTGGACTTGCTGTGTTAAATGGATGCCTTTGCATGTCTGGAGGTTTGCCTGGTCATAATAATGTCTTTGTCATGAGAGAATATGGTGTAAGACATTCTTGGACTAAATTGTGCACAATTAGTGGAGTTTTAGTGCCCCTTCACTCTAGAGTTTCCAGTAAGCTTGTTTTGGTTTCAGACTTTCACTCTTTGTTTGCTTTGGACATCGAAAAGATGAATTTCATAATGAGGATTAAAGGCCAACCAGTGTGTTTGAAGGACCCGCCTTTGAAAAGGACTCACAATTTGAGAGACAGAAAGACTTACAACTTGAGAAAAAGGGTGGGCAGTAACTTTGAATCAGATGGCCTGTTTGAACCAGTTGACTTGTTCATTGTCTCTGGTCCTCTTGTGTACATGGATAGTTTGGCATCAGTTGATTTGGTTTAGCATGCACAAGAAAGTTTGGCGTCAACTATTGGGAGCTTAGGTACTGAAAAATTGGCTGAAGCTTTTGTTGTATTGTGCTTTTATAGTTAATATCTTGATTCCATTTTCCTCGTTGTGTTTCTTACTTTACAAGTGTGTTTTTTTTTGTATTTGCATGTAGCGATAGGAGACCAACTGAGGATGAACCATTGTTTTGCTGGGAGAAAGAGTTAGGATTTCCTCTTCAATGCACTGCAAATGGAATCATTAGCACTTTTGAAGGCAATGAAGTTGCTCTGAGCAGAAGATGGAATGAAGTAGGCATCCTTACTGTTTGATTTGTCTTGTAAAGCAGATTGGAACTTTTAGTTACTGCTTTGGAAAGATATTCTATTTGAAGTATATGTGTTCAAACTTTGAAGTGGTTTCTTTGGAGATAAAATGGATTTAATTATCTTGCAGGCTAGTGCATAAATCCACACCGTGGTTTATGATTGTTCACTGGAATTGTTTTGTACTATTGGAATTGTTTCCTGAAAACTGAACACAGGTATACATAGCTGGAAGATGCAGTCTTAAGTCTTAACTGTTTCCTAATAACCCAATTACTTGTACATAAGAGTGTGCACGGTCACACAAATTTCTTATATCTCTAAATAGGTATTCTGAACTCAAATTAGGATTATAGCCCTTGATACTATATTTATTAGAGCTAGACAATCTGTCTTTATCAGAACTGATTTAAATCCTAGGGTCTTAGCCTGCTGAAGAGCATGATAGACTACTATTCCCTGATCTTGATAGCATATTGGGTTTGAAAATTTTGTGCCCTTAAGAATCTTTAAATTCCTTCGTTGGTTTTCTAGGGACCATGCCGCTGCTGCTTGGTTTGTCTCCTTCCCAAAAGCTGCATCCGTTATGACTGATAAGCAGTGTGAATCATGTTCCTGAAGCTGGTCTTGTGTAGAGTCTCTCTTCCTTGCACTTATGCTTTGCGTGTTTAGCCTAGGTGCTGAACTTTTGTGTGCTAATTTAACCTTCTTCAAAACCTATAGGGGGTATTCTATTTTCCATTCCATAGTGCTTCGTTTCTGGTACACCAAATTTGCCTGATGATATGACTTGCAGTACAAATTGCTTCACCATCTGGGGCCTCCTCCATCCAAAATTTCAGCCATGCATAAAAAACTCTTGGGGATGACCCTGGTCACAGTCTCCAAATATATTTGGAATGGGGGCATTGGAAAAAGATATGCTCTGTTACTCTTCCTCCCTATTGCATCTTACACATTCTTTGGGAATTTGAATACCCTGTCTATTTAGAGAGACCAAATATATTTAGAATGCGGGCATTGGAAAAAGAAATGCTCTGCCAACTTTTCCTCCCTATTGCATCTTACACATTCACTGGGAAAAAGTGCCTATTTTGAGAGATGGATGAAGGAAGAGCCTTTACCACAGCCCTCCATAGGAGGAAAATTATTTTTGCCTTTTCCAGCACTTTGAGTCACAATAGACATTTCTATTCCTGAGGTTGTTGCTATACCAGAATCTCTATTTCTGCATGCCATCTTATAGCCACTACTCACAGTTTATTGCCCTGATGATGCGAGGCTCCCAAACCAAGGCGTCTTGGTTATTTTCTCTATCTGGTGAAATATAAACCGACTAAATCCTCAAAATTGCTTGTTGAGAGAAAATGAGATCCGATACTTTGAGACTTGTGCCACTGTTCCATCCTTCGAGTTAGAGTGTCTTCTCTCCGATTCAGGCTGATTAGATCACTGAACTTGGTTCACTGACGCTAAGAGAAGGAACCTGCTCTCTCGAGGAAAGGAAGTTCCCATGCCATTAGTCAGCTCACCCCGTCTCCAAATAAGATTACAGGTGTGTTGAGCCACAACTGAGTCTTGTAGAGCTCCATTTGATAATTCTGGAATCCATCTTTGTGAAATTAGAACTCTTGTGCCACTGCCAATCCTCCAAATAAGATTATAGGCCCCCCCACCCAATAAAATTCCCATCCACAGAGTGACTATTGATTTGCATGAAATCTTTATTCGAGCAATATTTTGCTCCAAAAAACTTTTGAAAAGGAAGAAGAAGAATTCTCCTGTGATTTCCATGCATTTTTTTTCCAGGAGTGCTTGGTTCATCTCTTTTGTTGATCTTACTCCAAGACTTCTCATCAATGTATTCTGCTAATCCACTTTCATGACTTCCAATGGATTTTCCTTCCTTCTTTGTCGTGGGGTACAGTGAAGATTAGACAAAAAATGCTCATGGGTTAAATCAGCATATATAGAAGACATAACATTTCTCGCCATTACTATTTGTCCCATCATTGACAATGAACCCATTTTCCAGAAGAACTTAGCTCACACGTTACTAAGATGCGGCTGAAAATTTTTCCTTTTGGGCAACGAAAAGTTCATATCTATGCCTAGATATTTTTCCAACAGATTGAAATTGGATATATGCAGGCAATACCTGAGCTGTGCCTTTTGTTCTACCGAGGCATTTGGAGCATGTTTGAAGTTATTTGCTGCCCTGCATAACGGCCCTTCACAAAACCATTCTGATTTTCTGAAATTACTTCTCCCATAATTGGCCAGAGATGATTTGCTGTTACTTTAGCAATGATCTTGTAACAAACATTACATATTCTTGCGGCTCAGAATTACATGTTAATCTGAAATAAGCAACATAGATATCCTGTTAATCAATTACTGTGCTTATTCTTGTGGATGTGGTTTGGGAAAGATTAGTTATTTTAATACAAGTTATACATGAATTCCCTTTTCTATAGCCTACTAAATAAATTCTGAGCCGCACTGGATGTTTTGCATGAGAATCTCTTTGGTTTGCCTGCTAGACTGTCAAAATGGTTTATTGAGTAATGCATGGTTGGATGATGGGGGACTTTTTCTAGGATATACCCTTTTTGGCTTGAATTTCTGAACCGTCCCATATAGAAAAATACCTCTTAGTCAGCAAGTTGAAGTCTTGACCTTTCAATTCTGAGTCAGTAAAAGTTAGCCAAGGCCTGTTTTGAGTAAATTTTTTCTTACTCTTAGTGTGCATGCTGCATGGTAATTATGTGTTGATGTTGCGACAGAGAAGAGGTCATGAGGTA
Organism: Leptodermis oblonga; assembly: GCA_016801395.1. Classification (NCBI taxonomy): domain Eukaryota; kingdom Viridiplantae; phylum Streptophyta; class Magnoliopsida; order Gentianales; family Rubiaceae; genus Leptodermis; species Leptodermis oblonga. Next base: position 9,547,741 of record CM028760.1, on the reverse strand, counting down.
CAATTTGTGGAGTCCAGTTCTGTTTCTTTTTGTATCTGCTGAAATTATATGAAGAATCAGTTCTGCTGTGGTAAGAAAATGAGTCCACATTTGAAAAAACAAAGGAAAAAAAAAAGAGATGATGAAATAAAGAATAAGAGCTGGTTATGTTTTGAATACGATTGCAAAATAAGTGTAAAGGACTGGACAAAGAGGTTATGTGCTGAATTTTTAATCAAGTTCTGGAAGAGTTTTTGGTGATTGTCACTGCTTGAATAATTAAAGAGCTGAATGTTGTGGCTCTAGGTCAAGAAAAGCAAGAAGTGGAATTGATGTCCAAACAACAAGGAGCAGCAGGTTCTATATGCATGCACACTATTTGTTGAATTCTGCAGGTGGCTTAGAACCCCATAGGGCCCGACCAAATAAATAAAAATCCCTTGGCCCCATTGCGTTCCTGTGAATAAAAGGTTGTTCTTAACATCTGTGCATTACTCAATCTTTACTGTAGAGATGGTCAGCTATCAAGTTTTTGAGTTCTGACTAGACTAGGGATGAATCACTTGTCCAAATTTTGTGAATTGTGAGTTGTGTGTTTACTTGGGAATTTGTGCATAAACTGTGTTAAACTGACTTGGTATGGTTTGTTTGGTGGAATGGTAGAGTTTGCATAGTCTGTGATTAAAAAGTGAATCTTGTGGTGCAAGTACAATTGACATGAGGAATTTGGGCAGAGTAATCCTGTGTTTATGTGGTGTCATTGTGTCATTTGAGTCGTGTTTAGGGTGTTGAGTTTGTTCAAATACTCCTTGTTTGTTTTTTTTTTATTATGTTTCTTTTGGGTCTGTTCAAGTTTTGTGTCTTTTTTGTTCTTGTGTTTGTGTCTTTGTGTTTTTGTTACGTAAAAAAGGAAAAGGAAAAGAAAAAAGGACTGAGTTTAATTCTTCACTTCACGCTTGAGGACAAGCGTCATTCAAGTTTGGGGATATTTGATAGGTGTCCTTTAGCTGCTGAATTTTAGAGCATATTTGCGGCAAATTTCACGGGTATGTGCTAGTTTTTGTAAGATAAATGCAGGTTTTAGGAAGAAGAACAATTAGAGGAAGTAAGATGCAAAAGAGGATGAAAATGACTCATATGCCCAAAGAAGCAATGAATGGAGGCATTATTCATGTTCATGCATGCAAGAGGAACAAGTAGGCTAAGTTGAAGGAGCCCAAATGCAATGAGCAGTCCAGCCCAAAGAAAATAAGGAAAGCCCAAGCAAGAATTAGGCAAATTGCATAATTAAATTGATCACCCGTAGAAAGCAATTGGAATGGAATTTGGATTCTTTAATTGCCAACTTGTGTGGTGCGCTGGAAGAAGGAGTTGTTTCCTGATACATTAATCCTTTTTTGTTTTGGAGATTGTTTTTAATAGTTTCCCACTTGGAATTTAGTTTTAGTAATTTCCTGATTGGATTAGTATCTTATTTTCTACTCCCCATTCTACACCTATTTATAGGGATGGAAGGGAGAGGAGAAAGACACGTTTTTTTTGAGTAGAGTTTTATCATATATTTTCGTAGCTAGTTCAGAGCCAGTAGCTGTAGTTTTCTATTTCTGCGATTTGAGGATTTCTGTCCAGGAGAGGTTCCGTTAGCGGTCGCTTACTCAGGGGATTATTTTCAGATCGTAATTCAAGTATTTATTCCTTATTTATTTTATTCCTTTCGATTATTTTCAGTATGAATCGTAAAATAATTATATGCGTAGTTAGTTTAAATATGAGTAGCTAAATTATATATTCTAGCATAATGTAATAGCAATTAATCCGGGCATGTTATGAAACCGAATTGCTCTTAACTTAAATTGCATGTGTTCCTTCTTATTCTCTGCTCATAACTTTGATTACTGATATTTAATTGAGATTGATCACCTTAGTTAAAATAGGTAGAGCCAATTAATTCCCAGTTAAATAACATAATATTTATTGGGCAAGATTAATTAGTGGTAAAGTTACCTTCAGGTAATAGAGAATAAGGGGTTAGTAATTCTTAGATGTTAATTTAATAAGAATAACTAAAATCGGGTTTCCCTAAATCTTAAGGCTGTTAACTTGGTTAATAGGTGTCGATGCCTTACGACCTGTTCCTTGTTAATTAGAGTAGCAATTATGTCTGTGCGGATTCACGGTAATTGTCGATAAAGTAAGGGGAGATTAGGTTATGTTTGTGCGGATTCACGGTAATCTATAACTGGTTGATGACATGCTATTTAATATATTATTGAGTTGATGATTAACATGCACGTGATTATTGTGATTTACATATTGCTGGAATACTTTATTACATTGATTAAACTCTCTTTCTTGATTTAAGTTTGTTATTTAGTTTTCACTAATCTTTTACAAAGTCTCTCTGAGCAACAAAGGTGGTTGCAAACCAAAACTGTTTGGGATTTAATAGGTTTTGTGATTTTAAGTAGTCCGTTCCCTGTGGGATCGACCATGTTATCATTGTGCTACTTATAACTATTTGTTGCAGGTTTATACAGTACTTTTACTGTATTTGATAGGGCTAACGACGGTCCTATCAACCTTTCAGATAAAAAATTTGGCAGGGACACGTGCGGATGAGGATATACTGATGTACATGCCACGTCTACATACCTAAGTAAGAAGATGCAGCACCACGTAAAAGATGACTCAAACGTCAATGTTGAAGCATTGACAAACAAAATCAGAAGGGATTGCATGTTAGATGTTACGAGAAAGCAGGCATATAGGATGAGGCATAAGGCAAATGAAATACTTCATGGTGAGAGAATATGCAGCTATTTTGCTGAAATTTAATCCTAGAAGTCGTATCACAATAGATGTGGTGAGGGGAACTGAAGATTCACCCTTTGTTGTTTTTCAGAGAATGTTCTACAGTTTAGGTGCAATGAGAGATGGTTTCTTGGCAGGGTGTAGACCTATAATTGGGCTTGATGGATGCTTTCTAAAAAGTCCTTTTGGTGGTCAACTTCTAACTGCAATGGGTAGGGATGCAAATGACAATATGTACCCAGTAGCTATGGCAGTGGTAGAGTCTGAAGGATTTGACAGTTGGTGTTGGTTTTTGGAAGAACTTAAAAACCAAATTGGTGAGGAAAGTGAAGGTGGTGTCCCATGGACATTCATATCCGATAGACAAAAAGGGCTCATACATGCAATTGAGCGAATGTATCCCATGTCAGAAAATAGAAACTGTTTGAGACATATGTACCAAAATTTCAAACAAAGATTTAAGGGCCAAGATTTAAAAGATTTGTTTTGGGCAGCGGCATCTGCTAGAAATAGGCCAGATTTTAGAAGAGCTATGTCTGCAATTGAGGCTGCAGACCCAAAGGAAGGTGATAAGTTGACAGCTGTTGAATGGCTGAGAAAGATTCCCCCGAAATTGTGGTCTAGGGCTCATTTCAGTAATACATGTAAGAGTGATATATTGGTCAACAATTCGAATGAGTCTTTTACCAGTTACATATTAAAAGCAAGAGATAAACCCATAATTTCTATGTTTGAATGGATAAGAAGGAGGCTGATGCAAAGGTTGCAGATAAAGAGGACCGGGATAGAGAATTACGAGGGTAATTTTTGCCCTAATATACATTCCAAGTTGGAGACTAACAAAAGACAAAGTAGATTAGCAATTGCTATATATGCATCACCTGGCGAGTATGAAGTGGACTATTGTGGTGTGATCCATGTGGTGAAACTCTCAGATAAAACATGTAGTTGTGGTTATTTTCAGTTGACTGGAATTCCTTGCCTTCATGCCATTGCTGCCATTCATAAAGATAAGAGGGCAATGGAAACTTTTGTGGATCCATTTTATAGTAGAGATGCTTACTTGAGAACATAAGGGTATGCTATTAAGGCCATTCCATCAATGCACTACTGGGAGGAAGTAAAAGCTGATTCTATCCATCCTCCAGCAACTAGGAAACAACCTGGCAGACCCAAAAAACAGAGAAGAAGAGAAGCAGATGAACTCAAGTCCACCTCTACATCAACAAGAAAAGGCCAATCAGTCCATTGCAAGAGATGCTTGAAGTCGGGCCACAATTCAAGAACATGTAAAAATGAGGTACACTCTAAATCAAAATTTTACAAGGTAAGTAGAGCTATTTTAACTTAATTGTCGCGTATGTTGTCATACATGTACTTTGTATCAGTGTAATGATCTTGGTTTATTTTTTAAAGTATTTATTTGGTTATTTCATTTTAAAGTCACCAGCCACAGAGGGTGCCTCACAAGCAAACACATTTTGTTCATACCTCAAGTCTCAGACTCAGAGGAATATATTTATGAGATTCTGTTGAAGAATCAATATTGTCTAATGGCCAAAAAAATTTCAGCAGATAAGTTGAAAATGAACAAGAAAAGAAAGATCCATGCAAAGCAAACAATTACATGAACTCAATTACTATTTCTACCTGTGTCTGTATCCTCCAATCTGCAACCTCATCCCACCAAATCTTTATTCTTTGGCAGCTTCCACGTAGCATTCGCAATCTTTTTCATTTGATCTGCTGCTTCTTAAATATCTGTAGTAAATATATTGTGATATTATCTGTGATTAAAATTGTCTTCAAGGATTCAAGTTTTTGGCGAATTCTTTAGTTTTAAGCCCTCCACCTCCAGAAATATACAAAGAAAAGCGAGAATAAGTATAATCTACTATATGTGTTTTCACAATGATGATCATAGTGATTCTTGGAACAATCTTATCCCATAAGAGCAAACTGTAAGTTCAATACTAGATGAAGTAGTGAGCCATTCTTGTTTAGGACATTGCAAGCATGCATTTGCATTTGTGACAAAGGTACCTTTTATTTCTGGCTTTCTCTGGAAAAATTACAGGGTAAAATAGATCAAAGAATTTTAAAAGCTTTCATATTTTCATACCAGCTATAGGTATCGTAGTGTAAGTCAAAGAAATGTTATGTTGACAAAATGGACAGAGAAAAAACCATAGTTGAGTGCATTTGGTTGTTGTTCTTGTCAATCTTATGAGGAAATACTGGTTCTTCTGCAAACAGGTTTATAAAAATTACGGTTTGCAGGACAAAGAAAGGTACCAGTGCGATATGAAGGAGTAAAAGGAAAGTTAATTCTTCCACATCTTAAATGGCAAATCAAAATGGTTTTCAGGCACCACTCTGCAGTAACTGGATACCCAAATCTAGCAACTCTCTGATTCAAGAGGATTTTCCAGAAAGATATCAAGAATGGAAGGTGGCAGATCTGATGACAGAATATAGAACCTGGGATGAAAATAAGCTAGCTATTCTATTCCCACAGAGCGCATAACAGAAGAAATCAATTCACATTCCAGCAGCTACAGAGAACATGCAGGATTGCCAAACATAACAGAAAAAATTCAGCCAAAAAGGGTTACCAGGAAGCTTACAATTATCATCAAGCTTTGCAGGCATCCTCATCCTCCAATCAGTTATCAAGAATGACCTGGAAAATTAAATCGCCTAGCAAAATCAAAACGCTGGTCTGGTGGATCCTCAACAATGCTTTACCAGCTTAACAAAAGAGGATTGAGGATTGAGGATTGGTATGGAATGCACCAGATGGAGCTCACAACCCGAGTCAATCTTCCACATCTTTCTGGAATGCTCTGCTACAAAAAGGGTATGGTTTCTTTCAATAGTGGGGTTTAATTTCAACCAAGGTCAGAGGATATCTATAGACAAATGGCTTTCGCAAAGGATTGATACAGCTCCGTATGATAACATTATGGCTTAATCCTTCTTCCTAATTTGGCAGCTTCGGATAGTAAGCAACTAAAAAGTTTGGTAACGGCATGCAACTCAACCAAAACAGAGGCAACTAGCCAACTATCTAAGCTAGAATTTGCTAATTTCCAAAAAGATTAATTAGAAAACAGAATAGGGACACAAACAGGCAAGAAATAAAAAAGGAACAAGTGGAAATAAGCATAAATCATCAAATTTCTAATTATGTAACTGCTATAATTGATGGCTCCTTCAAAGAGGAGAAGGAATTTGGAGCAGCAGCAGGGGATTTAAAAAGAAACTATGGGAAAAAGATAGAAGAAGGAGTATATACCTTTTCGACGGCACCTCAAACTGAGTTCTTAGCTTGTTTATGGGCTATCACAGCTTCTCTGAACTCAGGCCAGAAACACCTCATCATTCTATCGGATAGTGAGGAAGTAGTAAAGTTCATGAAGGGATCTGCATCGATTCTGTTTAAGACGCAAACAATAACAGATGATATCTAGAATCTGAAGAGCCAAGGCTTAGTCTCTAGAGTGTTTTAAAATTTCGAGAGCAATAGTGTGAGAGACTCATGTGGCAGCTCTTACTACTCTATAGAATGTATCCTAAGTTTACTTAATACTTGCATTTAATAAAAATATATTAAAAAAACTGCGTTTCAAAGCCAAAAAGAGGAGTTGATTACCTGCTTTTGTAGCAAAGAACTGCTTTTTTTCCCCACAAATTTGTGGATCTGGATGGGGAATATACAGTATACACAGTAGACATTTCCAACTTTTGAGCTCCCTCTTGTTAATGTTCTAGGAAAGGAAAGAACCTCAGCTGATGCTATCAGTTTCTTGTCTCAAAAATTCACTGGACATGCTGCTCAAGAAGCCAAAAAATTCACTGGACATGCTGCTGAAGAAGTACATTTTCTTGGATGAACACAATAGCAAAAATCTACTATCACTCACATTTTTTCCTACCTGGAGATTTTCTCAGTGCACCAACACATCAGTTTGGAAGCTGCAACAATATTGGTTCTCAAATCCAAACTTCCAGTACTGCAGGTGCAAGCTAATTATTATGATGACTTCCCCTCAGCAATATTAATCCCTCTCAGAAAGTACCCATTTGCTATGGAGAATATGAAAGTTGTGCTTTAAAATAAAATAAGAACCTGTAAAAATCCGGCCACATTCCACCTCCATTCTACCAAAAAATTGTCTGACCCAGTTCCTTGCAGGTGTTAGTTTTGTTCCATCACCAGCGGAAACGAAGAAGGCAGAATACAGAGCAGCGTTCACTCTTTTTTATTCTTTTATTTTTAATCTAAATAAGCATAGAGTTTAGGTGAGGATATTTTTGTCAAAATAATTCCTTTTCCATCCAATTTAACGGAAGTTTTATAGGTTCTGTTAATGTGCCAGTTTAGTCCAAAATTTAAGGGGGTATGTGAGTATTATCAAACCACAAGGGGTGTATTTGTCTCTAAAGCAAACTACAAGGGAGCATCTTGTCTTTTGCCCTTTATCTTTTGAGATATTTAGGAGATTTTTATGATTTCTTGTTAATCTGTACTCTATTTAAAGAGATAGTTGCTGCAGAATGAAATAAACCAAGTTAAAGTTTCTGCACTCTTTTTTGTGTATTTTTCTGCTAAGTTTCCAACAGTGGTATCAGAGCCCTCTTAATCTTAAGGGCCTGTGTCATAAAAAAGAATGAGGTAGAAGAATATTTTTCATTCCATAAACTATATTTCTAGCATCATGCCTAGCAATTTTCTTGCCAATCCTCCGCGTTTCAATGGCCAAAATTATCAAATCTGGGCTGTAAAAATGAAAACCTTTTTAGAAGCTAGTGACCTTTGGGAGATGGTTGTTACCAATTAAGTACAACTTCCTGAAGATCCCACTACCGCTCAGTTGAGAGAACATAGAGCTGAGAAAAAGAAGAGAAGCAAGGCTTTGACCTACGTTCATACTGCAGTCTCAGATGAAGTATTCACAAGAATCATGACTTGTGAGACTCCAAAAGAGAGTTGGGATACTCTGAAACAAGCGTTCCAGGGCAATGACAGAACTCGTCAAATGCAGGTATTGAACTTGAGGCGACAGTTTGAGCTACTGAGGATGAAAGAAAGTGAAAACATTCAAGAGTATTGGAATATACTCTTGAATGTAGTCAACAAAATCAGGTTGATTGGCGAAAAACTCTCAGATCAGATGGTGGTGCAAAAGGTTCTTGTTAGATTACCTGAAAGATTTGAGGCAAAGATATATTCTCTTGAAGATTCAAAGGATCTTTCTCAAATTACCTTGGAGGAGTTGGTGAATACATTGCAAGCACAAGAACAAAGAAGAGCTATCCGCAAGGAGGAGATAGCTGAAGGGGCTTTGCAAGCAAAAGAAAAATACCAAAATGAAGACGATGATGATAGGGAGAGTGCTTACAACGGTAAATGGAAAAAAATGGCATTTTCTATGTGTCAATATTGTAAGAAAAATAATCATTTGGAAAAATATTGCTGGTGGCCTAATATTCAATGCAGAGCATGCAATCAATTTGGTCATATGGAGAAAGTGTGCAGAAACAAGCAAGATAGACAACAAGCTTAGGTGGTGAATCAACAACAAGAAGAAGAATTATTTGTGTCATCTTGTTTTGCAAAAAATTCAACCAATGAAGCTTGGCTAATTGACAGCAGTTGTACCCACCACATGACGAACAATGAGTCATTTTGTAAGGAACTTGACAAGACATATACTTCCAAGGCGAGAATCGGAAATGGAAGGTATATTGAAGTAAAAGGAAAAGGTAAAGTGGCTATTAAATGTGATTCAGGAATAATGGTTATTCTTGATGTTTTATATGTGCCTGAAATCGATAAAAATCTTTTAAATGTTGGGCAGTTACTTGAGAAAAACTATTCTGTAATGTTCATGAATAAGGCATGCTTGATTTATGATCCAAAAGGAGTTCAACTTTTTTCAGTTGAAATGAAAAGAAAAAGTTTTTCTCTGGAGTTATTACAAGTTGGTGCAGGAACAAGTTCAGATACCATGATGGATACGATGGAAAATATTGAAATCACCCCAACAAGTGGACTAGCAATTGTCAGTACAAATGAAGGTATCAAGAAAATGTTAAATGTGATGTTGCAGTGCTCGAGTTAACAGGTTATGAGGAAGGCAACAAAGACTCGAAATGGATTACAAAATCAGAGGAGGTGGATATTTCTATAAATGACAAAACTGAGATGCATATACATGAACACAATCCTAAAAAGTATGCAGGAGTTGAAGGTGATGATGCTTTTTTGAAGGATTATTGCAGTGAAAATCCCAAGGAGGAGTGTTTAGTTTTGAGATTTTTACTGCAAAAATAAAATCAATTTAGGAAAATCTGAGACTTAATCTTTTCAGTTAAATTGTATGTTTGTTGAATAAGTCTTTTAGTCTATCTTTTATCTTCTGAGATATTTAGGAGATTTTTATAATTTCTTGTTAACCTGGACTCTATTTAAAGAGATAGTTGCTACAGAATGAAATAAACCAAGTTAAAGCTTCTGCACTCTTTTTTGTGTATTTTTCTGCTAAGTTTCCAACAGATTCTTAAGGGGGTCTACGACGGAATAATAAAAAAAAAAAACTTGACAATCTTGGAATAAGAATTCATTCCTGGAGGATGAAAATGGGCTGGGTTTTAGGCTGTTAATGGATGTTCAGGCGTTCTGTGGTTATTAAGATGTTCTGGAAATTCGAGTCAGGGATCGGAATATGGGCAAAATTCATGAAGCACCGAGGAAACTTTTCATCTCGATTGCGGCCTTTGATGTGTAAGGAACAAGACAGGTTTTACTCATGCTTTGAAAACTTTCAACACTGCCGATCAGAAAAATCATTTGGAAGTTGGAGATGGCTGGAACATTTTCACTTCCATCGGCGTATCAGTTGGTACGCCAGTGACAACAGCCATTTAAGTAGTTTAAATATATGTGGGACAAGAGAATTCTGAAGAAGGTTTCTTTTTTGTTTGGAAAGACTTGAATAGGTTAGAGGATATGAGAATTGTCTCCAATCTTAAGCCGCATAAACGCCGGACACCCACTGTGGTTCAAGGGACATTCCCTTGGCGGAACAGTAAAATTAAATGTGAATGGTTCATCGTGAGGGAATCCAGGCCGGTCTGGTGGCGGGATAATAATCAGAGATGGAAGGGGTAATTTAATTTTGGCAATGTCTCTGGATTTTGGAGAACAAACCAATATCTATGGGGAAACAGAAACCTCATTGAAAGGGATGGGAAAATGTCGAGAACTAGATTTTGAGTTAGTGGAAGTGGAAAGTGATGCGAAGGTACTGGTTGAGGCCGTGAATGGGCTGAGTAGTATTCCATGGAAAATATTTAAACAAGTTGAACGGAATCGAGAAATTTTGAGAACTTGGCGGTGGAAATTGGAACATATCCACCAAGAAGCAAATAACGTGGCAGATTTGCATATCAGCGCATTTTGTATCCGAAGGTAAGGTTCATTATGTCTCCCTTGGTCAACTTTTTTTCATTTTCAATTATTAAAGGGCTCCATTTTCACCAGCCACCTAATCGCCGTTTCTTAAAAAAAAAAAATAAAATAAAGAAGAAGAAGAAGTGGGAGACATGAAATGGTAGGCTATGAAATAGATATATCATATATAGGAATTGCAAAGGGTGAAAAACCAGAGCAGACATGGAAGCCGAAACAAAAAGAACTACTCGCAGAGAGAGTGAATAGATGATTAGAATCTCAATACACTCACAGGCAGCAACGATGCAAAGGAAAAGCAGCCATCAACTTCCGGATTGAAAGATTCTGAAAAGCAAAAGGTTCAAATTGATGTTCAAGACTCGTCCCGACAATTTACAGATACCCAAAAGCCAAAGAAAAATATGGCAATTGTAGTTGCTGCAGTACACACTGAATTGCCACAACAGACTGAGACTCCCAAAGTTGTAGAACCTGAACCAACAACGCAGCCCCCATGCCCACAGAAACTGAGTTTCCGCAACAATTTTAGCAAAGCCTGGGATTACTGCAGCAATTTATTTTACAGAAGAAGAAAGGCAACTGATATCAGAAATAGATGATATCCCTATGGTTACTGCAGGCATTTCAGCTTATACACCAAGACGAGCTACAAAGATAATTCACCCTGCACACTGGTTACACTGGATAATTCCGGCAAATATCGGAGCTGAGGCAGTAGATTTCTTCCAAATTTTGTTAAGCTCCGACAAGGACGGTGAGGCAGAAGCCTTCTTCCTCCAACAAATACCAAGGCTAGTGACCGATGAAGACAATTTGTATCTATTAAAACACCAATTGAGATTGATGAACATAAAAGAGTGGTCTTTGATCTTGATCCTAACAGTGCCTCCGGCAATGATGGCTACACTGGACAATTTTTTAGGCTATGCTGGGAAATCATTTCGCAGGACTTACTAGTGGCTGCTCTATAATTTATGGCAGGAGTCCCTATTCCAAAAGCAGTTGCCAGTGTACTGATTGCTCTATTACCAAAGAGACCAGTGCCGGTGACGTTTCCAGACTTTCGGCCAATTAGTCTCTGCAATTTTTTAAACAAGATTGTTTCCAAACTCTTAATGGAGAGAATGAAGCCATTGATGCCACGCTTAATTTCAGAAGAACAATAAGCCTTTGTTGCGGGAATGGAGATTACAGATAATATCCTACAACTTCAAGAGATTATAAAATTCTTAAATCGAAGGGCTGGGAGGGTTAGTATCGTGCTAAAATTCGTTATGATGAAAGCATTCGATAGGGTATCATCAGAATTCCACAATAGCTTGCTGCTCAAATTTGGATTTCATGGGTGTTATGTTCGGCTTATCATGCGAAACTTGTACACGTTGTTGATCTTTTAGAGGTAAGGCTCATTACGTTCCCTCGTTTTTTATTTATTTATAATTTAAATAAAAATAAAAATAAATCTAGCCGTAGAGGCTTACATTTTATTTATATTTTATATAATCTACTTTTGGTTGTTGCCGAAGGTGATGTCCATGATATGTGCGAGCTGGCTCATACTTTTTCGGGCCTAGAATATATCTTTCTTTGTCATCCAAGTCCGCTTCTTCTTCTTCTTCTTCTTCTTGTCCATTATCTGTTTCCCAGGCGCCATATTCATTCCCCTCATCTTCTTTGTCTTGAACACATCGTTCTTTTGAAGAGTGAGGCATTGACATTGTGGTCGGAATGTGTGGTTCATCAGGCATATTATCTAAGAGTTGAGTATCTATAAGCATCCTGTGCGCCATTTTGTTGAAAAGGTTGAGGGCAAGGCACTGGCTTGCAATTTTAGGCTGCCTCTGCGAAGACCTGTACGCAGGCATTTTGTCGAACACGTGGAGGTAAGGCACTAGCATGCAATTTCGGGCCGCGCCTATGCAGCTCCGCCCGCATGCAGCTCCGTCTGGGGCGCTAGGCATGGTATGTGCGCTGGGAGTTTGGCGCTGCGATTCAGCACTTGGCCTTGCGATTTGGAGTGCGACTGGCGCAGCGTTTTCAACTGGGCTGGGAGGCTCTTCTGGCCCCTACTGATTTTGTGTTAAAGGGTCACTTGACATAATTCATACAGTTAACGGCTCATGCAAGGTATTGAAATATTGTTATGACGAGATTACTGCCAGTTTCAGAATCCTCAACAACTGATCCAATATTTCAACAACGAGTACCCACACGGCATTGCTTTGTCAGGCTTCCGCTATTCTTTGAAAAATTTCGACAACTTGAGGCTCTGTTTATTTTGATTTCCTTCCCAAACACCTTTATTTTCCACTAAATTTAAAATTTAAAATTTAAAATTCCCTCTGAATCTCTATTCCGTCCCCCCTTCCCCCCCACCCAAAAAAAAAAACCCAGCCGTATCAACAATGGCGGAACTTGAGTTGAATTATTGGAGGGGTCAATGAGTAATACATTTTTGGTATTTTTATTTTATACTTGATGGTGATATTGTTTAGAGTGATGTTATTGTTAGAACAAAAATTTACTAATGTAAGTAAATGTGTTCTTAAATTCAAGCAATTTTGCTCGGACTCAAATCAAAATTGTGTATTGCAGTGAAAACCTATTATTTAAATGAAAGTATATCAATAATAATAATAATAATAATAATAATATTATTATTATTATTACTGTTCTTTACGATGTTCTGAGAACAGGTTTCAAACTAGTTCTCAGCCCAAATGAGTTTTAGCCCATTTGTAAGAAACAAGGTTCTGAGAACTGGGTTCAAACCAGTTCTCAACCCATGATAAAAAATATGAGTTCAACCCAAATTTTTTTCCAATATTTTTTAAAAAATTTTTGACCTTTATTTTACTTTTATTATCAAATAAACCCCTACCTTTATTTTACTTTTATTATCAAATAAACCCCCAATCTTTCATTTTTTACATATTCAACCAAAAATTAATTTTGGGCTATAATAATATTTCTAAAATAGTAATTATTTTTAATGTTAATGATATATTTAAGTTTACATAATATTTTTAGTTTAAGATAGTTTAACACTTAATTTTGCCTATTTAATTTTTTTTAAAAAAATTAAGTTGGGGTCGTCATTTAAGAAAAAGAAAATAACAGGGGCCTATTTATAAAAAAATTTGATGAACAGTGTCGGTGACACTGTTCATCTTCTTCCCCAACATTTTTTTTTTCCTTTCAGTTTTTTTCCTTCCCTTTTTTCCGGTTCTCACCCTTGCTCACCGGAGGGAGTACAACGGCAGCAGTAAAATCTTCGGAGAAGAAGAAGAAGAAGAGGTCGCGGTACGAAAAAAAATTTGAACGAACCTACTGTTCATCGTCTTCTTCATCGCATCTTCCTCAAATTTTTTTTTTCCCTCTCTTCTTTCTTCTTCCTCCCTTCTTCCCCGATTTCGGCGGATCTGCAAATTGCATAACCAAAGTTCGGCAATTTGCAGAACCAGAAAAAAAAAAAAAGCTTCGCAGGAAAAAAAAATGGCAACTCTTCGGCGCGAACCGAAGGGAGGAGGTCGAAGGACATCGCGAAGGAAGAAGACGACGGACGCGGGGGAGATGACAACCGGCGAAGGAAGAAGACGACGGGCGCGAAGGAGGAAGAAGAAAGAAGAGGGAAAAAAAACTGAGACTTGAAAAGAGGGTATTTTTTTGGTCTCAAACCAAAAACTGAGACCCGGTTTGAGTCCTCTTCTGCGGAACATGGGGTTCAGCACATTTTGGGTCTCAACCCCAAAAATTAATCAGAACCAGTTCTTAGCCATATGTAAAGAACATGCATTTTTACACAAATTAAGGAAATTAGTAAAATTACAGCTATTACTTTATGTTGGTTTCACTAAGTAATAAATAGAAAATTAAAAATGTGAAACAACTTATAATTTTGAAGAGAAAAAAAATAAAGATAGCTTTAGAATAAAATGTAACAAGTCTTTGTAAAATTGTGAAATTCTATTTATTCATAGATAAAATTTTATAGTTGAAATGAAATTTAAGTTGGGATGAATGTAGTAATAAAATTTAATTGGAAGGGCCAATTTTTGTAATTATATTTCTTTTACTAATGTGAATATATGTATATTTATTGAGAGGGAAAATATTGTAGGGGCCATTGCCCCTACTAGTCCCTTATAAGATTCGCCGTTGCGTATCAATATTAGTTCAAATCAATATTTTCAATCATTTTCTTCATTGGCCCGCACGAAAAACAACAATTTGGTTTGGTTCAGAAACAATTGCAGCGGTCTTCTTCTTCTATAATTGCATTTCCCATCATTTTGTTCCTAAATCATTTTAAGATTTATAATATACTTTTAGAAGACAACAGGTGGGTTACCTTCGTCACTTCTAGAAAAAGGAATATTGTCTTCACTTCCACTGGCAGCCGGTCTCTTCTTCTTTAACAAATCTGCCGGCCAAAAATATAGGGCTTTCGAATGCGGTCCTCTCCAATCCGTCCACATAATCGCCCCACCCCATTTTAATGGCCATCTTAATTGCCTACGTAAATCTTCTTCCCATTACCATAGATGATCTCCCTCTTCTATTTAAATGTCTAGCACTTCTCCCCCTTCAAGCAAGCATGAACAGATTAATACAATCCGACATGATTAGCACCGTGGAGTTTCCTATGTCTGAGCTTGAAGCAATGCCTCACTGCAATTGCTTCCGCATGAAGTGGTGACTCTGCATAAAATCTCTTCCCCTGGAGTAGATTTAAATTCATCTCCTCTCTTTCAATTAACCATGCCGCTGCTGCCTGGGCATAATTGATGGTGGAATGCCGCGTTTGTGGTGATAATGGTTCCCAATTTGATTTCTAAGCTAGTCTTGATTTTCCCCATTTTGCTGGTGACAGAGGACCGGCATGTCATCTGAATTCGGCGTGTGCCGTGTTGTAATTGAATATTCTGCTCTCACTTTTGAATGTCATTCCTGGCTGACCATATATTCCACAAAATATGGACGGATAGATAACTAAAGTCATCCTCCAGTGCTTCTGTGAACAATTTTAATTGCCAGCTATTTTGCAAAGGAAATTGGTGAGCCTTAGTCAAAGTCAAATCCAAGACTTGGTAATCTCCTGATGTATTTCGAGTGGCCGCACTGGAAGAAAAAATTGGGTTATACAATGTTAGTTCATATTGATTGGTCCAACGAAAAAATTTGACGGCTGATTATGGAGTGATTTTCATTAGTAGTTTTCTTCGTGGGCATATGGTTAGATTTGTTTTCATTAATTTCTTTTACTCATGGCTAGTTTGTTTGTGAAATTTGTAACTTGTGAACTTGATTCCATGTTATTAATTATACGAAGTGTTATAGACCATCCGAACATTGAACAGTTCAAATGTAATGATAAGGATCCTCGATTTGGGAGCTGTGGAAAGCACGGAACAAGTTTTTCTTTGAAGGGGCGCAGCTCCGCTGCCATAGAATTATTGCAGCAGTGCGATTGCTGATCGGCCAACTAGCAGCAGCACGCCCCCTCAGACAGGGGACTGGCAGACACTCTCCTTGTTGAGTCGGGCCTGATTAGCGTCCTCCAACAAAGGCCACCACCAGATTGGACGGTGGTTAAATGGGTGCCGCCATTGCGCATGAAGTGTAATGTGTACGGCTCTTCAATTGGTAATCAGGGACCTTTAGGATGTGGATTTTTGTTCCGGGACGGGGCTGGGGATCTAATCCATGCAGAGGCAGCGGGAATGGGTCTGGGAACAAGCCTGCTCCAGGCAGTCCTTTTTGCGGCAGCTAGGGGCTTCGCTGGGGTCCAGTTTGAGTGCGACTTGGCAGCCCTTGTTGGCTTCGTCACAGTTACTGCGGAGTGGCCTTGGCGTTTGGCTGGGCTTCTGGCACAAGTCAAGTGACTGGCAGACGAAACAGGCTACACGTTTCATCATGTTTTCCAGGAAGTAAATGCTCTGGCAGACTGGTTGGCAAAATTTGCAAGTTCTTCGCAACAAGGGCAGGTTTTCACAATGGAAGGGGCTCCAAGGGAATTTAAGGGACTTTGTCTCTTAGATAAGCAAGGCATTACGTACATTCGAGTCATGCATAGGAATTAATATAAATGTAGTTATTTGATCATGGACTGCCTACATCTTACACACGGATACTGTACACAGTTTTTTAATGAGGGTAAGGCTCATTACGTCCCCCTTCTTTAGGTGTAAATTTTCCATTTTGAGATCAATAAGTGGGTAACCAAACCTGCCAGCCACCTAATCGGCTTTTTTTTAAAAAAAAACAAAGGTTCCTCAATTTAATTCTATTTTTTCGGCGGTAACTAAGCTGTTTGTATCAATTGTTGTCAGATGTTTTTTTTTTCCCCAGTATCTTCACAAAATAAGTTATTTTTCGTTTTTTAAAGAATGATGGATTCTTGCTATTAGTTATATATATATATATATATATATATACATATACATAATGAATTTTTAATTTTCTTTTAAATTTTGTAATTTGTCAGGTATGCTAACTATTAGATTTTTTATTTTGTTTTAAAAAAATGTCAATGACTGGACGAAATTCCAGTACCTTTTAATTCAAAAAAAAAAAAAAAAGATTAGATTTTTAATTGGCTACTCCATATTAAAAACTTTAATTCAATTTGAACGGATTTCGAAATTAGATTTTAAAATGTTTATTCAGATATCTTGAAAAGTTAATAACTTGATTGTCGAACACTTGTCACATCTTGTCACTCTAAGAGTCCCAAATGTCTCGTGTCATTTTCGATTTTATCGATCAAAAACTAAGTGCCGAGCAGACTTTGCTGCCTGGAGTCGGAGCCGACTGAAGTAGGTACCTTTCTTCGCTTTTCTTTCCATTTCTTTGCAGAATCCATTCCCTACACCAGTTTGATTTTTTGTCTCTGAATGTTTCCTATTAGAAGTTTCAATTGAGTACTCAAAATTAAAAACTTAATTGAATTCTTCGCTTTTCTTTCCATCTCTTTGCAGAATCCATTGCTTGCACCTGTTTGTGTTTTTTGTCTCTGTGAATGTTACCTACAGCAAATTAGATGGGAAAGCAAAGGAAGAAAAGGGCCTCCAACTCCATGGATGAGCTTCCAGAGGAAATCATTATTTTGATACTGTCTATGTTACCCGTGAAGGTGCTGTTACGGGTGAAGTGCGTGTGCACATTGTGGAGATCTCTCATATCCAATCCTAAATTCATTCTCTCAGCCACGGGAAGAGAACGAGCAATCGCGGGCTGTTCCACTCCCACATTTGGTGGTAATACTCCTGATCTAGAACGGATTGGTTTTTATACTATAGATGATGATCTTTCTGCTGTAAAACTTCCTATTCCGGTTGGTGAAGTTCCAGGTAGCTATGTGGGGTTTCAATTGCTTGGAACTTGTAATGGGTTGGTAGTGTTTTGTGCTGATAGGCACATGTATATATGGAACCCTTTAACTACTCGCTGTAGAGAGTTGTCCCAACTCAATGCTCTGGTAGATAGGTTCCTACCTAGGGGATCCTACAGAATAGCCTCTGGATTGTGCTTTGACAAATGTTCTGATGATTACAAACTAGTCGTAGTGAATACTCCGATGGTTGGTGAATTAGATAAAATTGTTTGTGTTGCTAGCTTAAAGAAGAGGGAAAACTGGATGGATATTGGTTTTCCTTATGAATTTCCCAACAATAACAACTTTACTGCGTTAACATCGGGGGTTTTAGTGAGGGGGCATTTGCATTGGATAGTGATGAAGGAGAAAAGTTTTGAACAAGTGATTGTCTGTTTTGATGAGGGGATGAACAAGTTCATAGAATTGCCAATGCCAGATGAAGCTGGGTTTGAGGATGGAGGTAGTGCATTCTATTTTGGACTTGCTGTGTTAAATGGATGTCTTTGCATGTGTAGAAGTTCACCTCGTTATACTAATGTTCTAGTTATGAGAGGATATGGTGTAAAACATTCTTGGACTAAATTGTGCACCACAGTAGGAGTTTATGGGCCCCTCCACACTATAATTTCCAGTAAGCTTGTTTTGCTTTCAGTGTATCGCTTTTTGTGCGCTTGTGATTTAGAGAGGAAGAATTGCTTGATGAGTATTAAAGGCCAACCAGTGTCTTTGAAAGACCCGCCTTTGATAAGGACTAGCAACTTGAGAAACAGGAGGACATACAACTTACGAAATAGGGCATGCAGTAACTTTGAATCGGCTGACCTGTTCATTGTCTCTGGTCCTCTTATCTTTGTCGAAAGTTTGGCTTCAATAGATTTGATATAGCAAGCACCAGAAAGTGTGATGTCAATGGTTGGGAGCATTATTAGGTACAAAAAATTGGCGGAATCTTTTGTTGTATTGTACTTTTATGGATAACATCTTGATTCCAGTTTTCCTTTGGTGTTTCTTATCTTACTAGGTATTTTTGGTGTATTAGCATGTAGCAGTATGAGCCGAACTGGGAATGAATCATTATCATATTTGCTGTAGGAGAAGGAATCAGGCTGTCCGCTTCAATGTACTGCAAATGGAATCAGGTGCACTTTTGACGGCAATGAAGTTCCTATGGGCAGAAGATGGGAACAAGTAGGCATCCTTACTGGTTGATTTCCTTTGTAAAGCAGCTTGGAAGTTTACTTACTCATATTATTAGAAGTATATGGTTTTCATCATATCTACTTTGGAAATATTAGAAGTATACGTGTTTCAACTTTGAAGTACTTTCTTATGTTGGAGATGCAAATTATCTAGTTACTTAAAAACAACATGCTTGTGTAATGCATCTCAGAAAAGATCATGAAATCATTTTGCAGGCATTTAATCTATTTAAGGTTTCCCTATAAGCTTTGCAAATTGTACACTTTTAGAATAAGTTTTGTTTCTTTTAATTTCTGTGAATCTGGCCAAACCTGTCAAAATTTAAATCAGTGTAAACTGAAGAGCAAAAATACACTTTTACCTTATCAGTGGGATTTGGTTAGTGTTAATAGGGGTATATAACTGGGCGAATGTAGAGGAATGATTACTGTTGTTAGTGTTTAGTACTCCCTCCGTCCCACTCAAAGAGTCCACTTTCAAAAATTTTTTTGTCCCATTTAAAGAGTCCACTTTGAATTTATTTACATTACATACCCTTATTAACATAGCAATGTGTGGTTCACAATTAACCCATAATTCTAAAGTAAGGATATAAGTAGAAAATATAGTGGTAAATTACTTATTTTTGGTATTGTACCTTACAACCCATAATAAATTGTACATATTTCAAAGTGGACTTTTGAGTGGGACGGAGGGAGTATATAATTACTGTTGTTAGCAGAGCTGAAGATAAGACATATTGGTAGCTAAATGTTTATCAGATTACAGTATGAGATGGAAACAAGAGTTATCCTTCCATAGTTGCAAAACCTGTAGCATTGCATTCTTCAGCAGCAAAGTTTGCTTGTAGTCCAGATTAAGACTTTAATTGTTATGGACTTTGTTTGTTGATTAGTCATAGAAGAATTTACAATTGATTGGGCAGAAAATTGATTGTAATGAAGATCCTTTGTGCCTTCCATGGACCATAGTTGCCAACAAATGAAAATTGGCAGCGCTCTAAACAATCATTTTATGGAAACTAGACCAGCTGCTTAATTCTTTTATATGTTGTACACTCGACTATCACAACATCCTATATATCTACTACGGTAGATGGCAGGGCCTTGGGAGCAAAAGGAAGTTTGGCCAGCCCTATCTACTCCATTAGATGGCAAGGGCTTTGGGAGGGAAAAGAATTAATATAGCAAAAACTGGTAGATGTAGGAATTGTATCCTTGAGCTCTGGACAGCTCGTCACGCGTCATAAGGGATTGAACAGTGGCTCGTTCCTGGCCAGCTGCTTAATTGCAAAAATAATGCAAGAAGTCTCAGATAGGGGTGCTATTGAGTCAAGGCGAGCCGAGACAAGCCTTAGTCTGTTTAAGCTTTGTTAGTTTATTAGTCTGAGTATAAAATTATGTTTGTTTCAATTATTTATTGAATAAATAAGCGAGATTTGAGTTTTGACTGAATTGAGAAAGCTTGAGTATGTTCGTGAACAAACTAAGACTTTCATCATGTCTAACTTAGATAAAATATTATGTGGTTTAGTTCTGTTTCCAAACGTTGCAACATTTCCTACTCTCTCCTCGTCTTATGTCTGATTCTGTGTGATCAAATCCTTTGCCCTGCATTTATCCTGTAATCAGAAACCTTCAATCGCAGCTTGCACTGTTTCATGTGGTAATGGATTGTTACATTCCCTTATTGTTTCATTTTCGTGTGCTAGCTAGACATGATATATAAAGCATGACAGCTCAATTGCCTTCTGGTCCGGGGCTTCCTCAAACCATTCCATTCCTGGAAAAGGTTCTGTTTTGCCTGAATACATTGTAAAAAAATATGATCTATTGTTTCTTCCTGAATCTGGCATTTCTGTCAATTGCATCTCTGTCCCTGGACTTCACTGTTTTTATTCATCTAACATCTTTCGACCATATATAGTCGTCTTCTCCCTCCGGCCATATTGACAGATATTTTGCCCACAATGTGTCCTGGAAAGAGTGCTCTCAATAGAACTTGCTTCCATTGTCTGTTGCAGTTCGGCAGATGGCTCACTTTGAGCTTGAGAGATGCATGGGCAAAGTGCCATGTTAGACGGAGGAAGAGTAGAATTTGTCTGTGAAATCGAATTATCTGACTCCTTAATTTTCTCACCATTTCAGCGACGGGAGCAGTAATTCCTGTAAAGTCCCTTTCCAACCCCACGTTTAGGTCCAAGAATTTCTATTTTCTGCCATACTTTGATGTAAAGAATCGTGTAATAAGTATGTCCTTCTCTTTGATAACCTTCCATACGTGCTTTGCTGGCAATGTGTCAATGACTGTAAATTGTTTTCTTGATACTCTAGGTTTGGACTGGGATAAGTCCAGTTTTAATCCTAAATATCTTCCTTACAGAAAACCAGAATATATCCTTAATATGGATTTAATAAATCCGGCCCTTTCTTCTATATTCGGGCTGAACTGGATCAAAGACTTTGGAAAATTAATTCTTTGACCCAATTCTGCCGCATATTCATTTATTGTCCTCTCACCACCACGGATCGGGTTTTTAGTACTGGATTTTAACCCCCTTTCGCACCAGGTATTCGGATTTTTGAAAACAGTGCTAGAGGGATGCGAATGTTAAAGATCTCTGATCTTTTGCTCCATCTTTCTGAACCTGGTGTAAACTTTTAATAATAATAAAAAGGACAACTACCCAACATATATATACAAAATTACTAATATATATACACAATACATAAAGAGCAAGTGCGCAACAGAATAAAGATTCACTTCTTTGAACAAATATTTCAGTACAATCCGAAAATTTCATGATAAAAAAAGTTGTAATATGTAACTAAATTTTACTTAATTTATATTTATTCATACTAATGAGTATTTACATCAAACATGTAATATTACATAACAGAAAATGCTCTTCACCCAACATAAATCATATATTACAAATGAAATCGATCCGTACACTAAGAAGTCCTATTTTTCAAAAATTCTTTTCGCAGGAAACATAGAATCGTTATGATGCTTGCCCGCAATATTAATAGCTAAATCCAGAATCATAATGGCCCTCTCATTCAGCCCAAAGGAAATGGAAATGGTCAGTTGCATTGACACCGTCTACAGAAGTATCCAGAGCTTTCCTCACATGCTAATTGCCTAACAAAACCACAAAGAAATACTACTTAACCAAGGAGAGGGGAAGAATAGTAAAAATCCGAGCCACTAAACTGAAGGCTACGTCAGCAAAGAAAAGCCTCCGTGCGTTGTGAGTCATTGAGTGGATACAATTATTTTTCCACCCACTGCATTAGCCCAATGGAGTTCATGGCTGGAGTTCCTTTGGCCAAGGGAGGGGACAGCACTATTATCACACTCAATCCTAAGAAAGACAGCCCGGTTTCATTCTCTGATTTTCGACAAATTAGCCTGTGTTCTTTTCTGAACAAAATTCTCACCAAAATACTCACCTTGCGACTCAAGCCATTAGTTTCTCTCTGGGCGAGATATTCTGATAATGTCTTGTTGCTTCACGAGATGACCAGTTTTATTGATAAAAAGGTCCGAGGTGGTAATTACATTTTCAAACTGGGCATTGTTAAGGCTTTTGATAGAGTTTCTTGGGAGTTTTTGGAGAAATTATTGACGGGGTTTGGTTTTTCATTGGATGTTTGTCAAGCTTATTTTAAATAATTTGAGAGGAGCATGTTTTGATGTCCTGAAGAATGGCTCTCCGACAGGTTTTGTTTTTTGAGCTTCACGGGGGATTAAACAAGGAGACCCTTTGTCTCCTTTTCTATTTATAATTCTGACAGAGGCCTTCACTCGAGGAATGAAGCAGCTTTTTGGCAGCCATGGATTTGTGCCTTACCGCACCAGCCAAAATAGTCCTCCTATTACCCATTTATGCTACGCGGATGATCTGCTCATTTTCTCAAATGGCTGTCGATCCAGCATCAAAAATATATTTCAGTTCATTGAATTATATGAAAGAGGCACGGGACAGTTTGTTAGGAAAGACAAAAGTTTTTTTGGTTGGCCCTCGGCATGTGTCCCAGGCTACAGCTACTGCAATCCACCGGCTAACAGGGGTGCGGAGGGGCTGTCAACCATTTAAGTACCTGAGATGTATGATTGACAAAACCCAAGGATGCTGAGCGAACTTCCAGTTTCTGGTGGACAAGATCACTGCTAAATTAAGGGGATGGCAGTCTAAAATGCTTTCTCCAGGAGGACGGATAATCTTGATTAAACATGTTCTGGCTACAATCCCTAGGCGTGCCTTTGCTGCCATGAAAGCTACTAAAGGGCCATATGCTGCGATTGAGAAAATCATGAATCAATTCCTGTGGGGTTCGAAAGACAATGTGAAACGGAGGAGTTGGGGGAAATGGGAATCATTAGCTTTGCCTATTGAGGAAAATGGCTTGGGCTTTCGGAGTTTGGAGAGTATCCAGGCTGCTTTTGCTTGCAAGCTCTGGTGGAAGTACAGGGCTAAATTTATTCGTGCCTCTGGGAAGCTGCATCTCTCACGGTTTTGGCGGTGGATGGCACAAGTGGAGAACACTGTTGAGCATAATATAGCGGTGGTAGTGGAGAATGACTCCTCTTCATTCTGGAATGATGATTGGTATGGAAGAGACCTTTTGAGGAATAGGGTCACAGAGGTGGTATCCCCAGACCTCATTCTAGCAGATTGTTATATAGCTAGAGGTTCGTCTATCCCAGGGAAGTAGAAGCTGTGCCAGGTGTGGAAGTAAGCTCTATAAAATCTCATGTTTTTGTACTCACAGGTAACCCAGATAGATATGTATGGAAGCCAGAGCAAGCGGGTAATTTTTCGCTCGCATCTGCTTATGATTTGGTTCGGCCCTCTGCCTTAATTAGGTCCAAGTTGTCCTTTATCTGGGATAACCGCCTTCAATTGAAAATTCCTTTTTTGGTATGGAGCGCTCTTAATGGGTTGCTCCTTTTCCCAGATATTCTCCAGAGAATGGGTTTTGCAATGCCCTCTAAATATCCCTTCTGAAATCATATAGACACACTTGGGCATGCTTTCTTTGGCTGCGCCTTTGCAGCTAAAATTTTGAATCACTTTGGGGCCATTCTTGATGTCCAACCAGATTTTAGCATGGGGATGACGAGATTTATAAACTCTTGGTGGGAACCAGATAAGAAGTGACCCGCGGGAAAACTGAAATAAGACTCACAAAAAAAGAAAGAATCATGAGCTCCGCGATTCTCTCAAATCCCTCTTGCTGATTTCTAGTTTTCCTATCGCTAATTCAGGCGCCGTGCCCATGATGGTGGCCGGCCGCCCTAAATTATGCAGTGGCGGTCTCTTCCAAACATCGATTGCCTCCACCACCACCTCCAATAGATCTCCCGTTGAAGCAACCCACAGAATTCTGCGGAAAGCTTGCGTTGATCTTCACGGATGAAGAGATGGACAAATTGGAAGCCCCTCTCAACCAAGCCTTGATTGGAAAATTCTCAAAAGGGCGAACTACAAGGGAACAACTGAGAAAGGATTTCCTAACTGCCGGATTCACGGGTGGATACCACTTAGGGTTGATCGACTCACGAGAAGTTCTTATCAGGTTCGAAGAAGACGAAGATTACAGCTGATGTTTTTTGAAAGGAGTTTGGAATTTTGGGCCTTATGCCATTCGAATTGTTAAATGGACTCAAGATTTTGATCTTCACGCTGAATCATCGACTGTTCCAGTTTGGGTGTCTCTCCCATGGCTGCCGTTCCAACTCTACAATGAGTGATCATTGTTATCTATTGGCAATATGTTTGGCCGTGCTTTGAAAACTGATTTCGCTTCATCAAATTTGTCCAGGCCATCGGTTGCAAGAGTTTGCACAGAGGTGGATTTGTTGAAATCTGTCCCAGATTCAGTTTATCTAGAAAAAAGAGGAAAAGGATTTTTACAGAAATTGGATTTCGAAAAACTTCCATCGTATTGTGTAAATTGTTTGAAGGTTGGGCATTCTCAAGAGTCCTGCCATAAGGATGAGCCCCCCAAATCGCACAAAGAATGAAGAATGAAGCCGCCGAATAAGTCGGGAAAGCCTGATCCACCAACGTCACCACAACCGTCACCACCGCCGTCATCACTGCCCCCGCTGGACAAAGGAAAATCCAAGCTCCCTGGTCAAGATAACCCTATCCCAACCACACCAATCGTGACTCCAATCGCAGCACCCAGCTCCGCCGTAGAAGTTTCGGATTCGGACGAAACTGAAGTTGTCTTCACTGAAGTACCTCCCAGCTCACAAGCAAACACGCACACAGACCCACATCCAATCGTGCCCAGCAGCAGCGCCCCTGGCCCAGCAGACCAGCCCAGCGCCCCAATCCTCAGCGCAGGTGCCCACAGCGAGTACGCCCTTAGTGCAGATGCCCCAATCCTCGCCACACATGCCCAAGCTGCTGCATCCCCTACAGACTGTCAGGCAATTAAACCTGAAATCATAAAATAAAAACAACTAACCAGAATATGAGAAAGAGAGAATTGCAGAAGAAGGAATGAGTAAGAACAGGGAAGAAGAAAAAGAGAGAGAAGGTGGGAAGGTTGTATTGAGATTTAGAAATTTCAGAATAACAAATAACACACTTCTCCTGCTGCCCATTCTTTGGCTACATACTCACGCCCTACTCAGCTACACAATTCCCGAGATAACAAAATTGATGACTCACTGGCCAATCATTGGCTTACAGAAGTTGAGGCATCTCAGCAAAAAGCTTTGCAGCAACAGCTTTCTATACTTGGCTAAATTCGAGCAATTTTAAAGGAAAACAAAAGGGAATGAAACGACAACGTTCCACTAATTACTTATTAATTTCCTAAATTTAATTAAAGCAAATTTTCATGACACAGACCTCCTGGAACGTGTTCGACAAAATTCCCCAGTCAGTACCATGGGCCAATCCAGCCCTTGTGCAGCTCTGTTATGGAACGAAGCGGAATTAGAGCTTTCAATTTGGGGGAGGAGTTTAAGTGGGATGATGTCGTATTAGTCGGCCCCTCTTTGGTTATTTTTACTTCTTTGTTAATTGTTATTTTGGTCCCTGCACGAATTAAGGCTTGATTGCCTTAGCTGGAATCCTGATGCATCATTGCTCATGCCATTTGTGTGAGGGAGTATTTTTTCTGTTATGCGTAGGATCCCGTGCACAGAGGATGAGTTGGCTATATGTACCAACCATTGCTCATTTCTTGGTTTATCTTTTTGCTGAGTATTTTCTCTATGAGAGAATTTATCTAGAATCCTCTAATTCTTCTTCTTCCCCTTCTTTTTCTTCAAATCCTCTGAACTCTATCTTCTGGTTTGGTGAATTGTTGGTTTTTGGGTTCAATCCATACCATTTGGTATCAGAGCCATCATCCTTGGCTGTGGATATGGCAGATCACACAAGGGCTAAAGCAATGGAAGATCATTTGAAAAAATAGGATGGAAAAATTCTGGAATTAGAGAATACATTCCATTCTAAGTTTGAGGAATTGAGATTGCAAATTGCAGAGCAAACAGCTGGTTTTCATGCTGCGTTGGAGATGTTTGCCGCTAAGCTAGATGGATCTGCAGGAAAGGGCACCATGAAAATGGGGGAAGTTCTTCTCAAGGATCGGGTCCTCTACTACAGACACTTGATACTTCCATCAAAATCCACACACAGGAGGACAAATCCCAAGACTGGAGGGATAAGCTCAGTCAAGCTCCCTGGTATTGTCAACCTCGAGTGGAGATAAACAGCTTCACAGGTAACAACCCTAAGGCATGGCTCAGGAAGTGTAATAAGTTTTTCAATCTCTATCAAATTGCTGAGGAAAATAGAATAGAAGCTATGGAAATCTATTTAGATGGTGCTGCTGAGTTTTGGTTTGGGGGTATGAAAGTAGTGAATCCAGATCTAAACTGGAAGGAATTCTGTGAGGGGTTAATCCAAAGATTTGGGGACTTGGGGGAAATAGATGAAGTGGAAGAATTCAATAAGCTATTTCAAAGGGATACTGTAAAACAATATCAGGAAGCCTTTGAGGAATTGAGATCTAAGCTTTTGTTTAAAAATCCCAAGTTAACTGAGAAGTATTTTATTTCTTCCTTTATTTGTGGATTGAAAGATGCTCTTAAGCCTATGGTTAGAATTATGAAACCTGTAACATTAGCTAGTGCTATGGAGGTTGCCTTATTGCAGGAACAATCCTTGGGAGAAACAATCAAAAGTTCAGCAGGAGAGGCATTCAAAGCTTCAAAACCTGTGAATTATGGGGGTTCTACTGCAGGAGGATTGAAATCACCAGTTAAGAAGGAAGTGGGAACCAACAGATGGAATCCAAGCAATTTCAAGAGGATAACACCTCAAGAATTGCAATATAGAAGGAACAACAACCTGTGTTTCAGGTGTGGAGAGAAGTATCAGATTGGCCATCAATGTAAGTTTAAACAAATTAACTTCATTGTAGCTGATGAGAATGAGGAAGTACTGGCCATTGGAGGGGAATTTGGAGAGGTAGATCAGAAGTTGGAATTCAGTGAAGAACCAGAGGAACTTTCTGTACATGTTGTTTCTCAAGGATTGAGAAGGAACACCATCATTTTGCAGGGAGTAATGTATGGAAGGCCAATGAGAATTCTAGTGGGCACAGGGGCCACTGATAGTTTTTTGAATGCTAATGTGGTGCACGAATTGGCTTTGAAGCAGGAGGAGGTCAAACCTTATGTAATCACAGTAGCTGATAGAGGCATATGTCAGGGTTCTACTAAATGCCCTAGGATCAGGTGGATAGTACATGGATATTCTTTTACTTATGATTTCAAGATGATGAACATGGGAAGTTGGGATATGATATTAGGGGTAGATTGGATGGTGAATTTTAGCACCATTATGTTTGATTTTGATAATCTGAGTGTTAAAATTAACAAGGAGGGAGGAGAATGGCATTTGCAAGGGAGTTCAGAAAAGGCTGAAATGAGATTATTGATAGGGAAGGAAGCTAAGGACTTCACTGTATACAAGCAAATGCAAAACTACTTACTACATTTAGCTCCCAACTCTGAAAGGGTACAAGCAAATCCAGGAGAAGTTCCTCAAGGCATCCAAAACGTGCTAGAAAGATTTCAGGTGGTTTTTGATAGCCCTAACTCCTTGCCACCAGAAAGGCAAGTAGACCATCAGATCACACTCAAACCTGGAGCAGTTCCCTTTAAACTCAAACCTTATAGGTACCCTCATGCCCATAAGGATGAAATTGAATCCCAAGTAGAAGAAATGCTCACTAACAAGGTGATACAGCCCAGTAACAGTCCCTACTCATCACCTGTTTTGTTGGTAAAGAAGAAAGATGGATGCTGGAGAATGTGTATTGACTATAGGAAGCTTAATGACTTAACTGTGAAAGACAGGTTCCCAATCCCTGTAATTGATGAACTACTTGATGAGTTGTTTGGAGCAAAATTTTTCACTAAGCTGGATCTGAGGTCTGGTTATCATCAAATCAGAATGAAGGAGGAGGATGTACCCAAGACAACTTTCCAAACACATCATGGCCACTTTGAGTTTAGAGTGATGCCATTTGGTTTAACAAATGCTCCGGCCACTTTTCAAGCCTTGATGAATCAGGTTTTTTGTAAATTCTTAAGGAAGGGAGTGCTGGTATTCTTTGATGACATTTTGATTTATAGTAGGAATTTGGAGGAACACACCGAACTGCTGGAGGAGGTGCTAGGGGTGATGAAGGAAAATCAGTTGTTTGCAAAAATGAGCAAATGCATTTTTGCTCAATCTAAAGTGGAGTATTTAGGGCATGTGATTTCAGAATCTGGAGTAGGTATGGATGATGAAAAGATAGTGAGTATTATAAAGTGGCCAACTCCTCAGAACAGAAAGGAATTGAGAGGTTTTCTTGGATTAACTGGATATTATAGGAGGTTTATACAAGGCTATGGGACTATTTGTAAGCCTTTGACAAATCTTCTGAAAAAAGGGAAATATTTGTGGAATGAGAAGGCTGATGCAGCTTTTGAGTTGTTGAAAAAAACCATGACAAATGCACATATCCTAAAACTTCCTGAATTTGATAAACCTTTTATAGTGGAGACAGATGCTTGATGAGTGTCTTTTAGTTGTTTTATTTTAGCGTCTCTTAGGTGCTTTTCACGGGTATATTTATTGTTTTATGAAGCCAAGAGCAGGTGTTTAGAGACTGAGTCAAGAAAGAAAGGAGTGAGCTAAAAGAAGGAAAAAAGGGGTCCGTTTGAGCAAAAGGAAGGTAGCAGCAGGAAATGGGCAGCCATGGAGAAATTTCAGTTGTTACCGTAGTGAATCAAGAGGCAAAATTCCAGCAGCAGTAAAATTGGAGAATTATCTTGGATGGAAGTAATTGCTGGAAATAAGGGAAGAGAGAAGTAAATATTCAGTTTCCTTACTTGAAGAAACTTATGATAAGGAAGGAAAATCAAAGGGATAAGGAAGGAATTCAAAATTCTGATTTGTAGGGATATAATTGATGAAGATATTATGCTGATTGGAAGGAAATTAATTGCTGGAAATATTCTTGGGAGATTTGGAGGATTATACTACTTCCTATTTTAGAGCCATTGTTATCTAGTATAAATAGGGGAGCCTTTGAGGCATTTAGCATTCATCATTCAGCTTTTAGCTTTTAGTTTCATACATTAGTTTAGTTTTTTTCCAGCAAGAATTCTCTTTAGTTCTTAGTTCTCTTTTGTTCAACTTATATCCTTTAAAGCTTTTGATACAATCTTTAGTTTTATTTAGTTCTTCTTTAAGTTCTTCAAATAGTTTTATATCGGTTTTTCCTTCGTTTCTCGTTCTGAGATTAAGGAGAAATCGGTACAATAAAGTTTGGAATTGTTTCTTGTTGCTGAATTGTTCTCGTTTAGGCCTCTATTTGCCCAAACGGAGGGTTGGTTCAGACCTGCAATTATTAATAAGTATTCCATTTCTTTTCCTTCTTCTTTGTTGCTTCATCCTATGGCTTTTACATTAAATATATGTGTATTGGCCATGACTATGAGTAACTAAACTCTTTTATTCCAGCATTATGTGATGAAGTAGATCTATGCATGTATGAAACATGGGATTAATATTGGTTCAAGTTCTTGTATTCTTATTTATCTTGTGCACATAAGTCTAAATGCTAGATTTAATTAAAGTTTGATCAACTTTTGTTTAATCCGGTAAAGTCAATTAGCGACAAACCTACCGTCGGGTAGTACAAGATAAATAGGTAACAACTTCTAAAGTTAACCCGATAGAAGTGTTAGTGTTGGGTCCTCCTGGTAATTAATGCTGCTAATTAGATTAATAGGTGTCGTAGGGAACCCACGGCCTGTTAGTTTGATTAGTTAGAGAGGTAGTCGTGTCGTAGGGAGCCCACGGTGATTACCGACACACTAAGGGGGGATTTGGTTATGTCGTACGGAGCCCACGGTAACCTATAACCAGCCCGATACATTGTTCTTGGATTGTTTTGTGACGTTAATGATTGCATGCATAGATTGATCCGATTCATATAATGTTGGAATATTCCTTTAAGTGATAATTTATTTGTTCTTGTGAAGTTTTAGTTTTTTTTTATAAGTGACAAATTTTAAAGGTCTCTCTAAGGCACAAAGGTGATTGCAAATCAAACCATTTTCAAATCAATAGGAATATGAGAGTTTAAGTCAGCTGTTCCCTGCGGATCGACCCTGCTTTCTATACTTTTGTAGTAATTTCTTGCAGGTTTAAGCACTAATTTTTGTGCATTTTGGTAGCCTCAAGACGGGCTCTACCAAATTGGTGCCGTTGCCGGGGAACGGCTTTTGAATTTTAGTTCTTTCTTTTTTTTTCCTATTGATGTATGTTTGGTATGTTCTTGTGTAGTTTATGAGCAGATCTTCAAAACCTATCCTATTGAGTGATCCAGAAATTGAAAAGACTGCTAGGAGGCTAGCAAAAGAAGCACGAGAACGAAAAAAGGTAGCTGAGGCTGCTACTTTAGAGGCTGACAGTGGTCCTTTTGGGCAAACGGATAGTGACTCTGAAGCTGATTCTGAGAATTCTGAACCTGACCCCATTCTGAACTTTGAAATGGGGGACAGACAAGAAAAGAGGCGTGAAGAAAGAAGGGAGGATGCCCCACCTGTTAGGGAACCAACTCTGAAGGAGTTAAGCAACCATCAGACTGAAGACAGAGCTTCCGCGGTAGTCCCTCCAACCTTGCCGAATGGATTCCCTTTAAAAAGTGGTTGGCTCAATGGGATTCCCAAGTACCACGGACACAGGGGGGAAGACCCACATAACTTCCTCGATGAGTATGTAAAAAATTGCAAGGTGGGTAAGTTGCCAACAGGAGCAACCTTAGACCAGCTCAAGTTGGTAGCTTTTCCCTATGTGTTAACCGGCCAAGCCAACAGATGGTTTTCCTCACTACCTGCAAACTCCGTCACAGAATGGGGGCAAATGAAGGAGTTGTTCTTGAAGAAATATTTTCCTTCCACCAAAACTAATGCGGTGATGAAGGAAATCAGCAGCATCCGACAGGACTACGATGAATCCCTAAGTAATTACTGGCTCCGTTTCAACGAGCTAGTGGAGAGCTGCCCGAACCACAAATACACTGACGCACAACTGCTCCAGTACTTTTATCATGGCATGACGGGAGAAGAAAGGAAGCTGATGGATTCCTCCAGTGGCGGAGCTTTCCAAAACAATACAGTCACCCAAGCAAGGAAAGTCATCGAGGATGTCATTGGTTCGAGGGGAGAATTTGATGAACCAGTCCGTATGGTCAAACGGAATGCCGAAGTCAGGCTCGTGGATGATACAGGAGATGAGAAGATAGATAAGTTGACCGCCAATGTGGAGAAATTAACAGAGTTAGTAGCAAAAATGGCCACGGCAGGTAGCAGCAAAACAGAAGGGCAGCGTCAACAATACAGCAAACCAGGAGAGGAGCTCTGTGGGATTTGTGGAAACAAGGGTCATCTAACTCATCAATGCAATCTCGCACCAAATGACCCTATTGCTAACGCAAATGCAGCTGGGAATTGGAACGCACATAATTATGGAGGGAATTGGAATAGGCAGCAACAGAGAAGAGATCCTTATTCGAATACCTACAATCTCGGATGGAAGGATAACCCAGTGTTCAGTTGGAAGATTACAGAAGATAGTGAACAGAACCAGGGCCAGCATTCAAATCAGCAAGCCCCAAACCAAGGCTTCAACAACAATCGAAACCAAGGGGCATCGTACCGACCGCCTCAACAGAGAGGGTTTCAGAATCAGAATCAACAAAGGGGTGGTAAATCAATGGAGGATGCAATTGGTGACTTGTTTGAGCAACAAAATGAGCAGAGAACAGCAATGGATGGGATAGCACAAATGATGTCTCAACTATCTGCCTCCATCCAAGAACTCAGGGGAAATCAGGGCAAGTTACCTTCCCAAGTACATGTTCCACCTAAGGAGAATGTGAACGAGATCACTTTGAGGAGTGGCAAGGTTTTGGAGCCTGTAGTAAAAAAATCACCATCAGTAAGGGTCGATTTGCCCAAATCAATCGTGGTCCCAGAAGTTGATCAGCCAGATGCAGAACCTGAACCAGTGGCTGAACCAATAGAGATCCCCACCCCCGCTCCAAGTCTGAAGGGGGGGAATCCGTACAGAGCTCCCCCATTTCCAAACAGCTTAAAACTGAAGGCCAAGAAGCCAAAAGAAGACCCTGTGGACTACTTGGCGGTGTTCGAGAAAATGGAAGTCAACATCCCTTTCCTTAAGGCAATCAAACTTCCGCCAGTTGGGAAGTTTCTGAAGGAGTTCATGGCAGGAAAGCCAAGGGGAGCAAGCAAGGTGGTGCTAGGTGAGAACGTTTCTGCCGTCATTCAGAAAAAGCTTCCCCCTAAATGTAAGGACCCAGGTATGTTTTCCTTGCCTTGCATTATCGGAGATAGAGTAATAGAGCATGCTATGTGTGATCTAGGTGCCTCTATTAATGTTATGCCATTGTCTATTTACATGACTTTATCTGGTGTTGAGTTAGTAGATACAAAAGTAGTTATCCAACTAGCTGATAGGTCATGTGTGCATCCTGTAGGGGTACTTGAAAATGTGTTAGTACGTGTGAACTCTTTTGTGTACCCTGCGGATTTCTATGTTGTTAAGATGAATAATGATCCTGCTAAAGAATCTGCGGGTGTGTTGTTAGGTCGGCCTTTCTTGAAAACTGCTAGGGCTTTGATTGATGTATATAATGGCTCCATATGCTTAGAATATTATGGTGAGAAATACACATTTAGCATCGAAAATGCCATGAAATATCCATCTGATGTTGAGAATGTGTATGGCATTGATGTAATTGACCCCCTTGTCCAAGAGCATCTTGAGACTTATTTTTTGCAGGACAAGCTGGAGGCAGTGCTGACACAGAATTTCACCGATATTGATGCCCAAGAGTTGAGTGATGAAGAGATTAGGGAGGCAATCATGTCCCTGTATGCAGTTGAGGCAGCACCTAGTACTAGACCTCAGATCTATTTGCCCAAGCAGACGAGTGCTGACAGGCCCTTGCCATCTATAGTTAAAGCTCCAAAGCTTGAACTGAACCCTCTCCCTGACAATCTGAAGTATGCCTATCTAGGAGAGGGCGAGACACTACCAGTCATAATCAGCAAGGGGTTAACTATGACCCAGGAGGACAGATTGCTTCGAATTTTGAGGAAGAATATAAAGGCAATTGGGTGGACCTTGGCTGACATCACTGGAATCAGTCCCGACATATGTCAGCACTACATCTTCTTGGAGCCTGACGCTAAACCTGCTCGAGAGCATCAAAGGAAGTTGAATCCAAATATGAGGGAGGTGGTGCTGAAGGAAATTTTGAAGCTCTTAGCCATGGGGATCATCTACCCGATTTCTGACAGTAAGTGGGTAAGCCCGGTCCATGTTGTTCCAAAAAAAGGGGGGTTTGAAGTGGTGACCAATGAAAAAAATGAGCTAGTGCCGATGCGCCTCCTTACTGGATGGCGCATGTGTATCGATTTTCGGAAGTTGAACTCGGCAACAAGGAAGGACCATTTCCCCTACCGTTCATTGATGAGATGCTCGAAAGGTTGGCAGGAAGGATGTTCTTTTGTTTCTTAGATGGCTACAGTGGGTACTTCCAGATCTGGGTGAACAAAGATGATCAGGAGAAGACCACATTTACATGCCCTTTCGGCACATATGCATATCGCCGAATGCCCTTTGGTCTGTGCAATGCACCGGGTACTTTTCAGCGGTGCATGATGAGTATTTTTTCAGACATGATTGAGAAGTGCATCGAGATTTTCATGGATGACTTCACAGTGTATGGAGATTCGTTTGACGAATGTTTAGAGAGTCTGGATCTAGTTTTAGCAAGATGTGTGGAGAAGAATTTGATCTTGAATTATGAGAAGTGCCATTTCATGGTAAATGAAGGAATTGTACTTGGGCACAAAATCAGTCAAGAGGGGATAGAAGTAGACAAGGCAAAGGTGGAGCTGATTTCAAAGCTTCCTTACCCGACAAGTGTGAGGGAGATTCGTGGCTTTCTGGGGCATGCTGGTTTATATAGAAGATTTATCAAAGATTTTGCAAAAATTGCCCAGCCATTAACTAATCTGCTAAAAGACGACGTTCCGTTTGACCTAACGGACGACTGCAAGAAGGCCTTTGATCTTTTAAAAGGAAGATTGGTTTCAGCTCCAGTGATTCAACCACCCAACTGGGAGCACCCTTTTGAGCTCATGTGCGATGCAAGCGATTATGCAGTAGGAGCGGTACTTGGCCAGAAAATAGGAAAGGAGAGCCATGCAATATATTATGCCTCCAGGACTTTGAATCCGGCCCAATGCAATTACACCACTACAGAGAAGGAGCTCTTGGCAGTTGTTTTTGGTTTTGATAAATACAGACATACTTGCTAGGATCCAAAGTGGTGGTTTACACAGATCATGCGGCTTTGAAGCATTTGCTGGCAAAGAAGGAGTCGAAGCCTCGACTGATTAGATGGGTCCTGTTGCTCTAGGAATTTGACTGGGAATTAAGGGACAAAAAGGGAGCAGAGAATAATGTGGCAGACCACCTAAGCAGGCTGTTGGTTCCGGAAGAGAAAGTACCTATCAAAGAAACATTTCTGGAAGAACATCTCTATGCAGCCGACACTGTACCACCACCCTGCAATTTGCTGCTTGACGTGCTGACAGGTGAGAAGCATCCTTGGTACTCTAACATCGTGAATTATTTGATCGCAGGGGTATTTCCACCAGAGTATTCACGAGGACGACGTGAGAAGCTAATAAGCGACAGCAAGTACTACATATGGGATGAGCCGATCCTGTGGAGGCTTGGACCCGATCAGATCCTTAGGAGGTGTGTTCCAGAGTGGGAACAGGAGGACATTCTCCGACACTGTCACTCATTTGCCTGTGGAGGCCATTTTGGGCCAAAACGGACTGCACGAAAGGTAATGGACAGTGGATTTTATTGGCTGACATTAAACAGAGATGCATATCTGTTTTGCAGGAAGTGTGACAGATGCCAGCGAGGAAATATAGGTGTTCGAGATGAGATGCCTCAAGTTCCGGTAAAGGTTTGTGAAATTTTCGATGTGTGGGGGATGGACTTTATGGGTCCATTCCCTGCATCAAATGGAATGTTATATATATTGCTGGCAGTTGACTATGTGTCCAAATGGGTGGAAGCAAAGGCTACCCGAACTAATGACTCAAAGGTTGTTGCAGATTTTTTGCAGGCTAATATTTTTTGCAGGTTCGGAGTGCCCAAGGCAATCATTAGTGATCGAGGGACACATTTCTGTAGCCGAACCGTTGCAGCATTGATGAAGAAGTATGGGGTGCAACACAGGCTTGCAACACCTTACCACCCGCAGTCAAATGGACAAGCCGAAGTCTCTAACAGAGAGATTAAACGGACCCTGGAGAGGACAGTGAATAAATCAAGGAAGGATTGGAGCCAAAAGTTGAATGATGCACTATGGGCATATAGAACCGCATACAAGACCCCAATTGGGATGTCGCCGTACCGGCTGGTGTTTGGGAAAATGTGTCATCTCCCAGTTGAGCTAGAGCACCATTCTTACTGGGCAGTCCAGAAATTAAACATGGATGCAGCAGCATGTGGAGAAGAGAGAAAATTCCAGCTACAAGAGTTAGAAGAATTGAGGGAGGAGGCCTATGAGATGGCCAAGTGGCATCAAGAACGCACTAAGGGGAGGCATGATCGCCTAATCCGACAGAAGGAGTTCAAAGTGGGCCAACAAGTCTTGATTTTTCAATCTAA
The DNA here is from genome assembly GCA_016801395.1 of Leptodermis oblonga. Taxonomy (NCBI): domain Eukaryota; kingdom Viridiplantae; phylum Streptophyta; class Magnoliopsida; order Gentianales; family Rubiaceae; genus Leptodermis; species Leptodermis oblonga. The sequence continues at coordinate 9,511,570 of CM028760.1, read as the reverse complement.
GCTGCGACTCTTTAGTGGGAAGTTGAAGAGCAAGTGGCAGGGACCACTAGAGGTAGTGGCCGTTGGCCCGAGTGGAGCAATAGAGGTAAAAGACCCCAGAACCGGTCTGCAATTCAAGGTCAACGGACAGCGTCTCAAGCATTATCATGAGCCGGGTCAGATACAGACTGTGGAGGAACTCTCCCTGTCAATTTGTCCCAATCACTGAGAAAAGACATATAAGTCTAGCCTTAGACTTAAAAGAATGGCGCTACTGGGAGGCAACCCAGTTTTCTGTTAAATTTTTTGTTTTCTTTTTCATTTTATTTTATTTTATTTTATTTTATTGAAGATGTTCGAGTTAAATTTTGAATGGATTGGATGTTTTAAATGTTGCATGCAGGATTAATTGGAGGGCCAGAAGAATCAAGGAAAAGAAAAAGGTGGAATGTGAAGCAATCAGAAGGTCAGGGGCATCTCAGCAAATTTGAGCCAGGGACTACAATTACAATTTAGAAGAAGTGGGCCAATTTTGCAATCAAATTTGCAATCACACTGAACATAGCCAATTTTGCAATCAGCAACCGACCCACCCAACCCAATTACCCAATTACCCAGCAACCCAACCCACTAACCCAATTACCCACCAACCCAACCCACCGACCCATCAACCTAAATAAACCCACCAAAATAATAAACTAATTAACCAACCCAATTACCCAATCCCATACCCGACCCAACTAATCAATTAACCTATTTCCCCACCAAACTAATAAACTAATTAATTAATCAATTTTTACTTCATCTTCTTCCTCTGCAACACGAACCTCCGCCGCCACCCTTTCACCACCACCATTCCCGTCCAACTTCCATGGGCACCAAAAAGAAAAGAGCTTCATTCCGGCCGGTCGACGAGCCCAACGTCCTCGAACCCACTCCCCTCACCACCATTTTTCCCGAACCCACTCCCACCCAACCAACCGAACCCGCCCCTTCAATTTTGCAGCCCCAATCCCAGCAGCCTAAGGCCTCAACCACCATGCCAAAACCACCCCCTAACCGAACCAAAAAACCCACCCACACCCGACCACAAATTCCCACCCCCTCACCCGAACCCACCCCCAACCGACCCAAAATTCCCACCCACACACCCACCACCGCCCAGCCCACACCAAAAAACAAAAAGAAAAGACCTCGGCCTTTGATGAAGAATGCAACACTGGCAGCCCAGATTCCGATTCCGACAAAGCCCTCCGTCCACCGTTCAAATCGTGTGGCCTCCCACACCGCCTCTGCCTCCCTGCACCAGAACAAACCAATTCGAAGTGCTGAGGAGCCCTTCATAATTTCAGAAGAGGAACAGTCATCTAGCCCTACTGTTCCGGCAAGAAAACGACACCGACAAGGGGAGGCCACACAAACTACATATGGGAATTTTTCTACTGCCCCAACTGAACCTCCCATGCCGTGTACTTCTACATCCACTGCTAAACCACCGCCGGTGAGTACTTCTACTGCTGGTCCGACTACATCACCACCACGGGCGAGTACTTCTACTGCCCGAAGAGCAGCCGCTGTGGAGAGAGCTCCCCAGTTTTCCCTTGCACAGATAGTCCAGCACGCACAAGTCAAAAGAAATTTGACTTTCACTGCAAAAGATAAGATTGAAGCTCTCAAACAGGTCCAAACTCGTTCCCTATTACCATTGTACTTGCCTGATATTTCACTGTTAAAGTCATTGAATATTTGGGATACTGTGCTGGAATTATTTTCTAATATTGGCTGGTCTTGTTTGTTGGATTTACCAATTTGCCCTGTTTTTATTGAAATGTGGCATGAGTTTTTTACTACTGTGCATATGACCAAATTAAAAGGGTTGACTAAAGAGAAACACTTTCTCTCTTTTAGACTGTTTCGAAAAACCCATGAATTTTCTGTGAATGACTTCAATATTTTATTGGGTTTTTGTGCTGAGGAAGATTTGGACACTGATGCATATAAAGCTGTTGAACTTTGATTTCCATCCTTTGCTCAACAAGCTGCCTGAGCCCACATCGCCCCTAAAGGTGGCAAGTTTATACCGTCCAAATCCGAGGCTTATTTGATAGAAAGTCCTGCACTTAAGTTTTGTCATTACCTGATTGTTCGTAATTTGACTGGTAGGACCTCTGCTTAGCATGTTGTGTCTTCCAATGAGTTGTATATTTTACTATGCATGCTGGATAAGGTTCCTTTGAATCTGGGATTTTGGGTAGGGTATGTATTTGGGGACATTGGAACCCATAGGACTAGACATTTGTCCCTTGGTCACTTTGTGGGTTTGCTTGCTCGTAATGCTCAATTGTTTGATCCCACTCACACATGCATGACCCCTTCCCCTTCCCCTCCCCCTGTGACTCTCACATCTGGATATCTAGTGCACACACAATTGCTGTATGTGACCTCCAATGGGGCCCTTTGTTTCCATGATGTGGCTCGTCCACCACCTTCTCGTGCAGCCAGTGCAGAATTTTTACAGGTGCAACAATCAGTTGACGAGTTAAAGAAGGACCACGCTGCTCTCCAGCTCCAGGTCACAGAAGGTTTTTCCACTTTACAGCACCAGTTCACTGAAGGTCTCGCTACTATACAGCTGCAGTTTGATCAGCTTCGGGCTTACTTAGCCCAGACCCGGGCAGAGTAACTATCTCTCCTTCCTTGTCTCAGTCTCTATGTTTTTATTGTTTTGGGTCTGTCTTTCTAAGTTTGTGAATTTAGTATTTGTGGATGTTCCTGGTATTTTCTTAGTGTTGGTTTGTTTCTTATTCTTGTTTTGTGCTGAGGACATGCACAAATTTAAGTGTGAGGATGTGTCGATCTTGTCTGGATCTGTCTTTTGTGTTTTTTTAAGTCTGTTTTGAGTCAAGTACTGCCCTTATTGTGATCGAAACATTGAAATAAGCACCATGGATGCATGATTGAGTTGGCATATGTTTACTCTTTGTGGTTGAGGTTTGGGTATGTTTTTATTGCTTTAGCATAATCAGGCTACTTTTTTCCCATTCTTAGCCATTGAAAATGAGTGTTGCTGAACCTAAAATGATTTTTGATGAGAAGTGGGAATCCCACTGTTTGCCGGTCTGACTTGTCAAGATGGTCATTGTGTGGGATACAACTGGATAATAGGGGACCCTTGTAGGATAACCAAGTTTGGCTTTACTTTCTAAACTTTCCTGTGCATTAATCCATAGAAGCCACTTTGAAGCCTTGACTGTATTTCTTCTGAGTTAGTAAATGAACCAAGGCCTAATTTTTATCCTCTCTTTCATACCCCCTTAGTGTGCATGCAATGTAAATGTTGGATTTGTGCTTGCTGAATTAAAGATGATATAATGGCTACAAGAGAAGCAAGTATGAAAATGTGAACCTTGCTGAATGTTATATTGGTATGCTATTGTGCTGAAATAAGGGTGTGAAAAAGAAGAGAAAAGAAGCAAAGTGCTGAATTGTGCAGCAGTGATTGTGTGTTTTGAATGTTAAAAAAATCTTGAGATTGCTGGCTGAATTTTTTTGCTTTGGTGGCTGAATTGTGAATGAAAAAATATGAAGTAATAACCTGAATTTGTGAAGAGATGAGTCTCTATTTGCCTAAACGAGAGGCAACTTTGTGCAAATGCTGAGAAGGACGAAATGTTGTTTTTGTATGCACACTGAGTTTCTATTTCGTACTGGTGACCTAGGACCAATTAGGGCCATACCAAGTTTGAATCCCTAAGCCCCGTTGTGTCCAAAAATGAAGGGTTGTTCTTAACAGTTGTGTCCCCTCAAAACGGTACTGTGGCGATGGGTCGATTTTCAAGCAGTGGATCATTCTGTATAGACTAGGGAGAGTGTCCTTAATTTTTGAATTGTGAGAATGTGTGTTTTACTCTCCATAGAGTGCTGTTTCTAAGGGAATTACTGAATGATTGTGTTAAAGCAATAAGCTGGTTTGCTTGGTGGATTGGTGGGGTTTATATATGCTATACATGATCATAAATTATGTGGGGAAAGTAGGTGTGAAGAGCATGAAAAGAAGCAGTACATGTGTGTTTTGATTTTTCTTGTTGAGTCAGTTTTTTTTTTTAAGTCCTGTGAGTCTTGTGTCATCAGTTGTTTTCTTGTTTTCTATTTGAGTCATCTTCTATGTCTAGTTTTGAGTCAGTGCAAAAGCAACTAAAGTAAGGCTGTGTTTTGGTTCTTCACTTCACGCTTGAGGGCAAGCGTTATTCAAGTGTGAGGATATTTGATGAGTGTCTTTTAGTTGTTTTATTTTAGCGTCTCTTAGGTGCTTTTCACGGGTATATTTATTGTTTTATGAAGCCAAGAGCAGGTGTTTAGAGACTGAGTCAAGAAAGAAAGGAGTGAGCTAAAAGAAGGAAAAAAGGGGTCCGTTTGAGCAAAAGGAAGGTAGCAGCAGGAAATGGGCAGCCATGGAGAAATTTCAGTTGTTACCGTAGTGAATCAAGAGGCAAAATTCCAGCAGCAGTAAAATTGGAGAATTATCTTGGATGGAAGTAATTGCTGGAAATAAGGGAAGAGAGAAGTAAATATTCAGTTTCCTTACTTGAAGAAACTTGTGATAAGGAAGGAAAATCAAAGGGATAAGGAAGGAATTCAAAATTCTGATTTGTAGGGATATAATTGATGAAGATATTATGCTGATTGGAAGGAAATTAATTGCTGGAAATATTCTTGGGAGATTTGGAGGATTATACTACTTCCTATTTTAGAGCCATTGTTATCTAGTATAAATAGGGGAGCCTTTGAGGCATTTAGCATTCATCATTCAGCTTTTAGCTTTTAGTTTCATACATTAGTTTAGTTTTTTTCCAGCAAGAATTCTCTTTAGTTCTTAGTTCTCTTTTGTTCAACTTATATCCTTTAAAGCTTTTGATACAATCTTTAGTTTTATTTAGTTCTTCTTTAAGTTCTTCAAATAGTTTTATATCGGTTTTTCCTTCGTTTCTCGTTCTGAGATTAAGGAGAAATCGGTACAATAAAGTTTGGAATTGTTTCTTGTTGCTGAATTGTTCTCGTTCAGGCCTCTATTTGCCCAAACGGAGGGTTGGTTCAGACCTGCAATTATTAATAAGTATTCCATTTCTTTTCCTTCTTCTTTGTTGCTTCATCCTATGGCTTTTACATTAAATATATGTGTATTGGCCATGACTATGAGTAACTAAACTCTTTTATTCCGGCATTATGTGATGAAGTAGATCTATGCATGTATGAAACATGGGATTAATATTGGTTCAAGTTCTTGTATTCTTATTTATCTTGTGCACATAAGTCTAAATGCTAGATTTAATTAAAGTCTGATCAACTTTTGTTTAATCCGGTAAAGTCAATTAGCGACAAACCTACCGTCGGGTAGTACAAGATAAATAGGTAACAACTTCTAAAGTTAACCCGATAGAAGTGTTAGTGTTGGGTCCTCCTGGAAATTAATGCTGCTAATTATATTAATAGGTGTCGTAGGGAACCCACGGCCTGTTAGTTTGATTAGTTAGAGAGGTAGTCGTGTCGTAGGGAGCCCACGACGATTACCGACACACTAAGGGGGGATTTGGTTATGTCGTAGGGAGCCCACGGTAACCTATAACCAGCCCGATACATTGTTCTTGGATTGTTTTGTGACGTTAATGATTGCATGCATAGATTGATCCGATTCATATAATGTTGGAATATTCTTTTAAGTGATAATTTATTTGTTCTTGTGAAGTTTTAGTTTTTTTTATAAGTGACAAATTTTAAAGGTCTCTCTAAGGCACAAAGGTGATTGCAAATCAAACCATTTTCAAATCAATGGGAATATGAGGTTTAAGTCAGCTGTTCCCTGCGGATCGACCCTGCTTTCTATACTTTTGTAGTAATTTCTTGCAGGTTTAAGCACTAATTTTTGTGCATTTTGGTAGCCTCACGACGGGCTCTACCAATGCTAGTGAACATGGAATGGGGGCTGTACTTATGCAAGAAGGGAGGCCTATTGCTAGGGGTGAGCAAAGACCCACAGGTCGGAACCGGACCCAACCCGAAATTGACCCTATTTTTCGGGTTGGTTCGGTTCCACACTCCAAAATTTCGGGACGGGTCGGGGAGGAGTTCAAAACACGATTACCCATCCCGACACGCAATTCATAACCTAGCCTGAAATTTTCTTCTCCTTCATTCGTCCCACTGTTCCGGACGTTCACCGGAGCCGCCCCTATCAACCGCCGGCAGTCTTCCTCGTCACCATCGAAGACTTCCGTCAGAGCCGTCCTTGACACGGGTTAGAGCAATTAGTACCAGCTTCATCGCATTCAAGGAAAATTCTACAAGAAGGTAAGGAACCGGACTCAAGCTCCTCCACGCTTCCCGAATCTCACTAGCGGAGCTGACCTAAACCAACGACCACGACGATTCTATAGATTGGGGCTGCGGTTGAAGCAGAGGATCGGAGTCACTGGCGTGACTGAGGTCCTCAATTGACTCCAGCTGTACTTCACCTCTCATCATCAAAACCTGCTCCGAGAATACTAAAAAGATCCGGGAAAAGATGAATTCAGTGCGGCGGTGGGATGACGGAGAAAACTTACGTAGCGTGGCGAAGGTGTCACGTTCGTAATGCGCAAGCAAAAAATGTGTTTGGAATAGTAAATACGAATGAAATCTCAGCCTACTCAGTGGCGCCCTCTCTATCGTCTCTCTCACTCTCTTTTCTCGGATCTGCTCTGAAGCTCCCAAATCCCGCCTATGGGTAACTAAACCCTTCTCTTCATCTGGGCTCTTTTCAATTTTGTTGTTTTCTTTACGCAGTGGTTGATTTTAATAGGTAAGCTGGATGATTTTAGTTTCTGTCGCACTGGTTGAATAGCTTTTTCAATCAATTGCAATTGAGATTGTTGATGGCAGTTTTGTTTTGATTTGATTGATGACTATGGTTTTACTTAAACTGAGCCATTGCTTTGTAAACAATGGATTTTTGGGTTTTTTGTTCTTTACCTTGAGGTCTCTGTATGGGTTTTATGATTGCATTTTATGATTGATATATTTAGAGAATTCAATGAAAATTTCACTTCATGTAATTTAGAAGATTCAAAAGTTAGAAAGAAGCATCTAGCAATACAATATTTGCACTTCATGTAATTTAGAAAAAGTTAGGAAGTTATTGGGTACTTTGATAGGGAAAACCCAATGAATCCCTGTGGTGTTTTGTGTTTTGTAATTTCAGAAGTTATTGGGTTAGTGATTTATAAACATTTATTTGCTTCAATAGTTGAAGTTTCCTCCAGTTGGGTCTTGCTAATTCATGTAACTTGATGAGGTACTGTTTTCGAAGTGGATCTTTAGAGAATTCAATGAGTTACTGTTTTTAACTATTGAAGCTTTAGAGAATTCATGTAACTTGGTTTCCTCTTCAGTTTTCCCATTGATAAGTGCTCCTGTGTCTATGAGCATGTATCTGTGTCTAAGTGTGAAGTACTTCAAAGTTAAACCATTTAGGGTGGCTTTATGAAAACATCAAGTTTCACTTAAATAAGGCTGAAATTTTTCAGTGCAATAAACTCCAACTTCAAGTGCACTTGGATGATCATCCCCTTCAGTTTTCCCATTGATAAGTGCTCCTTTTTTGTCTATTCCGATCAGGATGTGTACGTAACATTTTGTCTCTAACTGGCTCAAAAACTAAAATCTGATTACCTATGTACTTTGTTCAGTCATGACACCACTTGAGTTTCCTTCTTCTGTCAGAACCTTGGAACTTATTTGCATCTTGGCTCTGTGAGTAGTTCCCCTTGTGTAGTTTTGGCTGCTGGACACATGAATTCAACATGCCACAGAAGAAATTTTTAGATCTATTTGTTTTATTCTTTGTTATTTCTCATAGCTAATAGCAATATTCTAGCTAGCTCCATTGTTAGTGTCTGTATTTTGGATATTTATTTCCTGTACTCAAATCTGAAGAAATGGTAGATAATACTCCTGCTTTCAGTTCCAACACCATAAGGTTTTCTTGACACATATTGATTTCTGTGAAGATATATTTATTTTCATGCATTTGAGCTTCTCTCTGTGGTGCATCTTCTTCCCCATAAACTTCTTTCAAAAGCTTATGAGTTTAAAGACTTAGTGTGGGTTCACTTTACTGCTGCATTATTTGATTTGATTTATTATTATTGTTATCATTACCATTAGTTTTGTTGCAGGAAATACTAATTGACATTTATGGGGGAATTTTTTTATTTTTTTCCCCCCTAAATGCTTTAACATGTTTTCTATGTGCCTTTAACTAAAATCGATTGCGAGATTTGTATAGCCTATGTCACGTAGTAAGATAAAGGCTTAATTTTTGTTGTTGTTGAACTGTACTCCGTATTAATTTGTTTTTGCCGAGTGACAGAGTTATGAAGATGGGGGTTTTGTGTATGTTGACAAATTGAGGTCTACAAAGGATTCTGTTGCTGATATCTTGCTGTAGCATTTAGCAGCCACTCTTTTGTTAGTCTTTTTACTAATATTAGTCAAACATAAATGGTCTGTTCTACTTGGAATGTGAATATTTAACTTTCTAGCTTAGAGCTTTACTGTGCTCATCAAATATGTGATTACTTGAATTGATATATGCCTGATGTTTTTGGTGCCCAGACCTCAGCTTGAACTACAATTTCCCCTTGCTCAACTGGGCTTTCTACCAAGTGATTATAGCAATAACTTTGTCTTTGAAGACAATTTAACACTATTCTATTCAGTAATGGTAGAAGATTATTAAGCATAACTGATGCAGGACATTGCTTTTGTAACTGGCGTTTCAGCACCATTTCTTTAGCTAATTTTCATACATTTTTGAAAATACAATTAGGGAAAGAGAGGAGGAGGACAGCACAAAGGGCAAAAAAAAAAAAAAAAAGACCCGACCCGATCCGACCCGGTTGTTCGGGTCGGGTCCTGATTGGACCTGGACCCACCCGGGTCGGGTCGGTTCCGGGTCGGGTCGGGTCGGGTATTGGGTTTGATCACCCCTACCTATTGCTTACTTGAGTAAGGCTTTCAGTGAAAGGAACAAGGGATTGTCAACTTATGAGAAAGAGCTTTTGGCTTTGGTAATGGCAGTGGACAAATGGAAGCATTATCTGGTGGGGAATCATTTTGTAATCAGAACTGATCATCAGTCTTTGAAATTTTTATTGGAACAAAAACTCACCACTACCTTGCAACACAAGTGTTGGCCAAGTTGATGGGGTTGGATTACAGTATTCAGTACAAGAAAGGACTTTCCAATAGAGCTGTTGATGCTTTATCAAGAAGGCCTTAGGATAATCAAGAAAGAGAATTACAGATGGAGGAACAAGGAAATTCAGAGTTATGTGCTATATCCATAGTACAACCACTTTGGATCAAACAAGTCGAGGAGAGTTATATGTGGGGGATCAAGAAGTGTAGGAATTGATTACAGCAGCCTTGCTTAATCAGGAAAAGGAAAAACCTTATGAGGTGATAAATGGAATTCTGAAGAAAGGGAATAGGATAGTTTTGGGGAAAAATACAGGAGTAAGAGCTTTGATCATGGAATCTGTTCATTCTACAGCTTTGGGGGGTCACTCAGGCCAGAAAGCCACTCTAAAAAGGATTGGTGATCTCTTTTATTGGTCCGGGATGAAACAGGAAGTGAAGAATTTTGTGAGAGCGTGTGAAGTTTGCCAGAGGAACAAGAGTGATCATCACTATCCTTTTGGCCTGTTGCAGCCTCTAGCTATTCCCCAACAAGCTTGGAATCATGTTGCCATGGACTTCATTGAGCAGCTGCCAATTTCAGAAGGTAAAACTGACATTTTAGTAGTGGTAGACAGAATGACTAAATATGGCCATTTCATAGCTTTATCACATCCTTACACTGCACCTCAGATTGCTAAGTTATTCCTAGATGAGATATTTAGACTTCATGGATTACCTGAGTCTATTGTCACAGATAGGGATAAGGTTTTCACTAGCAAATTTTGGCAAGCTTTATTCAAATTCTTGGGGGTTAAACTATGCTTGAGTTCAGCATATCACCCTCAATCTGACGGCCAATCAGAAAGATTGAATCAAGTTCTGGAGTCCTACTTGAGATGCTTTTGTAGTGAAAAGCCTACCACTTGGAAACTGTGGTTAAGTTTAGCTGAGTGGTGGTACAACACTTCACACCATACAGGGATCAATATGTCTCCTTATGAAGTATTATATGGAACCAAGCCAGCTGGTATTCCCTTGGGTCCTTTTCATGAAATTTTGGTTCCTGCAGTGGGTGACATGGTGGAAAGAAGAGCTCGAGTTTTGAATTGTCTGCAACAACAGTTGAAAAGATCACAGGAGAGGATGAAGTTTTTTGCAGATAAGAAAAGAGCTGAAAGATCATTAGCAGTGGGAGATTGGGTATATTTGAAACTCCAGCCTTACAGATAGATTTTAGTGGCTAAAAGGATCAATTGGAAGCTTGCATCTAAGTTTTGTGGTCCCTAAAAGGTGCTACAAAGGATTGGAGAAGTGGCATACAAGCTTCAATTACCTGAACACAGCAAGATCCATCCAGTATTTCACATTTCCCTCTTGAAGAAACACTTTGGGAAGGAACCTGTTCACAGCTATCCTTTGCCTGAGCTGGGAAGTGATGATAGTTGCCTTCTTCAACCTGTTGCGGTGTTGTAGAGGAGAACAGTGCAGAAAGGCAATTTGCAGAAAGTAGAATGGTTAATTGAATGGAGGGGTTTTCCGTGGGAAGAAGCCTCTTGGGAGGATTCAGAGATGATCAAGAAGGAGTTTCCTAACTTTAAAGCTTGAGACAAGCTTTGTCTGATGAGGAAGGGAATGTTATGGAACGAAGCGGAATTAGAGCTTTCAATTTGGGGGAGGAGTTTAAGTGGGACGATATCGTATTAGTCGGCCCCTCTTTGGTTATTTTTACTTCTTTGTTAATTGTTATTTTGGTCCCTGCACGAATTAAGGCTTGATTGCCTTAGCTGGAATGCTGATGCATCATTGCTTATGCCATTTGTGTGAGGGAGTATTTTTTCTGTTATGCGTAGGATCCCGTGCACAGAGGATGAGTTGGCTATATGTACTAACCATTGCTCATTTCTTGGTTTATCTTTTTGCTGAGTATTTTCTCTATGAGAGAATTTATCTAGAATCCTCTAATTCTTCTTCTTCCCCTTCTTTTTCTTCAAATCCTCTGAACTCTATCTTCTGGTTTGGTGAATTGTTGGTTTTTGGGTTCAATCCATAACAAGCTCCAAACACCTCTCAGCAGCCCAACCCATCTGAAATTGTGCCTCAGCCCAACAAGGAAGTTCACACACCAGAAACAATGGAGGCCACTCTAAAATGCATCGCCGACAACCTTACCCAAACACATGGCCAAACGCCTAAACAAGTCACACCATTGTGGTCGGATGTATTTCAAGGCGCATTAGAGGCGGATCAACGGAAGACTCCAAAAGCCCATAAGTCCTTGCCAATCCCAAAGCTTTGGCCCATGGGAAACTGACGACGAAGAGGATTTTGGGGACGAAGAAGAAAATTACATTATTGGGCCCAAACAGCACGAGCCAGCAAAGACTTATTTTGATCATCGACTTCGACAACAGCCTAAAGTAGATTATAGAAAACTCAACAAAATGGGCAAAAAATGTAAACCATGAGGGTTTGATTTTTATTTCTTATTTTTCCTTCTGCAATTAATAAAACGGGTAGCCAATCCCCCACTTAAAAAAAAAAAAAAAAAAAAGTGACCTGCGGGTTAAGTAATTTGTCTGCTTCCATATATGTATTGTTTTATGGGACCACTGGAAATCTCGTAATATAGCAATCTTTGATGATAAAATGTAGGATATACAAACTATATATATTCTAAATAATATAAAGTACTTAACGCACAGCGGAATAAAACTTCTATGTAATAACGAACAATAAACAAACCCGCACTCACACAATTTGTGCGGCACACCAAAGCCGAAGCTTGGTCGAGAAACAACCGGGAGCCATCTTTCAATTTCAAGGAGTCAAAACATGGTCACCCATTTGTTGAAGTAGAGTTAATGGTTTTCAAAATCCAATTATAAGGACTTCGATCCCAATAAAAAATAGAAATAAAAATAAAAATAAAAATGCGGAATTCATCTAAAGAATGTTCTAAAGTTGAAATTAATGAAAGCCCGAAGGAGGGGGAACCCAAAAGAATTAATTAAAGGGGTTCCTTGCTTAAAATCTAATTAAATGGGATTGTTTCTTTTGTATCTTTTTTGAAGAGTGGAGATAAGTTCATGAGACTTTTGAAGATTTCCAATAGTTTTTCTTGAACATTTTTGAAGATTCATGGGAGGTTCTTGAAGAATCAAGGTTGATGATAACTTGTTTCTTGAATAAATTAATTTATGTGTTTCATTGGTGATTGGATTCGACGGTGGCGCATAATAGTGGTGTTGAAGCCCAAAGCGTACAAGAGAGTAAATGTGACCATGGACGGCCAAGCATAAATTTGCTAGTGATTCCCATGCATTACTAATTACATTTATCCAATTAGATCCAATTAGGTTGCATTTACTTCTATGAAAATTATAGGGTAGACTTTTAATTTTTTTTCCTTTTTAGTTGGAAGAATAAGTTTCTTTTATTTCCTTTTGGGTTTTTTTTTTTTTTTTCTCTCCAATTTCTAGAGTTGTTAGGTTTCGTTGTTCACTAAATTTACCTATAAATATGAGAGGTTGTCTTCAATTTTTTTTAAAAAAATTTAATTAATCATTCTACTTTATTATTTTCATATAAACATTTTTTTTAATAGAAATGGGATTGGTTACCCGTTTTATTAATTGCGAAAAAAATAAAGAAATAAAAGCAATAAGACTGAACCCCAATGTTCACAATTTGTTGCCCCGATTATTCAAATTTCGATGGTCTACTTTGGATTGCTTTCGAAGGTGATAATCAATATAAGTCTCCGGCTTCTTGGTTCCTCTAACATAAGCTCTACTACGTCCTCCTCTTCTCCTTCGTCATTCGTTTACCAGGGGCCATATTCACAACCCCCCTCGTCATCGTGGTTGCCATCACTAACGGCATACGGCTGTGGTGGGTGCAGCACTGTCAATGTAATGGGAATGCATGGCTTAGCCGGCATGCGAGCAATCAGCTCTGCGTCTGTAGGCATTTTATATGCTTCAATAGGAGTGAGAATCCTCTACGGCGCCTTGACTTTAGGAAGTGGCAGGGACTTGTGTTCTTTTTCGGGATTCCGTTGTGTTGATTGAACTGGTCCTTGGAGTATATCAGACCACAAAAGCGTGGTAAATGCATGCGTAGCATCATCTACGACTATTGCAGGGGTTGGGCTAGATTCTGAGCTGATGTCTTTCGTAGGAGCTGAGTGTGCATTTTGTTGAGCACCTTCTTGGCGCAAGGGAGTACTGGTGTTGGCTTGTAATTCTAGGTGCTGATGCTCGGTTGTCTTCAATAATATTGAGTTAATTGAGAATTATAAAAGTGTTCTAATTCACTCATAATTAAGAGTATAATTGAACTAATGATTTTAATATAGCTCATTATATTTCTTGAACTTGTAAGTTGAGTTTTTGCTCCACCTGGACTGGGTCAATCATGCGAGCAAGACAAACACCACGATTAGGCGTCATTGGAATTTCTGCACGTGGACTTTGGCAGTTCACATAAAAAACTGAGACTTGCTTGATAGTGGCGGTGTCGGAGAGTACCGTGACCAGATAGGATTCAAAATAGAGCCGAAGCTCATGACCGCCACCACTATGGCTTAAATGAGCGTTTCCACTGCTGAATAATTTCTCTCAGCCGCCTGCAGCACCTTGCTTATGCAATAGGTCGTCCTCAATTAGCCATTTTCTTCCTTAAACAACACAACACTAATTGCTGCCTGGGAGGCAGCCACGTGTAGGAAGAGCGACTCGTCAGGTAGTGGCATGGCCAAACTGGGGACACACTCCTCGGTCCATTCAAACTTTTCCCTTTTCTTGAGTACTCCAAAGAAAGGCATCAAGCATTCAATTGACATGAAGAGGAAACGGCTCAATGCTGCCATCTAGCTTGTGAGTTTTGAACATCCTTCACAGTACTTGCGTTTGCATATTCATAATGGCCTCAACCTTATCTTTATTGGCTGAGACCCCTTTCTACGAAACCATGTAGCTAGCCCAATAGCTTCCCTGAGGTGACGCCGAGGACACACTTCTTGTGATTCAGCCCGAACCTGGTTTCTCTGAATATCTTGAGGACTTCCTTAATATTAGCTATCAAGTTATCAATGTCCTGGTCCTTGATTAACATATCATCATTGTAGGCCTCCATATTTTGGCCCAGTTGGCACTTGAAGATCTTGTTCACTAACCTTTGGTGGGTGGCCCCAATAATTTTCCAACTGAAGGGCATGGTGGTGTGTCAATACATGTCTTTTTTAATTGAAAATAGTGATAAATTATTTATTTTGAATATTATATCTTTACCAACCCTCAACCTTGAGGTCAGTCATGGCAATAAGTGCCTTTATCTATGGTGAACGAAGTTTTCTTCTTGTCTTCTTTGTTCAGGAACATCTGATGATACCCATTGTAAGCGTCGAGAAAAATCAAGCCCGCTATGGACTAGTCCACCAATACATTGATCCTCGAAACTGGGAAGTGGTCATGTGACATGCTTTGTTTAAATTCGTGAAGTCCATAGACATTCTCCAACTCTTATTCGGCTTTGTGACAAACACTAGATTCTTGAGCCATTCCAGATACTACACTTCTCAGACAATTTTTGCCTGTTGCAGCTTGCCGACCTCGATTTCAACTCCTGCACTCTTCTTTGGGCTGAATGTCCTTTTCTTTTGACGTACTTGCTTATGAGCAAGATCAATGGCAAGCTTGTGTTCAATAATTTCCCTCGGAATCCCATGCATATGATAGGGGGACTAGGCGAACACATCCTTGTTATCCCGTAATAGGGCTGTTAACTGCTATTTCAGTAGATCGATCGGGGATACCCTTTTTAATTGCACTGTTTGGTCAGGCTCATCTTCATATAGAACCACCTCTTCAACCTCGGCTTCGGGCTCCAAAATTCTCCCCTCCGACTCAATCCGACGATCCAAATCTGCTACTTCCGGGACCTGCTTTCTTTTCTCGGCCATCTTCAGTGTGACGAGACAGCATTCCCTTCCTATTTTCACGCTGGCCTTCAGCATGCTACCCCATCATCGTGGGGAATTTGACCATTATGAGTACAGTGGAGGGGATGGCCTCAGGCTTGTTAAGCCTTGACCGGCCCAAGAACATATTGTAGGCCAAGGGCTTGTCCATATCGATGAACTCCAATGACTCTGTCCGAGAGTGTGATGGGCAATGTCACTCTCCATATAGGATATGTGGGCTGATTCCCAAATCACACCAAGGGAGTCTTCACCGGCATAATTATCTTCTTGTCAAATTTGCATCTGTTAAATGCATCATAACTGATTAGGTTGACCAACGATCCGCTATCTACAAGAACTCTTTTGACCAGTAGGTTGGCCATGTGATGAGTCTAGATGACTTGTTTCAAGTGGTCCGAAAGTGAGATTTATCCAATCTTGGTTTAAAGTCCATTGTCTGGCATTATTCAGAAATCGTGAGATCCAGTTCCTTCCATGTCTCTTTGTGGCCCATTTATGAAAAAAATTGTGTTGTGGTCCTCGGCCTTGGAACAAAGTACTCGATCTGGGCAATATTACTCCTGACAATCCAATACTCTAGGGTTTCCAATATTACTCCTCACAATCCAATAAAGCTCTAGGGTTTCTCATCTCTCCCTATCTATTTATTTTCATCCACAAACATGGTTTAGATCTGTCTCATCCATGTTATTTGTCGCAGCCAAAATCTTATTTTCTACCCATGCTCTATGTACCACCCCATTGAAGCTTTTTTTTTTGCCTAGTAAATCTCAATGATTTCAACCTTCGACCCCTTTGTGGTTTCAGATCTACCACGAATAGACCATGATTAGATTCTAAAATACGAAATTTCTTGATGACAACCTTGGGAACATTAGCCCACTTTGGAGAAGAAAAAGCCCTATGCAGGCTCTGATAGAGGACTTGTGAACCTCTTTTCCATTACACCAGGTAAACCAATTTCCCTCTTCATTCAATTACATTACATCATGTCTTCGAAGAAAAACCAAAAAGTCCTTGGCTCCCAGGGTGTCCTTTTGGGGTTTAGGCCATGGATACTCACTATGGACATTGAAACCCCCATGATTAATGTAAGCAAGTTATGAGTAGTAATAATTGTATTTAATTCAATCAACTCCTCTTAGAGGAATTGGCCACCCAACCCAGAGCTGCATTTAAAAATAAAAATAATAATGTATTTAATTTCTCCTAGATCAAACATCTAACCTAAGAACTAGGCATCCATACAGCAAAATCATCATTCATTCCCATCATTTTCCACAACTTTCATACATAGATAGTACATTCTCTTAGCTACTACAGTCATATTTACATATTCATTCCGACACACACCCCCCCCCCCCCCCCCCCCCCCATATTTACAGGGTATACATTCTCGCAAAATACAAAAGACAACAATCTAACCCAATCTACTATTTTTTCCTACAGAAAGTCGCACAAAACACATCTCGACGCTGCTTCCTTACCGAGTAAGTTTAGATTCTATCTCATTTAAGGAAAAATTTGCACAATTGGTTGTTTCACTTTATTTATTTACTTTATTCTTTGCTCTTGTCTTATCAGGTCAATCGCCCAATCCCAATTTGGATTTCCGAGATGCACCAGCTTCAGTTTTCATTTCTCAACTTCTTTTTTTTAATAGGTAACACTGATTAAGTGACTGGGGGCTTGGGGCCATTTCTCAACTTCACATTGAATATCTAAACAGCTTTATTCAACTACCCCTTATGGTTGGGATTGATGTTTCACTAAAATAAATTACACTTCCTCCAGATTGCATTTGGTAGTACCGAGGAGGTTTTAGGGCCTGTTCTTTTCATAAGTTTGAAACCAAGTTTTGCCCAAGTTTAGTTTCAAACCAACAAAACTTGCAAAACGTGTGTTCTTTTCCATACATTTTAAAACTAAGTTTCTAACTTTTTTTTCTTTCTCCTTCCTTTTTCTTTTTCTTCTTCTTCTTCCTTCCTCTCCTTCTTCAACTCACCCACCGCCGCCCACCACCTTCTTCCATCTTCTTCTTCTTCTTTATCACTCTCATCTTCTTCCATCTTCTTCTCCTTCTTCTTCCTTCTTCTTCTCCTTCTTGTTCTCCTTCTTCCTCTTCTTCTTCATCTCTCCTCTTCTCCTTCTTCTTCTCTCCCACCGCCACCCACCGCCGCCGTCACCAACGACTCATCTTCTTCTTCTTCCTTCTTCTTCTTCCTCTTCCTTCTTCTCCTTCCTTCTTCTCCTCCTCCTTCCTCTTCTTCATCTTCAAACCCATGTCTCATCTTCTTCCTTCTTTTCTTTTTCCCCTTCCTTCTTCTTCTCTTCTTCTTCTTCTTCTTCTTCTTCTTCTCCCTCTCCCTCTTCTTCTCCGGCGCCGGAAGTGATGGATTGGAAGTGGCGGCGTGGAGAAATGGTGAAAGGGGGAAGGATTTTGCCCAAACAGGAAAAAATTTTGCCGAAAATTTTTTTTTCCCAAAAAAAATTTTTCCCAAAACTTTTTTTTTAAAATCATTTTCAAACTCATGTTTCTTGAAAAAGGTTTAAAACCAAAAAAGTTTCAAACTTTTTTTTCAAACCAAGTTTGAAACTAATGAAAAGAACAGGCCTTAATGGCCAAGAATTGAAAGGAGCATACTATAATAAGTTTGTTTCTTCGCATTTCTTTCTCTTCAAAGAATTGCACTCCCAAAAACTGTTTGATTTTTGTTATTTGATGAGAAATATGTTTATGTATTCATTATGAACTTATACAAAGAGTTTATATACAGCTAACATACCAAACCTACGAGGCCGAAAATAACCTACGAGGTCCAAAATACACTTAACTATACGATATATCCAACACCACCCCTCAAGTTGGCGCATGCAAATTGTGTATGCCCAACTTGGCTAGCAAAAAGTCAAACTGCTATCGCCCTAATGGTTTGGTAAAGATGTCTCCAACTGAGAATTCGTGGGAACGTGTGATGTAGCAATGGTCCCTTCCACTATGGCATCCCTTAAGAAGTGACAATCCACTTCAATATGTTTCGACCGTTATGAAAAACAGGGTTCTGAGCCAAATGCAGTGCTGACTGACTATCGCAAAATACCTGCATTGGCCCCTCCGTGCAAATCCCAAGACTCTGGAGAAGTCCCTTAAGCCACTTCAACTCACAAGTCACTTTTGCCATAGCCCGATATTCTGCCTCTGCAGAGGAAAGTGAAAATGTAGCCTGTTTCTTGGTCTTCCAAGAGACAGGTGAAGCACCAAGAAATACCATCCATCCAGTAACTGATCTCCGTGTTTTGGGACAAGCAGCCCAATCTGAATCACACCACCCTGTCAGCTTCAGATTACAGTCTCTCTGAAGCAGAACACCCTGTCCCAGACTCCCCTTCAAGTAACGTACTACTCTCAAGACTGCTGCCCAATGATCCTCCTTTGGTGCCTACAAAAACTGACAAAATGTGCACGGAAAAACACAAGTCTGGCCTAGTGAAAGCCAGATAGATAAGCCTACCCACGAGCTGACGATACTTCTCCCCATCGGCCAGGTCCGGACTTGTCGAAGCTGCAAGTTTCGACTTCTGCTCCATCGGAAATGACACGGGCTTCACTCCCAGCAGTCCTGTCTCAGATATAATGTTCAGAGTGTATTTCTGCTGACACAAGAAAATACCCTTTGCACTCCTCGCCACCTCTATGCCCAAAAAATATTTGAGCTTCCCCAGATCCTTCATGTGAAAACAGGTACTCAAATATTTCTTGAACTCTGCAAGTTTCTTGGGATTGTTCCCCGAAATAATCAAATCATCCACATACACCCAAACATTCATCCTAATCCCCTGCTTCGAAAAAGTAAACAGTGAGTAATCCGAATAAGACTGAACAAACCCATACCTCCGCAATGCTGCTGTCAGCTTTGCAAACCAACATCTGGGGGCCTGCTTCAACCCATACAACAATTTGTGAAGTCTACACACTTGGCCATCTCTCCCTTTGCCGAAACCAGGAGGAACCCGCATGTACACCTCCTCCGTCAGATCTCCATGCAGAAAGGCATTGTGAACATCCATCTGGTGTAGTTCCCAATCCTTTGCCACTGCAACTGCTAGAAAAGTCCTGACAGTCACCATCTTTGCCATTGGTGCAAACGTATCAGAGTAATCAATGCCTTCCACTTGGTGATTGCCAAACACAACCAACCGTGCCTTGAGCCTCTCAACCTGCCCATCTGAACGATACTTAATCTTATAGATCCACCTACTCCCCAATGCTTTCTTGCCAGCTGGTAATTTCTCCAATGTCCAAGTCCCATTCTTTTCCAGAGTTTGGATTTCAGTCTGCATAGCCTCACGCCAGCCTGCATCTTTCATGGCATCCGTGAAAGACTTAGGCTCAACTCATGTAGTAACAGCTGTAAGAAAGATTCGATGGTCCACCGAAAAACAACTACTATCCAAATAGTTAGACAAAGGGTAGAGATTACCATGACCGGAGGAATGCTCGGAACTCAATGAAGCCGGGGGGGGGGGGTGGACTTACCGGATCCCCTTCACCTCGCACCTCAGCCCCATCCACCACGGACTGCTGCTGCTGGCTGCTCTTGGCAGCAACAGGGGGCTGCAGAACAGCCGCGGGATCTCCCCCTGCCACCGCTGGACCGGTCACAGCTGGTGGCGTCGCAGTGGTGCTAGGGGGAGGCACTTCCAGTAGGTCCTCATCTTCCTCAAACTCATCATGTACAATGTCAACCAAGTCCGGTGCAACAATATGTTCTTCAACCAAAGCAACAGAGAAAGAAAACATAGATTCAACAAATTTAACATCACGGGAGACAAAATATTCGTGGGTCTCCAAATCATACAGCTTCCACCCCTTTTTTCCAAACGGATATCCCACAAAGATACACCGAAGACTTCTACTAGCAAACTTATCAAATTTGGCTCTGAAGTTATGGCATAGCACAAAGAACCGAAAACACGTAGCTCAGACATAAGAGGTTTCACACTAAACAGACATTCATACGGGGACTTATAATTCAACAATTTCGAAGGAGTCCGATTTATCAGATAGCCAGCAGTTAAAATACATTCACCCCAAAACTGCATAGGAAGATTAGCCTAAAATTTTAAAGCACGAGCTACATCTAATATGTGCCTATGTTTCCGTTCAACTCTACCATTCTGTTGGGGGGTGCCCACACAAGATGTTTGAAAAATAATACCCCGATCAGCCAAAAAATTTCTAAGACAAAAGAATTCAGTCCCATTATCACTCCGCACCGTTTTAACTTTAGCAGTAAATTGATGTTCTACTAAAGCTAAAAAATAGGTAAACAATTCAAACACCTCAGTTTTATCACGCATCAAGTAAATCCAAACACCCCGAATAAAATCATCAACTATAGTGAGAAAGAAACGAGCACCATACGAAGATAAAGTATGATAGGTAATGTGCATAAAATTGAATCTTCTTTGGGCCAGACCCAATCAACGAAAGCAAAGATAAACAGTAAGGAGAAAAATGTGTATAAATGGTCCAAAACCAAATTTAGGTCAGACATTTCCTTAAGACCGAGCCGAAGGAGCCATCTAAGGTCAGTAAAACAAATTAGGTCGGACTTACTGGTCCCCCCTATTTACACCATAACCGAGCTTAGAGGATTAGATCGGAACAAGATATGCTTCTGACACAGTAGGTAAGAAATCATTATAGAATTAGGTATATATTTTGAATATATGCAGAGATTGCCCATACCTTTGATGGGAAAAAAGCCATAAAATCGGGCCATGATGGCAGAAAACGTGCACGTCAAGGTAAAAAGAGAGGAGCAGGTGAAAGAGCAAATCATGGCGGTTCAACGGGCATGACCAAGTCTTGATATAAATACTAAGTTCTCAGACTTAGTAAGGTACGCAATCTTTTACATTTGAGCTCTTTGTGACTACTGTTCATCTTCTTCAACCTCACTAACTTGACCGTCGGAGCCTATACGGGGGGAAAAGCCCCGCTTTTCTCTAACTCTTTCACTGTATCTACCGAAATACTTCCCAGTCAGAGTCTCTCCTCGATCTCGTTGAACCGAACCATCCAGCCCAGTTTCCTCCTTTGTTTCCTTTCATTTGGACGTTATAACAACAAGTTGGGCCTTGCTATTTCAGACATCCATTAGACCTTCTGAAGTATCCATTAACGGACAATTTGCGTCACATCAACTGGTGCCGACTGTGGGGAACGTTTGATCAAATTATTTCATCAAATTTTCTCCATATTCAAAGAAATTTGTTGAAACCATGACGCAAACTCAAGATTGTTCGGGAGTGGATGCTTCTTCTTCCAGCACCACCGCTACATCCACCGTTACAGCTATGATTGTTCCAACTGCCTCTTTAGTTTCTACCACCACCACCAATGTTCCACCAGTTACCACCATCGCTGTCGTATCTCACACTACTAAGTGTCTCACCCCTCAGTAAGAGCAAGCTGAAAGAGAAAAATTTTATCGTTTGTTCCCACAGTTGTTTCACCTAATTAATCCTGGCCCTCTCACCACCTCTACTCCTAGTTTGGGGCTCCCCGTTTCAAACATTACAACCATTATCCCAGATGTTGTTAACGTTGAGAATCCTCTTGGTTCATAGGCTGTTCCTACTATTCCTCCGCCAGGAGCTTTGTTCAATCCCATGGCCGATCCATCTGTTGTTTTGGTTTCCAGTCTCCCCCCTCAGTCTGTCGCTGTTTCTGGATGTCCTCCTTACCCTTGGGGGGGGCCTCATCCTTTTTCAGGGTCTAACTATGTGGCTGGTCTCCCTACCTTTTCTATCGCTCCTCCTGTCTACACTACCTTAGCCCATACCCAGGTCATTCCTACCTTCCCAGCCCCTTTCACGATTCCTACTGCTCAGCTCAATTCCTGCCCTTTCATGTCAGGTTTGCCTTTTCCTATGTTAGGACAGCAAGTAGGTCAGTTAGGTCAGCCTGATTTAGGTCCGCAGTTGAGTCAAGTAGGTCAGCCTGGCCTAGGTCAGCAGTTGGGCCAGTTCGGCCACCTTGGTCCCGAGGTTAATCAATTAGGATATCCCGGATACATAGCCCCATCAAGCTTAGCCCAGTTTCAACATTACGGCATAGGCACAAGCCGAGCCATGCAGCCCCTCACTGGGTACTCTCCCTTACTTAACCCGAGCTATTATACCGGGCCTTTCACGGGGAACTTTGCGAATGGAGAGTCGTTACCTGTTTACCCGGGAATAGGGGGATATCCCTTAGGTCAAACAGGATATGCCCAGCCCGGTCAAGCAGTCATACCTGGATCTAGATATGCTCAGTTGGGAAAGGTCGAGCCCACATCTCGCGTCTCTTATCCATTTCGCTGGGAAATTCAAACGGCTCCATTTTCCCCAGGCTACAAAGGTTTAGGTAAGGTGGATAAGTATGATGGAACTGCCGACCCAACGGCACATTGGATGCAATGCATGAGCGTCATGGATGCTGCTAATCTGTCTGATGCAAACCGCTGTATGACATTTCATCTAACCCTTAAAGGTCAGGCTATTAACTGGTGTTGTACTATGCCACGCAATTCTATTCATTCTCTAGATCAGTTTGGTGATTTGTTTTTGGAAAATTTTATGGGCAATAAAATACTATCTAGACCTATTTCTCATTTAATGAACATAACTCAGAGGATGGGGAGGGGTTACAAACCTATATAGATCGGTTTAATGCAGAATCTAGGCAATGTCATGAAAAAGATGACAGAATTATGATGGGGTCATTTATTAATGGATTATGGTCAAGACCATTAGCTACTGAACTAGCCATCTGACCCCCACATTCTTACCTTGAAATGATGGTTACTGCTGTTAACTTTGCTGTTATTGAGGATGCTGCAGTACTTAAACAGGAATGAGAAAGAGGCTTTTCTAACATTTATGGTAAGAGAAAAGCTTCTCCCCCGGTCCCTACCCCTGGAGGAGGTAAGAAGCAGAACTTCGTGAGTACTAATAACACTGGCTCAAAGACTGGGGTCGGTGTTAACGCCTTGTAGGTGGTCGAGCCCTTTTTCGTGCCTCGAGCCGACATATATGCGGTCATCCAGCATCAAGGGTTGCTACCTCCGGCCCGTCCCATAACGGGTCCCACAGATTGGCTCAATCCTAACAGGTATTGTAACTATCATAAGCATATTGGCCACAATACTAATGACTGTAGAGATTTAGCTGTAGAAATAGCAAAGCTCATCCAAGCCGGAAAGTTATTCCAATATACGCAAGTGGCTCCCTTGCCCAAACCCGTGGTTACAGCAAATCGAGAACAACCTACCAGATGTTACCGGTGTGGGGAGCGAGGTCATTTTGCCCGAAAGTGTTCCCAACCCGACCCCTGGGCCCCAAACGCTGGGGCTGGTGCCGACATAATTATAGCTGAGGTCGTGAATACCATATCTGGAGGACCGACCCAAGGTGACTCTAATCGTCAGAGAAAACAGGTATATCGACAAAGGGAAAACATCCTTGGTAAGTGTAAAGCAGACACCATGGCCCCAGTTATTACTTTTGATGACAGTGATCTTTTCTTACCTTATAATTGTGATGACCCTCTAGTTATTGATTGTTATATTTCTAATTATCAAGTACGAAGGATACTATTAGACACGGGTAACTCTAGTAATATTATTACTACCAAGGCATTAACTGGATGTCAATTGCATATGGCACTTTTAATTCAGTACGCACACATTTGATTGGCTTTGGCAACTACCATGTTATTCCTGTGGGACAGTTAAGCATACCGATCACATTGATAGCTGGCCAGCTAAAACGAACAGAAACCATAGATTTCGTAGTCATTGATGAACCATCACCTTACAATGTGTATTTGGGTCGGCCTGGATTAAATCAATTTCAGGCCATTGCTTCTACCATGCATATGCTTTTAAAATTCCCTACTTCGAAGGGTGTGGCTTCTCTTCGTTGTGATGTCATACAAGTTAAGCAGTGTTACACAGCTTCTCTAAAAGAACCAATGCTAGTAGATTCAAAACTGCCAGACACCCCGGTCGTTGCACCAACCCCCGCATCCCTGGCTTTGCCGGTACCTCCTAAAGGCAGTACTTCCCACGCTGTAGACATCGCCGACCTAGCAGGTCGCTCGGAGCGATTCATCGAGGCTGGGGCTGAAATCAAAACAGTTCCTCTAGCGGCCGACCCAAATCAGGTAATCAAGGTAGGGGCTGATCTATCTCCTCAGTTATTACATGATTTACTTAACCTATTGCGTGAGTTTGCGGAAGTCTTTGCTTGGAGGCCGGAAGACATGCCTGGTATTTCTCGAAGTATCATTGAACACAGGTTATCCATTGATGCCAGTCATAGGCCAGTTCGCCAACGAAAACGTAACCTAGGAGGAGAACGAAGTAAACACATAGAGATGGAAGTCAATGCTTTATTGGAGGTACATATCATTTGAGAAGTAGACTATCCAGAGTGGCTAGCTAATCCGGTATTGGTCCCTAAGCCAGATGTTACCTGGCGCATGTGCATCGACTTCACCGACCTAAACAAGGCCTGCCCCAAGGATTGGTTCCCCTTGTCTCTAATTGATTTGCTGGTCGATGCTATAGATGGGTTTCGTTTTCTCAATTTCTTGGATGCCTACAAAGGTTATCACCAGATATTCATGGCTAAAGAAGACGAGGAAAAAACCTCATTTATCACGGATAAAAGTACCTATTGCTTTATTACTATGCTTTTTGGTTTGAAAAATGCTGGAGCTACCTTTCAACGCTTAGTAAATAAAATCTTTAAAAAACAACTAGGTCGGAACATGGAAGCATAGATGATTTGCTTGTTAAAAGTAGGGATGAATCTGATTACTTGCTTGATTTACTTGAAACCTTAGTTCAATACAAATTAAGACTAAATCCTAAAAAATGTATTTTTGGGGCCACTTCGGGTAAATTCTTAGGGTATATGGTTTCTGAAAATGGTATTTCTGTTAATCCTAAGAAAGTAGAAGCTGTTCTACAAATGCACCCTCCTAGGTCAATTCATGAAGTACAACAATTAACGGGTAGACTAGCGGCCTTAAATTGGTTTTTAGCTCAGTCGGCAGAGCGAGCTTTACCATTTTTTAGCATTTTGAAAAAATCAGATAAATTTGTGTGGACTCCAGAATGTCAAGTAGCTTTTGAACAATTGAAAATATACTTAGCATCTTTTCCATCTTTAACTATGCCAAATCCTAGGGAACAATTGTACATGTATATAGCTACTACTGAATCTGTGATTAGCTCGGTTTTGCTTCGAGAAGATAACCGGGTTCAAAGACCTATCTATTTTGTTAGCAAAGTTTTGCAAGTTGCAGAAAGAAATTATTCTAGCCTGGAAAAGTTAGTCCTGGCCCTAGTTCACTCCACACGACGTCTCCAACCTTACTTTGACGCACATGGAGTCACTGTCTACACAGATGCACCCTTGAAGGCCATCTTGCAAAAATCAGGAGTTTCAGGTCGTCTCACCAAATGGGCCATTGAGTTAGGGGAATATGACATCACCTTCATGCCTCGTACCGCAGTCAAAGGCCAGGTGTTAGCAGATTTCATAGCTGAAGGGATATCAAACATTCCAGAGGATATGCCTAGTCCGTCGCAGGAAACTGATCTTCTTTTAACCGTGGCAAAAGGCGATGATTCGTGGACACTATATGTAGACGGTGCCTCCAGCTAGTTCGGGTTGGGTGCCTTGATCATCCTCACCAGCCCTACTGGGAAAACCCACACTTATGCTTTACGGTTCTGTTTCGCAGCCACCAACAACGAGGCAGAGTACGAGGCCATGTTAGCCGGCCTAAAATTAGCCCAGAAGCTGGGGGTCCGAAACTTGAAAATTTGTTCAGACTCCCAGCTGGTCGTTAAACAAATTTTGGGGGAGTATAAGGCCAAAGATTGACAAATGGAGGAATATTTACCATTAGTACAACAACAGCTGAAATTTTTTCCAAAATGTGCTATAGAACGAGTTCCACGGAGCAAAAACACAAATGCAGATGCCTTGTCCAAATTGGCGTGTTTTCTCTCACCTAACTAAAAGCGTTCTGGTAGAAGAAGTGCAGACTAGGAGTACAGCTGAGCCAGCTATCTTGTCCATATATGAAGATCGGGATTGGCGTTTTCCTCTATGGCAGTATCTACGAAATGGTACTTTGCCAAACTCACGAAAGGAGGCACAGCGAATACGAAGGAAGGCAGAACATTATCAGATAGTTGGGGAAGAGCTATACAAAAAGGGGTTCTTGATACCCTTACTAAAATGTTTGGGTCCAGGAGAAGCGGAGGCCATGCTTAAGGAAATACACCAGGGGGATTGTGGGTCTCATATCGGGGCTCAGAATTTGGCAAAAAAAGTAATTGGGGCTGGGTTTTATTGGCCTCGGTTATTTCAAGAAGCGGTCGAGTATGTTCAGCGTTGTCCCAGCTGTCAGTATAACGCACCATGTCATAGGTTGCCGGCATCCAGTCTTACCGGGATAATTGCACCTTGGCCTTTCGTAGAATGAGGGATAGATCTTGTGGGGCCATTTCCTAAGATCGGCTCTTGTCAACATTTAGTCGTGGCTATAGATTACTTCACAAAATGGGTGGAAGCCAAGGCATTGACGAATATTACTGGACGGACTGTAGCTCGGTTTCTATGGAGGCAAATCATTTGTCGATTCGGCGTACCTAATTTGGTTATCTCGGATAACGGGACTCAGTTTGAATCTAAAGAGTTTACGGCCTTGTGTACAAAGCTTGGTATCACTCAGTGTTTCGCGTCTGTGGTTCATCCTCCGGCAAATGGACAAGTGGAGCTCACTAATCGAACTTTGCTGCACGGATTAAAAACCAGGCTAGAAGATAAACAAGAATTGGGTAGACCAGCTACCTCATGTATTGTGGTATCACCGAACTACACCTAAGTTTTTTATGAGAAAAACTCCTTTTGAGTTAGCCTTTGGAGTCAATGCTGTTATACCTCCAGAAGTACAAAATAGTGCACCCCGAGTCATACACTTTGAAAGGGACCAAAATCAACAGAACTTGGAGCTGAGTTTGGATTTGATGGTGGAAGCTCGGGACATTGCCTACGTACACCAACTAAATTACAAGAATTTAGTTCGGCAACACTTCGACGCCCGGGTCAAACATCGAACCTTTGTACCGGGAGATTTGGTTCTGCGGACCGGGCTATCAGTCCGCAAGATCAAGGCAAGCTAGTGTCCAATTGGGAGGGACCTTACCGGGTGATAGAGGCATGACCTACCGGCAGTTATATGTTAGAAGATTTGCAAGGGCAACCGGTTCCGCGAGCTTGGAATGCAACACATTTAAGGAAATACTATCTCTAAGTAAATTGAAGCCAAGATCATGACGGGAAAGTAAATCATTTATTTAAAGGAGAAAATATGCCGAAAAATCCATTTGCTAGCCCAACACAAAATTGGCTCGAGTCAAATATTCAAAGGAGACAAAAAAGCTTAAAGTAAAATACATCAAAGCTACACAAGAGGAGCTCGGGAAGTCACTTCTTCATCAGTCGCCCCATTCGGATCGGTCACAGGATCTTCTTCGACATTTTCTGGTAAAGGAATACCCGTGTCTCGGCACTCCTGTTTGACCTCATCTATCAGGTTAAAGGGGTCCCGATCCTGAGCTAGCAGAGAAGTGTGAGCCAAGGAATCTTCAAGGAGGCCCTCCACCGACCTAAAGCCTTGAACTCATCCCAGCGTATGGTGTAACCGCACTGGATCAACTCCATAAACCGACGGTTCATCAGATCCAGCAGTGGTCCCCCCTTAAAATCTTCTAAGGCAGCTTGACGTGCCGCTTCAACCTCCGTGGCGGACTTCTTTTCTTTTTCTTCCAAGGCCCTCTACAGGTAGGCCTTATCTTACTTCAGGGCGGCCATCGCCTCCTCCCAGGCAGATTTACCCTTCCTCAGTTCCTCCACCTCCGCTACTAAACCCTGGGACTTGGTCTCCAAATGGCTACCCTTGGTACCAAGCTCCTGGTTTTCTGTGTAGAGCTCAGTATTCTTGGCCTGGAGCTCGGTGACTCTGCTGGATTCGACCCCCAGCTTCATATTCAAATCCTCAATCTCCTCAGTCGGCCTCTTCAACCTCTCCTGCTCATAGCTTTGGGCTAGGAGGTCCAAAGCCGTAGTCCTCTTGGCCGTGGCTCCGTAATTTATACAGACATGTAAAACTCGACTATGAGCCTTATGGAATATTACACAAGTGTTCATATATCTCAGGAAACAAATTAAGAGCTCAGAAGTTTACCCTTTTTATACGAAGCCAAAAAGGCTTCTTGCTTCGCCAACTGCTCGAGGCTTTGCCACATCTGACTACTAGCCTCAATTATCTCCTCGAATGAGCCATGGGAGTCAGCCACTATCTCCGAGTAAAGCCGGACATCTTTAACTGGGGGCCCCGCCAAATGAGGCTGATAGATAGGCCGAGCTAGAGGGCCCGGTCTTTCCTTTGAATCCTTCAGAATGATCATTCTTTCTTTGGACGAAGAGTCCAAAGGCCCCAGCAGCTCATCCGGGCTAGGTATCTCGGCTCTAAAGGTCGGGTCGGTTGACGACTGAGGAGCCTTAGCACTTCTGGCCGCTTGAACCTCTGTGGGGGTAGGCCTGCTTTTCTTGGACGCCCGAGGGATTAAGGCACCAGTGGGAGGATCAGCAATTTCTACCTCTTGGGTCAGATCAATCTCCGTGGAAGGTCTTTTTGAAGACCCTGAGGCCGCCGCTTGCTTATTGGACTTTTTCTTCCGGCCATATCCACTGAAGCCACCTGAGAACAAAGAAGACAGACATAAAAATATTCGAAAGACCGATCTAAGAAGCCGACCTAAGATAGAGAAGATAACAGTTAAAGATCAAGAGGTAGATTATTACATTCTTTCTCAACATTGGGGGTCTGGCTCAGCCCAGCCTAAGCAAGAAGGCCCTCAGAGGGATACTTAACTGAATATTTCTCTGAATTGGTGTAAGATTTTAAAGCCTTATAATCCAACAGCACTATGGGATTGGACTTGTCCTGGGTTTGATCTGTCGGCGCGGCAAACTCCAACCATCGGCAGGGAGATTAGCTTCATCAGCCTTCACCATAAAGAACCTTGTTTTCCAATGTTTATTTGTATATGGGGAGTGAGTTATAAGGGTGGGTCCGTTTCTACGGTTCTGCAAAGATACCCATCCCGGCCCATAGGGATACTGACGGATTGTGTAATATTGGA
Organism: Leptodermis oblonga; assembly: GCA_016801395.1. Taxonomy (NCBI): domain Eukaryota; kingdom Viridiplantae; phylum Streptophyta; class Magnoliopsida; order Gentianales; family Rubiaceae; genus Leptodermis; species Leptodermis oblonga. Next base: position 9,482,113 of record CM028760.1, on the reverse strand, counting down.
GCAACAGGTCTATGGTGGGTCGGATTTTTGCCCCAAAGCAGACACACATAAAACCCACTAGGAACCTAAAGGTATTGGGTACTAATTGGCTCAGCCCAATTTTTAAATGGTTACATAGCTCGGTTAAAAAAGCTGGGGCAGGAAATCTTAGCCCAAATTTTATATGATGTTCGTATACGCCGACCCAACCATCGGAGGTGCTAGTTATTCGTTCTTCGGATGTAGGCAGTCGGGTTTGGATAGTTGGGTCAAAGTGATGGGTCGATCTTAGGGTTTCTAATTCTACCCCAGTTAGTTCGGAAGGTATCTCATCTGGGTGGAATTCATAGGCAGTCGTATCTACAGAATGAATTACAGAAGCATTGGAATCATGCATAATTTTACAGTTAGCAGCAAAAAAAGGATTCATGCATCATACTTGCCAGAAAAACTATTTCTAAGCCAGTGAATCAGTCACGAGTACCAGAAAAAGGAGAACCGACTAACCTGAAGATGGATTTAGGGGGGCAAGCCAGTGCCGGAGCTCCTTTCCTCAGCCATGGAGTTTTGCGAGATAAAGATAAAAGGGTAACGGAGGAAATCGATGGCACAAATTAGCGCGGCAGACGGAAGCAACAATACCAACAGGCGCGGCGGAGAACCAACAACACGAACGGTCACGGTAGAAAGGAGAAGGACAGAAAGTTTTTTTTCAGAAAACATAAAAACAACGATGCCAGTTTCTTCGTATTTTAAAGAAGAATTCGGGAAGACGAAACAGGCAAGGAGACAAACCAACCGTTGGAGCACTTAATACCGCCTTGAAGATCGTAAAAGCATGGGAAGTTGTATTGGACGCCTCGAAAGTCGCTGAACCTGTCGCGTCATGTCCCGTCTTAACAGCCGGATTCCTTGGGTCGTGACGCAAAGGTACACATTCACTGTCAAAATTAATTTCTTTGGATCAGTATTGCATTGATTTCTTATGGATCGGCTAACGTATTCTTGTTTTTGGGTCGGATTTTTAAATTAACTATAGCTCACGCTTTCCTTTAGTTACAATAATCGATAGGTCGGTATCCTTTCATTACTTCACTTGGGATGGCTTAACACCTTTTAGGTCAGAATGGTTTTGCCTTTTTTGTTTGCTTGGGTCAGAAAAGAAACTTTTAAGGTTGATCTAGGCAGGGATCGGGCAAATACACAGCAAATACCTAAGTCATGGTTTTAGCTCGGAAAAACGAAGGAAAGTATTAAGTTTTAACTCAGTAAAACATAATACTGGGGGGACTTGTTGATGTGCATAAAATTGAATCTTCTTTGGGCCAGGCCCAATCGCCGAAAGCAAAGATAAACAGTAAGGAGAAAAAGGTGTATAAAGGGTTCAAAACCAAACTTTGGTCGGACATTTCCTTAAGACCGAGCCGAAGGAACCATCTTAGGTCAGTAAAACAAACTAGGTCGGACTTACTGGTCTCCCCTATTTACACCATAACCGAGCTTAGAGGATTAGATCGGAACAAGATATGCTTCTGACACAGTAGGTAAGAAATCATTATAGGATTAGGTATATATTTTGAATATATGCAGGGATTGCCCATACCTTTGATGGGAAAGAAGCCATAAATCGGGCCATGATGGCAGAAAACGTGCACGTCACAGTAAAAAGAGAGGAGCAGGTGAAAGTGTAAATCATGATGGTTATACAGGCATGACCAAGTCTTGATATAAATACTAAGTTCTCAGACTTAGTGAGGTACGCAATCTTTCACATTTGAGCTCTTTGTGAATACTGTTCATCTTCTTCAACCTCACTAACTTGACCGTCGGAGCCTATACAGGGGGGAAAGCCCCACTTTTCTCTAACCCTTTCACTGTATCTACCGGAATACTTCCCAGTCGGAGTCTCTCCTCGATCTCGTTGAACCAAGCCATCCAGCCCGGTTTCCTCCTTTGTTTCCTTTCATTTGGACGTTATAACAACAAGTTGGGCCTTGGTATTTCAGACATCCATTGGACCTTCTGAAGTATCCATTAACGAACAATTTGCGTCGTATCAATAGGGACCCCACAAATCACAATGGATTAATTCAAAAGGAAAACATGCTTTTTTTTTCACTCAATAAAAATAAGTCACGACTCTGTTTAGCCTGGCAACAATCACAGGACTCAGTCAAACGATCACTAGAAATAAACTCAAAGGGTAGGTTATTCACGATCTTAGCTGAGGGATGCCCCAATCTTTGATGCCAAACAACTGGATCCTGCTGATCAACAACTCGATTTGCCTGAACACCAAAGCCACCCTTGAAGTAGTAGAGTCCTCCCCGCCTTTCACCGATTCCAATCAGCATCCTCGAACGTCGGTCCTAAATAACACAGTCAGATTTAACACAATATACCACACAGTCAGTATCATCAGCCAGATGCAAAACAGAGATAAGGTTGCACAACAAATGAGGTACATAATAAACATTGTTCAAGGTCAAGTGACTAGACAATCTGACCATTTCACTTTTCACCGAAACAACCTTACTACCATCAGGAAGGCCAACAGTGCAAGAAGGCATATCATGTAAATTGGACAACAAAGGCAAGTTACCCGTGACATGATTCGAAGCACCTGTATCTATAAGCCATAAACTGGACAGAGACTCTCCACTCAATCGATCATCTGTGCTTGTATTACCCAAACGAGAAAGCAGTTGTTGCAATTGCTCAGAGGTCAGACCCGGAATACCCGAAACAGGTGCCGAATCACCACTGCCCATCGCGACACCTCCACTGGTCGCCGGACAGGCCACTGCCCGCGCCTCAGTAACGCGAGGTCGGGCCGCTGCACCTGCTGCCGGTCCACCTCCTTTCCCACGGCCAGCGCCGCGATCAGGGTTAGCCTTCCCACGGAATTGAGGCCGTTCTCCCCACTATTCCGGATATCCATTCTTCCCAAAGCAGGTAGATTCCTCATACCCAATCCTACTACAGTAAGTGCAAGTGACATTAGGAAGGAATCTCGATTTATACTCAGAAGTACCTGTATGCGGGGCGTTCACAGCAATAGGCATCACATCCGCCTGGTCAGATTTGACAGAACTGTTCCGGGTCTGCAGTTGCTCCTCTTGATTCATTGCCTTAAATGCCCAATCCAAGGTGGGTAGTGGATTTTGCGCAAAAAGTTGAGAACGAAGGCTCCCAAATCGCTGCTGGTTGGTTCCTTCATCAGCCATGGAGCCAAGATAATACGGAGAAGAGGGGTCAATTCGCCGATAAATAATCTCCGCATCAGGGTCATCAGTCCCGATTTTTGGGTTCGGGGGGTTCGCCGGAGCGGGCGTCTGTTGGTCGGCGCCGGGGGTCGTGGTCTTCGATCCTTCATCAGCCATGGTGAAGGAGATCGGGGGGGGGGGGGGGGGGGGGGGGCTCAAAAAAATCAAAGGTGAAGGCTAGGGTTTTTTATTTCGTGGCTCTGATACCATGATGAGAAATATGTTTCTGTATTCATTATGAACTTGTACAAAGAGTTTATATACAGCTAACATACCAAACCTACGAGGTCCAAAATAACCTACGAGGCCCAAATACACTTAACTATACAATATATCCAACATTATTAGTATTGTATTTTATGTAGATCGTTGTTGCGTTACTGACCATAGATTGTCTGTTAAATCTTGATTTTGGGATTGTTTTGGTCCCTTCCCGGCCAACCTCTTTTCTTTGGATTTCATTATCTTGTGTGAAGTAAGAAGATTATCTTTGGTTGATTTTAATTTTTATTTTTTGGGTTTTCCAAAAGATTGGAGGCCCGGTGGGTGTAAGCCAACTATTGCTTGTTGAGCTCAACATGGGAACTCCTCTACCCTTGTGAACTTAATTAATTCTTTGTTTCATGTTCATCTAGCACAGTTAAATTAATGGAGGTACAAGTAAATATAAGTTTAAATTCACCATTTAGAGCTGCATATTATTGATCCTTTGCTCATAATCTTGTGACTTTCTTTGCATTCCATTTCTCTATTACAACTTTGAAAATCATTGTTCCTCTTGGTATTGGAACTTGAAATAGCTTTGGTTATTAATGTTTTCACTTCGTTTCTCTGCCATGTTTTTTTTCCTCTTATGGTTCTTGGCTTCTCAACATTTGACAATTTGCAGGGGTGGATTTCAATATAAAGGAATTACTGTGAGTCACAGAAATAGGTTCGTTTCTTAACGTTCCTTTCTCTTCCCAAAATATCACTCTCAATAGCTGTTTGATTTTTTTTTCCTCTTCACTGTGAACTTCCCTTCAAATACACACTACAGGAAAGATGTAAAAGCAAAAGAACGAATCACTCTACAAGGTTGAGCTTCCAGAGGATATCATTGTTGAAATACTGTCCAGGCTTCCAGTGAAGGCACTCTTAAGGTTTAAGTGTGTTTCCAAATTCTGGAAATCCCTGATATCCAGCCCTAACTTCATTCTCTCCACCATGGGAAGAGAATGAGCAATTGTGTTGTGTTTTTCCACTAGAAGAGAACCAGCAGATGTGCCGTTCTGTTTTTATTCGGTAAATGATGATCTTTCAGTTATGAAGCTTCCTAATCCTATTGGTGAAGTTCCATCGTCCTATCATTATTTTAAATTCCTCGGCACTTGTAATGGTTTGATACTCTTTGGTGTTAAAAGAAGCATGTATCTATGGAACCCATGAACAAGATGTTGTAGTGGATTGTCCCATCTCAATGGTCTGACAAATAGATTCCAACCTGGAGAGGTTTCTGAAATAGCTTCAGGACTGTGCTTTGATAAATCCTCTAATGGCTACAAGATAGTCTTAGTGAATTATTCCCAGCCTCAAATAAATAGTTATACAAGTTTTGGTAAACCGGTGTATGTTGCTAGCTTAAGCACAGGGGAAATTTGGAGGGACATCACTTTTCCTTTATATAATGATCCACCCTAACAGAGGTCTTGCAACATCAACCTCAGGGGTTTTCGTAAACAGGCATTTACATTGGTTAGTGAAGAAGAAGATTGGTGATACACAGTTGATTGTCTATTTTGATGAGGAGATGAACCAGTTCAATGAGTTGTCACTACCAGATGAACCTGAGCATGCCTTATATTTTGGACTTACTGCTTTAAATGGATGCCTTTGTGTCCAGAGTTTTAAGCAGTAGTGATTATGGATATGCATGGCCTATTGGTGATAATGATCTCTTAGTTATGAGAGAATATGGTTTAAAACATTCCTGGACTAAATTGTGCACCATAACCGGAATTTTAGTGCCCCTTCACACTAGAATTTCGAGTAACATTGTTTTGGTTTCTAGTCATTCCTATATGTGCACTTACAATATAGAAACAAGATACTTGAGGATTATAGAGCAACCAGTGTCTGGAGAGGACTCAAGGACTTACAACTCAAGAAGCAAGGCGTATGAAACAGTCCAACCATTTGGTGTTGGTCCTCTTATGTACGTGGAAAGTTTGGCATCGGTTGATTTGATATGGCAAGCTCAAGAAAGTTATGCATTACCTAATGGGAGTCAAGGTACTCAAAACTTGGCTGCATCTTTTGTTCTATTCTGCTTTATTAATATTATTTTAGTTCCATTTTTCTGATCTTCTAGATATCATTATCTTTGTTTTCTCTTTTAGTGATTGTTATCTTGATGCATGATAGTTTCTAGGTGTTTTGGTGTATTAGCAGAATCTTTATATATTTGTTGCTGGGTTATCAAGGATGAAAGCCTTACTAGTTGATTTGCATTTTAAAGCAGCTAGGAAATTTACTTACTGCTGAATATATATGATGATTATTTTATCTGAAGTATTTGTGTTCGAACTTCAAAATGCTTTCTTTTGTTGAAAGAGCAAATTATCCCGTAAAACTAATTCAAGGAAATGGTGTGGCAGGAATATATAGGTGTTGTAGCAAGAAATGAATTACAAGAAACAACAGGGTTTGTATTTTAAGCTGCTTCGTTGAAGGGGGTCGAACACTGGATGCTTTAGCTGTGGTGAACAGATATTTAATGGAGAAGAAGTTCTTGTTTGCTTGAGGAAACATAATTTGTTGATGCATTTGCAAGGAAGTTGTCGTGTTTGTTAATTTGATTTTATTTAACGTAGTACTGTGTGCTACCTTATGTAATATCTAAACTAGCTAGGAAGCTCAACTCTGGTGTCATTTCGTATCACAAGTTTCCTTTTTGGCTGCTATGGCAGATTAGTGGTAATTCAGGTAAACAACCACAAACACATTTTGGGTAATTAATTTGTTACTTTTGTTAATTTTATATTTCTTTTCCTTTTTCCCTTCTTGGAAATCATAAACATTTACCGCCAATGTATTTATGGAAACCTTTACGGAAAACTCCATGTAAGATGGAAACATTTGTTTTGTAGTTTGAGAGGGCTTGAGTTTGTGGTACTAACTTATCAATATTAATTAAAAAGTTGGTAGATATGTGTGATCTGGGAATCATGGAGCATTACAATTCCTTAATTTTCAAACACTGACAACAACTACAACCGCGACCACCATCCGTTAACCGGCTCCGGCCTCTGCCATCCATTACTGACAATACTAAGGGCGGACACCTTTTGTACGTGACCCAAACTTTCCACGACTCAAATTCAATGAAATATTTTTTTTACTAAATTAAAAAAAAAAAAAAAAAAAAAAGAACAAATCCATGTTGTATTAGATTTGACATAATTTTGACCAATTCAATCTAGAAAGGAAGCTAGAGATCAAAATGAACTTTGTTCAAATTAAGTGGCCAAACAAAATTGGACGACCAAGTTAAAGGATAACAGTGTCACTTAACCTTTTTTTTCCCCCTTCAGTTAACTTATTCCTCCGTCTGGTCTCAATTGTCCCATTCAAATTTTGATTTTAGATTGTTGTATTAAGGATGAATTTGCACACTTCGGTTATTTCTATTAATTTATTTACTTATTCACTCTCGTATCCTCACTCAATCATCCCATACCAACTTCGATTTTTGTGATCATTGATGGATGATCATCAGTATAAATTAATTAGGATTCGGGGCAGATTTTGATTACGTGAGGAACTGAAGGGAGACTAAAATAGGTTCGTTTTCTTCACTTTTATCTTTATCCCTTTGCAGAATCGCAAACCCAAGAGCTGTTTGATTCTTTTTCGGTGTGAACTTTTCCTCCAAAATACACTACAGAAAAGATGGGAAAGCAAAAGAAGGAAAGGGTCTCCAAGGTTCAGCTTCCAGAGGAGATCATTGTTGATATACTCTCCAGGTTACCCATGAAGGCGCTCTTACGGTTTAAGTGTGTTTGCAAATTGTGGAAATCTCTTATATCTAACCCAAACTTCATTCTCTCCACCACTGGAAGAGAACGAGCACTGGTGTTCTGTATGACCAAGGGTCGAGCGAGAAATCTGGTGTCGTTCTGTTTTTATTCAGTAGACAATGATCTTTCAGTTGTGAAGCTTCCTAATCCGATTGCTGAAGGTCCATCCTCCTATAATAGGACTAAATTCTTCGGTACGTGTAATGGTTTGATACTCTTTTGTGCTAACAGATGCATGTATTTATGGAACCCATTAACAAGATACTGTAGAAAAATGTCTCAACTCAGTGATCTGGCAGATAGATTCCAACCTAAGAGAGGCTTACGGAATAGCCTCTGGACTGTGCTTTGATAAATCCTCTAATGACTACAAAATAGTCTTAGTGAATACTTCGCCAGCTCAAATAAATGGTTTTGTAAGATTAGATAAATCAGTGTATGTTGCTAGCTTACGCAAAAGAGAAAATTGGAGCGACATTAGTTTTCCTTATAAAGTACCCTTCCATGACAGTTTTGGTGCAACATCAACCTCAGGGGTTTTAGTAAGTGGGCATCTACACTGGCTAGTGAAGAAAGAGATGTGTCATGCACAGGTGATTGTCTATTTTGATGAAGAAAGGAACCAGTTCAAAGAGTTGCCAATGCCCGATAAACCTCATGAATATGGTAATGGAATTTTTGCCTCCTACTTTGGGCTTACTGTTTTAAATGGATGTCTTTGCATGTCTAGAGTTCCAAAGGATTATCAAAGATATTTATGGCCTCATGATGGTGATAATGATTTCTTAGTTATGAGAGAATATGGTGTTAAACATTCTTGGTCTAAATTGTGTACCATAACAGGACTTTTAGTACCACTTCACACTAGAATTTCGAGTAATGTTGTTTTGATTTCAAGTCTTCCCTATATGTGCACTTACAATTTAGAAAGGAACTACGTAAGGAGAATTATAGGCCAACCAGTCCCTCGGAATGATTCGTCTCTGGAAAGGACTTACAACTTGAGAAGCAAGGTCGGCGTTAACTTTGAAACAGTTCAACCATTAATTGCCGCTCCTCTTATGTTCAACGAAAGTTTGGCATCAGTTGATTCAATATAGCAAGCTCAAGAAAATTTGACATCGGTTACTACACTCAGAAGTAGCTGGGATCTTCTGTTGTATTGTGTTTTTACTGATATTATTGTAGTTCTATTATTTTCTTTTTGTGATTGTTATCTTTACTTCTCTTTTAGTGATTGTTATGTAGATGTATGAAAGTTACTAGGTGTTTTGGTGTGAATCATTATTACTTTTTCTGTTGGGTTATCAAGGATGAACATCTTATTGATTTTGCTAGAATATACACGGAAAATGGAATCGACTATGAAAATTTCATAGAAAGTGTAAATATTACCTCTTCAGATTATGAGATTGAAAATGGGCAGTACTTTTGAATTCACAAAGATGGGTAGTAAAAGTAAAACGGATTAAGTACGTACCTTGGGCCTGAGTCCACACCTCGGCTTATGGTAAACTGAGAATTAACTGCTTCTTAACATCATATTACTAACAAAGAGTGAAGAATAGCTGAAGAAGGTTCTTCAATGGCTACAAGACGTTTTTACGAGTTGTTAATTAAACTTCATATCACAGAACAAAGACATCAATCAAGACTTTTTCTTTTTTTTCTTTTTTCCTCTAAGATCAAACTTTTGCATGATGAATATCCGCTACTTTGTTGATATTCAGTCGATCTGTCTTTAATTTGGAACAAGTTCTTTGGATTTCAATAATGTTATATTGCTTCTTTTTCTGTTTTCTGGGTCGTTTCAATTCTGCAAATGACTTGAAGGCATTAAAATTGAATTCTTCGGCATCTAATATACTATATTTACCAATATAGCAGCAGGAAGTAAATTGGATAAAGAAAGGTTATTTAACTCAAGGTTCTGTTAAATACTTGGATTTTCGAATGGGAAACAAAGATCCAGATTCAGAAAATATATTGCGTGTCTGCTATATATGTGTGGATCAAATATTTGAGGACGGATGGGAAGGTTAACCTATTAAAGAGTGAGTGGGCTCAAGGTTTTGTACAACATAGAAAATCTATAAAATATAACACAAAATAGTTTGAGCTCTATCTGGTTCCTATCAATCGAGTAGGTTTTTTTTCTTCTTCTCTGGTTGAGGGCATTTATCCTTTTCGGACAACCTCATTGTTTTTATTCGGGCGTGCTCCCCCTCGATACATAAATTTATGGAATTTTTGAAAACATATGAACTGGCTTCTAGCCAAAAAGTAAGCGAACCTAAGAGCTCTCTGGGACGGCACTACGAAGCGCGTGAAATGCTGCTCAGATCCTGGATTGGCATGAGAAAGGGTGAGTTTCCTTTTGTTTACCAAGGGTGCCCTCTTTTTCGGGACCGGCATGTGTGCGGGGTTTGTTTCAACAAATTTTGGATAAACCTCATGCTCTCTTAGCTAGCTAGCAATAGAAATTTCTGTCATTGGGAGGAAGGCTGGTGCTTATTCGTCATGTGCTTTCAGCTCTACCCATTCATATTTGGGCCACTGTTAAGCCTCCAAAGGCAGTCATTCGCAAGTTTGAGGCTTTGTTTGCGGGGTTCTTTTGGGGATTGATGTTCTTTTGGGGATTGACGAAGTATGGCCCTAAAGGCATAGGCGAGCATGGCGAAAAGTATGTTTTCCCACTAGTGAGAATGGGCAGGGGGTGCACAGTTTAAGTCACTGGTGGACATCTTCTCATGTAAAATATGGTGGAAGATACATGCCTCGTCTGTCCTTTGGGTGCAGTTCTTGAGGTCTCTACCGCCGACGGCAAGGCGTTCTCAAACCTGGATCCGTTATAGTGATATGGCTAAACTTATGGCCCAAAATGCTATGGTGGATTTGAGTGATGGTTCGGCTTTCTTTGATTTTCAAACTGGTTGAATATTGGCCCTTTGGCTGCACGGGTGCCGAGACCATGGATTCAGAATTCTCTTCTCACGGGTTGAGACTGCAGTGTTTAACAAACCGGATCGGACGCTGAACCGGCCGAGCTCAGGAGTCGAGGTTCAACCGGGGTCATGGTAAACCGGGAGTCAAACCGGTGACGTTATTATGATGTCATATATATATTTAAAATATTATATTTTCATAATTAATAGAAAATTAATTTTTGCAATGCTCAAAACAAAAATTCTTTATAAAATTAATATAATACACACAAGTAAACATTTTGCCAACACAAAAGTGACGTCTCTAATCAGAAAATTAAAAGTAAAGGTTAACCACAAAGTCCTACAAAAGTGACATCATTCTCACCAAATCCTACAGAAAATTAAGGAAGAGAGAGGATGGATTTGAAAAAAAAAATGAAAAAGAAAAAGAAAAGCACCAAGATAAATGGCAGCCAGCCAAATTTGAGCCCACATCCTCTAGGAAATGAAATCATCAGTAAGCCATAACCACCGGGCTACACCAACATATGTGTGGAAGCCTAAAGCTTATTGAATATACTATAAAACGGATTGAGATACCAGAGCAAAATAGGCTCAAATGCTTATCCCACATCGGAAGCTTGTGGAAAGCTGACTTCATTCAGATCTTATAAAAGAGAAGGAGGACTTAACTCTGTTGTGCACTTAAAAATTGGAATATGTTAATTCATGACCCACCAATTTGAGCTTAAATAAGCCTGAGTTTAGATATTTTAAAAAATTTTAAGTTGAGCCAAACTTAAATAAGTTGAGCTCATTTATGTATAGGAAAAAATTGTACCGAACAAACCCAAAAAAAAAAAAAAAGGCAAAATTTAGGAAAATAACGAAAAAACCGGTTCATACCGGTTTTTCCGGTTCCTAGTTTTTTCTCAATTTTGTCCAAAAAATCAGGTTTTCTTCATTTACCATTTTTTGTATAGAACCGGATCGGGCACTAGACCGGTTCCCAGTTAACTCGGTTGAACCGGCCGGCATGATTCGGTTTTTCAAACACTGGAGATCTGTTTTCCTCATTAGTGTGTCCCCTGTTGTGTCTCCCCTCCCATATGTGAGGGGCCTAGTAGTGGATCCACTAGTGAGCTCTCCACATATGTGAGGGGAGACACAGCAGGGGACACACTAATGGGAGCATAGGATCTGATGCCTTACAATGCGCCAATTTTTTGATGATCGGGAGTTTTTATGGAGGAATTTTGGGACTTTTTAGATTATGAGGTGTGGCAGTCCACACAGACTTTCCAGTTTGAATTTAGTGAGGATGTGGATCGCCTTGTTTGGAGGTCAGAAGCAACAGGAATTTTCTCTATAAAATCTGTGCACGAACTGCTCCTGAAAAAAGGTCAGATTACATGGGAACAAAAGTTCTGGGCACATGAAAAACCCCTCGAGATCTTTGTTTTTATATGGCATCTCTTCGATAAGTTACTTCCCTTTGATGATGTTTTATGCAAGATGGGGTTTTTGCTTGCTTCCAAATGTTCTTTCTGTGCTAATCAAAGAGGAATAGAGCATGTCCTTCATACTTGTCAGCTCACAGAGGCTGTTTGGAGTCACTGGCTCTCTTTGTTAAATCTTGGGGATGTCTCTCAAGTGAATCTCTGTCGGTTACTGCATTCTTTTATCTCCTCCACAAAACTACCATCGCAACTAGGAGTGATCATTCCGGTAGTGCTGCTGGGTGTTTGTGGAAGAATTTCAGTAAGGCGGCTCATGAAGGATCCCCCTTGCCAAGCGGTTTTGTTTTGCAACAAGCCGGGAAGCTCATCTATGATATTTGAGGCATTTCTCCTCCCCTTTTTTCAGCTTCTTGTGGATTCTTGTTGTAGAAGGGTGTTAGTCGTCAACGAACATACCAGAAGAAAAAGAATCCCAAGATTGTGGCCTAGTTGCCTCCCCTCATTGATTTTTCAAGCTGAATGTGGATGACTCTTCTAGGAGGAATCCAGGGGACTCGAATGGGGGTTTCGCAGTGCGAGACTTTACAGGATATGTTGTTTTAGCACCCAGTTCCTTTTTTGGCCATCTTATCAGTTTTCAGGTTGATGCCTCGGCTTTGTATTTTGGCTTTCTGGCTTGCAAGCACCTCATAATTCAATCGCTGGTGGTTGAAACGTACTCACAGTCTTTGCTTGACTGCTCCCAAAAGGGGAGACGGTCATGGAAGTCATCCTCCATCTTGAAGAATACTGTACCTTTGTGACTTTCTTTTCGGGAATTCTCCATGTTTCACGTGTACGGAGAGGCAAATCTCGTGGCAGATGCAATGACAGATTTGGCCGGTCTTTATTTCCAGTCTTAGGTGTTTGACCATACCTTTCTTCCTGCAGTGGTATGAGGGTGGTCACTTTAGATGCTCGCAGCATCCCCAACCTGAGGTTAGTTTTCTTCACTTTGTAGTAAGTTTTTTTTATACCTGGGCTCATTAGTTAAAATTTTTCATATAGAAGTTTCTTTATACGATCTCAGCTATTGTGTGCCAAGTTCCACCACCTACATCCACCAGAGATTTTAAACCATCCACACATCCTTGTTGAGCCCATAAAGAACTACATTCATTGTAATCTTTCCGGTGCATCCCATTCCATCATTGAAAAACTTATTCAATTCGAGGTTTTTTGCTGCCATATGTATTCCATATCTCACATCGATGAGCCGCCTTCCCTCACGCAAGCACTTGGTTGGTGCCATGGGCCAAGTAACCAAGGATGGTTTTGCATTAACAAATGTAGGGCTAAACTCAACTCGTCGGTGTCTCATACGAGCCATTGCGATATGCCAATTGGGCCGTAAATCACGGCAGAGGGGGCATTGCCGTCAGGGCTAGCCAAAGTTGCGGAAGTACGTGAATATTTACTTATCGACTAATAGACGCATGATTTGAGAGAGGTAAGGGGTATTTGGGTATGAAGTGTTGGTGATATTAGCAGCTCTTTCAGAAATTGATAATGGGCAATTGTGACAGTGTATAATGTCAGGAATTCCAAGCTCCACAGCACATTTTAGTGACATGGAATCCACAAAGCTAAAGATGAATTTTCATACCTGTTCTTGACTTTGAAGAAGATCCTTGTTTGGAATCCATTTTTGAGATGTGTTTTGAAAGGAAAGTTGTAGGCCAAAGCCCAAAAAGTGTGTGGAATGGCTTTTAAAAATTTTCACCTTCAAATGTGTTTTGAAATTTTGTTTCGAATAACTTTTGAGATGTCTCTCAAAAATGGCCCAAAACCACGTTGCCGCAGTCGGACACACTAGCCACGGTACGACGCTGCCAACGGAAAATTCAAATTTTCTTTTTTCTTTTTAAGTTCTGGCCCATATTTGGGGAGTAATGCCAAATCCAGCTGAGAAAATGAAACCCACCAAATTAAGTGGGTTTCATTTCCAGCCCGGGAGGAGCCAAAATCTGAACGTTGGCACAGTAGAGGCAACGTTCGAGTTTGGGTTACTTCTGGGAGGAGCAGGAAAAAGGACACCCACTTTTGTGGGTTTCATTTTTCGGACCGGATCAGTGCCGAGTCTTTTAAAAAAAAATTTAATTTTCCAGCGGCGGATAGCAGTAAGTGGCAGCATCAGGTGGCTGCTAGGAGAGAGGGGGTAATTTTATAAGGGAATGGATGATTTGGGTTACCATACAATATATGAAATTATATTTTAAAACACATTTCAAAATATAATTTCAATATGTGATACCAAACAGAGCTTTTATGTTTTGATATAGAAGGTGTTTTGATAAAAGCATGGTTCATAATTACTATGCTTTTATCAAAAACACCCTCTATCTCATTAAAAGAGTTTCAAAAAATATAATCTCTTTATAAGAAAGTCTAATTTTTCTTAACCTAGCTTCCCCATAATTTTGCTAATTAATATAATTATGTGACGTACATAGTTAATCAAAACTTAAAAATCAATAGTACAAATGGAAAAGATAGTGAGAAATTGGTTTTTTTTCAAGTCTTGTACTTTTAAACCAATAAAAGTTTATATCTTTTACAAACTGAATTATTTTAGTGTGATAGAAGAGTACTTGGTTGATAGTATAGTAATAAAGATATATATCGATTTATTTTTAATTTTTTTTTAGATATGTATCGAATTTATTCTAAAAATATTAAAAATATAAAAAGATATTTAAAATTATTATTGAATAGAAATACGTTTTGAAACTATAATTATACGTATGAATAATTGAATATGACTTTTATTTCCATTCAAACTTCGCTCTCAATAAATTATTCCTTTTTATTGAATTAACAGAATATTTTATCACATATTATAAATAAAATGTTACATTTTAGTTCTTATGGGTATTATGCAAAAATCCTCCGAAGAATCATCACGCTCATACATAGGTGGCAGATGAGCCTTCGAAGGACTCGCCAGAACAAATGACAACTAGGAATTATAAAATCGCACAGTTTGGTAATTTCTCTTCATTTATGTATTGTTAGTCAATGATGATGATTATCAATACAAATTACTTCTTCCACATTCATTGCATTTTGTAGAGAAGACTAGAATAGGTTCGTTTCTTCACTGTTCTTCTGATCTCTTTGCTGAATTGGTCTCCCAACAGCTGTTTGACTTTTTTTCTCTGTTACTTTTTCTCCAAATACACACTGCAGAAAAGATGGGAATCTCCAAGGTTGAGCTTCCAGAGGCGATCATTGTTGATATATTGTCCAGGTTACCTGTGAAGGTGCTGTTACGATTTAAATGCGTTTGCAAATTGTGGAAATTATTGATATGCAGCCCTAACTTCATTCTCTCCACCACTGGAAGAGAACGAGCACTTGTCTTCTTGATGTGAACCCTTGATTCCTACTTGTGAAAACAAAAACTCAATGCGAAAATTTGCCAAGGAAAGTTTGTATGCAAGACGCAGCTCTCAAAACTCTAGAATCCTTACCCTTGGATTTGGCAGACTACTAATTTAAGAAGTTAAATTAAACAGGCAATTCGAACCAAGTGAAGAATAATAGAGGCGAAACAAAGCATGCAATAAGATAGAACAATTATCTAATTAGCCTATAGTTCTTGTACTTTAGCAATTAACAAAGCATGCAAATTACTTAAGCCAAAATAAAGAATAGTGAATAATAAAGCATAAACTTTCATTCAATTAATCACTCAATAATTATGAAGTGCAGCACCCCTATTTATAGTGATAGGGAGCACGAAATTTACAAGGAAAAATAAGGAAAGAAAACACAAAATTGGAACTTAATCAAGAGATTAAGTAACTCACAAAAATCAGCAAGAAAAAGGAACTTACTTGCTGAAAAAGTAAAAGAAATTTTGGCTGCCATAAGAAAAGCTTATGGACGAAATTCCCAAGTAAAATAAAGGGAAAATTCAGCTTTTACAACTTTTACCTTAAAAGAAAAGGGAAAACTGAAAAATAAAGGAGAAAAGAAAAGATGAAACTATGAAGATAATTAGGTAACATGCACAAAACCTTAATTCTCCTCCTAACCATAACCCTAACCCTAACCCTTATTGCGAATTGCTTCTCCTTGGGCTTGGGCTTGGCCGAAGGTGGGTTCATGGAGTGGACTTAATGGATTCGACCCAATTGATGTAGCATGAAGATGTAGATGTAGCAAGCTTCTAGAATCTTCTGGAAGCTTCCGGAATCATTTCAGAAGCTTAAAAAAATATTTCACTTCTAAAATTCTTCAAACTTTATGAAATCTCCATTTCTTTACTAGAAAGACTTGTAGTTACCATTTCCACCATTTCCTTAGCTCGTAAATACCATTTCCACCATTTGCACAGCTTGGAAATACCATTTCCACAATTTCCTTAATTGGAAGGACTAGTATTCACCATTTACACCTTGATGGAGAGTAAAGTAACTCTTGTAAGCTTTCTTTCTATCTCATTGAGTTCATTGGAGCTCCATGAGTTGGCCTTTTACATCACTTCTGTTTCGACAGATGATGATCACTTCTGTTTGGCCTTTTATAAGCCAAGTAATCTGCTATAGCCGTCGTATTTTTATTCGGTAGATGATGATCTTTCAATTGTGAAGCTTCCTAATCCGATTGGTGAAGTTCCTTCTTCTTATGATAATTTTAAATTCTTCGGTACTTACTTGTAATGGTTTGATAGTCTTTTGTGCTAACAGAATCATGTATTTATGGAACCCATTAACAAGACACTGTGGAAAATTGTTTCAACTCATTGACCTGGTAAATGAATTCCAACCTAGGATTTCTAGCGGAATAGGCTCTTGACTATGCTTTGACAAATCCTCTAATGACTACAAAATAGTCTTGGTGAATACTTTGTGGGCTAAAAGAAATAGTAATATGAGCATACGTAATTCAGAGCATGTTGCAAGCTTAAGTAAAGGGGAAATTTGGAGGGACATTAGTTTTCCTTAAATGATGCCCTACCCTACAGGTTATTGTGCAACATCAACCTCAGGGATTTTAGTAAGCGGGCATTTACATTGGTTAGTGAAGAAGGAGATTAGTGTTGGACATTTCATTGTCTATTTTGATGAGGAAATGAATCAGTTCAAAGAGTTGGCAATGCCAGATGAACCTGAGTTTGGTGATGAAACTTATGCCTATTATATTGAACTTACTGTTTTAAACGGATGTCTTTGCATGTCTAGAGTTCTATGTCATAATCATGTGACATATATGGCGAGGAGTTCTATGTCGTAATCATGGACATATATGGCAAGGTGATGGTGATAATGATCTCTTAGTTATGAGAGAATATGGTGTAAAACATTCTTGGACTAAATTGTGCACCATAAAAGGACTTCTATTGCCTCTTCACACTAGAATTTCG
This sequence comes from Leptodermis oblonga, assembly GCA_016801395.1. NCBI lineage: Eukaryota > Viridiplantae > Streptophyta > Magnoliopsida > Gentianales > Rubiaceae > Leptodermis > Leptodermis oblonga. Next base: position 9,465,013 of record CM028760.1, on the reverse strand, counting down.
AGTAACCTTGTTTTGGTTTCAAACTCATCCCCATATGTGCACTTACAATATAGAAAGGAGATACTTATAGGAGGATTAATATAGGCCAACCAGTGTCTGGATACTTCTGGTCTCCGGATAAGACTCAGAACTTGAAAAACAAGTGGGGCGCTTACTTTGAATTACCAGTTCAACCACCCATTGGTGCTGGTCCTCTAATGTACGTGGAAAGTTTGGCATCAGTTGATTCAATATAACAAGTTCAAGAAAGTTTGGCATCAGCTAATGGGAGGTTAGGTACTCACAAAATGACTGGATCTTTTGTTGCATTGCGTTTTTATTGATATTATCGCAGTTTTCTCTTTTGGTCTGGCAAGCTCAACATTTGATTCGGTGATGGTTACCTTTAGTTTCTCTTTTAGTGAGTGATTGTTATGTTGATCAATGAGGATGAATCTTTATACATTTGTTGGGTACTTATCAAGGATGAACATCTTATTACCAGTTGATTTGCCTTGTAAAGCAGCTATGAATTTTACTTACTACTGCTGCATATGATATGATGATTATGGCACCTAGTTTGTGAGATATTCTATTTCTTAAGTATATGTGTTGGAATTATAAAATCTTTTGTTTGAGGTGCAAATTACTAAAAACAACAGGAAAAACAAAAGGGTCTCTCAGGATTGCATCCTTCAATTTCTTTTTCTCATATCTCATGACATCAGCTAATGGGAGCTTAAGGTACTAAAAGGGATTTGGATCCTCTAGGCCAAAAAAATTTTGGAAAACAATTAAGGCTTGTTCTTTAAGTTTTGGTTTTGGTCTCAACAGTAAATTTAATATATTATAATCAATTTTTATCAATTTTTTACTTTCAGTTATACTTTTTTATATTTTTAATACACTTTTTACATTATAAAATTATTTTTCAAAAACCAAAATTCAACCCTTTTATAAAGAACAGGCTCTTAAAGTCAGTAAATTGCACTTAGTGAAACGGTACAGTTTTGGCAGCCACTTGTACTTGTTGTTTGGTTAGTAGGATTATGTGAGAATGCTTATATATAGAGCTATAGCAGAACACGATAGGGGCATGTATTTTGTTCTGAATTCCTCATCAATATACCTTTCTTCTCTTCTTTCTAAATTGCTCTCTCATCTCACATTCTTTTCTTCTGTTTCTCATCTAATTTCTGGGTTTAATTCTTCAATTACCTAACAACACTCCAGTCCAAAAAAATTTGGACTATAGGGTACCAAGGCACTCAAAAGTTGGCTGCAACTTCTGTTGTATTGTGCTTTTATTGATATTATTTAGGGGTGGCAAAAAAATCATTAACCCAAAAACCATCCAAACCCATTAGGTTTTAACCTAATAAAATCCACCTAAAAAAATAATGGGTTGGGCGGGCTTGGGCTAAATATGTAATGGGCTGGTTTAGGGTAGCTCATTGGGTACCTTAAAACCCGCCAATCATGGGTACCAAAATACCCATCCAAAATTACCATTAAAAGTATAAATAAAAACCCAACAACTCACCTATTTTAGTGGGTCCATTTTATTTTTTTTCTTCAAACTTATTTTTTTCTTTTTCTTTATTTTTCGTACCCTACAATTACTTTCCCCATTTATTCTTTTATATATTTTTAAATTACTCACTTATAAATACTAATTCAAAATTCGTTTGGATTCCAAGTTGAGTTCAGGATCAGGTTTTGGGCTAGGTTTGGGTTCGGGCCCAGTTAGGGCCCATGGTTTAAGCCCAGTTCTAGGCCGGGTCCAGTTTTGAGCCTCAGGTCAGGGCATGTACAGGGTTTATATAAATATTAAAAAAATTAAAAATTGTGTTTGGACAAAAAAAATACATACGATTAAATATAAAAGTATACAATATCTAATATTTCAAATTTTAGAATAGATTCAAAGAATTAAAATTCGCTTTAAAAAAAAAAGGAATTAAAATAAAATTAAAAAATTTTGAAAAAAGTTTATTAATAAACCATTAAATAAGCCTTACATTTTTGTATAATGGGTATTATAGGTACCTGTGTGTACCTATAGCTACCCATTACCCATTTGAATTAAGACTATTAATTGAATGAGTAATGGATACCCATTATCCATTAACTTAATACCCATTTAATACCTGCCAAACCCGCCCGTTTGACACCCCTAATATTATTGTAGTTCCATTATTCCCTTTCTGATTGTTATCTTTATTTTCTCTTTCTGATCCGATATGCACAGTACTTTTGAATTCACGAAGATTGCAGCCTAGGATTAACTGCTTCTTAACTGTTCACAGGAAGATAAATGGAAGATGCAGTCTTAAGTGTTTCCTAATAACTGAACAGAAGTAAAGCTTACTCATCAACGTCAAATTACTAACAAAGAGTGAAGAATCTGAAGGAGGTTTTTCAATGGCTACAAGACGTTACGAGTAGTTCAAATTCACATCACAGAACAAAGACATCAAGACTTTTTTCTTTTTTTTTTTTTCCTACTTTTTCCTCCATGATCAAACTTGCTTGATGAATATCCGCTACTGTGTTGATTTTCAGTCCTGCCATTAATTTGGAACAAGTTCCTTGGATTTCATCAATGTTATATTGCTTCTTTTTTGTATTTTCTGGGTGGTTTGAATAATTCTTCTGCAAATGACTTGAAAGGCCGTACAATCGAACTCTTCGGCATCTAGTATACTGTTTCTACTGGCAGTTTTGGGCTGATTTTTCAAGTGTCTGTTTAATTTCTGGGTTGCCTTTAATTTCTGTTTCCTTTAATTATCGTTACCAGTTGAAACAGGACATGTCAGGGCAGAAATAGAATTCGGAATTGTTATTTGCAGTAACATTTTTACTATTCACAGGAACATTTTCCTGTGAAAAGTCTAGAATAGCCTTTAGGCTTAAAAAAAAATTTTAAAAACAAAAAACTTTATAAATACTCCTGCAAAGAAAAGGGAAGCAGAAGCAATTCCCTCAAAGTTCTCTACTTTGTGGAGAAAAAATGAAGCACAAAATCGGCCAAATCGGATAAAAGTCCAGACGAATCGGATCGGCAAAGGTGAGTGCCTAAAATTCATATTTGTTTCGTTCATGTTTTGTTCGTTGTTTTGATTAATTTGTTTATAATTTGTCCGAATTTGTTATTTTTTTTCCTTGAGCTGCGATTATTCGGCCGTTTTTGTCCGGATCTGTAAAATTTCGGCCGAGGAGAAGGCCTCCTCGGCAGGAATTTCAAGGAATTTCCGGCCAAAATTCCACCGGATCCTAGCGGGATTTCATATGGAAATCCCACCACAGCGGTATTCCAGAGGGAAATACCGCACACCACCGTTCTCCGGTGGTGTTTTGTCCCAAAAGACCGCCCAGGTGGTATTTTTGCCCGCAAATACTGCCGGCAACAGGTGCTATTTTTGCCGGAAATACTTCCGGCGTTATTTTGCCGAAAAAATACTGCCGGCTGTTATTTTCCGGCGGACGGCAGTATTTTTTCGATTTTCCACCCGAAATGGCCGAGATTTGCACAATATTTTAATTTTTTTAAGCTTTAATTGTGTTCTTATTCCTTATATATTATCAATTATTTTCGTATTGATAATTGCGTTTTTATATTATTGCAGATGGCAGAAACATTTTAAAAATTGAAATTAAAATTATCCAGAACCAAAAAGGATGGCAATTTGCAAATTATTGAAGACAATGAGGCAACAAACTCCTCTTCTAAGGAAATAGTTGGCTGAATACCTCCCACTGCATCTGAGTGCCAGAGAAGGGTGATAGGAAGAGCGCAAGGTTCTTCTCGATTTTCAAATGCGGCGGCGGCAAGTAACATTGATTACGGTGAAACTGAATTTGCACCGCAATACATTGGAGATGCGGAGGAGGAGGAAGCTAGGGAAAATGCTAAACGAGTTGAAAGGGAAATGTCTCAGTCACAGGGGTACATGGAATGTAACTCGGGGCGGATGGAGAATGAAAACGAATGGGCAAATGCACCCAACCAACGAAGGAGGAGTGGAAAAGGCTTAATGGTCTCCTCACGTAGGTCAGTGTCAGGGTTCGGGTCCGGGAGGGATGCCGAGTGAAAGGCATACCAGCCTCTAGATGGTCAGATTGACGGTGGACCTTCAGATCCAAAGTTGTTATGGAGTTTTAAGGGTCATGTTGCCTACTACATATGGCATCGACAAGTATCTTATTATGCTTTATTACTTATTGTGAAATACTTTTTATTTATTATTTAGATTTATGCTTAATAACTTAGTGTCTAAAATGTGTTAATTTATTTATTAAATTACGTAGGAACGTGATATATTGAGATGCCATATTGGGCAAGTGCAAAGGTGGGATTTAGCCGAGGGAAAAATAAAAAGTATAGTGGAACAGTCCGGGTTGGCACATTTAGTGCATGCATGCAGAGTTAGACTCTGCACTCCTCAGTGCCTTTGTTGAGAGATGGCATCCGAAAACTAATTCATTCCACATGCCTTTCGGAGAGATAAGTATCACTCTCCACGATGTGGCCTACATATTGGGAATTCCAATTGTCGGATATCCCATTAATTGAAAAATTAAGCTGCAGAAATGAAGAAACTGCTTTTAGAAATGTTGGGGATAGAGGCAGAGCAGTTTGGGGAGCGAGATTTTGCAAGTGTAAAAATGTTCCTCCTTCGAGACCATTGTGCCAGTGGACATGTGGACCCTGCCAATTCTGCCGCAGGATATTTGTTGTGGTTAGTTGGAAACATCCTATTCGTGGATAAGAAAAAAACCCACGTACTTGGGCATTTTCTGCCTTTCCTCCGCGATGTAGATGGAGTGAGCGGACTTGCATAGGGGGCAGCTTGCCTGGTGAACATTTATTGCAATCTTGGAAGGCCTCTAGGGCTGAAGGTGCCCAATTAGGCGGATGTCTGACATTATTGCAGGTTTGTCGGAATCATTTATAAATTATTTCAATATTTCATACTGGTTCATTAAAATCACTAAATTTTTTTTCTTATGCTTAATAGAGCTGGATATACGAGTACTTTCCCACGTTTAGTCCTCCAAAGATGAGATCTTGGGATGTCAACTGGCCTGCTGCAACGAAGTGGTACATCGGAATCGGAAGGAAGCGTGAACCTAAACGGGATTTGGTGTCATACCGACGCGCACTAGATGGATTGAAATCTGATGAGGTAATATTTCTATATCATTTAAATATCCTAAGTTTATTAGTGTAATATCCGAATTGGTCGATTAACCATTGACTTTCTTTCAAAATGAACTAGGTGAATTGGCTTCCTTTTGGGCCAAATCCTGTAAGCTTTCACCCAATAACATTGTACAGGGGTCTTGCGATCATAGAGCTCTATATGCCTGATCGGTTCTTGAGACAATTTGGATACTCGCAGTCAATCCCTCATAGAGTTTTGAGCCAAAGAACTGTTACAGTGACCCTGAAATTCTGAAGTATTCATGTGTGTACGATCCGGATTATATGGCATGGCAAATGTACAAGAGTAAGTTGTCAAAGGGTCTGCAGAGAGCTCAATGGGCCGATCACTCGTGGCCTGAGTACCTCGAATACTTCCAGACGCGATCGTACGTTCGTGTTAGTCCCGACGACATGGAAGTGGAAGAGACACCGGACCCCAGACAGCTATCAGCAGTTGCGGTAAGTACATGTGATTTATGCTTATTTCTGTCCATTAATTATATTTTTTTAGTCAATGTTTTTTTACTATACTTGGATTTTTCTTTCAAATGCAGTGTTTGCAATATATAGCAAGTAAAATGTATCTAGTTCATCCCCGGACAAGGCAATTCGTCCCCAGTGACGTGAGGGAGAGAGTCATAGATGAGGTGGCTATCCATTTGGAGAATTTGATGCCGGCACTAGAATAACTTGCAGCAAGGTCACCTGGGCTATATTATTGACTCTTTTTTTGAATGATATTATGAAAAATTACTGAATAATCATTTGTAAATTATTGAGATGTAGTATATTCGCTTTTTGATGCAGTGTATAAAATAATATATCATTCGGGATGCTATCTATGTATTGTATATGCATTTAGTAATGTTAAAATTAATTATATATGAAACTTAAAAATAAGATACTTATATTGGGAACATAAAATCAAAAGAAAATTGCATTCAACGTGAAACCAGTGGATAAAAAAAGCATCTAATACTAACACTCAACAGTAGATTTATTCTTGAAAGTATCAAATCGGGGTTGCAAATGAGATTTCCAAATCTGCATTTGTTCTGAGGCCCTGTTTCTCCATGTCGGATAGACTGGGGGTAGCATGACCTCCCCTGTCATTAACAAAGCAATGAAATGATTTTTTCTTATAAGCCCCATATTGATAAAACTGCTCAGATCATTAGAGACGGCCCCCACCACTAAATCGGAAGGAAAGTATTACTCAATTGGGCATATAATGTAACAACCCTCTGGTACTTCGTAGCAACAAGTAATCCAAAAAGATGAGAATCAAACCAAAATTCATCCATGGTCTGAACTACATAACAGTCTACCACCCTGCATGCTAATTCGTAATCGACTGGCCCAAGAACTTTGCCCCAAAAAGTAGTTTCATCGCGCAGTTCTTGGTGCAGTTCTCTGCGCAATTCTTGGTGCAGTTCTCTGCGCACTTGTACCAATACTCCTCATCAGCATTGTGAACGAAATAGGAAATTACTCTAAAACTACAATGTCCATCGGCCACTACATTAACGCGGTCGGTAATGTAGTCGAACACGAACTGCCTCAGAAATATGAGAATGTCGAAAGGCCATTCAGAACCGTGGGGCTCACAACCTTTCTTCTCCTTTGTCTGCCTGTGGATCTCCTACTTGCGATTGTAAATTATATTAAATTTAGTATATCAATATGTAATTAACCACAATGATCTGTACATGAAAAGTAATATTTGTACCTCGTCGTATTGCATTCATTTCGGCATGCTCGTACCCTGATAGATCTCGTTGGGTCGGATTGTGTCTCGGCCGTCCCCTGTGTGGCCTACTTACCGGCTCAGCTAGATCAACAGTTTTTGGATAAAACGTCGCATCTACGGTACCCATCACCCTGTATATCTCAGCGCTTGTGCGTGTAATTACATCAATAAACATTTCATGCAGTCGCCCTTCAGCGCTTTGCCTCGCCTCCTCAGTTTCTAGAATATCATTATCTATCAAATGAAGTTTCTTCTAGAAGACGTCCACATCAACAGGATCAATTGAACGGTATACTCGCACCAACTGTTGCATCTCACATGCACATAGCAGCCCGCAACTAGTTCGGAGTTCGCAACCACACAGCGCACCATCTTCCCCGATATGGCCAATTCTTTTTGTATATTCTTCTTCTACCATTGTAATACCAGCGAAAGACAGTATATCGTTCAACCTACTATACAGTAAGTAGTCGCTCTTCTGGTATGTTTTGCTACGAGAAGACTCCATTGCAGTCCGAATTTGATGAAAGTGCTCATTTATCATAATATTAATTGTTTGAAAAATACCTAAAAATGCTTTTCTATCTGTCCCAATCGCCTTCTTCAACTGTGCATGTGCACTCTCAACTCTGAAAGCCAATTAACATTGAAAATTAAACTTTCACATAAAACATTATATAAAGTATCATGTAATTATATAGTATACAAACTATAAATTAAAGTTATAAGTAACTTACATGTTCGTTATACGCCCCCGTAATGCTTTATATTTTTTGTCCAACAAGACACAAACTTGTCCTTGTGGAGATCCAACCATGTTTTTTTCAAGTATGGAATCATATTTCTGAATTTATATTTATTTCCATATTTAGTATCAATAAAATCCACAACTTTCGTGAACTATTCGTATGTCAAGGCTTTCACCACTTACACCCAACTATATACAAACACATCCGTTGTAGTTTTGTCATTGCTAGCCTCTACTACATGTTTCTTTACATCCATTTCAGTGTGTCTCCTGCACAGTAGTTGGCTAGCATGTGGGAATACTATTTGCATAGTGTTCATTAAAACAGTCTCTCAATCAGTCATGACAACATGTAGGTATTTGTTGCCATTGAATAAATTCCTCAATTGGGTCATGGCCCAAAAATAACTCGGGAAAGTCTCATCCATCATGAATATGAAAGCAATATGAATATACTGCGATGTGGGCACATGAGCCACTATCTGGAGTAGAGGCATGTCATACATGTTTATCTTATAGGTCGTATCCATAAACAAAACGTACGGAAACAAACCAAGTAGAAAAGGCACATTCTTGTGTGCAAAGAGGACGTGCCCAACTGCATTACTCTTATCTTTAACTGCGTGAGCATATAAGTATTCGTGATCATGCAAAAGTTTGAAGAAATACTAAATGTTAGCCAAATTTCCCATCGCCTCCCTTCTACGTTTTGCTGATTCATTGTATACCTGTCTTATGTGGCTGACATTTTGAGGATCATCCGCTCACAACTGGGCCAATATATGCTTCAGCCTGATGTTAACACTTAACATTTCTGCAATCTTCTTCTTCTCCGATTATGTTAACCGTGAGACACTGAATGCCAATTTCAAACTTCTTGTAATTCATGATTGTGCTTACCATTTATGACCTATAAATTTCAATTTTCCCCAGCAATTTCTCGTCCCACAAGGTGAAATGGACAATTTGTCAACTTGATGCTTGTACTGTTTCGCTTGCTTTTCCCTTTAGGTAGGGGTGGTTTATCTCTAACTTATCTTGATATATCGCACCCTATCTCAACTCACCATTTTCTCCTTCTTGTAAGGAAAAGCCCCAATATTTTGGAAGAGGAAGTAATTTTTGTAGTTATATTGTTTTCAGCTGCTCTATCTTTAACCCATACAAGCAAATCTTTCCTACTTCTGAACTTTTCATCCGTCTGGAAATACATCTTTGTGATCAGCAAATATGTCATCTCTCTCAATCTGGATATCCTATTAATACAAAAAGATGGGTCAGAATACTAAAATCCTAAGCTCTAAATTCTAAAATTTAGCTAGAACCATTAAATTTTGGAATAATCTCGTCTCCGAGAGGTGAGATTGTCACAAAATTTCGCTATGCATGGGGGGAGGGAGATTTAGAATATCTCGCCCATTTCGGGCGGGAAATCGGGAAAAAAACCGTCGTCAGCCGGAAAAAATAGCAGGCGGACGGCAGTTTTTTCCGGCAGAATATCACCAGTTGCAGTCGGTATTTCTGCCTATTTTCCTTGAAAAATACCGCCTGGGCGGTATTTTGTCCCGCAAATACCTCCGAAAAACGGAGGTATTTGCGGGTTTACGAGGGTATTTGCGGGACAAAATACCACCTAGGCGCTATTTTTGCGGGAAAATACCGCACCTCTCCGGGCGGTATTTTCGGTCAAAACACCGTCGGGTTCTCCCAATCCCGCCACAGGACAGAAATCCCACCGTCTTGTGGCGGGATTTCATATGGAAATTCCGCCGGTCTCCGGCGGGATTTCATTCAAATTCTGGCCGAGGAGATTATCTCCTCGGCCGAAATTTTATAGATCCGGCCAAAATTCGCCGGATAATCGCAGATCCGGGTCAAAAATCCCGCCCACAGGCAGACAAGGATTTTTTTTTTTTTTTTTAAACAAACAAATTTCACGTTGAAAAATGTGTTGAGTGTTTACTTACAGTGTAATATGGATCGTCCTCATGTCTACCGCCATATTTAAATACACGTGTGAGTGAAAAATAAATAACTGTAAATAAAAAGAGCGTAAATGGAAAAGAAGAAGCAGAAATGTTGAGAAGATGAAAAGAAACTCTCCTGCAACCTTTATAGTGTGAAAATGAAGGATTTTTTTTTTTTTTACCTAAAGGGCAAATTATACTATTCACAGAAAAATGTTCCTATGAATAGTAAAAATATTCCTGCAAATAGTATGCTCCATAGAATTATGATTTTGCTTTCTAGTTCTTGTTGGCTGAATACTTCAAACTGTTCTCTATTTTGCATGAGATTTCTTATTGATCTTTTTAATTGTTGCTATATTATTTAATTTAAGTGCTTGAGAAATCAATCATTTGGCTTTTCTGAGCTTTACCGCACCATTAATTAAGCTTAAGTAAAGTTTGGAATGCTTTTGGAATGATCAAGATAATAGTGTTTATGTTTGATTATCGATGAAGTTTCAGAACTAATCATTCTCAGTTTGCTAATAATATCTGACATAATACGGAAACACGACACGAACCCGACACGTTAAAATGACAGGTGCCCAATAACCCATATACAATCCAAAGTTGTAATCTCTAAGAGAGAACTTTTGATTATTTCTAAAACAACATTGAAATTTACCACGAATCCAACACATTTAATTTGATCCGTGACCTCATTTGTGACCAAATTGCGACTGTGTTTTCAAAATTCTCTTGAAAATAAATATATGTATCGAATTTATTCTAAAATAATTGAAAATATACACAGATATTTTAAAATAGGGCAAAAGACCCATGAGCGGACCAAACTATTAAGGTGGTATACTCTTTGTTTTTTAGTCTGCCCACTCATTTAATAAAATCGTGCACTTGTGGCCACTCATTTAATAAAATGTACTTTTTTGGTTTCATAATAATATATGGTCTATAATAACTTTTACAAGTAAGAATAAAAGTGAAAAATATGCTGTAAAATTATTTATCTTAATTAGATATACATATTCATTCCGAATAAGTTGTATATTTTTTAAATTGAACTATTTACGAAGAGTAATTTTTCCTTAGTTCTTATGAGCATTTGCAAAAATACTAGGGAGAATCATTACTCTGATACAGATCGAGGTGGCCGATGAAGCTTTGAAGGACTAGCCAGAACAAATGGAAGATCGGTGGAAATTCGTTAAAATCCTTCCAGTGAATGGGTCAGGAGCCGCAGTAAGCTGGACAACTGAAACCAAACAAAAAAGAGAACAGATCCCTGTTGACCCTTTGCTGTATCTACTCGGGGGTAAAAAATTGACAGTATTATACGGTATCAGATAACCTGCTTTGACCCAAATTTTTTACCACTTGATTATATATTCTCATGGCACAAGAATTATACATATAAGTAGCACAGGTGATCCGAACCCATATTATGCACATGTCACTTTTTACTCCAATTGAATACAGGGGAGCATGAAGTGTCAGCAGGGGATTTGTCCGCAAAAAAAGAGGCCTCAAAACACTTACCCGGAGCAAGTAAGGCATATTATAAAATTGCACAGTTTGGTCATTTTTATTCATTTATTTGTCGTCCACTCTATTGTTAGTCAATCTCAAATCGGATTTTTCCTTAAAAAAAAAAAAAATCTAATCGGATTTATTCAACCACTCCTTTTGATTATTATCAATATAAATGACTTCCTCCACATTCATTGCATTTGGTTGTGATTTTGATGGCCAGGAACAGAAGAGAAGACTAAAAAAGGTTCGTTTCTTCACGAATTGTTTCCATAAAAAATGTGTTTTTATTCATAAATTCCAAAAATAGGGACGATTTTTCAAAAATTCCCGATCCAGTGAAGTCGAAGTTAGGAATTTCGCTTTCCTTCAACTTCGTTTTCAGTACAAATTTCATTCCGAAACTTTTTTCAAGGAAAGCGAAGTTTGTACTAAAAGCGAAGTTTTCGCTTTCAGTACAAATTTCATTCCAAAAATTTTTTCAATGAAAGTGAAGTTAGGAACTTCGACTTCACTAGATCAGGAATTCCCGAAAAATTATCCCCATTTTTGAAATTTATGAATAAAAATACATTTTTTATGGAAAAAATCGTTTCTTCACTTTTCTTTTTCTCTCTTTGCAGAATCGTTCTCCCAACAGCTGTTTGATTTTTTTTTTTTTTCTCTCTCTGTGAACTTTTCCTCCAGATAAGATGGGGAAGAAATGGGTCTCCAGAGTTGAGCTTCCAGAGGAGATCATTGTTGATATACTGTCCAGATTACCCGTCAAGGCGCTCTTACGATTTAAGTGCGTTTGCAAGTTGTGGAAATCTCTGATATCCAGCTCTAACTTCGTTCTCTCCACCACTGGAAGAGAACGAGCAATCGTCTTCTGTTTGGTCAAATGTCGCGCGAGTAGCTGGTTGGAGCCCTTCTGTTTTTATTCGGTAGATGACGATCTTTCAGTGGTGAGCCTTCCTAGTCCAATTGGTGAAGTTCCATCTTCCTATGATAATTTTAAATTCTTCGGTACTTGTAATGGTTTGATAATCTTTTGTGCTGATGGAAACATGTATTTATGGAACCCATTAACAAGACACTGTAGAGAATTGTTCCGTGCTTTGGTAAATGAATTCCATCCTCAGATTTCCGGACTGTGCTTTGACAAATCCTCTAATGACTACAAAATAGTCTTAGTGAATATTTCGCAGGGACTAATGAATGATTTTACAAGATTAGATAAATCGGTGTATGTTGCTAGCTTAAGCAAAGGAGAAATCTGGAGGGACATTAGTTTTCCATATGAAATGCCCTACCTTGACAAAAAATCAACCCCGGGGCTTTTAGTAAACGGGCATTTACATTGGATAGTGATGAAACAGATAGGCGATGCCCGGTTGATTGTCTATTTTGATGAGGAGATAAACCAGTTCAGAGAGTTACCAATGCCAGATGAACCAGAATTTGGCGATGGATATTATGTCGACTATTTTGGACTTGCGGTTTTAAATGGATGTCTCTCTATGTCTAGAGTTGTAAGGAATAATCATGCAGATACATGGCGTGATGATGGCTATAATGATCTTATAGTTATGAGAGAATATGGTGTAAAAGATTCCTGGACCATAACAGGACTTTTAGTGCCCCTTCACACTAGAATTTCGAGTAACGTTGTGTTGGTTACAAGTCTTCCCTATATGTGCACTTACAATATAGCAACAAGATACTTAAGGAGGATTATAGGCCAACCAGTGTTTGGGAAGGACTCGTCTCTGAATAGGACTTACAAGTTGAGAGACACGGCATTAGTTGAACCATCCATTGGCGCTGGTCCTCTTATGTACGTGGAAAGTTTGGCATCGGTTGATTTGATATAGCAAACTCAAGAAAAATTGGCATCAGCTAATGGGAGATTAGGTACTTAAAATTTGGCTGGATCTTGTGATGATATTAATTCCTTTTTTTTTTTTTCTCTTGTTTTCATTTCGCCGGGATATGCCCGGAAACTGGAATCAATTATGCACCCTTACTAATTTATTTGCCTTGTAAAGCAGCTAGGAATTTTACTTGCTAATTAACTGATGCATATGATCTACTTTTGGAAGATATTCTATCTGAAGTATGTGTTTGAACATCAAAAGGGTTTCTTTTGTTTGAGATGCAAATTATCCTGCAACTAAAGCAACACAAAAAAACCAAAGTGTCGATCCTGACTACAAGCCCTTTAGTTGATCAAAGCAGGAAAAGTTTCTTAGATACGTTTTCTAGTTGAGAGTGTCATTTTTTAATCGAAATGTGATACTTTCACCTTGAAAACATTTTCTTATACAAAGTAATTATTTTTGAACTGAATGCAAGAGTATCACTTTTAAATACAACACACTAATACTTATTAAGCTAAAATGTTACTTTTCAACTATATTTGTACATATACAAAGTAGCACTTATAAAGTTTCAATTTTAAACCAAAAAAATAATACTCGTACAATGTTACTTTTAATTTACAAACATTCATGTTAATGTAAAAGTGTTACTTTTACTAATACTTGTCAAGTTATAAGTAACTTTTGAACATAAAGGTAATCATTGTACACTAAAATTTTGTCATATGAAGCAACACTTGTTACTAAGAATCAAAAAGTATTACTTGTAGATAATTGAACTTATACTTGTCATTACTACAGAATTTGGCTTTAACACTAGTTTTTTAGGGCCTTTCACTACTACAAAATTCATTAATGGAGACGCCCCCTTTGGAGGCGGGTTTCCAAACACCTGCTTCCAAAGGGGCCGGCAAAGCTTTTGGAGGCAGATGCAACATTCACCCGCCTCCAATACTCCCCCAATACAAAATTTAATTTCCCTTTTTCATATTTATGGCTTCAGTAGGGAGCTCTAGATGTTAAAAAAATGATCAAAATCTATTTTCCTTTAATAGGTTTAGAAAATAATTTTCATACCTGTTTTAGTTAATAATGGTTTTGAAAAAATAATAATAATCAAAATCTCTTTTCCTTAAACAGGTTTAGAAAATAATTTTCAAACCTATTTTACTAAAAACGGTTTTGAAACACTATCTTCCACACCTGTTTTTGTATAACATATTTTGTAAAGAATTATTTAAACCTTCTATCACAAAACAGGTTTTAATTGAGAGATGTTAAAAAGCCCATTCTATAGTAGTGTTTGACCGGTGATACCTATCAAGAATTAAACATATATACTTTTGAATCGAAAATTGTTACTTGTTTAAAATTAATCTTAATTATACTTTGAATTGAAAATTATTACTTGTTAAAAATTAATTTTACCCTTTTTAAATGAAGAGTTTACTGTATAATTAAAGTTACATCACTTTTGTCACATCATTTCTTTTTAGAATAATAATACACCACTCAACTAAGGAAAAATAGCAGTTTCGGTCCCTCAATTATACTCTCGTTACACTTTCAGTCCCTCAATTATTGAAACTCGCACTTTCATTCCCCTAACTATCACTCTTTCGCCGTTTGGTCCCTTTTACCGGCAAGCTATCGGTTGACTAACAAAGTCAACGGTAATTTGGACCCTTTTGAAAAATTCATAAAATATTTGGACCAAATCATAATAACTCAAAACGTTTAAAAAAAACTAAAAGTGAAATTTTTTATGCCATTGTAATCAATGTTATCTGGGCCAGACCGGACCAGTCTGGCAGTGAACCCGCAGACTTGCCGGTTCAAAAATGCCAAAAAATCGAGAGGGGAAAAACCGGTCAAAAATCGGGTCGGGCCAAGAACCGGCCCGAACCGCCCAAATCCAGTTTTTACCATTTTTTTTCGAATTATTCAATTTTTAAAAATTTTGCTTTTAATGGGATTCAAACCTTGGTCACTCATATAGTAGACAAAAGAACTTGCCACTATACTATTTTTTATCTTGTATAAAATATTGTTTTAACTCATTTTTAATATGAATCACAATCTTCCTAACAATATATTAATTGGATCATCAAAATTAATGTTAATTTTATTGTTATTCCTTACCATTTATAAAATTAAGACTATCATAATTTTGATTAGTTGTTTTTTTTTCAATTAAAGTTTGTTTAATTTTTTCATGTATTAACTTAAAATATGTTTCATTTTTTTTTTACATCAAATTTTATCTCTTTTTTTTTCTAATAAAAATTTAGTAATATAATTTTATATATTTTTTAATAGAAAATAAGCAATATTTAATATTTGATTTACTTATTGGGTTTTATAGTAATGAATTTTAATGTTTAAGTTAGTTGTAAATTTTAAAAATATATATAATTATTGTGAAAAATAATATATTTTAAATGTTAAAAATGATAAAATTAAACCATGATTTTATTAATATATTATTTATATTTTGTCTATATATATATATTATATATATATATATATAACATCATCCGGTTAGAGCCCGATTCAAGCGACTACTTGGCTTAGCCGGTTCAATGTCTGGTTCGGCCCAAACAACGTTGATTGTAATTATGCAGTACTGGACAATTATGCAGCAGCAGTAGTACTGTTTGTTTCTTCTCACTCCAATCATCCCTCCCAGTACCCCACTCTGTCTTCCTTTCTTCTGGGGTTTTTGGTGTTCTTCATTTTCATTTTCCTGCGAATTTTGAGGGGGGTTCTTCAAGAAACAGCTGTTAGGGGTTACCCAGAGCCTCAATGCATGTTTTCAGAGCTCTAAAATGGAGGTTGCTGAGAAGATAATGCTTGGAACGGGCCAAGGATTTGTGGTCGCCAGTGAAGAATGGAAGTTCCGGGGAGGTTGGCTGGGTCTTCTTTCTATTAAGGGTGGTATGGGGTTGAGCTCCGGGCAGACCTAAAATGGAGCTTGGTTGGCTGTGAATTTTCTGGCGGAAGGAAGGTGGTTCCGCTCTGAGTTATGGCGTCGGCGATTGGCAGGCATCTCCGATTATGTCTTTGACGGATTCGGGAGAAGGAATTGGTCGCCGATGAGTCAGGTGATAGCATCTCTTGAAATTAATTCGGTTACTGGAATTTTAAGTTGGTAAATGATAATATGTGTACTGCAATTTTCTGGAAATAGTCCTGGATTTGTGCTCAATTTGACAAATTCTGGAATCTTGTGCTCTGAATTTCTGGAATTAGAGTATCCTTGTTCATCAATTTTTGCTGCTACTAGTTTCTTGGATAATTAGGTGTTTGCTGCCTTGTTAGATGAAATTAGTTGCTGGAAATTGAAGATTTGAAGATTTGAAGGTTTGCTGGAATTTTTGGTTCTGGTTGGTGCTGGTAATTTTTTATTTCTTCTTTGGTGGGTTGGTGCATTTTCCTTGGCTGTTCCGGAAAATGTTTGGCTTCTTCCTCTCTTTTCCTGTGGAAATGAGCTGCAAAACTGGACTGAGTTTCGAGTTCTTGCTGCATTTGGCTTGGCTGTTCCAGCCTAGTTACTGGAATATTCGGTTTGTGTGATGGAGTTTTGCTGCTTTGTGCTTTGACATGTTCTGTTTGGGCATTAAATTATAATGCATAGTTGTAGTTGCTTGCTAATTTTTATGGAGGCTCAAGCTTTTTGTGCTGTGAATAGTACCCATGTACATTAACCGAGTGGGCAGAAGGTAATCATCTTTTTTTGGTCTTCTCTGTGCAAAAAAAAAAAAAAAGAAAAAAGAAAAAACGGATTCGGAGTGGGCGGCTATGAAATTGAAATGGGTTTCTTTAATTATGAAATTAGGGATGAATTTGCTGTGATTTTGATTTGAGAAAGAAAGAAATATTTGTTGTCACTAGTGAATCTTTGGATCTAGAAGCTTTGAAGAAGAAGAATGGAGAGAGGGGGAGAAGTGCGACCGTGGAGAGAAGACTAGAAGGCTTTGAACTTTGAAGAAGAAGGGTGGAGAGAGAGGGAAACAATGGCTGACTGAAAATGGAGAGAGAGGGAGAGAGGAAGAGGGAAACTCGGCATTTAATTTTGTTTATTATGATTTGGTCCAACTATTTTATATATTTTTTATTTTGATTCCAAATGACATGTAATTTGATAGCTTGCTTGTAAGAAGGACCAAACCGGCGAAAGAGTGATAGTTAGGGGACTGAAAGTGCGAGTTTCAATAATTGAGGGACTGAAAGTGCGAGTTTCAATAATTGAGAGACTGAAAGTGTAACGAGAGAATAATTGAGGTACTAAAATTGTGATTTTTCCACTCAACTAATCTCCCTAACTTTCTGATAACAAGTAAAGTGTCATGGATTCATTGACTAGACTTTTATAAAATAATTATTAATACGACATTATTGACAAATGAATAATGACACCTTACTTGCTCTGAGAAACTAGTTAAGAAGATTAGTTGAGTAGTGTATCATTACTCTTCTTTTTAACACTTAACATGGAAACAATTCTTTTTTCTTTTTCTTTTTTTGGGTCAACATCAGACCACGAGAGATGTGTAATTTTATTTATTTATTTATTATTATTATTATTATTATTATTATTATTTGGGATAGTTACACTTACCTCTGCAAAGGTTAGGTCAAGTTACCATGCAGTTTATGAAAAAAATTTTATATTACCAACAACAACAACAACTAATCCGTTGTTTCACTCTGTGGGGTCGGTTATATGGATCACATCTCGTCATCACGTACGGTCATGGCACATCGATTCATTTATATCCAAATGAAAAGAATTGCAAAAAGCGTCTTAGGAGAGTTGAAAGGTAATAAATGGAATTAGGAGTCATGGTGGTGGAATAAAGATATTCAAGAAAAAGTAAAAGCAAAAAGAGCATGCTACAAAATGTTATATACTTGTAGAAATGATGAAAACATTGAAAAATATAAAAATGCTAAGAAAGATGTGAAAAAGTAATAAATGATGCAAAAACAAAAGCTTTTGAAGAATTTATAAATAAATAAATAAAATTAGACACTAAAGAGGGTGAAAAGATATTTATAAGATACCTAAAATGAGGGAAAAGATGAAAATAAAACAATTTTAGTTGAGGACGAAGTAATAAAAGAGCGTTGGAAAAATTATTTTTATAAATTGTTTGATGAAGTTAATAATAATGAAATTACATTAGGAGAGTTGGCCCATCCAGAAAATAATAAGAATTTTACATATTATCATAAAAAAATTTATATTACCATTGCCCCTTAAATCGATCATGATGACAAGATATGATTTATATAGTTAAGTCAACCTCACATAGTAGGACAAAAGTATAGTTATTATCGTGTTACCATTGCCCCTGAACCATTCAAATATTTTTGTAGTAGTAAAAAGGCTTTGAATTTTTCGATCTATTTTACCGATCGAGATCAAAATTAGCATAAAGTTGCTGCACTAAAAATTTGGGCATCAAATCCACTGTCGCGGCTAGGCACTGTGGGCCCCATAGTGGGGTCCATTAAGGGGCCCACAGTGCCTATTAGAGGCTCCACTGTTGCAGCCGCGACAGTGGATCTCAACTCAAGCTTTTATTTTTATTAGGCTAGCCTCACTGGTGATTCCAAATATGTAACCTAATCATTTTTTTTCTTTCAAAAATTATGAATTGGCCTTGGAATGGACTAAAATTGCTTTGGGCCAAAAAATCTCAAAATTCGAGGCGACCTAGAACTTGAAAAAACTTAGGTCGCCCTAGTTGTTAACTGGTTTTGACTGGGTAAATGGACTTATTGGTTTAGGTGTCTGTTCAGACCGACTGGGTGTTCGGTTTGCTGGTCAATTAGGTCACCTGGTCAATCTGGTCCGATCATTACAACCATGAAAAATGACCTTTTTATTTTGAGAAGATAATTATTCATTATATTGTATATTGCCTCCAAAAAATAAATACATATTTCTCAATTCTCATGTTGGTAGGACTTGTCGTGGGTCTACTAAATACAGTAAAAGTACTGTTTAAAACCTGCAATTAAGATGCTAAGAAAATATAGCACAGTAGTAGACATGGTCGATCCACAGATACGGCAATTTAATTCAAATTCCAATTAACGTGCAAATAAAACCAAACTATGACTAGTAGTCACCTTTATGTCTCTTAAGAGACCTTAGAGTTGTCACTTAAAAATAATAACTAAATAAAAGACTTAAGAAGATATCAATTAAAGAGACACAATTCCGGTATTATGTAAATCCACCTTAATCTCAGGCATGCAATCATAAACCTCTTAACTTGTCTAATTACTTATGCCATTTCAGTTATAGTATTACCGTGAGTCCCCGCAAATAATTCCAATTCTCCCATAGATTCTTGATAGTCCCCCGCGAGTCTCCGCAAAGAAATTATTGTCTAACTACGTTAACTAACAGACCGCGAGTACCCGCAAACCTTATTAATTAACAAATATAAGCATTAAGAACTAGAAGAACCCGAAACTAATAATTCCTACTGACGATGCATTAGAAATTATCACCCACTTAATCCTATACTACTCGGCCAGTATTTGTGCCACTAACTGACTCTACCAGATTAAACTAAGTTGATCAGGCTTAATAGAATTTTAGTAATTAGACATATAAACACAGGCAATTTAGAAACATAATTCATTAGACCTTAGATTAATTCCTGGGTTTCATACACGCATGGATTATGGCTTCTTACATAATACCAGAACTAACAAATTAGCTACTCATAATAAAATACGAAAAACACAGAAATATAAAAGAAGACATTAAAAGAGAAAAGAGAATACTGTACTGAAATTTAAGAATTCGCGATCTGACAACCGCCGGTTTGGCCAAACGGTAGACTGCCAGTCTGAAAAATCCAAAGTTGCGATTGAAACAGAGCAAAATAGAGCAGAACAGAACAGAGGAAAACTAAACTAAAACGAAACTGTATATTACGTGGAGAATAAAATTAACTAAGAAAACTATTCTCTGTATAACTTCTTTCTTCTAGCGCAGGAATAATCCCATATATATATAGGAGACAAAATCAGCAATTAATCAATCTCCTAATGGAATAAGGAAACCTTCTTCTAATTGGAAAGAGAATTAATTAAGCACATAGAGTCTCTTCAAATTTGG
This sequence comes from Leptodermis oblonga, assembly GCA_016801395.1. NCBI lineage: Eukaryota > Viridiplantae > Streptophyta > Magnoliopsida > Gentianales > Rubiaceae > Leptodermis > Leptodermis oblonga. The sequence continues at coordinate 9,444,824 of CM028760.1, read as the reverse complement.
TAACTCCCAAGTTCTTTCTTTAATTCCTTCTTGGATTGGTAATTGGCAAAAACTTCTTTGCTTCTCCCTTAAGTTTCTAAGCATATCATTCTTCCTTGTGTGTGCACGGCAGCCAATGGATTGGATTATTAATTAAGATTCCAATTGGTAATTTGGCCCACTTGGACTAATTGGAATCCAATTGGATTTTTAACCCAGATTCCAATCGGAATTAATTTTGATCAACATTCCAAATTGGATTCAACTTTCATGTATGCAAATTCCTTTTTCTGCTTTTGACTTTGATTGCTCTTGCCTTTATCGCAAATCGGCCGAACCTCTCGTGGGTTTCCTTCTTGATTTAGCCCACAAATCGTGTGGGCTTTTCACCTTGACTCATCTGCTTTAATTCTTTCACTTTTTGCACATTCTTTTTTTCTTAAGCCCAATCTCTAAAACTGCAAATAAACATTAAAATCTTGAGCAAAAGCCCGTGAGAACTGCCATAACAAGTGCTAAAATAATTCACCTAAAAGGTGCAGATCACATGTCCTTACTTTTAGTTATAAATGTGCAGTTTCCACATTGTATGATTAAAAATTTTAAATTTTCAAGATGAGAAATATTTTTTTTCCGATCCATGTAAAGAGTCATATTTAAAAAATAATAATAATTTCTGAACTAAAGATTCATGTTTCTATCTTTTGACATTTCATATACTTTACCCATATGATAATTAGTTAATAATTAATTCATACTTAAAAAATAAAAGTACAAATGAACTTTTTTTTTTCTTTGTGAATTGCTTATTTTAATTGTTGTACTTTTAAAATTGCTTTACAACTCAGAACAAAAATTATATTTTTAAAAGTGAACTCTTTAGCATGACAAAAAATATTTAAAATTGGTGCAAGATTGATTAATTCTCAACATTTTATACAAGAAAAAAAAAATTAAATTAATTAATTCTTATTTTTATAAAGTTAAATTATTCCTTGGGCTTGTCCCAACTGTCCCATTCCAATTTTGATTTTAGACTGTCCTATTTTATTGGGGCACATTATTTGCAGGTACCATTTTACTAAACACAGGACACTTTTTAAAATTTTAAGTGGTGAAATGACATAAATGTCCTTGATAATTACCTTAGTAAAAAAAAATTACCCACACCTTTTCCTCCATTCAACACCTTGTTACCCTACCATCCTCCATTTCTCCATTTCTAACATCAACACATTCATCCTCCATTTCTTCTCCATTTGAAGGTCCATTTCTTCTCCATTGCTGAGAAAACCCGAATTGGAAATCCAGCAACATTAATTATCCAGCAACATTAATTACTTTGTGAAAACCCGAATTGGAAGTCACAAAAACAGCAAATCCAGTCAACATAGTAAATTAACCCAGCTGCCCGAGCTTCTCAAAAAAACAGAAAGAGCACTCTGTTTTCCAATAACCATCCAGCAACATCAATTGAGGAATTCCAATTTGAAAAGAAAGCAGCAGTAGCATCAAGCTATAATCTCCCAAATTACAGAACACCCCAAATTTCCACAACCTTGTTCAGTCAAAAATAGCACAAAGCAAGTTCTAACAGAACAAGCATTCATAAGTCCCAAAATCAGAAATTTAATTTCAGCATATCATCCATCCAGCACAGTCAAGTAAATTTCCAGTCCAGACTAGAGATACTTAAGATTGAAATGAAAGCATAGTGAGAAATACCAAAATAATGATCACAAAACGCAAAGGTTGGCTATAAAGCACTTCGGCAGCTCCTTTGTCCAATTTGTGAAACCATCCATTTAGCATGACCAAAGTACTAGCACCAATCTATGATCTCCATACAGCAATCGAAAGCCAATTTCAGCAGCAAGAAACAACAAACGATTTTATAGCCAACCTCTAAAATCAACCGAAATGTGGAGCATAAATTGACTGAAACCTTCAATCACATTTCAAAACATACAGCAGCAACCCATAGCCAAGGACTTCACCAAAAATCCAAAACATACGCCTAATATGGGCGCGTTTTCTCGGGAAAAACGCCACAGGCCACATTATTTTTTCAAATAAATCGCCATCATTGAGCGTTGTTTTTCTAAGTGTTATTTAGTGAGCTCTGTGGTTGTTTAAGTGTTTGAATCGTTGTGATGTGTGGATTTGGACATTGTACAAGGTGACCGATGCATTAAGTTCTGGAACACCCATACCGGTGCCTGCTTGAATTCAGTTGACACAGGCTCACAGGTTTGTGCTCTGCTGTGGAACAAGAACGAGGGAGAATTACTCAGCTCTCACGGTTTTACTCAGAATCAGCTCACTCTATGGAAGTATCCTTCAATGGTGAAGGTAGCAGAGCTCACTGGCCACACATCCAGAGTTCTTTATATGGCGCAGAGTCCCGATGGGTGTACAGTTGCATCTGCAGCTGGGGATGAAACTCTCAGATTCTGGAATGTATTTGGAACTCCTGAAGTGGCTAAACCTGCACCAAAAGCCAGTACTGAGCCATTTGCTCACTTGAACCGTATTCGTTGAGTTAGCTGTGCTGGAATCTGCTTACCGCCAAGAATTCAACCAAAAAAAGGGCGCTGCTGAGCACTATACTAGGCGAGTTTTTCTATGAAAAACGCCTAATCGGAGCGCGTTTTTTAAATACAAACGCCACAGGCCACATTATTTTCTTCAAATATTCGCCATCCTTGAGCGTGGTTTTACACAAAACACGCCACCTGGAGGCGACATTGTTACAAACCAAATGTGGCCTGTGGCGTGTTTGTAAATAAAACGCGCCTATATCAGGCGTTTTGCATGGAAAAACGCGGCCCTTCTGCTGATGAACTTATCTTTGCTCTGTTTTGCATTCTTCCTTTTGCTCACTGACATTTTTCTTGAATTCTGAAGATGGCTGAAGCTATGATAGGATCTGTGTTGACTAAGGCTGTTTCACTTGCTGCTGAGGAGCTTGGTCTCTCGTTTGGAGTCGAAAGAGAACTCAGAAAGCTTGCAAACAAGCTGGAGATTATTCAAGCTTTGCTCTCTGATGCTCAGAGCAAGCAAGTAACCAGCAGAGTTGTGCAACTTTGGCTGAAAAAGCTCAAGTCCATTGCCCGTGATGCTGAGATTGTGTTGGATGATTTTGGCTATGAAGTTCTTTGCAAAAAGATCGAGTGCCGCAAGAGGGACAAGGTACGCCACTTCTTTTCATCCTCAAATCCTGTTTTTTCTCTTTCTAAGATGGCCCATCAGATAAAAGATGTGCTCTCATCCTTAGACGGAGTTTATGTGGAATGGCCGAAGCAGCAGCAGCAATGGAGAAGCCGAAATGCGAGAGGAAAATGAAGACCGAAGCAGCAGCAATGGAGAAGCCGACTTCAGCAGCAACGGAGAAGTAGCACAGCAGCGAAGGAGAAAGCTGAGCGAAGGAGGAGATTTTCAGCCAAAGTGAAAATTTTTTTAACTTTATAAAGGGCAAGGACTTTTCTGTCATTTCACACCCTAATATTTAAAAAAGTGGCCTACATTTAGTAAGATATAGCCTGTAAATAACATTTCCGTTTATTTATTGTTCACTCTGTTGTTAGTCAATACCTAAACCAATATCTAAAGACTAAAACGAATTTTCAACCACACTTTACGGTCAACGTTCATTGCATTTGGTAGTCCCGAAAAGCTCACTTTAATTTCTTTCGATCTCTTTGCATAATCGCGCTGCTGTTTGACTTCTTTCTCTCTGTGAGCTTTTCCTCCAAATACACACTGCAGGAAAGAATGGGAATCTCCATTGTTGAGCTTCCAGAGGATATCATTGTTGATATACTGTCCAGGTTACCCGTGAAGGTGCTCTTACGATTTAAGTGCGTTTGCAAATTGTGGAAATCTCTCATATCCAGCCCCAACTTCATTCTCTCCGCCACCGGAAGAGAACGAGCAATTGTGTTATGTTTCGATGAGCGTCAAGCAAGGAATCTGCTGGAGTCTTTCTATTTTTATTCGGTAGATGATGATCTTTCAGTCATGAAGCTTCCTAAACCGATTGGTGATGTTCCTTCTTCCTATGATAATTTTAAATTCTTGGGTACTTGTAATGGTTTGATCGTCTTTTGTGCTAACAGTGGCATGTATTTATGGAACCCATTAACAAGATATTGTAGAGAATTGTTCCAACTCAATGAGCTGATATATGGATTCCATCCTAGGATTCTTAGTGGAATAGGCTCTGGACTATGCTTTGACAAATCCTCTAATGACTACAAAATAGTCTTAGTGAGTACTTCGCCAGCTCAACTAAATGGTAATGTAAACTTAGGTAAATCGGTATATGTTGCTAGCTTAAGGAAAGGGAAATTTTGGAGGGACATTAGTTTTCCCTATAGAATGCCCTACCCTGACTGTTACAGTGCAACATCAACCTCGGGGGTTATCGTAAGCGGGCATTTACATTGGTTAGTGAAGGAGGAGATTGGCGGTGCGCAGTTGATTGTCTATTTTGATGAGGAGATTAACCAGTTCAAAGAGTTGCCAATGCCAGATGAACCTGACTTTGGTGATAGAGGTGATGCCTTCTATTTTGGACTTACTGCTTTAAATGGATGCCTTTGTATGTCCAGAGTTTTAAGGGGTAATTATGGATATACATGGCCTGATGATGGTGATAATGATCTCTTAGTTATGAGAGAATATGGTGTAAAACACTCTTGGATTAAATTGTGCACGATAAGAGAACTTTTAGTGCCCCTTCACACTAGAATTTCGAGTAACATTATTTTGGTTTCAAGTCATCCCCATATGTACACTTACAATATAGAAAGGAAATACTTAAGGAGGATTTATTTAGGCGAACCAGTGCTTGGAAACACGGTTGACGATAACTTTGAACTAGTTCAACCGTCCATTGGTGCTGGTCCTCTCATGTACGTGGAAAGTTTGGCATCAGTTGATTCGATATAACAAGCTCAAGAAAGTTTGGCATCAACTAATGGGAGGTTAGGTACTCAAAAATTGGTTGGACCTTTCAGTTGTATTGCGTTTATATTCATATTGTTGTAGTTTTCTCTTTTGATATAGTAAGCTCAACCTGTCTTCAGTTTAGTGATGGTTAATTATCTTTAGTTTCTCTTATTGTGAGTGATTGTTGTGTTGATGTACGAAAGTTGTTTTGGTTGTATTATTTGGCACAGCAAATGGAATCAAGTGTAGTTGATTTGCCTGGTAAAGCAGCTATGAACTTTATTTATTGTTGCAAGTCATATGATGATTACTGTAACCAATTTACCCCTTTGAACGCCAAATTCGATTATTTTCCCTTGTTGGATAATTAACATTAATGCAACCTCTTCATTTCCTTAAAATCCGAAAGATGTTCTTTGCAAGAATTTGCCTTAATATGTTCTTCATGATGAATTTCCTTAAAATCCGAAAGATGTTCTTTGCAAGAATTTGCCTTAATATGTTCTTTATGATGAATTTACGGATTATAACCATTACTTTTTGTTCAATTAGAAGAGTGTAATTTTAAAAACAAATTTTTTTTGCTTCATTATAGAGTACTGAACAGAGGGAGTTAAAATTCCAAGAAAAAACTCTTCCAATCTTTTCAACTCTTTGGGCCTATTTGGTATCGTGATTCAAGTTGTGTTTTGAAACCACTTTTAATTTTATAATATTAAAAGTGTGTTGAGAATGTAAAAAGGTGTGTTAAAAATGTAAAAAAATTTATTAAAAATGTAAAAAGACTTATTGAGAATGATGAAAAACAATTATAAAATTAAAATTGATTTCAAAACACGTTTTGAAATCACATACCAAACAGGCCCTTTGCTTTCTTGCTTCTTTCCATACGAATATAATGCCAAACATGCAACAACTAATTATGATAATTATCAAAAGGCAAAAGTAAAAGGCGAAGGTGGGAATCATTTTAAAATTCGAAATTGTTATACGCAGTAACCGTTTTACTATTTGCAGTAATATTCCCTTATAAAAAGTCTATTTTACCCTTTAGTTAAAAAAAAAATACCGCACAACATTTGATTTTATAGTCACGAGTACGATCTATATTACATGGTATGTAAATAACATACACATTTTTTTGAATAAAGATGATTTTTTGGCCATGAACGGGGTGAAATTTTGCGAAAATACCACCCTTTGAAATACCACCCACAGAAAATACCGCCCACTGTGGGCGGTATTTCTCCATAGGAATACCGCCCAGCTGCTAGGCGGTATTTCTGGTGGGCGGTATTTCTCTCCAGAAATACCGCTCAGATGCTGGGCGGTATTTTGCCAATGTTTTTGTAAATAGTGTGAAAATTTTTTTTTAATACTTAAGGGTAAAATAGACTTTTCACAGGGGAATGTTACTGCTTTTAGTAAAGCGGTTACTGCGTTTAGTATGCCTCTTAAAATTTTATACGCTTGGAAAAAGGGGATATCAAGTTTTTATTCATAAAATTTTGTCATGATTGATAATCTCACATTACCAAGATATGGCACTTGGATGTGATTTATAACTAACTACTTGGACACTCTCTGAGGCACCCTCTTCTCTTAAGCATGCTTTTGATGGGAGTTTTACAGAGGGGGAGTAACAAAAATAATCCCTTTATATTGAAAATTTCTTAAAATAGAGACGGGAGGAAATGATTCCCAATACTCGTCTTCTCTACACATAATTAATACTACATTATACATAGTAACACTTATATATGGGCATGTTCTTTTCAATGGATTTAACTTGTTCGGTAATGACCCCAAAGAAAAAAAAAAAACTCTCAAACCCAGTTTAAAACCCATTTTTCTTGACCCATGCCCCATTTAAAAAAAATAAATAAATAATGTTGCTAGATTTATTTCTCCTTTCACAAACACAGCCGGCGACCGCGTTTCGTTCTATTCCCCGATTCCTCTCCACCACCCGTCGAACCAATTTGAAAAATTCTACTCAGCTCTCAAGTCCGCGCTAATTCTTCTGGTCTAAGCTCATCTTACAGCAACACTGAATCTTGAGTTTTCGAAGTAAACTACTCACTTTTTTGCCCTCTTTTAGTAGTAGGGGAGGCGTTTAGCAGTTAGGATTTCTTCAGTTTGTTCTTTTGATGAGAAATCTCCTATAAATTCTGTACCCATATGTTAGATTGCCGTAATTAGAAAAATTTGGGTTCTTTTTAGAAAATATAGTCGGTGGATCTACTGGCGTTCATCTTCTGCATTTGGGGTTTTTCAATTTCTCCGAAATAGTGGGATTTCGACGGTGGCCATTTCAGCGAATCTCCCCAGCCGGCAGATGTCATCCTTTCTCCACGGACATTCTGAGTTGATAGATGAGAATTGCTTGCCCTGTCCATTCAGTCCTCAACTCACCTCTCCAACCCAGGTAACTACTTCTTCATAATTTTTCCGTAATTTATTTATTTGTTTATTTTGTGGGTACCTCTGTATGGGGGATTGATAGTGGATATCATACAAGTTTAGTTGTTTTTTTTTTTGGCAAATGATTTCGTCTCAAAAATCTTCAGCACTCTGTAGTAAGTTCTGCTTCTAACATATGTATTTTTATAAAGATTTTTTAAAACTAAGACTAACATTATCCTACCTTACATTGCAACAAATTAAAAGTTCAGGAGGTTGGTTACATAAATAAAAAATTGAGGGGGAAATTTACAATCAAAAGTAAAATTTGAGGGGTTTTTGCAATTAACCAAAAAAAAGTAAATAAATAAAAAAAGAGAAGTGGGGAGGGGGAAGTTTGAAGAAGTACCAAGACCCAACATCGTCATATACCTTCTTGTCCCAATCGTCCATTCCAGCTTTAGGTCATTTCTCTTCATTAATTTACCATATTTTCCCAATGTCATCGAGCAGCCCTCATTCTCAGGATATCTAAACCGCTTAGTTTCTTCACTTTTTCATTCCATCTCTTTCAAGAATCGCACACCTATACAGCTGTTTGATTTTTTGTCTCTGTGAACTTTCCTACACTACAGGAACGATGGGAAAGCAAATGAAGAACTGGGTCTCCAAGGTTGAGCTTCCGGAGGAGATTATTGTTGATATACTTTCCAGGTTACCCGTGAAGGCGCTCTTACGATTCAAGTCTGTTTGCAAATGGTGGAAATCTCTGATATCCAGCCCTAACTTCATTCTCTCTACAAATGGAAGAGGACGAGCACTGGTGTTCTGTTTGATCACTTGTCGTGCAAGGAATGTGGTGAAGCCGTTCGGTTTTCATTCAGTAGATGATGATCTTTCAGTTCTGAAGCTTCCTCATCCGACAGGTGAAGCTCCATCTTTCTGGGATAAAATTCAATTATTCGGGAGTTGTAATGGTTTGATTCTCTTTTGTGCTAAGAGGCGGATGTATTTATGGAACCCATCAACGAGAAACTGCAGAGAATTGTCCCAACTCAGTGATCTAGTAAATGGATTCCAACCTAGAGATGCCTGTGGAATAGCCTCCGGGATGTGCTTTGACAAATCCTCTGATGACTACAAAATAGTCTTACTGAATACTTCAATAGCTCGAATTGATGGTGTTACAAGTTTACGAAAATCGGTGTATGTTGCTAGCTTAAGCAAAGGGGAAAATTGGAGGGACATTAGTTTTCCTTATAAAATCCCCTACCCTGACTATTTTAGTGCAACCTCAACCTCAGGGGTTTTAGTAAACGGGCATTTACATTGGTTAGTGAATAAGGAGATTGGTGGTGCACAGTTGATTGTCTATTTTGATCATGAGATGAACCAGTTCAGAGAGTTGCCAATGCCGGGTGATGAACCTGAATTTGGTGATGGACATTATGCCCACTATTTTGGACTTGCCATTGTAGATGGATGTCTTTGTATGTCCAGAGTTTTGAGGGGTAATTATGGATATACATGGCCCGACGATGGTGATAATGCTCTCTTAGTTATGAGAGAATATGGTGTGAAACATTCTTGGATGAAATTGTGCACCATAAGAGGACTTTTAGTGCCCCTTCACACCAGAATTTCGAGTAACCTTGTTTTGGTTGCAAAGTATCCCTATATGGGCACTTATGATATAGAAAATAAAAACTTTAGGAGGATTATAGACGCACCAGTGGTGTCTGGAGAGGACTGCAAGTTCATTTTTAACTGTGACCCAACTCAACCATTCATCGGCTCTGGTCCTCTTATGTACGTGGAAAGTTTGGCATCAGTTGATTCGATATGGCAAGCTCAAGAAAATTTGGCATTAGCTAATGGGAATTAAGGTACTAAAAAATTGGCTGCATCTTTGTTTTATTGTGCTTTTACTGATATTTTTGTAGTTCCATCTTCTAGCGATCTTTATGTTACTAGATGTTTCGGTGTGCAACTGAGGAAGAATTTTTATACATTTGCTGTTGGGTTTTCAAGGATGAACATATTATTTCGCTAGGATATGCACGTCAAATTGAATCAAGTATGCACCCTTACTAGTTGGTTTTCCTTGTAAATCAGGAATCTTACTCACTGCAGTTTATCATGATTACTGTGTCTACTATGCAAATGTATTCTATCTGAAGTATTTGTGTTCCAATTCAAAATGCTTTCTTTTGTTGGCTTCAGGTGCGAAAATTACTGTGTAACTGAAAACAGGAAAAGCAAGTTTCAATCATGAAATTATTACGCAAGCTACTAATTATTGACGGTTAACATAAGACATCTAATCTATGAAATATAGAAAGTGTAGACTGCATTTTACCGACTGGTTCCCGTGCTTCAACAGTGACTACACTATTTCTCTGATAACCTACAGAGGGAAATAAAGAGGCAGTATGAACAAAAAAGCCGAAAATTAAAAGCCTCAAATTAGCAAATATAAGAGGAAGATGCAGTCATAACTGTTTCCTAATAACTGAACTTAACTAAAGCTTACTGGATAACATGCATCAAATTACTAATTGAGTTAAGAATACAAAGATGCATTATTGCCAGTGATTGATTTAATATTCTCCTCATTTCTAGTGTAAGTGTTAAAGAATGCCATGCAGAACTGAGAACTTAATGGTTTTGTGACTGTATTAGCAGAATCAAACAGAGCCGTAAGTGCCAATTCATATAATAGCCTTAACTAACATATTAAGACCAAAAGTTATTCACTGATCAGCGTAGACAACTGTCTGAAAGCTTAGGTTATTAATACAAGCTCTTAAGTTGCTAAAAGCAGGAAAACTTTTTGCTGGTATTTGTCTTGATATATTTATTCTTCACAGTTTACACCATGATGGATTTACGGATCTTAACAACTAAGTTCCAAGAAAAACATCGGAAAACTCATCAAATATTTTGTTCAACTGTTTGCTTTCCTGCTTCTTTCCATAGCAATATAATACCAAACATGCAACAAATAATTATGATAATCGGAAAAGCAAAGTAAATAGCTAAGGTGAGAACTTACTCTGAAGCTGCTAGCCAATGCGAGAAGAACCTGAATCTGTTTCTGCATACTATTTTGCGCTGAGTGTTTTAAATGGATGCCTAGAAATATAAGGCCTGACAATGATGATGATGTTCTTGGTACGAGAGAATATGGTGTTAAAACATTCTTAGACTAAATTGTTCGGCAGAACATGACTTTTAGTTCCCCTTGACACCAGAATTTTCAATAACCCTGTGTTGTTTTCAAGGTTTCCCTATATGTAAACATACTACGTACTTAGACATGAAGTATTTCAGAGAGATGAAAAGCCCAACAATCTGACCCTTGTCTGAAAAGGACTTCCAACTCAGGAAACAAGGCCGGTGAGGAAAATAACTTTGGACCAGTTGCCATTACCTTTGATGCTGGTCCTTTTATGTTCATGGAAAGTTTGGCATAACTTCTTGCAGGTTGAAGTATTCGATTATTGCCTGAATTCTTATACATCATTTGTCCTTTGCAGCTCTAACAGCACTGGATCTGGAAACCATTTGCACATTTGAAGGTAATGAATGATGCTTAGAGCCGAAGATGCGACTAAGCAGGCATCAATTCAGATTCACTAGATATCATGATCCAACTTAGTTTTGAAGGATGTTTTTTTTTTTTTTTTAGTCCATGTTCTGTTCTGCAATGTGCACATGACCTGATAATTGGAGGTAGGAGGATTATGTAATTTCTTGAACAATTCTTGCTTGGTTTTTTCTTGATACTTGTTTCCAAAATGAAAGAAAGACTCTGGAACTTTGAGAAATGCTACTGCTTTTCCTATGAAAAAGACACTAAAGTGAATTCCAGGTTAAATCATTTTTGAGTAAATTACCGAAAACCCCATGGCAATTGTCCATATTACCAAAAAACCAAGTGATTTTTTAAATTACCAAATAAACCCCATGATTTGAGCAAATTATCAGATAAAACCTTGTATTTTGAGAAAATTAGCAAATGTAAATTGTGAGCATGGTATGTGAGAGTTTGGCTTGAATTGTTATCACATTTGTAATTTTAGAACCCACAGAGTTCATTTGGTAATTTAAGCAAACTTTACGGAGAGTTTTGACGATTGAACTCATACTTATTTTATTTTATTTTGAACACCTACACTATTACAATAATTATGAAACAATCGACGCTAAACTATTGAATACTATTCATAATTCTTTTTACTTATGCATGAAGGTTTTCTTTACATACATTATTGTGTTGGGACACGTTCGGTTCGCTATAACTATTTGATCAAAGGTATCAAAAAGGTACAAATGCAATAACCAGACAACTGCATTTGTCACATCTCACTATTTGCGGGTATCAATGCCCTCTCCAAGCCAGGGTCTTTTCTTTTTTGCTTTTTTTTTAACCTCTTTTCTTCTTTCTATCGAGATTAAAAGGCAGCCTAGGCATTGTCATCCTCCTCAAAGTTAAAAGAAATTTAAAGCTTTGCTCACTTTACCAATTCTGGAAAAGCACACTTTTCCTTTCGAGCCCCATAACTTATTCTTGTACATGAAGGAAAAGGAAATGATAACTGAATTTTCAGAAGACCAATTTGGCCATCATCATGATGAGAAGACATTTCTTGTAGAAAATAAAAATGATAAATTAGACAAATTTATCAGTCCTAATCAAAGTATCTACTTTATATTATTAAATGGAAAAAATGCAAAAGTGATCCACAATCTTTACCCCTGTTGCAAATGTAGTCCACAATCTTTAGTAAGTAGCAAATGTAGTCCACAATGTATCCATTTTGTTGCAATTTTAGTCCAAAAACGAAAAATTGACCTTGACTAACGGTCAACGGGTTTGACCGTCAGTCAAACCCGGTTTTGACCATCTAAAACCACCCACCCCTTCCTTCCAAAACCATTTCTCTCATCCTCTCATTCTTCTTCGTTCTATTCTCTCATATGGGCCGATATTGAGACCAAAAATTCAGACCAAAAATCACGAGAGAGAGAAGCCTAGGGTAAGTCTACAACAATCTGAAAGGAGAAAGAGGAAAGCCACACCAAATCAAGAAAGATCGAAGAGGACAACTATGGCGTTAAGAAGCCATGGGTTGAATGGAGGACCCCCTCCTAAATACGGTTAGTTAATCTTTGATAAGTTTTGCTACAGATTCATTAAATGATGTTTCATAAGGTGTTGTTACGAATCTACTTATATATATATTTTTTTCTTATGTTTATTTTGATGGGTGGTACCTGTTGATGGATTTTTAGGGTTAGATATTGTAGTGAAACTATGGCTCATGTGAGTAATTATCTACTTAAAGGCAACATCTTTTTAGCCATAAGGTGGTCCTCGATGTCTTTGTTGTTATGGGAGACAGTGGGGTGCACAATACTTGTTTGATTGCTATAAAAAGTATGTAAATCATTGATGTTGGGAGTTTGTGATTAACTTCGTAGTTTGGAGACTGTCATGTATATAAAATGTGGCTTAGTTTCTACTTTGCAATATTTGAGTTACTATTTTGTTTACTTTCTTACTCTAGTTTGTTTGGTTTCTCATATTTTAATTGACAGATAGTGATAGCACATACATATCCATAAAGTTTCACTATTCAGGACGTAAAGAAACTGAACCCATTCCAAAGTACCGAGGAGGTAAAATTTGTGTGTTTGATGCAGTTGATACATTAGAACTAAAATTGAAGGATTTGGAAGGTATGCTAGAAGAAGTATGTGTTTATGGGAGGACAGAGTTTTATCTGTCAACTTTTGCTGGGGAATTCATTCCAATAGCCTCAGATGAAGAGCTTAAATACCACTGTGAACAAACAATTGTAAGGGACAGGGAGATGAAGTTGTATGTAGTTGTGAGCATGCTTGAAGTACCTGGAGCTCAATCTGGTGATGAGGATTCTGACGAGGTTACAGAAGATATAGATTCTGATCAATGGTCTGACTCTGATTCAGAATATGGAGGCAATAATAAGGGTGGCAAAGTGGGGGCACAGAGTTCTCAGAAATTCTTGGTGCAAAAAAATGGAAAAATGCAAAAGTGGTCCACAATCTTTACCCCTGTTGCAAATGTAGTCCACAATCTTTAGTAAGTAGCAAATGTAGTCCACAATGTATCCATTTTGTTGCAATTTTAGTCCAAAAACGGAAAATTGACCTTGACTAACGGTCAACGGGTTTGACCGTCAGTCAAACCCGGTTTTGACCATCTAAAACCACCCACCCCTTCCTTCCAAAACCATTTCTCTCATCCTCTCATCCTCTCATTCTTCTTCGTTCTATTCTCTCATATGGGCCGATATTGAGACCAAAAATTCAGACCAAAAATCACGAGAGAGAGAAGCCTAGGGTAAGTCTACAACAATCTGAAAGGAGAAAGAGGAAAGCCACACCAAATCAAGAAAGATCGAAGAGGACAACTATGGCGTTAAGAAGCCATGGGTTGAATGGAGGACCCCCTCCTAAATACGGTTAGTTAATCTTTGATAAGTTTTGCTACAGATTCATTAAATGATGTTTCATAAGGTGTTGTTACGAATCTACTTATATACTTTTTTTTTTCTTATGTTTATTTTGATGGGTGGTACCTGTTGATGGATTTTTAGGGTTAGATATTGTAGTGAAACTATGGCTCATGTGAGTAATTATCTACTTAAAGGCAACATCTTTTTAGCCATAAGGTGGTCCTCGATGTCTTTGTTGTTATGGGAGACAGTGGGGTGCACAATACTTGTTTGATTGCTATAAAAAGTATGTAAATCATTGATATTGGGAGTTTGTGATTAACTTCGTAGTTTGGAGACTGTCATGTATATAAAATGCGGCTTAGTTTCTACTTTGCAATATTTGAGTTACTATTTTGTTTACTTTCTTACTCTAGTTTGTTTGGTTTCTCATATTTTAATTGACAGATAGTGATAGCACATACATATCCATAAAGTTTCACTATTCAGGACGTAAAGAAACTGAACCCATTCCAAAGTACCGAGGAGGTAAAATTTGTGTGTTTGATGCAGTTGATACATTAGAACTAAAATTGAAGGATTTGGAAGGTATGCTAGAAGAAGTATGTGTTTATGGGAGGACAGAGTTTTATCTGTCAACTTTTGCTGGGGAATTCATTCCAATAGCCTCAGATGAAGAGCTTAAATACCACTGTGAACAAACAATTGTAAGGGACAGGGAGATGAAGTTGTATGTAGTTGTGAGCATGCTTGAAGTACCTGGAGCTCAATCTGGTGATGAGGATTCTGACGAGGTTACAGAAGATATAGATTCTGATCAATGGTCTGACTCTGATTCAGAATATGGAGGCAATAATAAGGGTGGCAAAGTGGGGGCACAGAGTTCTCAGAAATTCTTGGTGCAAAAAAATGGTCTTTTGAGGAATGGTGGTAGTTTAGATATTGAGGATTATGATTTGATGCAATCAGATTCTGATTTTGACAGTGTACATGAAGACGAAGACATACCTCAGGCTAGGTGTAGAATTTACAACCCTCAGAAGGATAAGTATGATATTCAATTAAAGTTGGGGATGAATTTTCATAACTTTAGGGACTTCAAGCTTGCAGTCAAGACATGGAGCATAGAACATGGAAGACGATGTTACTTTAAAAGGAATGATGCTATGAGGGTGCAAGCCTGGTGTAAGTTAAGGGTCAGTAATGATTGCATGTGGGAAGTCTATGCGAGGAAAATGAAGGCGACTGGACTTGTTGAAATAAGAACATTTCTTTCTGAACACAAATGTGACTTCCAATATTTCAATAAAAATATGAAGTCTGCTTGGTTGGCTGAGAAATATGTTAACTTGTTTAGAGATAATCCCAAATTATCCGCAAAAAAATTCTGGAAGTTAGCCGGTAGAGAGAACAAGTGCTATATTTCAAAACACCAAGCTTTCAGGGCTCGGGCCCTAGCCATTAAATTAGCCAGAGGTTGTGATACAGATCAATTTGCCCTGTTGCATGATTATGTAAGGGAAATTAAGAGGAGTAACCCTGGAAGTACTGCAGTACTTAAATTAGTTGATGGATACATTCATCCATTGACTGGTCAAGGCAGATTTGAAAGAATGTATGTTTGCTTTGCAGGTGTTAAAGAGGGCTTTATGGCAGGTTGTAGGCCATTAATAGGGTTGGATGGAACTTTTTTAAAAGGATCATATGGGTGTGTCCTTATAACTGCTGTTGGTGTAGATCCAAATAATGGATTTTTCCCACTAGCATATGCAGTAGTTGAGGTGGAAAGTAGTAGCTCATGGCAATGGTTTCTCAGTTTGTTGAAGGACGATCTTAGAATTGTGAGGGATAGTGAGTGGACAATTATGAGTGACAAGCAGAAAGGCTTAATACAAGCTTGTGAAACTATCTTTCCTGGAGCTGAGCAGCGTTTTTGTGTCAGACACCTACACTCAAATATGGTTTCAGCCGGGTTGAGGGGTGCAGCCTTAAAAAAGGCATTATGGTATGCAGCAAAGGCAACAACTGTGGCACAATTCCAAACAAGAATGCTTCTACTTAATGACACAAATGAGGATGCAGTTGCATGGTTAGAAGATAAGCCCCCATCACAATGGAGCAGATCACATTTCAGTATCCATCCCAAATGTGATATCTTATTAAATAACATGTGTGAATCATTCAATGGTAAGATTTTAGAGGAAAGAGAAGCACCTATTGTTGCTCTGTTTGAGGGGATCAGGATTTACTTGATGGATAGAATGCAAATGAATAGGGATATTGCCAAAGAGAAATGGGGAGACAAAAAGTTATGCCCTAGAATCTTCAAGCTAATTGAGAAATATTCTGAAGAGGCTACTAATTGTGTACCTCATAAGTCTAATGACCAGTTTGTTGAAGTTTGCGGTGAAGACAACAATACTTGGGTTGTTGACACAGCTAACAGGAATTGTTCATGTAGGAAATGGGATTTGACAGGTATTCCATGTAGCCATGCCATATCAGCTTTGTGGGTTTTGAAATTGGACCCGCTTGATTATGTTGATGATTGTTACAAGGTTTCAACATATTTAAAGTGTTATAATCCCTGCATTTTTCCCCTGAATGGCCAACATGAGTGGCAAAAGACTGGGATGCCTCCACCTTTACCTCCATCAAATCTTCGCAAACCTGCTGGTAGGCCTAAGAAGAAGAGGTGTAAGAACCAGGCAGAGCTTGATGAGGTCAATGAAATGCCAACTAAGGTTAGTAGGGCTGGTCAAGTTGTCTCATGCACCTTTTGTCATGAGAAAGGTCATAATAGAAGGTCATGCAAACAGCGGAAGGAGTTTGATGCTCAAAATACACCGCAATCACAAAGTATGGATGGAATTGGTTCAAGTAAACAGGTTGTTCTTACAATTTCCATTGGTTTTTTTTATTTTTTTTACTTTTCAATTTGTTATTATGATATTGATTTTGAATATATGTTATGCAGGACAATGATGGGCAAAATATTCCCTCCCATACTGCAGAAGCAAGTAAAAGATTAAAAAGACCCATCAAGTTAAAGTCTCAAGTGAATAAGGCAAATAAACAATCCAAGAAGAAGTTCAGAAAAGGAGTAGGTACAGCACAAAAGGTATTTTAACTTTAATTACTCATTGACTTCATGAGCTCATATTCGATTTAATCTATAATACTTTATCATTTACTAGTGTTTTTCTCTGTTGTTGTTTCAATAAAGTCTCTTTTTAATGTACTTTTAGCATGCTTCAGGAACAATGTGATGAAGTTGGAATTGGCAGACAACTTCCACTATCCCAACCCTCCATTAGACCAAAAAAAAACACTCAAAAAAGATAAAAGAAAGGCAATGGATGGCCCACGGGTTAGGCCTTCACATGGTTAATTTAGAATGTGTTTCTCTTAATTTTTTTGGCTTGGCTGATTAAGTTTTGTCCTTGAACTGTGTTTCAATGTGCAGGAGTTTAACTTAATCTCATCAGCTCCGGAAATAAATGTTGAATCAGATGATGTTAGGAACGCCAAGTGGGAAATGTTTGGACTTCAAGCACCAGTGTATAATGTTGGCAGCAAACCTAAACTCTCCAATACAATGAAACCTGTTGGACAAGGAGTTGAGATGTCAACTTCAGACAATGTACCAAACATACTTAAGCCCTCTTCAACTAATCCTCATTTCCTTGAAGGCTACAAGCTTGGACTGCAACAGTTGTATAAATCAATGGACATTCAACTCCCTGGTGAAGTTAGCACAGATGGATTCAGAAAAAGCATTTATGAGCTATTTGATATTCCAACTCCCAGCTTTCTTAGCCATAACAATGATACGACTTCCAACATTGCCACTACAAGTGTCAAGGCCATTCAGAAGGGGAAGGGCAAGAAGAAATAGTGGAAGGAGTTTATCATGTTAAGATTGGAGTTCATTGTTAGTTTTTAATGTTAGAAGGCACTTGCTAACATATTGTCTTCTGATTTTTGGAATGCATTTCAAGTGCTTTGGAAGTTTGGATGATGTCTATGTAGTTTTTGAAATGCTAGTTGATTAGATTGAATTTGGATAATTGTTAGTTTTTGTAAGCTGGATGATCTCTATGGATAATGATATTTGGTGTTTGTTTTCTGCCCCATGTTGGAATTGCCCTATTACATGCTTGTTTAATGGATGATGATGCTTGTTAAATTCTTGATTTAGTTTAATGGATGATGATGCTTGTTAAATTCTGAATTTTTGGTCTCAATATCGGCCCATATGAGAGAATAGAACGAAGAAGAAGATGAGAGGATGAGAGGATGAGAGAAATGGTTTTGGAAGGAAGGGGTGGGGTGGTTTTAGGTGGTTTTGGAACGAAGAAGAAGATGGTTTTAGAATATGAAAAATTGCAAAAGTAGTCCACAATTTTTAGAAAGTAGCAAATGTAGTCCACAATCTTTGAAGGTGGTTTTAAGAGGTCAAAACCGGGTTTGACTGACGGTCAAACCCGTTGACCGTTAGTCAAGGTCAATTTTCCGTTTTTGGACTAAAATTGCAACAAAATGGATACATTGTGGACTACATTTGCTACTTACTAAAGATTGTGGACTACATTTGCAACAGGGGTAAAGATTGTGGACCACTTTTGCATTTTTTCCATTATTAAATAGTAATACTAAAAATAATTAAACATGTCATCTGTGTGCACATATCTCTATTTGTTGTTGCTTTCTTTTCAATCAATTTTGTTGAGTAAATTCGCACAAAAATTAGGGCTGCCACAGTGCAAACTCACTGCCAATGGAACGAAAACAAAACCTTGAATGGAAAATGAGTTCAGCATCGAGCACAAATTTGAATTATGATAGTTGAAATCATGATAATGAATTGAAATATGCAAATACGAGTCTCAAATAGTGAAAAACTTCATGAATCGAACGGAAAGACTATTAACAGTCATTTTCACTAGTTCAGTGATAAAATGTGAGTGAAAGAATCTAATGGCTAAACATAGCTACCGACAATAATTTAATGATATGTGTCATATATATATATATATATATATATATATATATGCAGGTAAAGAAGAAAGAAGCATGTTATAGCTGTTGGTGGAGCCTTAGAGGCATAAACACCAACCAGGTTGAGACGCATTGTATTTCAAAAAGTACATACCTTTGCAAGGGAGGGTCCTCAAGCCAACCCTACTAGTCGAAAAACTTTGTATGATAGTATGTCGGCTAGAGACTCCATTTGTATATAAAATATAATTTTAAATATTTTTTTAAATATATTTTTATGTCAACCATTCTCCCTGAAAACTTGGTCATTGAGCAACGGTTATCTCAACAACGACAGACAATGCCACTAGCCAGTGTTACCTATTCCTGTCGTCTCACTTAAACAGTGCAATTTAAATTTATTTACATTACATACCCTTACGAATATAATAATGTTATGTGTTATACCTCACAACCCATAATAAGTTGTACACATTTCAAAGTGAACTCTTGAATGAGACAAATGGAGTATATGAATTGTATATTATTATCATATACAAATATAACAGAATAATTTATATTATAATAGTTGCTTATAAGTTGTAATAGTTAAATATATAACATTAACATTCAAAAGGAAACATATTTTTTTTATAACAAAACATAGTTTATTATTCAAAATGATAATCAACAAAATTAATTAAAGAAAAATAACAAGAAGCCAAAGCATGGGCTGCCGTTGCTCCTTCTCCTTCTTGTCTACATCAGAAGTCAAAACAGATACCAATTGTCCCACATTTGCACATGGTGACTTTTGTCAATGTTCCAAAAAATAACATTAATCTAACCTTAACCTTAATCTAATTCTTCAGAACAACAAGAAGAATCATTAATTTCCTCGGCAACAACAAGGATTATTATTTGCTGTTTCTCTTTGTCACAATTTCATAATCATCATTTGCAGGACTGTTGTCTGAACCCAAATCTCTCGTTATGCAAATCATATTCAACGTTAAAGTTTTGCATCTGAAAGCTTCCCAGAATGATCGATGGACCCGAGCTCAAAGAAGGGCCCAATTCATCAGAAACAATGGTCAAACACACCACTTCCTCAGCACCAACGATGGAGAAATAGTTCGCCAATGGCAGCTTCATCTCTGCACCTCCCCTGAAATGAAACTTCAACTCCGGAAAATCCACAGTTTTGTGCCCGGAAATGTTGAAACATGGCTTTAGCCCCGTCAATGACTCGATGTCCTCCGCCCTTTTGTAGAGCTTCACTTGCTTTGTGAATTCAGAAATCACAGGGGAAAACACAGCAGAGTTCATGAAAGTAAATGTCGTGCCGGAATCCACTATGGTTCCGCCGTTTCCCTCAGAATCTGCAGCTAAATACTTGTAGGGAATCTTTATCTTCTTCCCTCCAAGGCTGATTTCCCTCAGGCCGACGTAATAGTACACTTGAAGCGCGTTTTTTCCGGCCACAATTGGGTTTTTAACAAAAGGGGTGTAGCTTAAACCTCCGGTCTTTTTGTCGGAATTGGACAGAGCATCCAAGATTAACGCACTACTATCGCCGGTGTCATCAAACCTGCGAGAAAGAAGGCAAAAGGAGAATTTCTTGATGCCCAATTGGCTCGGCAACGAGGCAAATCCACGCCCAAATCCAGCTATTCCGGCAGGTTGCCTCGCCGAGAAAAGAGAGCATCCCACAAGAAAATTCGCAACTTTTTTCCCAGGCAAATCCAGAGTTTCAATTAGCCCTATTCCACCAGTGCTGCCTGAACCATATGCAATTATATATGGAGGGCAGATTTGAGTGCAATTTTGTGCATTTGGAGATTGGCATTCACCACAGCTCGTCCGAGAATCAAAATCTTGGTGAATCCAACCGCATTTTTTATTCAAACACCCCATAATCTTAACCGAGGAAGATAGTTTAGGACTGAAAGAAGCGATCCCTTTTTGTGAACCCGGAAAAGAGCAGTTTTTACAGGCGTATCTTTTGGTACAGGGGAACCAAACGAAATCGCTCCCGGTATCCATAATGAGGGACATAACTTGAGGCGGGGTGCCAAAACCGAGCGAAATTGAGTAGCCTCCATAGCTGTGAGGCAAGAGGGGAGTGCTGGTGACGGCAGAAGAAGCAGTTTTCTTTTGAGGATTTTTTAGATGGTGGGCTCTGGCTAAAGATGTAGAAGCCAAAAAAGAAAGCTTTTGGTACAGATCTGCACCGGAATTCGTGAAGGAAACTGAAAGAGGGATTGAAATTGGAATTGGGTCAGGGGATGATGATGAAGAAATGAGGGGTGAGAAAAGAAAGAGCAGAGAGAAAAGGGAGAGAATACAAGAAGTAGAAGAGAAAGCAGCCATTGTTGGTTCTTGAAAATTGTGCCTTGATGATTGAGAGGCAACAACAAAGGCTAGGCTGGTTTATTATTAGTGATTTGTTGTCTTTAAGCAAACCGTGTATTGACAAGAAAGGCTTACTTTAATTGTGGCCGCTGTCTGCCACAGTGAAGCTTCTACAAATGAACAACTGTCAGTTTTGCATGTGTGTGTGTGTTACACTGTTAGCGTTTGCTGCCATTGATTCGATTCTTTGTG
This sequence comes from Leptodermis oblonga, assembly GCA_016801395.1. Lineage (NCBI taxonomy): Eukaryota > Viridiplantae > Streptophyta > Magnoliopsida > Gentianales > Rubiaceae > Leptodermis > Leptodermis oblonga. Next base: position 9,423,396 of record CM028760.1, on the reverse strand, counting down.
ATTGAAAGCTGGGATCGAAGTCACAATATAGCGATTAGTATAACGGGCTAATTTTTCGCATATTGCGAATTCGAAACTTACTCAGAAAAAAAAAATTGTCATAGGGACGGGTTGGGCTGCAAATTTAAAAAAAAAAAAACTGGAAACGCCAAAAAGGAGTGTTAATGAATAATGATAAGGTCGGTGTGGTTGAAAATCTTGCATTCAGTGTTTTACTTACCATTTGAATGGAATAGCCGTTGGAGGGACTTTTCTAGTTTTATTTTCCAAACAAAACCTTGAGACTCGCAGCCAGCAGTAAATTTATAATGTTTGGTATATTTTTTGCTTTGGAAAGTGATGGGTTATATGTATCTATCACTATTATATAACAGAGTTTACTTTAATTGTATCTTGTGACTTACAAATAATTGTATCACTAAAATTTTATAATGTAATAAAAGGGAATTTGTTTTCTTTTTTCCAGTAAAGTTCTTTTACTACACAGAAAGAAAAAAAAAAAAAGGGTAAATGCAAAATTAGCCTAGTCCTAAGGGTTTGGGATGAGGTTCATGTTTTTTCCTTGGGCGAATTATATCTATCTTCCTAAATTATGGATGTAAATAAATCCTGCTATTTTGCATAATTACATTTTCAACCCTCGTTAATTGTTCATATTATAAAATAAAATTCGTGGAATGTATAAACTACAAAACAAACGATGTGGGGTGAAAAACTCTACACAAATCATGTAAGACGTATAGATTGATTGTGCTACATCTCACCTTCTTTTTAAAAATATTTAAGTTAGCAGAAAGTATTTAATAATTTCATGAAATAGTAGGGTTAGCTTCTTAATTAATTTATCCCCAAAGTTCCGATACTTTTTCTTTTTTAACTGGTCCGTGAGTTAAGGATTTAGACAGATAGACCACCCAACTCAAAAGTAATTTTATTCATTGGATTGGAGGAAAAGTATGGTAATTAGGGAAGGTTAAGAAATCTGATTTCCAATCATTATCACCCCAAAACTTCAACATCACATTTTCATAAAAACTTTATGGTGCAGACACAAGTGCACATCAACAACAAACTTTGTTGATTTCACAAAAACCATCAAAATACAAGTAGATTACATTTGTCAATGGAAGTCCTTGTCTGAAACCCACCAAGCCATGAAAATTACACCCTCACACTACTCCCTTAATGACATGCAAATCATGAGTGAGATGTTACTACCAAATCTAACCGTATACTTTCGTCATCCAGAAAGCCCTGTTCCGAATACTAATCTATAGTACTTCCTTGATCATGACTCATAATTAGTTGTACCTAGTGATACGTAAAGGATATTAAACTTGGAACTTTTTGTGGGAAGCTAACAAATGAAGACATTTTATGAGAGATTTGGTCAAATGTAACTCTCAAGATTGACTGTTTTTAAGCATTTAAATGTTGTAGTAGTGAGGGAAGCAATGTCCCTTTTAGGTCCTATAAGAAATAGTATTATGTCACATGTGAATCCTCACATGGTTTGGCTGGTTATGGCTAAGTTAATAGATTTTGGGCTACAAAACAAACAATGGGAGGGATATGGATGCAGACGTGGGTACCCCTCCAAATACTTTTCTAGAAACATTGATGCCAACTACTTTTTCTGATAATGTTAATGCATGATGATTGATGATGCATTATTATAAATTATCAATTAATTGAAGGTGAAACAAACACCAAACTCTGTACGTGTTGCATGATGACTTTCTTGACTAATTCTTCTATAAGTATAAGTGGCGGAATCAGGCACCCTAATGTCTATGAGACGAGATATTGAAAAACTTCATCTTGAAATACTAATTTAATTTATCTTTACTTTTGTATTTTTTTTCTTTGTTTTGATGGGACAAAGTTAGTTATTTTTGTAATTTTTACATAGCACTATGGATACTTTCAAAAAAGTGAAGTGTGACAATTGCCTTTCTAGACCAAAGGGTGGCTCCGCCCATGACTTTTATTGAACGGGGTTTTTGAGTATGAGGGATAACATATTAGGGGGGGGGGGGGGGGGGCCGCTTGCACATTTTGTATGTTCTCTTGCTGTTGTTGCTGTCATCTGTTAACTTGGGCGTACCTGTGATTTAATCTAAAGACTCTTTAGTCTTCTTGTCTAATGGGCAAGAAAGGTATATCACCGAAAAAAGTCGTTGAATACTTGAGTGACAAAGCTGAGGGTAAGCAAGCATAGTATGATTCTTTTCTTGTAAGTTGCAATTAGGATAACCTCAACTCCAAGCTTTAACCATAAAACACAGATCCCATCAACAATTAATTATCCTCACCTGCTCGCGGAACCTTGGAATGGACATGTTCTCATGAATGAAAGCCATGCTGTTAAGAATTCCCAACTTCTTGAAAAGGACAAATTACATTTACATACCCTAAAATTCTATCAAATCATTAGTTAGTCCGTAAATTTTCTTAAAATTACGGTCATTTATATTATCCCATTTCAAACCATTGTTTGGAGTCTTTGGACTTAAAATTTATTGTTTGGTACGTAAGTTGAAATTGTAATTTTCGAATATAATTAAACTTTTTTTTGTATCAAAACACACCTCAAACTTTGGCCAAACCTAGTCCCCTAAATTGGCCAAAGTTAGGCAAGATAACAAAAAGTTTCCCCAAATTTTCATAGATTTTAAAGACTGATTGAAACCTATTAATAATTGAACCAGTTCACGGAGGAAAGGACTAATTGATAATTTAACTAAATTTCAAAATAAATATATTCAATTTGCCATATTTTGAAAACACAAGCTCAAACTACAAAAGTGATGACAATTAGATAAATAAATATAATAAAACCTTTTCAGAGTCTAGAATAGAAAATTACAGATAACATTCATCATTCTAATAACTCAATAATGTCCCCTGTATTTTCAAAATTAGCAATTACCCTTATGTTCAGAGACTAAAGTGTTCAACTGAATAAAAATATAAAATTTAATAGTGTGCTAAATTGATTTTGTACAAAGTAAGAGTACAAAATATTCGATAATTTGGACATTTTTAAACAATCACACATTTTAGTCCTAACCACAGGAAACTCCATAATGCAAAACCATAGAGGGCAAACTGTATTACACCTTTAAATAAAGCTAGATGTATACAAGAAACGTGCAATTGTCGTAACCCGGATGCTCAGGAAACTGTAGCACGCGTGAATCATCATTTTCAAACTGGGCTTGGATGAGCTTTCACAGCACTTGTTCTTTGTCCATTCTGTGACATTAATGCAAAACCATAAAGGGCAAGCTGTTTTGTCCATTCTGTGACAAAACTACATTTTGTACCACATTACAACTTACTACAAGTCAATCCGTCAGTTATATGACTCGTTATATGGGACGGAGGGAGTTTCTGAAATTCGAAATTGAGACATCTCAAATTACATTTGCATGCCAAACTGAGATATAACAAGTGACATTTCTGGGGCCAAGTGTTAGATTTATCTGCCTTCTCAATAGCCAAACAAAATGTTGCAGGACCAACCAAGCAGAGGCAACTGAAGTATTATACCTATTAATTTGCAAATGATCCAAGTTTTCATCTCATTAACAACAAGGGCTAAAGGGAACAAAAGTTTGGGGCATCAGGAATTTACCTCACTCAATAAGCAACTACTGATCCTTTGCCTTTTTCCGAGCCAGAAAACGTTGTTTAGCTTCTGCCAATGCATCCTGACTTCGTTTATGATGCTCCTTGTTTGGTTGCTCAGTTGCAGGAGGCTTATCTGTTTCATTTTCTTGTGGTGAAGCATTAGAAACAGGCCTGGGATCTGCCACTGGAGACTGTTCCCTCGGAGAAATAGAAGACGCATTCTCACGCTGCGTAACCACTTTAGATGACTCGGGCTCTGAATCTCCTGAGGGAGGGACCTTTTCCAATGGTCTCTTGGCCACTTCTTCACCCTGTTTCTTGGACTGACTTGCCTCTCCACCGCCAAAAGCAACATTTTTATGAAGGCCAAAGTAGAAATCAGTGATGTCTTTCTTTTTCGTAACCTAAGGGAATAACCAATGAAATGAAGATTAGTTATTGGGTCCAACAAATCAAAACATACAGAATCAGAAAACTCACAAACAGAAAGCTAGAGGGGAGTTGGTTGGGGGGAACAAAGATGATGAAATGTAAGGTAAACCGTCAAACACTTTAGCTCATTCACAAGGGAATTATAACTTCCAAGATTAGACCACACACACACACTAACACAACCACCCAACCGATTCCCATGACAATCAGCAAGTAACAACCAAAACCTAAAAGGCAAAAGTATCATAGTCTAAAGACCCAATTTCGAACATGCAACAAGTTAATCCCACATAACTTCTTTTTTTATTTTCCCGATTACAAAGCTGAAGAGATCATTGAAAGGAAGTCAGCAATGCTGCTCTGAACTGAAAGCCTAAAAAAACATGCAAAAGAGAAACAGAAAATTCGTAATCCACAAAATATTTAAGTAAAATACATAACACATCAAAAGCATTGCAGCCAAGAAACTTCAAGACGCTACACATCAACTAGACTTTATCAGCAAGAAAGAAAAAATATGCAATACGAAGTCAAGGATGAGTTACACACATCCTCTTTCTCTTCTCGCAGTTCTCGAAGACGTTCTTCCTCAATCCATTTAGCCTGCTCAGCAAGTTTCTTTTTGTAGGCACTTGTAACGAACTTGTCTTTGTCCGCATAAAGATGCGCATCCTGGTCTCTTTCTTTAGCAAGTTTTCTCTCATAAACTATTTCATGCTCTCGTTCCCTTTGTTTTGCCTTTTCCATTAGTATTGCTATATATTTAGGCTGCAAACAGATTTAAACATAAATTGTATAACTTGTATAAAAAATTCTCCACAAAAAAACAGGTCAACGATCAAATCAAGTGGAAGAGATAATAGCATCAAATTGTCCTTCTTTTAAAGATAAGAAACAAGGCTCAAAAGGAAAGCATAATATGTGTAACCTTGAAAATATTTCATTTCAAACACCTCCCATTAAGCAAATAGATAAACCCCTGAAGAACCCACTAAGTTAATCTCACTAGGATAGATAAATCTATATTAACATCCACTTGGTTTTCTTCCCAAATTCATCAATACATCTAATCAATGATAGAAATTCCGTCAATGAGAAGTCTCTCGGTACGTGATGCATTCCGGAAATAATCAATATTTTTCCAGTTGAATAACCTCAAGAGAGGTGCCAAATAAAATAACAGATTGCTTTATTTCTTTTCTGATGTCATTGCATTTCAGCCAGTCCGTGAAGAAGTTAAGCCCAAATTAACACCCTCTGACCTCTGTTGCTGCTGCTGCCAGCCTTAGCAGTTGTAGAAGGGGAATTTGCTATCATTTCCTCATTGCAATACCATGAATGCTCTAGCTGGTCAGCTAGATCATTCAAGAACGCTATCCTATCTTGAGGCCACAATTAAGATTCTCAGGTTTCACATATTACACAGCCAATAATTTAACCTGTTTGCTATTTTTACAACATAAAAACCTTTGCACCAGCTTTCTTCGCTGCAGTACCAGGTTAAGTTTATTTTGCAAAAGTAGTAGGTAAAATCTGTTTCACAAAGAAAATGAAAAAAATTACCTTCCTTTCCTGCTTATCATGGGCAATAGGACAAGCAGCTTTCTGCTTCATCTGATCATACACTCCATCATAATCGAACACTGTGGGGTCCTCCTCTAATGCCTTCTTCTGCTGCTCCTCAACCTTCAAGTTCAAAAGATACACAAATTAAGAAGTGCACATTTAACTGAAAGGAAAAACACACCCACACACAATCTTTCTTCCAGAGGTTCAAAATACTCACATCTTTCATAGACTTGTTTTTGTGAGCTTGCTTCAAGATTTCTCGCTCCACATTATCATCATCATCATCATTGCGGAAAGCAGTGGGATTAGGGAGAGGAGGTTTAGGCTTCTGCTGTGAGGGTTTGACCCTAAGCTGTAATCCGTACTTCTTCTCCATTTTGCCCTATATTTCTAAACTAATTACTTCTTCGTTCACTTAAGCTATATGTATGAGACAGCTCTCTGTCATTGGGGCATGCGACAGTGTACACTGCCACCTCCGGCCTACGACTGTGCGCTGCACGTTCTCGGAAAAATCAATAATCAGGCAGTCACCCGGATGAAGTAAATGAATTCCAAATCTTTGGAGGTCGGAATTCCAAAAAAGGTGCTTAATTATTTCCTGTTTGAGTTCCACAAAATGTTACGGCCCAGTCAAGAATTTCACAAAACCAGCTCCAGGAGACTAAATCAATTACGCATATTTGAAACCAAAGGTTTAAAAAAAGACAAAAGTCTCAAAATCAATCCAAACATAATTACAAGCAAACACAGAAATACATTTGAATGGAACTCAATTATTAGCTTTACTGACAAATATAAATCAATGGCTATATGGCTATAACCATTGCAGAACTTAAGTATCAAGAGTAAAAGGACAGAAAAACTTATGTGAAAGCAGGGGGAAAAACACCATACTCAGCCTATGTTAAAGCAAGGGAGAAAAACCCCAACAGATTATAACACCAAAAAATTAAAAGCCTATGGACAGAGGATGCTCAACTCTTGCAAGCAGAGACATTGCAGCAAAGAAACTACACGGTTCTGTTCTGGGCCTAAAAAGGACGGTGAAATTCGTTTGGTAGCAAACGTTCCATCAATATGCCTCCTTCCAAAAATTAAAACCCTAATTGCAACAGTAATAATTGAATAACAAAGGAATTATGACTCATTACCTGCCGTGCCAAACCACCACCGTCGTTTCCGGCCAAATCACCACCGTCGTTGCCACCTTCAACCGGTTCCCGCCGTCTGATGGAGAATAGAAAGGCAGTGTGGTCTATGGCTTAGAAGAGAAGAAGAGAGACAAAGATCGACGGAGAAAGGGTGGGTGTTTGGTATGGAACCGATGCATAGGGCAAAATACCCGTTTTGTGTTATAACCCGAAATTAATTATTTTACCCACCCGCGAATTTTATGAATTCTAATGAATTGGAATTGTAATTCTTAAGTGGACCTAAAGAATTCAATTTGTAGAATTTAGCCCCTAAAGAATTCAATTTGAACATTTTCCCCTAACAAACAATGGAATTGGAATTGGAATTGAAGCCCTAATTCCAAGGAAAACAAACAGAGCCTCAATTGTTTCTGATATTTGTAAATCTCTAACATTTAATCTTGTATCTATTTTGTTTCAATAAATCGTGTCTAATTTTCTAACTTGAGGCAGAATTTCCTTTTTGGCTGTCTTCCCAATTCCTTGTTCCTCCCTTAAACTGCTTCTTCTCCTTCAGGGTTCAAATTACTTGCCTCCCTTAGTCCCTTTTCTTTCAACTTCTAGTACAAAAAATTGTTTTTGGGTGACAAGTTTTCTAATGGGTCTCTGGTTTTCTAAAAGCGAAATTAGCAAGGGACGAGGAGGGGTCAGTGAGGAAGAATCGGAGAAGAAGATTATTTCAAATTTTTAGAAAAATATTAGGTTTGCCTTTGGTTTCTCTTTCCTTAAACCTCCAGGGAGGTAAATGTAATTTACACAAAATTTTTAAATAGAAAAATATTAGGTTTGCCTTTGGTTTCTCTTATTTTTGGCTTGGGTCACTTTCTTTTCTTTTCACTTCATTATATATTTTTCTATTTAAAAATTTTGTGTAAATTACATTTACCTCCCTGGAGGTTTAAGGAAACTACCAATGTCTCTTGAGGTTCATAAAACTACCAACACCTTCTGGATCGAATAATAATATAACAATTATCCTCTTCTAGCTTCGTAAATTTGCATTTGCCCCTTTGTGAGTGAAAAAATTGAACTCAAAACTCAAGTTTTTTTTTTTTGTAATACAGTCTCATATCAAAACGTATGATGTACAGTTCTACAAGTGATACTTTCGTCTTTAAAATATTGGATATGCAATATTTTTTTAAAGGGAAAGTGATGCATGTTGAATACAAGTTTTTGTAAAAATTTGAATGTCTAGAGAGGTGTTGGTAATTTCATAAAACTTCAGGGGAGTTCTGGTAGTTTTAACAAACCTCGAGGGAGGTAAATGTAATTTACCAAAACAATTTTGGTTATCACACCTAAGTAAAGGCTTGCATGATGGCTCTAAATTTTCTTCAGTACCCGCCTTTAGATTAGATTTATTGTAATTTTGGCTCACTAACTTATGTCTCGTATTCAATTGGATCCATTTTATTTGTTCCTACTTTGTCTCTTTCCTATAAAATTAATCAGGTATTAAGATTGAAATTAAAAATAAGGAGTTTACAATGTCTGGAAATTCTTACTATCTTTAGTTTTCCTCTTACAAGTTACAACATTCTTATGTTCTAGTTAAAATTTTTCTCTAACACTCAACCCAAGTTAGGTTGGACAATTTTAATTTTTAGTTTAGAATTGCCTAATTTCATTTTGAATCTTACCATTACGAGGACATTTGTTATCATCATGATTTTAGATCACCATCTTTTAATTTTTAGTTTGGTTGTCAAAATCGTAAACTAATCTAATCCTTAAGTTTATAAGCTTCATATGATTAGTTTTAGCTCCTCTCAAATCACTTTAAAAATTTTCAATCCACATTTTAGGATGTACCATGTTCATCTAGGCGACTCAACTTGTATTTCTTATATTTTCTACACGTCTTGATATGTCTAGAGAAGTAATGGCCTTGCAAACTAAGTCCTATAAATTAGGCAAGTGTTGCATATAAAGGTCACTCAAAGTATGTTAAATGCATTTATACCGAGAAAATCGAGTGCATGTTGGCCTGGCTCTCCAATCATCCAAAACAATAGGAAAACTTAAAGGAGTGCCTCTCAATCTAAATTGGTGGAAAAGATGATATAATACACATTTTTGACAGAATAAAAGAATGCACTCTCTGTTAACACTTATGCCTAAGTAACATCAGATGATTAATAATGTAAGTTGAATAGAATTCGAAATACTGCCAAAACTGCAGTTCCAAACTAATATAGTAAGTTCTTGGCAAGAGATTTAAAAAAAAAAAAAAAAAAAAAAAAAGACCTGCATTCTCCCTGATGTGACGCAAAAAATACAATATACAGGAAGTGCTTCTTGAAGCCCAGTATGAACTTCTTGTAAAGCTATGGCCCAATCTGAAGGAGACTTGATGGCGAAGAAGAGTGGACGGGCTGGAGACCGACCTGAGCAGCTCAGATCAGCAGGGTTGAAGATGAATGATTATTGGCACTGTTCCGGTGATAATTTCGAATGATAAAGAAAAGAAAGCGGGGCTTTCCCCCCTGTATAAGCTCCGACGGTCAAGTCAGTATAATTGGAGAAGATAAACAGTAAAGATGAATGCTTGAAAATGGTAAAAATCGCATACCTCCTAAAGAATGAAGACTTAGCATATATACCTCAAGTTCCTATGTGTCTGTTGAACCCTCCTGAGTGATTTGTTCACCTGCTCCTCCTGTTTTAGCGTGGCGTGGACGCTATTATTTTGACCGGGTCTCATATTCATCTCTTAGGAAATCTGAACATCTCTGCATGCAATCGAGTAGAAATACCTAATCTATGACAACTTTCACCTACTGTGTCAGTGAAGCAGGGCGGGTCGGTCTATCTATCTTAGATCGGTCGAGTCAAATAATAAGATAGAAATGTGAGAAAAAGACCGAGGCACTCTCAAGTTATAAAGTCCGATCTAAGGTTACCAAGTTGAGTTACAACGTTTGCCGACCTAAGCTTTTATGGGTTTTTACCGATCTGAGCCTCCAAGACCGACCTAAATTCGTAACACAGCTGTAGACTTAGTTTGTATGGCCTATCCGACCTGAATTCGGGTCTGGGCTTTAATTGTGCCTTTATGTTCCACTATTTTATCCTAGTTTTAATCTATTGGGCTTGGCCCAATAGAGATTCAATTTTATGCACATCACTCCCAAATAACCCATCTTAGTATTGAAGAAGTGGGTTTCTGAGGTGGGTCTAACAATTTCTCCCCTCATAAACAACAAACAAGAGTTACATTCCCATTTACACAGTCCAATTTTGGTTTCTAAAGTTGGAATGACTCTTTTAAATAGGATTGCGAAGGCGTTTATGAAAGTTTCCCAGATTGGGAAGAGAGGTTATTCGACAAACTTTCCCAAGCATTTCTCTTGGGAGATAAATTATCCACTATGGTTAGAGATCAATGTCCGCAATTTTCACTCATCGGCGTTTTGAATCAACCTGTCAGAGTATGGCAGTAGCAACCTTTTGAGGTCAAACTAATTTTTTTTAACTTATACTGAAAAAATAATACAAAATATTTAAATATAATTTTATTTTTTATAGAATTATATATAGAGAATTAGAGTCTGAATTGATTGGCTCGACAAGCCATTGAGCCAGTAATAACTAAGTTCGAACTCAGCTTGATTATTAAATGAGCCGGCTAGAGCTCGATTTTGATTGAGTTCGAGCCAAGCTTTGATTGAGTTGCTCGCGAGCAACTCTAGCTCATTTACACCTCTAAGCCAGAACAACAACTAAAAAAAAATAAAGGTCACGTTTCAGAAACTAAGCTCAAAATCACAACACCCAGTCTGACCTAAGACCAGTTCAAAGACACATTCGTCCTGAGGAATTTGAGTTCACCTTAATTTTCCTGATAAACCAAGGGAGCGGCAAGTATTCTGCCCAGATAAGGGTGGTTTTTATGAAGGACATTTTGATATTCAAAATTTAGATAGATTAAGTTAGGGGCACTTTAGTCCTCCCAAGTATATAATGTTTATGTCATGATTTGATCTTTAAATGGGTCAATTTCTAATCAAATTATGAGGGTCATTTTGTAAGTTATCCAAACTTCAGGGGGGGAAATGTAATTTTTCGGCTATTTAAAGAGAATTTTTGTTATTTAACCAAACTAGGAGGGTGATTGTATAATTTATCCAAGCCTCAGGGAGGAAATTGTAACTCGCTCGATGGTCAAGAGGTTTTTTTTTTGTTGTTATTTAACCAAATTAGGATGACACTTTTGTAATTTAGCCAAACCTCAAGGGGAAAAATGTAAATCGCCCTTGGTACAAAAATAATTTAGCAAGAGCACATTTATACTATAAACATATATTATAAAATAAAATAAATTAAAGTATGTATATTTTTTGAAACCACTAAATAAAAGAATATAATTATGTATGAAATCTTTATAATTTGAATTGATCATAAATTTTAAATTTAAAATGGAATTGAAAGAAAAATGGAAATGTAACGCACAAAAAATTCTAATATAAAATATATAAAAACTAGATTTCAAAACTGTTGTTGAGGGAAAATAAATTGATGTTGAATACATCAATGTCGTACTAGAAAAGATAAATAAATAAACATAAGAAAAAAGTCATTGATTTTGTGATTAATTTTAGTTTTTAATTATTTAAATCAAACCCTAATATAGTTTTTTGTGTCTTCATTTTTTTTTTAAATCTTTTTTAAAATCTGTGAAGGAACACCATTACACACCACCAAAGAATTTAATATATACATATAATATATTAGTATGTTAGGGTGGGTCAGTGGGGGAAAGTGTCCCTATTGCCCCTACCATAAATCCGCCTCTATTTTAATTAAATGATTAAAAAAATAGCCTAAACCAAAGGACAGATAAAAAGGGCAAAAGATCTGGTGAAGTTTTTGGATAGTTTACTTGGTGTAATGGAAGAGGCACAAAGAAGGCATGGAAGAGTTACGGAAATGACACAGAAGAGGCACAAAAATGTCACAGAAAAGTTACGGAAATGGCACAGAAAGGCTTGCTCATGACTCCAGATGGGAAATCGTGGGTCCTTCAAACACACTGGTTGGCCTTAAATCCTCTTTAAGCGACTCTTCTTTTCTAATTCGCAAGCGCACATAAAGCGTACTTTGAAAACAAAACAAGCTTACTGGAAATTCTAGTGTGAAGGGGCACTAGAATTGCACCACTTATGGTGCACAATTTAGTCCAAGAATGTTCTGTAAGTTAACCAATCTATAAACTGCGGAAATTAAACTATAGATTGACATGCCAGGAATCTTTGCAATTCATGAATAATAAAGTATTTGTTCAGGGACATACCTCAACTGCAGGAAATCTTACAGAGATAAACCGACGAGGTGTGCTTGATCACAAGCCGCACAGTTGTCCGGCCTCTAACGGTATCCACACGAACAACTTACTCGGATCCTTCGCAAGGATTGATCAGTCAAAGGATTGACGGCTAGGTCTCCGGAATACAACCGTACGTAAGTATCGATCGAATAGCATCCATGTCCAATGACAAGACTTTACATTTATAGATACCTTTATAGTATAAACCTATTACCAGTAGGAAACCTAATATAATAGGAAACCTAACACAAATAGGAAACTATTATAAGATATTTATTAATAAGTCCCTAGAGTTAATTTACATAATAAATTAACTCACAATTAATCATTTTAACCCAATCAGTTGTTCTTTTGTGTGTGACCCTTTAGGTTCTTAAACACGTTGGCAAATAAATATAAATTATAATTCTATAATTTAATTGGCTTTAGGACATAAAACCAACAAACTCCCACTTGGCCTAAAGACAATAGGCCATGAGATTTAAGAATTAACCCACTTATATTTATAGATCAAGATTGGCCTATAGCCAGGCATCATGACCACCCAAGTGTTAAAAAAAAGTCATGTGATCGACTTCACCTTTATGAATAGATTCTGTGTAATTCCTATCCTTTCACCATACCATATCCCAACTAGTTCAAGAGTAAGGATCAGTGCCAACTCTTAAAGAACTAATCATTTCTTTGCTTGTTTCCGAAATATAACTCATCTGAAGTCGAATTTAGAACTATTCTAAAATTACTTCCAGTTTGCAAACATTTAAAGTTATATTTCAACAAGTGGCCATAACTTAGATATTTTCTTCCTTCTATTGGAAGTGGTGAATTCTTTATTGATCATAAACTTCCATCCATGTTTCATACTACACCTAACTCTTAAAGCACGCATAACCAACTAAGGTTAAGGACCAAAAGAGTAAAAGTATAATAGTCCACACTCTGGGTACACTTATGATCTCAAGTCGAAGGATAATTTTACACTACCATTACTTAGAGATTAGTTTCATTGGCACTCAAATAATCACCTCATGAAAATCTCTAAACGGGTCAATCCAATGGACTTGTTCCCAAACAAGCATCCACATATTTAGCTTTTGTGCCCCACACAATAGTTAATGAGATCAACTATTTCCTACTTTAGGAAGAAAGCTAAAATGTGCTAGTTTGTCCGTATTAACAATGTCCCATCTATTTAATACTATGACTAGGGATCTATTTAAGAAAAATATATAAGTATCGAAAAGAATCTCATTATCATAACCTTTATGATTTCTTTCATACAAATATTATTCTAAGGACTTTATCAATTATTTAATGTAATAAAACAAATAAGATAAATGATAAAATAAATTCATATCTTCAAATTATAAAATGCAAATGTTCCAAACAACATTGGTTTTTGTCCACACTTAAGCATAAAATAAAATGATTCTTTCTCTCCCACTTGGACTAACACCAATCCCCCATTTGCTTCAAGCCAAATGAGAACACATGACGTTCATGTTTCTGTTGAGACATTGGTTTAGTCAATGGATCAGCTATATTGTCATCCGTGGGAATTTTCTCTATCTCTATCTCTTTTCTATCAATGAATTCTCTAATTAAATGATAGCGCCTTAATACATGTTTGGATTTTTGATGAGATCTTGGTTCCCTTGCTTGTGCAATGGCTCCATTGTTATCACAGTACAAACGAACAGGATTGACAATGGAAGGAACCACACCAAGTTCAATTAAGAACTTCTTTATCCACACTGCTTCTTTGGATGCTTCAGAAGCGGCTATGTATTCGGCTTCTGTTGTAGAATCAGCAACAGTAGATTGTTTGGAACTTTTCCAACAGACAGCTCCACCATTGAGTGTAAACACATATCCAGATTGTGACTTGCTATCATCTTTATCAGACTGAAAGCTGGCATCTGCATATCCATTGACTTCTAATTCTGCTCCACCGTAGATCAAAAAAATGTTCTTTTGTTCTTCTCAAGTACTTCAGAACATTCTTGACTGTCTTCCAGTGATCCTCACCAGGGTTGGCTTGGTATCTACTTGTCACACTTACTGCATAGGAGATGTCAGGTCTGGTACAATGCATCGCATACATAATCGATCCAATCGCAGAGGCATATGGAACTTTCTGCATGTTTTGTACCTCCAACTCAGTTTTAGGACACATGTCTTTAGATAAGTTAACACCATGTGAAATAGGTAGAAAACCTCTCTTAGACTGCTTCATGCTAAAACGCTTTAGCACTTTATCAATGTACTGAGATTGGGATAAACCAAGCAACATTCTGGATCTATCTCGATAGATCCTAATTCCCAGAATATAGGCTGCTTCTCCTAAGTCCTTCATGGAAAAGTGTTGGTGCAAGTATTCTTTGACTGATTGAAGCATTGGCACATTGTTTCCCATCAACAATATGTCATCGACATATAGTATTAGAAAAACCACCGCACTCCCACTAACCCTTTTGTACACACATGGTTCATCTTCATTTCTTATGAAACCAAACTCTTTGATTGTTTCATTAAAACGAAGATTCCAACTCCTTGAAGCTTGCTTAAGGCCATAAATTGACCTTTGCAATCTGCATACTTTATGAGCATCATTGGATGTAAAGCCCTCAGGTTGTTTCATATATACCTCTTCTTCCAAAATCCCATTAAGGAAGGCCGTCTTTACATCCATTTGCCAGATCTCATAATCATGGTATGCTGCAATAGCAAGTAGAATCCGAATGGATTTAATCATGGCAACTGGCAAGAAAGTTTCATCATAGTCAATACCATACTGCTGTGAAAAGCCTTTTGCCACTAACCGTGCCTTGTATGTAGACACTTTGCCATCCATGTCCTGTTTTTTCTTGAAGACCCACTTGCATCCAATGGGTTTCACCCCATTGGGTAGGTCAACTAAGGTCCAAACCTTATTTTCGTACATGGAATCCATTTCAGACTGCATGGCCTGTAGCCACTTCTGAGAGTCGATGTCCGATAAGACCTCTCGATAAGTGGTAGGTTCATCATCATCATCTACGATAAATATATCATCATACCTTTTGGGAGGATGATGTACCCTACTACTCCTACGAGTTGTGTGTACACTGGATACTTCATTTTCTGTCGCATTTTTATTTGACTGAAGTGTCCTTTGTTCCATTTCGTGTTGTGTGTTTGTTTGCTCTTGAATTTCTTCAAGTATTACTTTATCCCCACTCGATTTTTCTAGAAGAAATTCTTTCTCTAAGAAAATCGCATGTTTTGAAACAATTACCTTTTGCTCACTGGGATTGTAAAAATAATATCCAGCTGTTTCTTTTGGATATCCCACAAACAAACATTTATCAGACTTTGCTCCAAGCTTGTCTGATTCTACCTTTTTGACAAAGGCAGTACATCCCCAAACCTTCATACGTGATAGGTTTGGTTTTCTACTTCGCCATATCTCATATGGAGTAGACTCAACACTTTTGGATGGAACACGGTTTAGGAGGTAACATGCGGTTTCAAGGGCATAACCCCAAAATGATTTGGGGAGATCTGCATAACTCATCATGGACCGAACCATATCTAATAGGGTTCGATTTCTCCTTTCAGATACACCATTGTGTTGCGGTGTATATGGAGGTGTCCATTGAGAGAGAATCCCATTCTCTTTTAGATAACTTTGAAACTCATGACTCAAATATTCTCCACCTCGATCCGATCGAAGTCTTTTAATATTTTTGCCAAGTTGTTTTTCAACCTCACTCTTGTACTCTTTGAACCTTTCAAAGGATTCAGATTTGTGTTTCATTAAGTACACATATCCGTATCTTGAAAAGTCATCAGTAAAAGTGATGAAGTAAGAAAAACCACCCCTAGCTTGAGTTGACATTGGACCACATACATCGGTATGTACGAGACCAAGCAATTCATTCGACTTCTCTCCCTTACCAGAAAAAGGAGACTTTGTCATTTTTCCAAATAAACAAGATTCACACATATCATAAGATTCGTAATCGAATGACCCCAAATAACCACTAGTGTGTAATTTGGCTATGCGTTTCTCATTTATATGACCAAGTCGACAATGCCAGAGATATGATTGTTTCAATTTATCAGTTTTAGGCTTTTTCGAAATAATATTAAGGATCGATTTTTCCAATTCAAGAATATAAAGACCATTAACCAATGAACCACTACCATAGAATAAACCATTACGCGAAAAAGAACAACATTTATTCTCTTGAGTAATAGAAAATCCATCCACATCTAAACATGGAATAGAAATAATATTCTTAGAAATAGCTGGAACATAAAAACAGTCCTTTAATTCTAAAATCAATCCACTAGGCAAATTGAGAAAACAGGTCCCTACGGCTAATGCAGCAATTTTTGCTCCATTTCCCACACGTAGTTCCACTTCTCCTTTTGCCAATCTCCTACTTATTCGCAGTTCCTGCATATTTTTACAAATATGAGATCCAGATCCGGTATCCAATACCCAGGAATTAGAATTAATTGTAGAGATATTTATTTCGATCATACAAATACCTGAAATTGAATCTTCAGCAAGCTTCTTCACAGTATCATTAAAAGCCTTGCAATCTTTCTTCCAGTGACCTGGCTTGTCACAATGGAAACATTTGCCCTTTGCCTTTTTAACCTTTTTGTCCTTTTTGATCACAGGTATGGGTTTCATGGCAAATTGAACGGCTTTCTTAGGACCATTCTTAGCTTTCTTCCCTTTCTTGTTGTTCTTGGAAGAATTCACCATCAACACCGTACCCGCACCATCTCTCATAGCACCCTCAGCTGTCTCAAGCATATTGTTCAAGTCAGCCAAAGTGATAGTCTCAACCTTGTGCATGTGAAAGTTCACCACAAAGTGCGAAAAGCTCGGAGGTAGGGACTGAAGAATAAGATCAACACAAGTCTCATGCTTAATCTTCTCTCCCATAGACTCCATCTTTTTTATGAGACCCATCATTTTCAGTACATGAGTGGAAACTGAAGACCCTTCTTCCATTTTGCAATGATAAAGCTCCTTAGATATCTCATATCTTTCGTTTCTCTTGCGCTTCTCATACAATGCTTTCAGCTCTTGAATCATTGTATAAGCATCAAGTTTCTCATGTTGTTTCTGCAGTTCAAAACTCATGGAGGCTAGCATGATACAGGCAGCTGTCTCAGCATCTTCCACATGTTTGAAATAAGCATCTTCAACATCTCTGAAAGCTTCATCATTCTCAGCATCTGCAAAAGCCTCAGCCTGCGGCTTTTCAGGGATAGGGTTTTCAAGGACATAGAGAATTCTCTCATACCTGAGAACTATTCTCAAGTTTTGGTGCCATTGCACAAAGTTTGAACCAGTCAACTTGTTTTCGTGAAGAAGATCACGCAAACCAACCATACTAGAAGCCATTTCTACAACAAGATTTAGAGATAAAATGAATAAATATTATTCATAAATTAACAAAATCAAACATAAGATATGAATATGCTATTGATTTTGCTCCCACTATTTTTTTCAAATCAATCACCCTTAAAATATTGATTCGAGAATTATAAAATAATTCTTAGTGAGCTAGGATCCCTATTAATTAATTTGACCTTGAGGAATCCCAACAAATCAAAATAATGTCATAAGGTAGATAATTTCTTATATCAATTACAACCCTTGTAATTCCTAGATCATTAGGTTGCTAACTATTAGCATGCACATTATGTATGTTACCTAATCCTTGCCTCAAAACCATATAACCTTGAGGAATCCCAATAAATTATATGTTTCGTTAAGTCAAACCCATTATTCACAGAACACATCTAATAGCAAAAATATATTATGGGTTGAACAACCTTGGGGAATCCCAACAAGTCAATTCGCACGATAATTGTTATTTTTACTACAATAATGGAAGGCATTTTAATGACTTAATATTTCTTTTAAGGGATTTAACCTGATATATGATCTCATAGATCAACATGCAATTACCAATATTTGATACAACATGATATTAAATAATCCAATTAAATAATACATGATATTTATCAAACATATTGCATAATCAAATCATATACATATATAAAATATTTAATATCTAATCATGAATTTATGTGTATAATCACTTCTAATCCCATTAGAATAAGCTGAGAATTATTAAATTAGTCTGGACTAAAAAAACAATTTTGGGTCAAAACAGCAACAAAAAATTTAACTTTAAAATAGGAATCACCCTATAAATAAAACCCTTGCTGTTATAATGTAATAAAACATGCCCAATTTTAATATTTTAAGTCCAACCAAAATTAAAAGGGAAAAATCTGTTTTGGGCCGAGATGCCCAAAATTAGGTTTTTTTTTTTTTTCTTTGGACAGATCTGGGCCGTGGCCCAGATCCTTTTCTTTGGCAGATCTGGGCCGTGGCCCAGATCTCCAGTTGGGCTAGGAATTAAACCTAGCCCAATCGACTTGCAATCAGGAGATCAAGTGATGCTCCCTGATTGCGCAGCCGCCTCTTGCGATTTTCCTTGCTGCCCGACTTCTTCACCGAAGTTGTCATCTTCTCCGACAACGCAATTCGCCACCGGGAAGGGACGCACCAGCGACCAGAGAAATTTCTGGTCGCACTCTCCGGGTCATCTCGCCGCGACAGTGGTGCCTTGGCCGCGAAGGTTGTTGTTCTGTTCTGAACCATTCTTCGAAAGACCACTTTCCAGAAACTTTGAAAACAATCAAAATTCCTAAAGCCAACCATACGAGGCCATCGCCAAACAGAGAAAAGAAAGCTATTTCCAGATCCAAAAATTTATGAACCGAACCAGATTCAAGAAGTCTGAATCCGATCAATGAATCTGTAAGAGTAGTTCTCTACTTCCATCAGTCCATTAACTAATTACTTCAAGAATTCGTTTTTGAAAAAAACACTTTTCAGAAAACAATTTTGAAATCAGTAAGTTCAACCTTCTGTTTTCTTTAAAAGAATCACCTTTTTATTAAAACATCTTCTTGAACAAGACTGTGAACTCAAAACTCCTCAAGCTTCTGATTTCTTAAAAAAAATCCATTAACGGCATAAAACCAACAAGAAAATCCTTTTAAACTCAATTCTCACATTATACACATATTAACTGTCAACTCATGATAATTAAATATATTAATAGATTACTAAACATGAATAAACAAAGTAGGCTCTGATACCACTGTAAGTTAACCAATCTATAAACTGCGGAAATTAAACTATAGATTGACATGCCAGGAATCTTTGCAATTCATGAATAATAAAGTATTTGTTCAGGGACATACCTCAGCTGCAGGAAATCTTACAGAGATAAACCGACGAGGTGTGCTTGATCACAAGCCGCACAGTTGTCCGGCCTCTAACGGTATCCACACGAACAACTTACTCGGATCCTTCGCAAGGATTGATCAGTCAAAGAATTGATGGCTAGGTCTCCGGAATACAACCGTACGTAAGTATCGATCGAATAGCATCCATGTCCAATGACAAGACTTTACATTTATAGATACCTTTATAGTATAAACCTATTATCAGTAGGAAACCTAACACAAATAGGAAACTATTATAAGATATTTATTAATAAGTCCCTAGAGTTAATTTACATAATAAATTAACTCACAATTAATCATTTTAACCCAATCAGTTGTTCTTTTGTGTGTGACCCTTTAGGTTCTTAAACACGTTGGCAAATAAATATAAATTATAATTCTATAATTTAATTGGCTTTAGGACATAAAACCAACATGTTCTACTCCATATTCTCTCATAACTAACATATTATAATCACAACCATAAGGCCTTTTAACACTAGACATGTAAAGACATCCATTTAACAAAGAAAGTCCAAAACAGTATGAAGAACCTCCATCATCAAACCCATGATCATCTAGCATTTGCAATTCTCTAAAACCCCTAATCTTGATGTTGCAGAAAAGCCTACACGGTCGGATAACTTGTAAGGGAAACTAATGTCCATCTTGTTTTCCCTCTTCTTTAACCTAGCAATACAAACAAACTTATCGAACCCTTTACTAATATTTTGTAATCATTAGAGCATTTGTCAAAGCACATTCCAGATGCTATTACGTAACTGACTCCAGGTGGGAAACTATTTACCAGACCATTGAGTTGGGACAATTCTCTGATGCATCTTGTTAATGGGTTCCATACATACATGCGTCTATCAGCACAAAAGAGTACGAAACCATTACAAGTGCCGAACAATTGAAACCCATCATAGCTATATGGAACTTCACCAACCGGGTTAGGAAGTTTTACCACTGAAAGTTCATCATCTACCGAATAAAAACCAATATGTTCTAGCATAGAAGTCTTACCATCGATTGTGGTAGCCCGCGGTTGCTAGTTCTCTTCCAGTGGTGGAGAGGATGAAGTTAGGGTTGGATATGAGATATTTCAACAATTTGGAAACACACTTAAACCTTAAGAGTGCCTTCACGGGTAGCTTGGAAAGTATTTCAACAATGATCTCCTCTGAAGCTCAACGTTGTTGACCTTTATATTCCTTTGCTTTTTCATCTTTCATGTAGTGTGATTTGTAGGAAAGTTTACACAGAAAAATATGATATATATGGACTGAAGTTGTCCCCACCATAAATCTGCCTCTAATTTTAATCCAGTAATAAATAGTGATAAAAAAAATAGCCTGAACCAAAAGGGCAGATAAAATGGGCAAACGATCTGGTGGAGTTCTTGGATAGAAATGAACTCTCAGAACTAAGACAAGAAAGGAACGAGTTTTCCTGTTGTAATGGTAAAGGCAAGAAATTCCAAAGTTTTTACCCAATATAATCTAAATGGCCAATTTTAAGTCCACTTCACCCGAAAGTAATGTTTCTGAAAATACAACTAAGGTAAACCTAAGAGGGGAGGGGAGGGGTGAATTAGGTTTAAAAACAAATTTAAACAAACAAAAATCTTTTTGTGATTTGTGTGTGCTTTTAAGTGTAAAGCAATAAAGAAAACAATTTAAAGAACACACAACAATTATAGTGGTTCAACTTTCCCTCCTCAAGGAAAGTGTAATCCACTTCCAAACTAAATACTTGGTCCTAATCTCCCAATAAGATTCTTAAAGGTGAATCTTAAACCTTACAAGTTAACCCAATGGATTACCTCATAGTTTACTCAAACTATAGGTAATCCCCTTGCTTAGACCTTTATCAACCTCTTGATAAAATCCAAGACTTCCCTCTAACCCTTTTATAAAGTAAGAAATTTGATGCTATGAAAATAGCTAACTATTACAATGAGGATTTTTTATTCTAGCCTAACTTTGAAATAAATTGCTAGAACTTTGAAATGATCTTTTGAGAGCTTTTTAACACTTGAGATTGAGCGTAAAATAGATGGAGAGAGGTGTCTTGAGTGTTCTTGAAGTGGAGGTATTTATATGAGAAGAGAGCCCTTGAAAAGGTTGAAAAAGGGTCAAAAATTGAGCCAACCCGAGGGCCCTGCGAAAGGCCCCGCGACAGCCGCGGCTGTTGCAGGCCCTCTCGCAGGGCCTAGCCTGCGTGCGCCGCGTGTAGGCGAGGCATGAGGCCTGCGACCATCGCAGCCCTCGTCGCAGGGCGGCTCGCCGCCAGCCTTTGTCGGCCCTTGATTTGACATTTTTTCGTTTGCTTGCCGTTTCTTCGTTTTAGCTCCGTTTTCTTCACCGTTTTTTGCGTTAGTTCATCAGTGAACTCTTCTCTTCATTTTCTGACTTGAAAACACCGTGGGTCCCACCTTGGGACGTGCTCGGGTCATATTTTTCTTCTTTCTTCATTTGCTTGCCGTTTCTTCGTTTTAGCTCATTTTTCATTGCCTTTTTTTGCGTTGATTCTTTTGTAAACATTTCTCTACATTTTTTCACTTAGAAAAAATCGTTAAATTAATTCTCATATTTGTTAACTCATCAATCAAAATAAGAATTAAGACCAACTGGGTCTAACAGTTTCGAAAGTCAAAATTTTGGCTTAAAGATAGCCCATACTAGGCTTAACAAACATATTTATTCTGACCGCCGCCCCAAATAGAACATTTTCTTTTTTTTTTTTTGATAAGAAATTCAGCAGTCATAACTTTTTTCACCAATATAGCCCAAATGGCCAAATAAAGTCACTTAACAAACAAAAAATTAGAAAGTCAAAATTTTGCATAGAAATAGTCCATACTGCCAAACAACCCATTTTTATTGTGTTCGACTCAAATAGAAATAATTTTCCGGACAAGAAATTAAGTGGCCTTAATTTTTGCCCAATATAGCCAAAATGGCCAAAATAATGTGACTTCCACCTAAAATAATGTTTTCAAAGTCAAAATTTTTGCTTACTAACAGCACATACCAGGCCCAAACAAACCTTATTTATCGTGTTCGACCAACAATATAAATATTTTTCACGATAAGAAATTGAGCAACTTTAATTTGAGCAACTTTAATTTTGTTTTTCCCAATATAGCTCAAATGGCAAAATAAAGCCACTTCACCAAAAATTATGTTTTGAAAGTCAAAATTTTGATTAACTAATAGTCTACAATAGGCCCAACAACCCATATTTCTTGTGTTCAGCCCATATAGAATAATATTTACCCTACAAGAAATTCAACGGCCTTCATATTTACTCAATATAGCTCAAATCACAAAAATAAAGTCACTTCACCGGAAAATTTTGAGTTTGAAACAATTATTTTTTGGTGAAGTGACTTATTGGGAAAAAATTAAGGCCACTTCATTTCTTGTTGGGAAAAAAAAAATTCTTTAGAGCTGCACAGTAAACATGGTTTGTTTGGCCTAGTATGGACTATATCTAAGCAAAAATTTTGACTTTCTAAACTTTTTTTTTTTTTTTTTTTTGGTGAAGTGACTTTATTTTGGCCATTTGGTCTATATTTGACAAAAAGTTAAGCACGTTGAATTTCTTTTTGGAAAAAAATAAATCAATTTGGGCCGGACACAATAAATATGGTTTGTTTACCCTCCTGTATGGACTATTTGTAATCAAAAATTTTAACTTTCAAAACATTATTTTTTGGTGAAGTGACTTTAAATTGGCTATTTGGACTATGTTAGGTAACAAATAAGAATTTCCTTGTCATGAAATAATCCTTTTATTTGGGCCGAACACAATAAATTTGGTTTGTTTAGAATTATATGAACTATTAGCAATCTAAACTTTTGATTTTCGAAATATTATTTTTGGGTGAAGTGAATTTATTTTGGGCTATATTGGGCAAGAATTAAGACAGCTTAATTTTTTGTCGGAAAAGATAATTCTATAGTAAAGATGGTTTGTTTGGCCTTGTATGCTCTATTCCTAAGCAAAAATTTTGACTTGCTTAACATTATTTTTCTGTGAAGTTTATTTTGTGGGCTACATTGGGCAAAAAGCTAAGGCCGTTGAATTTCTTATCGGAAAAAAAAATTCTATTTAGGCGGGACATAATTAATGTGGTTTGTTTAGCCTAGTATGGATTATTTGTAAGCCAAAATTTTGATTTTGAAGACAGCATTTTTGGGTGAAGTGACTATGAATTGGCCATTTGGGCAGTATTAGGTAAAACTTAGGGCATCTCTAGCAGCGGCGTTTGGCCGCTGCTGGAGCGTTGGAAATTGAGAGGTGGGCTGGAACCTCTGCATTTTGCGCAGAGGTGTGAACAGTGGACCTCGGCTCCCCGAGGTCCACTGTTCACAACTCTCCTTCTTTTTTTTTATTTTTTTATTTACACTTTAATCCCCAAATTTACTTTTATATATTATTTGAACCCATTAACTAATTAAAAAACAAACTTTGCTATTATTATAAATTTAAGAGTTTAATTTATTTACTTGTTATTTCATATGTGATTAAAATATAAATAATTATAGTCAACTCTACTTAATTATAAAGAGAATTTTAAAATTTTGCATAATATAATTATGAAAAACAACCTTTAAAAGTTCCAAAATTAAAAATATAGTAATTCAAACATTCATATTTATAAAATTACTTAATATTAAAAAGTACATAATATGAAAAGACATTACATAAAAGTAAAGAAGATTAAAATACAAATTAAAAAAACACACAGACACACAACAATAAATTGCAATAGTTCTTAACATAGTCAATAATCTGGTATGTCGCTCCCGGATCCACATAAATTGTCGAAAGTACCCGCGAAATCTTCATTTTCGGAATGTGGATGTGGTGTAAAATTTTGCTGCAATATTATTGCCATAATTTTTTGTCTGTTGAACCTGAACATACGCATAATAATTGGGGTCAGTAATATTTTGAAATTTATTGCCATTATTGCATAATCCTGTGTTTATTTTTTCAAATCCAAATAAATTTGACGTTGCTCTTCCTTCTTTGCTTTCTTTGCCGCCATCAGCTCAATAAGAGGTTGATTTGCCTCCTTGACTTCATCACAGATAGATGAAGATTGGCCACCGGTTCGTCTCTTTTCCTTTGCTTTTTTATTCCCCATTGGACGTTTAGATACTGAACCTTCGAAACTATCCTAAAGTTATGGAAAAAGAATCCAAACCAGGAGTTGTTGACATGGAGACTCGGGAGAAAGATAATTAGTGTCTGACGATATATCATTTATTTGATTCATACGAGATTTCCTTGATGTACCCCTAAAATCATTTTGAAATTTCTCGAAATCTTTCAAAATATCCAACACATGGTCGAATTTGAAACCAGAGTGATACTTTTTGTCTTGTTTCAGTAAAATCTTTGCTTTTTTCATCTGCAAAAAAGTTAAATATCAGTATGTACGAATTACTCGAACATAAAGATTTTCGAAAAAAATAAAATAACATACAATGTACTTACAATATCTTCATCAGAAGCACCTCTAGGATTCATATTTTCCACATTACAGAGACAAGCTTTCAATTTTCGAACAGTAGTAAAAATCTTCCCCATGCGAGATTGGGCCGATCTATGAGTACGAGCTTCCATATCATCCACAAGATGGCAGTTGTATTTTGCTGCCACACGAAACCAAAAATTATCAGTTGGTTGGTTTCGTCCTATGATAGGATCTTGTGATATTTCCATGTATGTTTTGCACAATATCACATCTTCCTCTGGACTATACAATGTAGACATTTTCTCTCAAAGGAAGTTTAGTGTTTGAAAGTAAAATGTAGAATTGCTTGTCTTCCATTCATTCAATCTATTTTTTTTATAGATGAGAGTTCATCACTAGTCTTGTGTAATTTGTCTACCCATGCATGGGTGGTCAATATTTAGTCATTGAGTAGTCTTATCTTCACATGCAAAGAGTAGTCATACTTTTATGACTACTGTTGTAGAAATTATCTCATCATGCAAGATTAGTATTTATTTCTATCTTTAGTCTTGTGTAAATTTGTCCATACATACATGGGTGGTCAATTTTTCGTCATTGAGTAGTCTTGTCTTCACATGCAAAGAGAAGTCATACTTTTATGACTACTCTTGTAGAAATTATCTCCACATGCAAGATTAGTGTTTATTTCTATCCCTCGTCTTGTGTAAATTTGTCTACACATGCATGGGTGGTCAATTTTCCGCCATTGAATAGTCTTGTCTTCACATGCAAAGAGTAGTCATACTTTTATGACTACTCTTGTAGAAATTATTCCATCATGCAAGATTAGTATTTATTTCTATCCCTAATCTTGTGTAAATTTGTCTACACATGCATGGGTGGTCAATTTTCCGCCATTGAGTAGTATTGTCTTCACATGCAAATAGTAGTCATACTTTTATGACTACTTTTGTAGAAATTATCTCCACATACAAGATTAGTATTTATTTCTATCCCCAGTCTTGTGTAAATTTGTCTACACATGCATGGGTAGTCAATTTTCCGTCATTGAGTAGTCTAATCTTGCATGCAAAGAGTGGTTATACTTTTATGACTACTCTTGTAGAAATTATCTCCACATGCAAGATTAGTATTTATTTATACCCCTAGTCTTGTGTAAATTTGTCTACACATGCATGGGTGGTCAATTTTCTGTCATTGAGTAGTATTGTCTTCACATGCAAAGAGTAGTCATACTTTTATTACTACATGCAAGACTTGTATTTATTTATATCACTACTCTTGCGTAAGTTGTCTACACATGCATGAGTGGTTAATTTTTCGTCATTGAGTAGTCTAATATTTGCATACAAAGAGTAGTCATACTTTTATGACTACTCTTGTAAAAATTGTCATCCCTTGACTATTGACCATATGACATTATTGTTATTGTCATATGTATACTCTTTATAAATAACACAATGCATTTGCACATTAGACATTCCATCATTTTCCTTCTTTTCATTTTGTAAGAATTGTTGCTTTTTTACTTTACCTATTTCGATACTTCATAAAAATGAATTCCAACTTTGGAGCATCATCATCTGAGGTGCCAATTTCAAACTCATATCCATCTTCAGAAGAATATGATGTTATGCTCACATCTAGTGAGTCTGATAAAGATGACGTGGTTGTATATCAAATGTTGCAGAACAATGAAATCATTGTGCAAAATAGCTTCCATCAAGAAAGATGTGATGGGAGATGTGGCTCGATTCCGGGTCGTATCACTATCCATCGCGGTCGTCATTCAGGGGCAGAAAGATTGTATAATGATTATTTTGCTCAGAATCCATGCTATAATGGAAACACATTTCGCCGAAGATTTCTCATGTCCCGTGATTTATTCTTACGCATCGTTGAAGCGGTTAAAAATCATGGTAACTACTTCGAACAACAAAGGAATGCAGCGGGTACAGTTGGATTAACAACTTTACAGAAGATGACAGCAGCAATTTGATTGTTGGCGTACGGCAAATCAGCAGATTCTCTTGATGAATATCTTAAACTTGGTTAGTCAACCTCCATTGAATGCCTGAAAAGATTTTGTCGTTCTGTTATAAAAATATTTTCAGAAAAATATCTACGGGCACCAAATGCCGATGACATTGCAAGGCTACTCTATGTTGGTCATCAACGTGGTTTTCCAGGAATGTTGGGCAGTCTAGATTGTATGCATTGGTAGTGGAAAAATTGTCCGACTGCATGGTCCGGACAGTATGCTAGTCGTTGCGGAGCACCAACCGTAATCCTTGAAGTAGTTGCTAATTATGATATGTGGATATGGCATGCATTTTTTGGTATGGCGGGCACAAATAATGACATCAATGTGTTGGAGTCATCTCATTTGTTTTCCAATCTTACACAAGGTATTGCACCTCCGGCTCATTGTGTTGTTAATGGGAAAGAATTTACTATGGGTTATTATTTAGCTGATGGTATATACCCTAAATGGAGTGCGATTGTACAAACAACTCATGATCCACAAACTCCAAAACTGAGTATTTTGTTAAAAAATAGGAAGCTTACAGAAAAGATGTTGAGCGTGCGTTTGGAGTGCTACAGTCATGATGGCATATTATTAGAGAGCCATCTCGATTTTGGGCAAAAAAAAAGTGATGCATGATATAATGACTGCATGCATTATCATGCACAATATGATAATCGAGGATGAACGTAATTTTTCTGCACCAATTGTCCAACCGATAAACACAGGTCATCTCCCAAATGAAGTTGAAACTAGCCAAGATGAAAATACCTGATTTCAAAGTTATCTTGCTCGATATAGACGAATTCGAGATAGAAATACTCACTTTGAGCTTCGCGATGCACTTATAGAGCACTTGTGGGAGCGTCATTCAAATGCTGTAGACGACTCGGATTAGTAATAATAGTTTAGTAGTTTACATTTTATTTTTTAAATAATTATGTAAGTTTTTTTAGTATTATTAAATTTCGCGTGTCGGGACTACTTTTAATTTAGTTTGCATTTTATCAATTTTCATTGTGATATTAATATAATTATCATTTAATTATTAACTAAATGAATTTATCATATTAAATGAAATTGCAAAATAAACCAAATAGTTGGAGTTTTTGTATAAATAACTTGAATAGTACAAAAGTAATTAAATTGAATTTAAAATTATGTATATGGCGGAATCAAATAAGATATTCTTAAAAAACTGGAAGGTAGAGTTTTCTGCTGGGGCAAATTTACTGTAGAAACTGAAACTTGGAGGTGGAGGTGACTGGAATAGTTAAATACTGCTGGAGATGCACTTAAGGAATTTCTTTTCGGGAAATAATAATTTTATTTAGGCCAAACACAATAAATTTGGTTTGTTTAGCATAGTGTGAACTATTAGTAATCCAAACTTTTGATTTTCAAAATATTATTTTCGGGGGTGAAGTGACTTTATTTCAACCATTTGAGCTATATTGAGTAAAAATGAAAGCCAGCAGTAAAACATGCCAAGTAAGTGCAGAAACTGCCTCAACAGTCCCCAAATTTGCAGCAAATTAAATCACAAAATATAACCTTATCAAGAATTCGCTACAATAGTTTGTTGCCCTTGTCCTTTTTCCTAAATCATTGCTCCTTTGTTCGTTCTTTAGATAGAAACGGAGAGAAGGGTAGTGATTTGATGATGTTTTATTGCAGAGGAAGGATATCACATATTTCTAAATAACAAAAAACAAATAAATTAATGAGCTTTTGTTAGTATTATGTATTTAGCCAGCAACTTCATTCCATCTTAAGCCTAGGGAAACCAAAAAAGCTCTGTATGGCAGCTATCTTTCGGTGTATGGAGATTTCTAAAGGAGGCAGAAATTGGAGAGCAAAAGGGTGTGTAACTAAGGATTTTTACAGGTTGAGGGGGCGTTCAATTTATATTCTCAACGAGCTGGTGAGGTAGAGGAAGAGCAAAGGGCTGCCGGCTGCAATTGATTTACCCGGTAATGTTAATTTAAACGGTCAAAAGACTAATTTGTTCACATTTAAATGTTAGAGACTAAAAGAAGCCTTAGGAACTAAAAAAATTAAAACGCCCGGGGACAAAAATTGGAGTTTCCTGTTAACTTACTTTTTCAAGCCTGTTGTTTTTAGTTAGTACCAGATAAATTAATTTGCAGCTTCAAGAAAAGAAAGCAGTTTGAACACAAATATTTCATATATAACATTTGTCCAAGATAGATAGATAGATATAATAATCATCATTAAGTAAAATTCCTAGCTGCTTCTAATTTTACAAGGCAAATCAAGCAGAACGGATTTCATTTGCTATGCTAACTCAACAGCGAAAGTGATAATGACTCATGCACACCAAAACACCTAGCTTGTAACTTCCATAGTTCCATATATACATCAAGATAGCAACAACCAAAAGAGGCACATGGAACCAAAACATTATATCCATAAAAAGCACAATTCAGCAAAGAATAAGGCAGTTTCTGAGAGTACCTAAGCTCCCTAATAGCTGATCCTAAACTTGCACTTTCCACGAACATAAGAGGTCCATGTCCAAGATAACTGGTTTACCATCGGCCTTGTGAGCTCTTTTCGAACTTGAGTCCTTTCTAGAAACTGGTTCGCCTTTAATCTTCCCGAAATATTTCTTTTTCAAGTTGTAAGTGTACATATGGTAAGGCCTCGAAACCAGAACAAGGTTTCTCGAAATTCTTGTGTGGAGGGGCACTAAACGTCCTTGTATGGTGCTCAATTTAGTCCAAGAATGCTTTACGATGTATTCTCTCATAACCAAGACATCAGTTTCACAATCACCAAGTCCATAATATGGATCAATATCATCATTAGGCCTCACAACTCTAGACATGCAAAGGCATCCATTTAAAAGAGTAAGTCCAAAATAGTAGGGAGATGAAACTCCATCATCAAATCCGGGTTCATCTGGCATTGGCAACTCTACAAACTGATTTACCTCCTCATCAAAATAGATAATCAATTGTTCAGCACCTATCTCCTTCATCACTATCCAATGTAAATGACCGCCAACCAACACACCTGCTTCTGCAGCAAATCTGCCACAGAATAGTTTATAATGGAAAGGAATTCGTACCCGGAATTCCCTATTCCTTAAACCACAAACATAAACCAACTGATCTATATTACTCACCAATACTATTTTGTAATCATCAGATGATTTGTCAAAGCACAATCCAGAGGCAAATTCTCTAAATTTAAATACATGCCCCAGAAAATCCCTGAGGTGGGACAATTCTCTACAGCATCTTGTTAATGGGTTCCACAAATAAAGTCTTCTATCAGCCCAAAAGATTATCAAACCATTATAAGTAGCTACGAATTTAAAAGTACAGTAGGAAGATGGAACTTCACCGGCCTGATCAGGAAGCTTCACAACGGAGAGATCATCATCCACCGAATAAAAAGCAAACGGCTCCTTCAGATGGCTCGCCCGACCCTTTGTCAAACAGAGCACAAGAGCTCGTTCTCTTCCAGTGGTGGAGAGAACGAAGTTTGGGTTATGTTACAACTCCGATTCTCCGTCCAGCTGCACACGAACGTCGTCTCTCTTGGTACCTGCTTTTGGGACTTTCTGCCAGATCATGCTCCGACGATCAAGTTAAACCAAAATCCAAAATATCAATCATACAAGCCTTCGAGGTATCAAAAAGGATCTACCTCTTCATGAAGATGTACTGTTCTATTTATAGGCAATGTGGAAGTGAAGGCCGGGTTGTTTGAGGAGGTTGAGGCGGTCGCCGAGTTGATTTACTTGCTGGCCAAGCAACAGTTCGAGTTGATATTGGTCCCCTACTTGTGGTCCTCAAGATGATATTGATCCCCTACTTGTGGTCCTCCATATGATATTAGTCCCCTACTTGTGGTCTTTAATTGTTTATAAGCCACCACGTGTCCATAGATGCCTTGTTCCACTTCTCTATTCATCATTACTATTTAAACCAATCGCGAACTGCCATGTGTACTGCTACTATTCCATGTGAATAACTCCTTGTTTACTTCCTAGCACCAAGTGTTGTTTTTCGGGTTGAGTACCTTTCAACCCGGTGTCGGGTAGAAAAGCAAAATCAACCCTGCGACGGGTTACCTACCCAACACTAGTCCCCCAAGTGGGTGAACTCGGAGTTAGGTTCGAGTTTACCCACTTAAAGACAAGCACGCTTTTTGGCCTAACTTCTTGACTAATTCAGTAAAAATTGTACCCTGTACATTTTTCTGCAAAGTAAAAGAGTAAAGCGCCAAAAAAATTTAGGAGAGAGAAATTTAAAAATTTTACCAAAACGGTTGAGCTATCTTCGCAGCTTTTAGGCTATCATTTTTGTAATTATTGCCTCTTAAGGTGCTTGCCTAACTCCAATTTTCCATATAAAAGGTCTTTCTTTTTGTCCCTTCAGTCACCTCTTTTTACTTTACCAATTTCCCTTTTCTCTTCATCTTCTTCTTCCTTTCCCGCTTTTGCCCTAAATTCCAATTTCCTCTTCGTTTTTCTGTGCTTCGAAACTTCTTATCTTTTCTTTAGTCCTTTTGATTTTTCATATTGTTCCAGCTATGTCTGATTCGGGTGACTCAGCTGATCAAGGGGATGCCGCGCAAGATTACGACAAAGGTATTTCAGAAGCGAAGAAAGGTCTGCTCCTCCCGTCGGCGATAATGACTTTTCCGATGTTGTGAGGGAAGTCTCTAAGCATCCCACTGGGCCTTCTAAAAAAATTTTTACTAAGCGGCCTAGAATACTGTATCCAAAGGGCTATCGTCCCAAGCAAAATCAGGGTAAGAAGATTGTAACGATCACCTCTGCTAACCCTACTAAGGGCGAACATGATAGTACCGCCTTTGCCAGTATACTCACAGAGGCAGATTTGGCTAAGTTCCGAGTTGATTATGAAATTCCGGTCGAGATTGAGATGAAAGTTCCTCAACCTTCTTGGCGAGTTCACGAAATCCGATCGGGAGGTTGGGTTGCTGTTTATGCAGATCAGTTGTATGCTAGGCTTAGGTTTCCTGTTCCTGATGTTTTAAGTACCTGGCTGAGCAAACGGAACTTCGGGATTGCTCAACTTACTCCCAATGGGGTTAGAAATGTGGTTGCTGTAGTTTTGCAAGATGGTGTTTGACATCAACAATTGATATGATTTGATTTGCTCTAATTTTGGTGGCCTCCACCTCTTTCTAAGCTTAAGCTTCTTTATTTTGTTTGAAGTATAAGTAACACTGTTATGCTCGTTTAGTAAAGAAAAGTAGTAGGAATTCACTCCGGGTTTCCTACTCCCGTTCCCTACTCCCATCCCTACTCCTCCAATAAAATCATGCCACCTGGATAAGAAATTAGTACTATAACCACTAACCACTAACCATCGTTAACCCACGATGATAGTTAGCGTTAAGCTCCCATTAGCACTTAGCAGAAAAAATTTGCCGGCAAACTTCAGAAAGATTTCTACCACAATTCTTAAACCTATAATTGCAGAAGATCGTCAATCCATCTCTTCTCCCCTAATCCCCAATTCATTAGACTGTAAACAAAGTTGCAGATGTTGCAGACGCCGCAGACGCAGTTCTCCAACAGTTCCCCTGCACCATTGCGGTGCTCTGGCAGAAACTCGCACTCTTGCAGTGCTAATATCAATTTGAGATTTAAAAGCAAATCAGCCGTTTGAGAAAATTCACAAGATTATGTCACCGAAAAGGATTGTGGCTGACCATGTTTATCAATCAAGGGATCAAATCTTCCTTCTTCTTTTTTTCTTGCACTAACAAAGAAACAATGATCAACCATAATAGATATTGGAGTAGAACAGATGCACCAAAACAAATAGTGTACAATGCACCGAAAGAATGATAATTTTTTTCTTATGCCCATCGTAGAATACACCGGAATAGAAATTGGAGTCCATGCATATCTGCACAGATTTTGGGCTTCTGCTAAGAGTTTTAAAACATGATTATGCTCTATTCTCATCTTCGCATCTATTAGAATATTTACCCGAGGCATTAAAATTATCCAGGTGGCATGATTTCATTGGAGAAGTAGGGATGGGAGTAGGGAACGGGATTAGGAAACCCGGAGCGAATTCCTACTACTTTTCATTACTAAACGAGCATAACAGTGTTACTCATACTTCAAACAAAATAAAGAAGCTTAAGCTTAGAAAGAGGTGGAGGCCACCAAAATTAGAGCAAATCAAATCATATCGATTGTCGATGTCAAACACCATCTTGTAAAACTATAGCATCACCTCCCCGTCTGGAACCTGGATATAGAAAACTTCATCGATCGCTTCATAACAAGTGAAAGCCAATTCGGATTGCTCAGACCCTCCTTTTTACAAAATTTAGTTATTTTTTTTCTCTCATGGAGGCATCTCCCCATGTAAAAGATGTATTTTATTCCATAATTCCATAGTAAGCGTTCACGAAAATTCAATACATCTGTTTTCCCACCCTCAACCCAATCCAAAATATGAATATCCAGTATAGCAGAGAATGGACGAAATCTATCTATTATAATGGACTCCTATACTAAAACCCAGACCCAGAGAGAGAAAACAAATCAGGTCTCGAATAACAGATTAATGGAAAAGGGTGTATCAGACTTGCTAAAATGTCAGCGAGCCAAACATTGTAGCTAACTTCATAGTTACAATTTTTTAAGAGTTGACAGTAATGGAGATAGAGGAAGATAAAGAATATTGAACTTCTGAGAAAAAAATGGGATAAATTCGATAGAAATTAATTGAGAAAAAATGGAGAAGGAGAAGGGAAAGTAAAAGATAAAATAAAGGAATAGTCTTTTCACTTCATAAGGGTAATTTAGTAAGAAAATTAATTTTTTGCTAGCTTTTTCAATTATATTACTCTAATTTTCTTTAAGATGTGCCGTTCTAGAGTAATTCACATCTATTAATGAAAGAGCTAAACTATCATATTTAATCTTTAAAAAATATTGTTCTTATTCTATGTTCAATTATTTTAGAGTCACAAAATTCAACTCATAACATAACTTTTCATATGAGACTGAAAGAGTACATCGATTTGTGTCTTTAGTTAACGAGTATTACTTCTTTCTCAATTTATTTACATTTGTAAAGCTGGCATTTTTTTGTGTTGAAATTTGTGAAATGACATTTTTTTCTTTAAAACATAAAACTAGAGCTTTAGCAACACTCAGGCCGTGTTAAACATTGAAAGCGCCACAAGGTAATTATAAAAAGACACAGTCTGTTATACGATCTGTTAGACAATCCGACACATGGTTTTTTTAAAAATAAAAATATACGATACTTTTTTTAAACTCAATACTTTTATTCCACTACAGACGATATTATCCCTTTTTTGAAAAAAAACATGTGCTACATTAATAACTAAACTCAATACATGATGTGAGAGTGTTTATATTGTTTATTTTGGGCCTTTATTGCGACATCTCATGGGTATTTGCAGTTGTTTTGATGATTAGTACAGAATTTTGGAGAAAGGGCCCTGTGAGGAAGAAGGATTGCAAAAGAAGAGAAAAGCGATGGTACGTCTGGCCAAGTGGACCATCAAAACGGGGGCAATTGTGATCCAGACTGTTATGAGTTATTCCATGATATTTTTGGGAGTTCAAAACTGGACTTACATGATCCATAACTCGTCCAGCCCAGAAGAGATGCCTAAAGAAAGAATTAATGAGAGCTACCAAATCTGAGATTACTTCATCTGGAAGTAACTGAATCTGATAAGAGCTGTGACTCTATGAAAACTGCCAATTGTGGTGTTGGTAGGAGATATTTTCCTATTATGACTTTGTTCTTATATCGTTTTTAGCTGTCTTAGTTATTAGTTTCCTAGTTGGATATTAATTCCTTTTGTAAAACAGTTTCCTAATCTAATTAGGAGATTAATCCATTTCCTTTTCTAATTCCAATTCTGTACATTATTTAATGGACAGAATTGGGAGAGGAAATCATCAATCTTTACACCGTAGTTTCATCTTCGTTTTAGTAGTATTTACACGTTAGTTTCAGAAGGCAGCTAGTTAGTTTTTAGTAATTTCATATTTTGAAGGATATTTCCAGTGTTCTCCTGCCCAGATGGACCACTGGTGATTGTGAGTCTTTTCCGATTGGTTTCCGGCGTAGTTCTTCAATTCAGTATTTTCATTCTTATTTCTCTTATCAGTTATTTCAATATGCTTACTTTAAATTATTATTGTTTGATTTTTAGTAGCATGAGTAGCTAAATTTCAATTCCGGTAAACATGTAATAGGCTTTAGTGTATGTCATGAAATCGAATTGACCTTAAATTAATATGTATGTATTCCAATTCACTCTGTGTTCATAGATTATATTGCTTGAATTTAAATAAGAGTAGCTAACTTATTTAGATTTGGTAGAGCCAATTAAACCCCATTAAGTCATTCAGTGGACAAGTTTAATAAGGTAGTAAACTTACCATCCGCTAATTAAGAGTAAATAGGGTAGTATTTCTTTCGCTGCATATTCAGGTTAGAAGAGTTAAAACTGAGTTTCCCTAATAAATAATGTTATTGATACATTAAATATGTGGCGGCATATTCCCGCCTGTTGTGTGTTAATTAGGGAACAGGTAGTCCTAACATATTCTAACTAATTGTCAATTATGTAATGTAAAATGGGTTGAGTTCTAAGCATATTCTCGTTAACCTATAACCAGTTAATGACATGCATGTTAGCAAATCCATGAGTTTATGATTGACATACTATGATTACTTTGAATTACATGGTTGTTGGATTTCTCTATTAATTGATAAAAGTTTATTACTTAGTTATTATCTTAGTTGTAATTTCTCAAGTGCCCGTACATTAATCTGTGTGAGCATATTCTCGTTAACCTATAACTAGTTACTGACATGCATGTTAACAAATCCATGAGTTTATGATTGACATACTATGATTACCATGAATTACAGGGTTGCTAGATTTCTCTCTTAATTGATATAAGTTTATTACTTAGTTATTAACTTAGTTGTAATTTCTCAAGTGCCCATACATTAATCTGTGTGGAAAAATGTGGTTACTAACCAAACTCTTTGCATCAATAGTTCTTAGCAAAATTGAATTCACTCTATCCCATGTAGATCGATCTTGCTTTTGCTATGTTCATATAATTAATTATTGCAGGTTAAAAGTACTTTTTAGTACATTTGATTGGGGCGTGACAAACTGCCTATCAATACATCAGAAGTTATAATTGATTCAATCCTTAAAATCAATAATGTTTTTCACTGTAGATGACACTTATTTATTTACTTTTTAGAGAGATGCGATACATCAACAATTAAACTCGACAAATCAGATGTTATAAGTAATATGCAATATATCAAATGTTATATGCAATACTTTATAATATACACGCGATATTTTTGATGTTAATCCACGTCTTAAAAAAAGTATCGTCTATCTTTTAAAAAAGATTTGTGTGTCAAACCATCCGACAGGTATACTATAAAATTTGTGATTTTAAAATGTGCCCTTAAAACAAAAATGTGTATAATTAGTGGAGCTAAACTTTGATCATTTCATAAATCTATTGTGAAATATAAAATTAAAAAAAAAAGGCAATGAAAAATAAAAAATTATTTTCTTTTTGCCTAAAATTTTCTTTTTTCAGAAAATGGGGCCCTCAAAAATTGAATTTTCCATAGGGCTTAGGCCGGCTTGACGACAGTTATTAGAGAACGGATGAAATATTTTATTTGTCCTCTAAAAAGTATCCTTATAGCAAATAACACACCAACTAATAAAATTGTTAAACTTACTTCTTTGCCCTTAATTATTGTTATTAAATATTGTACTATTTAATCCCTTAGATTAATTACTATAACGATTTGTGTCTCTTTTTTTTTTTTTTTTGTGTCTTTGATATATTAAAAATTTTCTCTTTCAATTTTATTATTATAGGGAAAAATTGATTTGTTTTATATACAATTTTTACATTAAAAGTCTTAAATGACCATTTTCAGAGAATAAAAATTTGAAACCTCAAAAACTCTTCTTGAAGAAGAGAGGGACTTTGTACCCACCATTGAACTGAATTAGCACGTATTTGTCGGTTAATATTTTCGTGACTTGATATGTTTTGAATATTTTTCTACATTGTGCTTCGAATTCAGCCTTTTTCTGCTTCTTTTTTTATTTTTTTATTTTTCCTTTCCATTTTGGTGTGTGGTAGTTTTTCCCAATTAATGGTGAATGCCAGACATTTCTTTGTATTTTTAGAACATCTTGTTTTTAATAGACCATTTAATTTTTATTTTTGGGAAATGGTTCGGGTTTGTATATTTCTTTTTTGTTGGTTTTTATCCATATTCATAGTCATAGCCGTGACTCACGGTTCCAAATCAAAAAAAACAGGAACTGCTGGTTCTAGGATCGGCTAGAATCGGGATCCGATGGTTCCTTACATAAAGTGCTGAAAATAAAAAATTATATAACACTTGTATGTTACAAGGAAAACCCCTCACTTTTCTAGTAAATTTTAAGGAAAGTTAAATAACCGCTCCAACTTCCTCTTTTATTATTTCTTTCTTCTTATTATTATTATATTATATTATATTATATTATATTATATATATTTTTTTAATTATATATAAAATACTTAATTATTTTATATTACATATATTATAATTATTTATACTGTATATATTATAATAATATATAAAGTAATGGCATAATTTATATTACACATGGATGCTAATGCAAAGTTATTTGGACAGCTCATCATATGCTGAACTGGCTTATAAGCCCAGATCTTACTTCGAAAATATTTTGAAGTTTTCAGGAAACTGTGAAATAACACATTTTACAGGTGCTGGTAGCTCCCAGAATGTTTATAACTTCAGCAAAATCATTATTAAGCAGATCATATCCGCTGAAGAATGGGGTTTATCAACCATGAAGGATAGAGAATACCTCCATCCCGAACAAAAGATTTTGATTAAATTTAAATATTGGGATTATATTGAATCTCTTACTAAAGTATTTCTTTACGAAAATCCAAGAAGGAAGCACTCTTGGTTTATAAAGATCTGTGCTGATGTTTATAATAGGCAAATACCAAATTGGTTTGTTAAATAGTGGCTTAATTTTGGTCCATCAGTCCAGGTACTACCTGAGCCCTTTAAAGCTTTATATACTGATTGGGAGAAAATTTCACCTAAAATTATGAATCTGGATAATAATCATCCCTGGAACGATAATATTGCTCCAATGTATTTCTTTATTGAATTTTCAATTCCTTGGATCTGGAAATGGGTTCCAGAAGTGGGTTATACTCCAGAAAAAATTTCATGTTTAAAAAGAATTGGTTATACCAAATTTTGGGATAAATTAATCAAGGCAGATGCTACTGGAGCAATACAAGGCCAGGAATTAATTGATCAAATCAAGACAAAACTGCAGGAATACCAGCAGAAGAAAGAGATATCTCCAAGAGAGGAAACTAGTCCTTTCCAGCAAATTCACAGGATGTTTCAAAGGCAGAAGGGTATTATTTCCCAAGAAGAGATAATAGCTTCTTAGATGGATCTTTTAAAGAAAGATTTAGCCCAAAACCTGGAAGATTCAAAATCGGAGGTTTCAATGTCAAGCCAAGGCCATTGCCTTGCAGGAGAATCTCAAGAAGATGATGAAGAAGTCGACATCGACATTGATGAGATGCTGTTGGCAATAAAAAGCTCAGTAACCGGTTCTACCGGTAAAAGCCCCAAAAATAATTAACATAGGCGGTTGCGGACTCCACCGACAACAATACTGTAGCGGACTTCATAGCTGATAGTTTGAAATCCGAAATCACTGTAGCGGATTTAAAATTTAAAATTTCAAATCCGTAATAGTTAAAGGCAGGGTCTGCCTATAAATATGGTTTAGTTTAGTGTTAGGAGGCAGAACTCGGAATCCCAAGAATTCCTCTTTCCTCTCCCCTCTTCCCTATCTTGTAAATCATTCATCCATCCCTCCTTTTGTAAATTTCCTTTTAATATACATATTTCTTCCTCTTTAAGACTTGAAGACTTGAAGACAATCTAAGGGTACGTCTTATTTAATTTTTTGTTTTTAATATTTTATTTTTAATAATATTTAGCCTAATGGAAGGCTAAATACATAGTGTTAAACCATGAAACTTAGTTATTTGATTTTCCTGTAATGATAATGATTCTATATGTTTGAGTCATTCTATTGTTAAGAGATTAGTTGATGAAAGCATGGGTTGTTGAAAGTAAACAGGCATCTGTTTATTGTTTAAAGGATGATGAGGGTTGAGCCCGTTGTTAGCCGTGGATAGGCGTTGTTAGGGCGTTTTTACCCATTTTTATCTTCTTTAGACAATTCATTAGATTGACAGTTTGCAATCAGTGTAATTAAATTCCTTATGCTTACTTGACTAATCCCTGAATTGGATTTGATTCTCCCTTATGGTATCAGAGCCATTATGGTTAAAGATGATAACTGATTTCTTGGTTTAACACTTCTTTTGATATGGAAAAACTGAAGATATTTCAGAAAAAAGATAATATTAAAAATAAAATGAAAACTGAGGTTGATATACCTTCAGATTTAGATTTATTATCCAAATGAACGATTCCCTATGTGGAACCAAAATTAATTTATCATCAAGGATTTTTTAATAAAATTGGATTGAAACAGATTTGTAAAACAACTGAACAATCCTTAGCTATTCAAGATGTTGATACAACAATTACTCTTCTTAATGAAGAAGATTTAGATTTATATCGGTTTACTCATAAATTTTTACATATTGGTTTAGTACAAATTGCTTTTAAACCTTTAACCCTGGATAATCTACCAGAAAGTTTTATAGCACCTTTAAGAGATGGTAAAAATAAAGAATGGAGAAAATCTATAATTGGAGTTATACAGTCCAGTCTGGCACATGGTCCAGTATATTTTAATGTTCATCCAAATTTTCAATTATCTTTAACTGATAAAAATATCTATAAGGCTTTAACTTTGAATATTAAAACTAAAGGTTATAATTATGAACCTGGCACAGAAATAATGTGTATATGTTATAGAATTTATTATAAGCCGTTATATACTTTGAATCTATGTTATAAAGTGGAAGAAAAGAATAAAAATTTGAATGAAACAATAATAATATAATCAAATTTTGATAAGTCAAATATTATGACTAGAAGAACAATTAAGTGGGATGAAATTCCTATTCCTCAGCATTGGAAAATGACCAAGGTTGCTCATATTGCACATAGAACTGAACATCAGATTTCTAATATAATTCAGACTCCAGATGGAGATGTTTATGTACAAATGAGTAATATACATGGAATATCCAGATCTTCTTCTGTAAGATCATTTATTTCCCCTTTTGAGGAAAATATTCCTATGTCTCATAGACATTCTGCTTCTAACATTGGTGATGTGAATAAACATCATCCTAACTTGTCTTTACATTCTTTAAATTCAAGTGGTGAGAATAATCGCCATAATTCTTTAAATTCCTTTCATACTGCTTTAAATAATAGTAATTTAAATTAAAGTGATGGAATAACCCATCATAATACTTTAATATCTGAAGAATTATTACGTGATGGGATAAACCGTCATGATCCCTCTACTTCATATGTTAGAAGATATATTCCTGATTATATTCCTCCTAGAAATTTTGCTGATGATCATATTCCTACCAGTGAGGAGAAAAATCCTCATGTTGATTTATTATATAAGAAAAAGAATAATATAGTTCATGATATTTCTGATAGAAAAGAGCCGGAAATAACCGAATCAGAAATGAATTTTTCAATATGAATAACAAACCAAAGATAGATTTTAGTAAAGGATCTAAAGCTAGAGAAAAAATAAGAAATGAATTCTTATTGCCCAGATGGGAAGTATTTAGAAAATGATTTTTTCAATCTTTCTCTTTTGAAGAAAGAAATAATCTACAAGATGAATTTTATAAATTCTTAGGAGAAAAAAATATTTTGTTTCCTTTTGTTCCATGGTTTATTCACAATTATGTTGAACCATGTATCTCGGTCATAGAAAGAGAATATAGATTACCAAATGGTAATATCTTGAAGAGTCAATTTCCTCCTCAAGGATCTTTTAGTATAATAAAAGATAAAATTTCTATGAATTTTACTGCTTTTTCAAAATTATTTGAAGAAGATACTTTGACGATAACAGTCAAAAATATCAATAAAATTATTGAACAACAAAATTATACGAATGTGTATTTAATTGTATTAGGAGAACAAATTCTCTCTTTACATGATAGATTAGATAAATTAATAGAAAATAATACAGGGGCTAGTACTAGTAATATTCCTAGCACTAGTAATATAAAAGATAATACAGGTGTCTTAGCCGCTCCTAGTCTTCAGCCTCCACCTGAAATAAAAAATTTTAAGTTCAAAACTATTAGTCCATAATTGGAAAAATAATAAATGAAAATTTTAAAGGGTTAAATATAACCACGATTGAAGAAGAATTTTCAAATAAAATTGAAAATAATCCAGAATATAAAAAATTAATAAAAGATGAAATAAATAAAATAGGAGAAATGTATAAATATGTTGATAGGCCAACTCAAAAAATAAATTATTATAATAGGCCATCTCCGATGGATGTTCTTTATGAGGAACAAGAATATATTAATAATAATAGTTATAGTAGTAAAAATATTTATGAATGGAATATAGATGGTTATACTGAGAAACAAATTTATAATATTGTTCATAGAATGTTAATGTATAGTACTATTTGTAAGAGTAATGGTAACTCTGATAATAATATTGCAAAAATGATAGTTGCAGGATTTACTGGTCAATTAAAAGGCTGGTGGGATAATTATTTATCTCCAATAAATAAAGAAGAAATATATAGAACTGTTAAACAGGAAGGTGAACAATTAGTTGAAAATTCAGTATATAGTCACAATTCTTGAACATTTTACGGGTAGAATTTCAGATAATAGTGAAAATATCTGTACTTTATTACAGAATCTTAGGTGTAAAACACTTTCTGAATTTAGATGGTAAAAAGATGCATTTCTTAATAGAGTTATGGAATTGCCTGAAAGTAATAGTAGTCATTGGAAGTCTAAATTTATA
Organism: Leptodermis oblonga; assembly: GCA_016801395.1. Lineage (NCBI taxonomy): Eukaryota > Viridiplantae > Streptophyta > Magnoliopsida > Gentianales > Rubiaceae > Leptodermis > Leptodermis oblonga. Next base: position 9,381,263 of record CM028760.1, on the reverse strand, counting down.
TATAGTCTTCCTAGCTTATTTGCTGAAAGAGTAAGAAAAGCTTTAAGAAAGGATAGAATAACTATCCCATATAATGAATATACATATGGTAGACTAATCGCAACTTGCGTTCAAGAAGGTTTATCATTATGTAATGAAATTAAATTAAGTCAACAAATTAAGAGTCCAAGATTAACAGAAAGAAGTCAATTAGGACATTTCTGTAGTCAATTTCGGATGGAAATTCTATTTTCAAATAAAAGGTCTAATAGGACTGAAAAACCTGAAAAAATTTTCAGAAAAAGAAGAAATTCTAAAAAGAATAAAGAAAAGAAATTAGAAAAGAAATTAGAAAGAAAAAATGCTAGAATAGCTAGGAAAAGGGATAAGCAAAACATTAAATGTTATAAATGTGGAAAAATAGGCCACTTTGCAAATAAATGCAAATTAAAAAAGAAAATAAGTACTTTAGAAATAAATGAAGAATTAAAAGATAAGATTTCTAAAATATTATTAGAAACAAGTTCTAGCTTAGAATTTTCTGAATCTTCAGGTGAAGAAAATGAAAATTTTTTTCAGAAAATGATTTATCAAATGAGTCAGATTCTGATTGTGCTTGTAGCACAAAAGGATCATGTTTAAAACAATTAAATGATAATTCTAAAAATGAATAATTTTATAAATTAATGTTTCAATTTAAAGACATAAATGTTTTGACAGATAATAGCCTGTTAGAATTTTTAAAACAAATAAAAAATTCAGATTTAAGGTCAAAAATAATAGATGATATTCAAAATATTCCTTCTACTAGTAGGAATAATGAAAATGATTTTGAAAATAAAATTTTTAATGAACCATATTCTACGTTAGAAGTTCAGAAATTAATGAAAGAAAGAAGTAATAATATAACTTCTAATACTTCAATAAATGATTTAAACAATGAGGTTAAAAATCTTCAAAAAGAAATTCAATTTTTAAAAATGAGAAATATTGGTTTTGAATAAAGAATTTCTAATTTAGAAAAAGGAAAAGAAATAATTACTTTTCAAGAGGAAAAACCACCAAATGGTGAAGAACAATTTCTAACTTCATTAGATATTATTACTACTCAAAAGTGGTATACAAAAATTACCCTCTTAATAGATAAAATTTTTCAAATTGAGTTAATTGCATTAATTGATAGCGGTGCAGATATTAGTGTCATACAAGAAGGTATAATACCTACCAAATATTTTCAAAAAACTACTCATAGTTTAAGACATGCTGGAGGAGAAAAATTAGATATTCAGTTTAAACTCCCCAAAGCATATATTTGTAAAAATAAATTCTGCATTCCAGAAAGTTTTTTATTAGTTAAAAATATTACAAATCAAGTCATACTTGGAACACCTTTTTTGAAAAAATTATATCCTATTTATCATATTGATTTGAAAGGATTAAAAGGGACGTGTGAAAATAATCAAATAAATTTCCAGTTTATAATGAGCCATTTTCAAATGTATTAAATACTATAAAAGAAAATATTCTTAGAAAAAAGAATCAATTAATGTTTTCAAAACATGAAATAAATATTTTGACAATTGAAGAAAAACTTCAAAATCCTAGATTACAGGATAAGATTAAAATAATAATTAATAATTTCTCATTAGAAATTTGTAATGATCATCCAAATGCTTTTTGGGATAGAAAAAAGCATATTGTTAGTCTTCCATATGAAGATGATTTTGATGAAAAGAAAATTCCAACAAAGGCTAGGCCTTGTCAAATGAATTCTGAATACTTAGAATTATGTAAAAAAGAAATACAATCTCTTTTACAAAAAGAATTAATACAACCTTCAAATTCTCAGTGGTCATGTACTGCATTTTATGTTAATAAACATAGTGAGATTGAACGTGGTATACCCAGAATGGTGATAAATTATAAACCCCTTAATAAAGTATTAAAATGGATTAGGCATCCTATTCCTAATAAAAAGGATTTATTAGATAGATTATATGATTGGATAATATTCTCAATTTTTGATTTAAAATCAGGATATTGGCAAATACAAATTAATAGTAAAGATCAATATAAAACAGCTTTTACTGTTTCAATAGGACACTATAAATGGAAGGTTATGCCTTTTGGTCTGAAGAATGCTCCTTCAGAATTTCAACAAATAATGAATGATATTTTTATTCCTTATAGTGAATTTATCATCGTTTATATTGATGATATCTTAGTATTTTCTAAAGATATTGAAACTCATTTTAAACATTTAAATATTTTCAAGAATTTGATTATTCAAAATGGTTTAGTGATATCTAAATCAAAAATGAGTTTATTTCAAACAAAAATCAAATTTTTGGGTCATAATATTGAAAAAGGAAATATTATTCCTAGCTTATCCAATGATTCAGGGATTAGTCAAGTAAGCATAAGGAATTTAATTACACTGATTGCAAACTGTCAATCTGATGAATTGTCTAAAGAAGATAGAAATGGGTAAAAACGCCCTAACAACGCCTATCCACGGCTAACAACGGGCTCAACCCTCATCATCCTTTAAACAATAAACAGATGCCTGTTTACTTTCAACAACCCATGCTTTCATCAACTAATCTCTTAACAATAGAATGACTCAAACATATAGAATCATTATCATTACAGGAAAATCAAATAACTAAGTTTCATGGTTTAACACTATGTATTTAGCCTTCCATTAGGCTAAATATTATTAAAAATAAAATATTAAAAACAAAAAATTAAATAAGACGTACCCTTAGATTGACTGCAAGTCTTCAAGTCTTGAAGAGGAAGAAATATGTATATTAAAAGGAAATTTACAAAAGGAGGGATGGATGAATGATTTATAAGAGAGGGAAGAGGGGAGAGGAAAGAGATACCATAAGGGAGAATCAAATCCAATGATTCAGGGATTAGTCAAGTAAGCATAAGGAATTTAATTACACTGATTGCAAACTGTCAATCTGATGAATTGTCTAAAGAAGATAAAAATGGGTAAAAACGCCCTAACAACGCCTATCCACGGCTAACAACGGGCTCAACCCTCATCATCCTTTAAACAATAAACAGATGCCTGTTTACTTTCAACAACCCATGCTTTCATCAACTAATCGCTTAACAATAGAATGACTCAGACATATAGAATCATTATCATTACAGGAAAATCAAATAACTAAGTTTCATGGTTTAACACTACGTATTTAGCCTTCCATTAGGCTAAATATTATTAAAAATAAAATATTAAAAACAAAAAAAAATTAAATAAGACGTACCCTTAGATTGTCTTCAACTCTTCAAGTCTTGAAGAGGAAGAAATATGTATATTAAAAGGAAATTTACAAAAGGAGGGATGGATGAATGATTTACAAGAGAGGGAAGAGGGGAGAGGAAAGAGGAATTCTCGGGGTTCCGAGTTCTGCCTCCTAAAACTAAACTAAACCATATTTATAAGCAGACCCTACCTTTAACTATTACGGATTTGAAATTTTAAATTTTAAATCCGCTACAGTGATTTCGGATTTCAAACTATCAGCTATGAAGTCCGCTACAGTATTGTTGTCTTGGAGCTTTTACCGTTAGAACCGGTTACTGAGCTTTTTATTGCCAACAGCATCTCATCAATGTCGATGTCGACTTCTTCATCATCTTCTTGAGATTCTCCTGCAAGGCAATGGCCTTGGCTTGACATTGAAACCTCCGATTTTGAATCTTCCAGGTTTTGGGCTAAATCTTTCTTTAAAAGATCCATATAAGAAGCTATTATCTCCTCTCGGGAAACAATACCCTTCTGCCTTTGAAGCATCCTGTGAATTTGCTGGAAAGAACTAGTTTCCTCTCTTGGAGATATCTCTTTCTTCTGCTGGTATTCTTGCAGTTTTGTCCTGATTTGATCAATTAATTTCTGGCCTTGTATTGCTCCAGTAGCATCTGCTTTGATTAATTTATCCCAAAATTTGGTATAACCAATTCTTTTTAAAACATGGAACTTTTTCTAGAGTATAACCCACTTCTGGAACCCATTTCCAGATCCAAGGAATTGAAAATTCAATAAAGAAATACATTGGAGCAATATTATCGTTCCAGGGATGATTATTATTCAGATTCATAATTTTAGGTGAAATTTTCACCCAATCAGTATATAAAGCTTTAAAGGGCTCAGGTAGTACCTGGACTGATGGACCAAAATTAAGCCACCATTTAACAAACTAATTTGGTATTTGCCTGTTATAAACATCAGCACAGATCTTTATAAACCAAGAGTGCTTCCTTCTTGGATTTTCGTAAAGAAATACTTTAGTAAGAGATTCAATATAATCCCAATATTTAAATTTAATCAAAATCTTTTGTTCGGGATGGAGGTATTCTCTATCCTTCATGGTTGATAAACCCCATTCTTCAGCGGATATGATCTGCTTAATAATGATTTTGCTGAAGTTATAAACATTCTGGGAGCTACCAGCACCTGTAAAATGTGTTATTTCACAGTTTCCTGAAAACTTCAAAATATTTTCGAAGTAAGATCTGGGCTTATAAGCCAGTTCAGCATATGATGAGCTGTCCAAATATCTTTGCATTAGCATCCATGGATCATTGACCCATTGTAAATCTTTACCTTCTAAGAGGACTATTACCTCTTTATAATTATTCTGATGATATGAAGCCATATGATCTTCATTTTCTTCTTCTCCTACAATTTTTGAAAAATAGGATGATGATGATGAAGCAGTATTTCCCTACTTTTGTGATATGAACTCCATGAATTCTTCATATAATGGATCTTCAGGAGATATACTCCTCCGAGCAGAAATATTTTCTGCTACCAGCCTTCTTCCACCATGTTGGGCGAGGATATTTCCTCGTTCTCCACGACCACGGTAAGGACCAGAGGCCCTTCCTTTGGGGAGCATCAACCTGCAATCAGCCATTATTCAAAAATTTTCTAGTCAAGAAATCTGGAAGACTATTGTCTTCTCCCTTTTTATATTGAATATCAAAATCAAATGGAGCTAAATGAGCCTGCCATCTAGCAAACATTTGCTTAGAAACATCATGCTTAAAATCCTTATTAAACATAAATTTTGCAGATTTACAATCAGTTCTTATAATGAACTTTTGATTATAAAGATCATCTTGGAATTTCAATACACATTTGGCAATAGCCAAGATTTCTTTAGCTACAGTAGCATAATTTTTCTGGCTTTCAGACCATTTGCCTGAATGATATCTAACAAGAAATTCTTATTTATTATATTTAGATTTTTGTTTTAAAATTCCACCATAACCTATATCTGAAGCATCTGTTTCTATTATCTTCTCCAGATTAGGATTTGCAATCATTAAACAAGGTAGTGATTTTACTTTAGACTTTATTCGTCTAACTGTCTCAGTATGATTTTCAGACCATGGCTTAGGATTTTCTTTAACCTATCATAAAGAATTGCAGTATCTTCATTAAGATTTTTATAATAGGAAGAAATATAATTTAAGCTTCCTAAAAATCTTTGTAATTGAGTTTCATCAATTATTTCATCTGGAAATTTTGAAGCGAAATCTATGCTTCTGTTAATAGGAATAATATTTCCTTTTTCAATATTATGACCCAAAAATCTGATTTTTGTTTGAAATAAACTCATTTTTGATTTAGATATCACTAAACCATTTTGAATAATCAAATTCTTGAAAATATTTAAATGTTTAAAATGAGTTTCAATATCTTTAGAAAATACTAAGATATCATCAATATAAACAATGATAAATTCACTATAAGGAATAAAAATATCATTCATTATTTGTTGAAATTCTGAAGGAGCATTCTTCAGACCAAAAGGCATAACCTTCCATTCATAGTGTCCTATTGGAACAATAAAAGCTGTTTTATATTGATCTTTACTATTAATTTGTATTTGCCAATATCCTGATTTTAAATCAAATTTTGATAATATTATCCAATCATATAATCTATCTAATAAATCCTTTTTATTAGGAATAGGATGCCTAATCCATTTTAATACTTTATTAAGGGGTTTATAATTTATCACCATTCTGGGTATACCACGTTTAATTTCACTATGTTTATTAACATAAAATGTAGTACATGACCACGGAGAATTTGAAGGTTGTATTAATTCTTTTTGTAAAAGAAATTATATTTGTTTTTTACATAATTCTAAGTATTCAGAATTCATTTGACAAGGCCTAGCTTTTGTTGGAATTTTCTTTTTATCAAAATCATCTTCATATGGAAGACTAACAATATGCTTTTTCTATCCCAAAAAGCATTTGGATTATCATTACAAATTTCTAATGAGAAATTATTAATTATTATTTTAATCTTATCCTGTAATCTAGGATTTTGAAGTTTTTCTTCAATTGTCAAAATATTTATTTCATGTTTTAAAAACATTAATTGATTCTTTTTTCTAAGAATATTTTCTTTTATAGTATTTAATACTTTTGAAAATGGCTCCATTATAAACTGGAAATTTATTTGATTATTTTCATAAATCCCTTTTAATCCTTTCGAATCAATATGATAAATAGGATATAATTTTTTCAAAAAAAGTGTTCCAAGTATGACTTGATTTGTAATGTTTTTAACTAATAAAAAAATTTCTGGAATGCAAACTTTATTTTTACAAATATATGCTTTGGGGAGTTTAAACTGAATATCTAATTTTTCTCCTCCAGCATGTCTTAAACTATGAGTAGTTTTTTGAAAATATTTGGTAGGTATTATACCTTCTTGTATGACACTAATATCTGCACCGCTATCGATTAATGCAGTTAATTCAATTTGAAAACTGTTATCTATTAAGAGGGTAATTTTTGTATACCACTTTTGAGTAGTAATAATATCTAATGAGGTTAAAAATTGTTCTTCACCATTTGGTGATTTTTCCTCTTGAAAATTAATTATTTCTTTTCCTTTTTCTAAATTAGAAATTCTTTCTTCAAAACCAATAGTTCTTATTTTTAAAAATTGAATTTCTTTTTGAAGATTTTTAACTTCATTGTTTAAATCATTTATTGAAGTATTAGAAGTTATATTATTACTTCTTTCTTTCATTAATTTCTGAACTTCTAACATAGAATATGGTTCATTAAAAATTTTATTTTCAAAATCATTTTCATTATTCCTACTAGTAGAAGGAATATTATGAATATCATCTATTATTTTTGACCTTAAATCTGAATTTTTTATTTGTTTTAAAAATTCTAATAGGCTATTATCTGTCAAAACATTTATGTCTTTAAATTGGGACATTAATCTATAAAATTCTTCATTTTTAGAATTATCATTTAATTGTTTTAAACATGATCCTTTTGTGCTACAAGCACAATCAGAATCTGACTCATTTGATAAATCATTTTCTGAAAAATTTATTTCATTTTCTTCATCTGAAGATTCAGAAAATTCTGAGCTAGAACTTGTTTCTAATAATATTTTAAAAATCTTATCTTTTAATTCTTCATTTATTTCTAAAGTACTTATTTTCTTTTTAATTTGCATTTATTTGCAAAGTGGCCTATTTTTCCACATTTATAACATTTAATGTTTTGCTTATCCTTTTTCCTAACTATTCTAGCATTTTTTCTTTCTAATTTCTTTTCTAATTTCTTTTCTTTATTCTTTTTAGAATTTCTTCTTTTTCTGAAAATTTTTTCAGGTTTTTCAATCCTATTAGACCTTTTATTTGAAAATGGAATTTCCATCCCAAATTGGCTACAGAAATGTCCTAATTGATTTCTTTCTGTTAATTTTGACTCTTAATTTGTTGACTTAATTTAATTTCATTACATAATGATAAACCTTCTTGAACGCAAGTTGCGATTAGTCTACCATATGTATATTCATTATATGGGATAGTTATTCTATCCTTTCTTAAAGCTTTTCTTACCCTTTCAGCAAATAAGCTAGGAAGACCATCTATAAATTTAGACTTTCAATGACTACTATTACTTTCAGGCAATTCCATGACTCTATTAAGAAATGCATCTTTATACCATCTAAATTCAGAAAGTGTTTTACACCTAAGATTCTGTAATAAAGTACGGATATTTTCACTATTATCTGAAATTTTACCCCTAAAAAGAATTGTGACTATTAATGTATATACTGAATTTTCAACTAATTGTTCACTTTCCTGTTTAACAGTTCTATATATTTCTTCTTTATTTATTGGAGATAAATAATTATCCCACCAGCCTTTTAATTGACCAGTAAATCCTGCAACTATCATTTTTGCAATATTACTATCAGAGTTACCATTACTCTTACAAATAGTACTATACATTAACATTCTATGAACAATATTATAAATTTGTTTCTCAGTATAACCATCTATATTCCATTCATAAATATTTTTACTACTATAACTATTATTATTAATATATTCTTGTTTCTCATGAAGAACATCCACCGGAGATGTCCTATTATAATAATTTATTCTTTGAGTTGGCCTATCAGCATATTTATACATTTCTCCTATTTTATTTATTTCATCTTTTATTACTTTTTTATATTCTAGATTATTTTCAACTTCATTTGAAAATTCTTCTTCAATCGTGGTTATATTTAACCCTTTAAAATTTTCATTTATTAATTTTTCCAATTCTGGACTAATAGTTTTGAACTTAAAATTTTTTATTTCAGGTGGAGGCTGAAGACTAGGAGCGGCTAAGACACCTGTATTATCTTTTATATTACTAGTGTTACTAGCCCCTGTATTATTTTCTATTAATTTATCTAATCTATCATGTAAAGAGAGAATTTGTTTTCCTAATACAATTAAATACACATTTGTATAATTTTGTTGTTCAATAATTTTATTGATATTTTTGACTGTTATCGTCAAAGAATCTTCTTCAAATAATTTTGAAACAGCAGTAAAATTCATAGAAATTTTTTCTTTTATTATACTAAAAGATCCTTGAGGAGGAAATTGACTCTTCAAGATATTACCATTTGATAATCTATATTCTCTTTCTATGACCGAGATACATGGTTCAACATAATTGTGAATAAACCATGGAACAAAAGGAAACACAATATTTTTTTTCCCTAAGAATTTATAAAATTCATCTTGTAGATTATTTCTTTCTTCAAAAGAGAAAGATTGAAAAAATCATTTTCTAAATACTTCCCATCTGGGCAATAAGAATTCATTTCTTATTTTTTCTCTAGCTTTAGATCCTTTACTAAAATCTATCTTTGGTTAGTTATTCATATTGAAAAATTCATTTCTGATTCGGTTATTTCCGACTCTTTTCTATCAGAAATATCATGAACTATATTATTCTTTTTCTTATATAATAAATCAACATGAGGATTTTTCTCCTCACTGGTAGGAATATGATCATCAGCAAAATTTCTAGGAGGAATATAATCAGGACTATATCTTCTAACATATGAAGTAGAGGGATCATGACGGTTTATCCCATCACATAATAATTCTTCAGATATTAAAGCATTATGATGGGTTATTCCATCACTTGAATTTAAATGACTATTATTTAAAGCAGTATGAAAGGAATTTAAAGAATTATGGCGATTATTCTCACCACTTGAATTTAAAGAATGTAAAGACAAGTTAGGATGATGTTTATTCAGATCACCAATGTTAGAAGCAGAATGTCTATGAGACATAGGAATATTTTCCTCAAAAGGGGAAATAAATGATCTTACAGAAGAAGATCTGGATATTCCATGAGTATTACTCATTTGTACATAAACATCTCCATCTGGAGTCTGAATTATATTAGAAATCTGATGTTCATTTCTAGGTGCAATATGAGCAACCTTGGTCATTTTCCAATGCCGAGGAATAGGAATTTCATCCCACTTAATTGTTCTTCTAGTCATAATATTTGACTTATCAAAATTTGATTATATTATTATTGTTTCATTCAAATTTTTATTATTTTCTTCCACTTTATAACATGGATTCAAAGTATATAACGGCTTATAATAAATTCTATAACATATGCACATTATTTCTGTGCCAGATTTATAATTATAACCTTCAGTTTTAATATTCAAAGTTAAAGCCTTATAAATATTTTTATCAGTTAAAGATAATTGAAAATTTGGATGAATATTAAAATATACTGGACCATGTGCCAGACTGGACTGTATAACTCCAATTATAGATTTTCTCCATTCTTTATTTCTGCCATCTCTTAAAATTGCTATAAAACTTTCTGGTAGATTATCCAGGGTTAAAGGTTTAAAAGCAATTTGTGCTAAACCAATATGTAAAAATTTATGAGTAAACCGATATGAATCTAAATCTTCTTCATTAAGAAGAGTAATTGTTGTATCAACATCTTGAATAGCTAAGGATTGTTCAGTTGTTTTACAAATCTGTTTTAATCCAATTTTATTAAAAAATCCTTGATGATAAATTAATTTTGGTTCCACATAGGGAATCGTCCATTTGGATAATAGATCTAAATATGAAGGTATATCAACCTCAGTTTTCATTTTATTTTTAATATTTTTTTTTCTGAAATATCTTCAGTTTTTTCATATCAAAAGAAGTGTTAAACCAAGAACTAGTTATTATCTTTAACCATAATGGCTTTGATACCATAAGGGAGAATCAAATCCAATGATTCAAGGATTAGTCAAGTATTAGTCAAGTAAACATAAGGAATTTAATTACACTGATTGCAAACTGTCAATCTAATGAATTGTCTAAAGAAGATAAAAATGGGTAAAAACGCCCTAACAATAAAGTAATGGCATAATTTATATTACATATATTATTAATATAAGTAATTATTAAATTAAATTAAAGCATAGATAAATATAAACTAATTATAAAATAAAAATTGTTTTAATTGAAACAGAGTCTAACCATTACGAAATCAGAATCGGAACCGTAATACAACCGAGACCAATGGTTCTGGAATCATCTCGAAACCGCAACTGACGATTCTGAAACTGTTCCCCCAAAATTTCGATTCATGTTTCACTTTCTATAGAACAGTAATCATGTTCAGAACTAGTTCACTCGAAAGCATCAGTTCATTATAAAAGTTGCTCATCGATCGTTAGGCTAATACCTTGTGAACAAATCTGCCAATTCTGCTAATGTGCAAAAATGACAAACTCTCATTGGTAATATTAATTTAGTACCTAAAAATGTTTGTCCTTAAAGACATTTATTTTTGTTTATTAATTTGATGTTAACAATATAGAAATATATTCAATTGCGTATGAATAATGGCATGCCTTTACATTGAGTGTAATCTCCTATTTATAACTAACGTTTACACATATGATAAGAACAAATTAATTACATGAGTAATTATAGGGATACAACATTAATGGGAGGATGATTGCACGGAGAGGATAATGGGATAAAAGTTTGACTGATACTACTGGCTTCAGGGGACGACTTGGGGAGCTCACCTCGACTTCACTAACTCTTATCTCTAACAAACAATAGTATTTAGCATTCTCCTAACTTATTGTTTCGGGTGAATTGCATTTACTTCCCCCGAAGTGTGGTCAAACTATAATTAAGTTCATCTGATTTTAGAAATAACAAATACCTCTCTAATGTTTGGTTATTATTACCAGATCAATCTCTATTAGATATGACTAAGAACAAACATTCACGAACAAGTTTTGATCGACTCGATAAAAGTTAACCTCAATCTTAATTATTCAATAAATAAACAAATATGAATGAAATTTTAAACTCGATTATTTGATAATGATCACCGTTTGAGTGTTCCAAATCTCGGTGCAGTTCAGCTTGACATCAATCTTATTGTTGAGAGAAAAATAAACACAAAACAAGAAATTCTTGAAAACCTTGGGTATATATTTGTAATTTCAATAACCATATAAAATTATTTATAATTTGACCAAACATTGGGAGAGGTAAATATAATTCGCCCTATTGTTTATCATAGCATCAATGAAAGTTTGTTCTTACATATTGGTAGAATTATACTTACTCTACTTCATTGAAAAAAGTCCAATTAGTATTACTATTTTCAACAATAGAAAACCGACACTTACAATGAAACGGAGTGAGTAATACTAGGCCAGATTTAGAAACAAACCCAAGCCTCTTGCTTTTAGTTAATAAACTAGATAATTTGCAGAAAGCACTTCAAACACACACATTTCACATTGAATATCCATCCTAGATAGATATAATAATCATTATAGGTAGCATTAAATAAAATTCCTAGCTGCTTTACAAGGCAAAATCAAGCAGAAAAGATGTATTCTGGATTCCATTTCCATCTGCTGCTCACAGCAAATACTTCCATTGCCTTCAAATGCAACTTCATTCCATCTTCTAATACCAAAATCAATAAGATGTTCATTCCTAATAGCCAAACAGCAAAAGTAGTAACATTCAAAGATCAAGATAACAATCACTAAAAGAAGAAAATGGAATTCAAACATTATATCTATAAAAGAACAATTCAACCAAAAAATCAGAGGCAGCTTTTAAGTACCTTAGCTCATCCCAAACTTGCTATATCAAATCAACCGATGCAAAACTTTCCACGTACATAAGAGGTCCGGCATCGGTGTCCAGCACAACAGGTTCAAAGTTACCAACGGCCTTTTTTCGCAAGGTATGAGCTCTTCTCACACTCTGGTGGTCCCTCACAGAAACTGGTTAGCCCTTAATCTTCCTGAAGTACTTCTTTTCTAAGTTGTAAGTCCACATGTGGTAATACCTTGAAACCAAAACAAGGTTACTCGGAACTCTAGTGTGAAGGGGCACTAAAAGTCCTCTAATGGTGCACAATTTAGTCCAAGAATGTTTGACACCATATTCTCTCATAACTAAGACATCGTTATCGCAATCAGCTGGCTCGATAAATCTAGCATTACCATCATTCCGCCTTACAACTCTAGACATACAAAGGCATCCATTTAAAGCAGTAAGTCCAAAATAGAAAGCAGAACCTCCATTATCAAATTCAGGTTCATCGGGCAGTGGCAACTCTTTGAACTGGTTAATTTCCTCATCAAAATAAACAATCAACTGTGCAACACCAATCTTCTTCATCATTAGCCAATGTAAATGCCCGTTCACTAAAACCCCCGGAGTTGCAGCAGATTTGCCACCGTTGGGAAATTTATAAGGGAAACTAGAGATCCCCTGGACTTTATTCGTGCTTAAGCTAGCAACAAGAACAAATTTTTGAAAAGTAGTATCCATTAGTACTACTTTGTAATCATTAGAGGATTTGTCAAAGCACAGTCCAGAGGCAAATCCTCTTTTTCCCAATATTTGTCTCACATTTTTTATTGGGGTCAATTCTCTACAACATCTCGTTGAGGGATTCCACAAATAAATGCTGTTGTCAGCACCAAACATGATCAAACCATTACAAGAACCAAAAAATTCAATCTTATCATAGGAAGATGGAACTTCACCAGTAGGATTAAGAAGCTTCACAACAGAAAGATCATCGTCTACCGAATAAAAACAAAAGGGCTCCATCAAATGCTTAGCGCGACACTTAGTCAAACAGAACACAAGTGCTCGTGGTTTTCTAGTTGTAGAGAAAATGAAATTAGGGTTGGATATCAGAGATTTCCATAATTTGCAAACGCACTTACACCGTAAGAATGCCTTCACGGGTAGCCTGGACAGTATCTCAACAATGATCTCTTCTGGAAGCTCAACGTTGTAGACCCATTTCTTCCTCTGCTTTCCCATCTTTCCTGTAGAAAATCATGAATAAAATTCACAGAAAAAAATATATAAATACATAAAATTAGGATTCACAGAAATCCCGATTTAAAAATGCATACAATACAGAGACAAAGAGTTTAATCACAAATATTACCGAAGCTGCTCTTCCGACCAACAAAATTTTCAACGAAGAGTCAGTCAAATCTCCTCAGCACTAGCAAATGCTTTGGAGGAAGCATTCGTATTTCGTAATGATAATCATCAATGCCAATTACTCCACCCAAAGGGGTGGCTGAATAAAGCCATTGAGAACTGAAAAGGCTGGTCGATCTCGAAAATCGAGAGGGAGTGAAGAAGTATAGGAATAGCAAGGCAAATCCTCTGTATCTTTTACCGAGTTCAAGATGAGTTCAGGTTGACCATGTCTTTTTTCAATTTTTTTTTTTTGGTAGCTGCGTTTGGATGGATGGGCCTGTTTTTGTTTTTATTGTTTTGAAAATATGTTTTAGGAAAATAATTTTATAATGTAAAAAATGTGTTAGAAATATAAAAATATATAGTTAAATAGTAAAATTTTTTATTAAAAATATAATAATATATTAAATTTACTATTTAAACTAAAACCAAAACCAGAAGAACAGGCCCAACTCAAATAAAAAACTTGTACTAGGGGAGAAATTTTTTTAAGAATTGTTTATAAAAAATTGTGTAAGAAAAATGTGATAATGATGTTATTTTGAAGTATTATGGTATAATTTTAAAGGGAAATTTAAAGTTAAAATTTGAATTTAAGAAAAATAAGAGTGTTTGCTTACAAAGGTTTTTTTTTTTTTTTTAATGTGAGAAATTTCCTTAAAAAATATCAAAACAAATAGAGCCTCAGCTTTAATTTTTGCAAACATGCTTTTGAAATGAGATTTTTGATATCGAAAATTCATTGAAAATGTAAAAAGATATATTGAAAATATAAAAAAGTATAATTAAGGCTCAGTTCTCTTGTGGTAATTTTTCAAGAATCATCACTTTTTTTTTCCAAAACTTTACACAAAGAAATAACTTCACTTTTTCAACAATTTAAAATTAAAATTTTAAAATTCCCTCTAAATACCTACTCACATAAATTCAAAAAATAACACAATCATTACACTTTTTTATCTCTCACCTACACAATTTCCCAAAAAAAACTTCCCTCCAAAAAATTTCTAACAAAAAACTTCCCTCTAATAAAATTTCCTCTACCAAAGCCACAAGAGAACAGAGCCAAAGTTGTATAAAAAATGATTATTTTGGGCATTATTTTTTTCACGTTTTTGTTTGTAGTTTTGAATACATAGTTTTGAAAAATAGTTTTTTAATGTAAAAAGTGTATTAAAAATGTAAAAACTAAAAGTTATATTCTCTTCGTTCAATTAAAAAAATATATTTTGACCAATAGATAACTTATTATGTAAGTCAATGTACAACACCTTAAATAGCTTATTTGACATCTTTTATTCCATTTATATTTTTACTTATCAAACATGTGTTATTTGTGGACCACACATGATTATATTCATAAGGGTAGAGTATAATTTTTGCAAGTAAACTCTTTTATTGAAATAAAAAATATTTTCAAAGTGACTCTTCAAAACGAAGGGAATAGTTGAATAGTAAAAAGTATTATATTGAAAGTGATAAAAAATAATTATAATATATTAAATTTATTGTAAAAATAAAAAATAAGAGTAAACTTCACATTTGATCCCCTTACATATTGTCTAATAATCTTTTTTGTTAAAACATTTAAAAATAATCTTTTTGGTGCCTTACTTTCATTTCCCAAAATTATTTAGTCTCATACATTTCAAAATGATTTTTTTTTTTTTTTTGGTTCCCTACTTTTATTTGTCGAACAATGACACGACTTTGTTATTGAAAAGCAAACTTGTCTCGACATGTATTTTTTCACAACATGGAGAACTAAACTTTGATCGCTTTGTTTTTCTACACTTACTTCAACAATCCATTCAACGGCACTTATTAGAGGATGGAGGGCATATCCTTGTACTCACATATCATGGTAAAAACGATAACTCATATAGCAGGGATATGTTGGTTAATATTTTTGCGACTATAGATATATTTAAAAATAAGTAGATTAAATTGATAATAGATTAGATGAATTAAAATAACTTATAAAGTGAAATAGCCATTAACTTCCTACAAATTCTAATATTGCAAGAAATAATGAACTTTATATTTTAGCTTAACAACTAATGGTACATTAGCCAATAAATAAAAGAAATTAAATAATACGAAAAGACAAATTACAACTTCATATTAAAATTTTCATAATTGATAAAGTTAAAAAGTGAACAAGCTATCTCTAAAACCTTCACCTTAACAACATCAACGCATTTTGAGTACTAAAGGCATGTTCTCTTTCTTTAGTATTGAAAACATGTTTTTAGTAAATAACATTTTAGTGTAAAAATTTTATTAAAAATGCAAAAAAAAAAAAAAAAAGTATAATTGAATAGTAAAAAATTTGTATTAAAAATGATGAAAATATATTAAATTTACTATTGAAACCAAAAACAAAATCAAGAACATAGGCCCTAAATTTCACCATTTATTTCTTTTTGCTTTTTTCACCATCCTATTGAGTTGTCTTGAAATTTTTTAGCTTTTCTATTTGTGTAGTCAATTGATGCTTCAAATTCAGCCACTAATGCGCTTGACCTGACCTAAATGCCCCATAACTGATGCTATAATAGGAGTGTTCATAAACTGGCCAATCCAAATAAGTCAGCCAATCCAAACCATGTAAGGTAAATGGATTGACTTATTTATTTGGTTTTCGGATCCGGTGAATGGGTTCACTCGAATTCTTAAATGGCTAAATGATTTGGAATTTTATTTGATTCTCAATCCATATTAAGGGACCCAAATAAGTCAAATAAGAGTTAATAGAATATAATATATATTAAATTTAATAACAATTTAATTTAGTTTTTATGTTTTTGCTTTTTCTTTTATAAATAAAATATATATATTTTAATTCTTAAAGACTTTCTGACTTAGCCTTTACTTTACCATTTCCACAAGTACACGTGTCTGTCAGGGCCAGCGCAAAACATTATCAAACCCTTACAACTACCAAAAAATTCAGTATTACCAGAGGAAGATGGAACATCACCAGTGGGATTAGGAAGCTTCACAACCGAAACATCATCATCTACCGAATCAGATGCTTTCCATGACACCTGGTCTTACAGAACACAAGTGCACGTTCCCTTCTAGTGGTAGAGAGAATGAAGTTAGGATTGGATATCAGAGATTTCCGCTGTTTGCAAACGCACTTAAGCCGTAAGAGCGCCTTCACCGGCAACCTGGACAATATCTCAACAATCAGGTCCTGTGGAATCTCAACCTTGTAGACCGATTGTTCCTTTGATTTTCCATCTCAAACAGCTATCGAGAGTGATATTCTGGGAAGGGAAAGGAACCTTAAGAAACAAACTTATTCTGGTTACTCACAGTCTGAAACTAACGAGTGCAAACTGCAATTCTTATTCTTTTGTAGAGAAGCCATAAGGGCATATGCGTAAGTGGAATTTAATCTTGTTTCATTGCATGGCTAGAATGTAATTTGATGCGGTGGTGGTAGATCAGATTGTTTCATTGCATGGCTTCATTATGTAAACTAGTTTATTTATTCTTATCCTTAATCATTCATTCATTCATTCATTATTATTAAAAAAGCTGCCTTGAAATTTTATTCCTAAAAAAAAACTTTTTTTTACATGTAAATAAATAAATAAAAATCCAGACGTTCTTAAGACTCTAATGATGATTATTAGCATAACTAATTGACAGCACTGCCAAGTCAAAGGACGGCACGTGTTAATTCCATTCATCAACTCCTGAATCCAGCACATGCAGCTTTCAGCACAAATTTCTGTTTGATTTTGATTTTGATTTTGTTCTGGATCTTAACATTATATATTAACAAAACTATATTCTCTGCCTTCGTTTGATTAGGCCTGTTCTCTTTGTTTTGGTTTTGGTTTTGGTTTTTGTTTCTACAATAAATTTAATATATTATAATTATTTTTCATCAGTTCCAATACAATTTTTTACTATTCAGCTATATCTTTTTACATTTTCAATACACTTTTTACATTAAAAAAATTATTTTTCAAAACCCGACTTCAAAACATGTAAAAGAACATGCCATCATCTACCTTAAAGTTGTACATTGTTACTCGTAAACATTTCTAAAACTCTTTTGCTATTTTATGTATTATACATTGACATTCATAATAAAATTGTATACTGGTCAAAGTTAACTGTCTAATTGAACAGAGAGAGCATAATATATTAAATTTAGAGCCTGTTTGGATTGTGTTCCTATTATTAATTTGTAGTAGTAGGATATTCAATTTGGTTCATCTGAGATATTTTCTTAAAAAAATGCAAGAAGAGTAATCACCTTACAAACTGGTTAGGAATAATGATGATAAACAACTTTATTTTAATGTTATTTTTTAGGCCTTAGAAATTGAAAGAAGAATTTTTTTTTTGTTCACGAATGTGTATGTAAATTGTTGATTGAGTTTGTATTGAAGAAGATGATGAACATTGATGAATGGATAAACAAAAGATGATAAACATGGATAAACAGACAAAAATACCCTTTGAAAATGCCATGTGAATGGCACATAGCTTGTTGGCCATTAAACTTAACAGCTCCGTTAGCCAAAATGACATAAATAAAGCATTTTTGAAAGTATAGTGATGTTTTGGGCTAAAAAAAAAGTAGAGTGATATAATGGAGAACTAGGTAAAAGTATAGTGACATATTTTGCCATTCACACTATTTATCTATTGAAACACCAAATGAAATTATAGGGTGATTTGAAAACTTGGTCACCTTACTATCAAAATGTTCACGTTTTAGTTACCTTTCTTTTTTAATTGTTTCTAAGTCACCAAACTTTCATTTTTGCATTTTCTAGGTCACTCTGTTAAGTTGCTCCATTAAATGACTAACGGATTCACTTTGAATGACGTCATTTTACTGCTTTTTTTTTTCTTTCTTTCTTATTTTCTTCAAAAAGGTCTTCCTTCCTTATAAAGTGATTTTTTTTGTGTGAAAGAAACTAACCCAATCTTGCTTCTTGTTCATCCTACTTCTTGATCCCATCAAACCCATATCCAAGACAACCTCCATCAAACCCTTTGTTGTCTTTTTTTAATTATAATTCTCAATTTCTTTTCAAATACCCAATTTGGCCATAAACTTGACCTTCTTTCTCCCCTCTCCCCTTTTTACAAACTATAGAGAAATTAAATTATAAATTCATACAACCATCAAATCTGAAATTATTTTAAGGACTTACAATACAAAGACAACACAACATATTTTTTATAAACCAAACTGGGAAAATGCAACGGTCACGCCTCCGGTAAATCAGAGAAGGCACCTCCCAGTTTCAAATTTGGTTCAATTCATCATAAACAAAACCCACGAATTAATATATTAAAAAAACCCAAATAAAGAAGTTTGATGAATATGATGGATATGAGATTGGAATTGGGACAAAATCAAAGATTATGCTCCATTTTTAAGATTGAGAAAAGACCCAATGAATTCACAATTTCTCCTCCCAAATTTTCTCAGCAAAGAACTCATCTGATGCAGATCCGCTGTGGCTGCAACATCTTGCCTTCCGCTCGATTTTCTACTATGGGGTTGGATGAAGGAAAAATAGAAGAAATAAAATGAAGAGAAGGAGATGGGGGATGAGTCACTGAATGGAGAGAGGGAGTGGGGAGGTTATTGGAAAAGTGGGAAAATGGAGGAGAGGAAAAATGACGGGAGAGGAAAGTGAAAATAGAGAGAGAGGGGGGAAAAGTGGAAAAGTATATGGAGAGGGAGATGGATGAGTGGTTGAGAGAAAAGTCAATAAAAAATGTGGAGAGATATATGAGGGAAAAGTAAAAAGGGAAAAAGTAAAATAATTCTTTATGCAAAAATTGGTCCGTTAGTGGGATAACGGTGTCATTTGATAGAGTGATTCGGAAAATGCAAAAATTAAAGTTTAGTACTGACTCAAAAAACAATTAAATTAGTAAGGTGACTAAATCATGAACATTTTGATAATAAGGTGACCAAATTTTCAATTCACCCAATCTTACGATATAGTATGGTAGTGTATTTATAAACCTATTATTATCACATTACCAAGTATGGTAATAAGTAAACTATGGCCCCAAATAATCACATTAATAGAAAATTTTAAAAAATAAAGAAACAAAATAGTAAAACCTAACTTTCTCCTGGTTAGTCAGTGAAAGAAAATTAAACACGAAAAATCCTACCTTTCTTTTAGTTAGTGAAGTAACCTACCGCCAAAGACTAAAAATCCCCCAAAAGGTATCTTCTTCAACGTGTAAAATTTTGATTGTACCAAAACACCTTCAGCCACTAGCAAAATGCCTTCCAACATCATAAATTCTCGCAAAAGGTATCTTTTTCAATGTCTGAAATTTGACGGTACCAAAACACCTTCAATAGCCAGCAAAATGCTTTCCACCCTCAGAAATTCTCGCTACCAAAAAAATCAAATTACTATACAGTAAAGGTATTTTGGGCCATCTTCAACCTCTGTTTATACGCGAAAGTTTGCCGTTTTGTCTCTCAATGTAAAGATTTCTCCACATCTGAACCTGACACAATTTTTATGCTTTGTGATTGGCTTTCTTTCCTAATGTTAGATTGTCTTAATACTGCTTGTTGGATACCAAATAAACGAAAATTAACAGCTTTTTATAGATTTATTGAACACTGATATCATCTTTTTGGATGCCAAAATAGGACATGTACGTGCTAAGTTTAATTAGATTATCAGTTTGTGGCTTCATTTATTTTTTTTGTTAAACTGAATTTTATGATCATTATGTTATGGGCTTTGTTTCCAACAAAAATATAACAAATATGACTTTTGGACAACATAGCGACTTTTAAGCCGCGTCTCTTGTATAATAGGACTGATTGGGTGGGCCATGAGATTATTTTTTTTAATATTAATAAGGATATGGAGGGTTTACTTAGGGCTGAAAATGAATAAGAACATTCACGAACAAGCTCAATATTGGCTCGATAATAAATGATTACGAACATGATTTTATACTCAATATAAACGAATATATAAGTTGTTGAAAGTTCGTTAACGTTTATGAACATGCTTGATAAAATTTTTAGCTATATAATATAAATAAAATAAGTATATACAACATTAAATTGTTATATATTAAAAATAACTATTAATTATATACAACATAGATATCAATATATGAGTTTAAACTGAATTTTGATATTTATGTAAGTTGATAAGATATGTGAAATTACCTAAACAATACAATTTTATGTTAGTTAATTATGAGATAGAAAGTACACGGATGTTTACGAGCAAGCTCGGACTCGATTCAATTAATAAATAAACAAACACGAACAAGATTTTAGAATATAATAAATAAATGAACACTTCAAAACTCGGCTCGACTCAATATCACCTTAGGTTTACTTGTATAAATTGTATATTTTCTGTTTTTTAAATATATTTTGGATTAGACACTACTACAAAACGGAGCTTTAATGGCGGTTATAAAGGGCTTTTAACGGCGGGGTTTAGCATTTTTGAACCGCCATCTATCTGGCAGCCGTAGTAAGTTAGCGGACTTTCTACGGCGGTTAGAACCGCAGTAGAAAGTTCGGACTTTCTACGGCGGTTCAACGACGAACCGCCGTAGAAAGTCCGCACTTTCTACTGCGGTTAGACGTTGGACCGCCGTAGAAAGTCCAAACTTTCTACTGCGGTTCACTGACGAACCGCAGTAGAAAGTCCGAACTTTCTACTGCGGTTCAAGGTTGAACCGCAGTAGTAAATGCGGGGTTTCTACTGCGGTTCAACCATGAACCGCCGTAGAAAGTGGACACTTTTTACACCCGAACCACATTAAAAGCATTAAAAACCTGCTGCTAAAACCTGGTTTAAATCAAAACCTGCTGCTAAAACTTGAAATTTAATACAAATGTCACCAATATACAAATTGAAATCGCTTTTATAATACAGCATATCCAAAAAATATTTGTACAACTCTAATATGAACAAGTTTAACTAGTTCCTTCAACTATAACGGATGCTCCAAAATATATCTAGCGCATATTTTTCGCACTGCATCTATATCCACATTGCTTAATGGAGTGCGGTCGATCTTGAAGTGCTGCAACAGTTTTTTGAAATTAAAAAGTACCCGAGTAAGCAAAATGAAATACAGTCATTTTTAAATAAGTAATGAGAAATATATATTTACCTTTTCAAGTGCAAATGTGGATGATTTCATTGCTATTTGGTACATGTAGTGCATTACATAGTACCCACACTCCCAATTGCTCATTTGCCTTTTATGCTAATGAATTAATATATACGAGTTAGAAGATCATACAATTAATTGTATACAACACAACGGTGAGTAAAAAATTTCTACGAATATTCATCACTAATTTCTACTGATCGAATATAATCACAGAATCACTCATCTTCCTACTATGTTCACAGAAGCATGCTTATATTAACTTCTGGGAGCACTGGACCCATGGATTGCATGCATAATCAAATACCTCAATAAATAACTGACTAACTAATAAATTAATTGACTAACACTATACTAACATAGGCTACTAGACTCACGGATTTAATTAAAACAACTAACACTACTAATTGCTTAGGCTACTAGACCCACGGATGTAATTAAAAATTTTAATAAGAACCAATTTAATTTACCTTAACTACTATCCACGAAGGTGGCATATGCACATTTCTGGGCAATCCCAAGAAAGCTTGATAGTTAAACATCACCCTATAAAAATGAAAGCGGCACGAAAATAATTAGCAATATATGGATATATAGGCATTCTAACAGTTGTTAATATATATAACTCACTCGTCCATAAGCACCACCGCCTCCTCCTTCTGTGGATTTTGTAAAGAATCAAACCAATATACAACCTTATCTACTGGTCTAATGGCCATTAGCATCCAATGTTCACTGCCAACAAAAAATTTAATGACGTACGTCAGATCTTTATATCAGTGTTTCTTAAATATTAGAGAATCGCTTACAGTGTCACTTACCTCTGAAGATAAGGCACCAAATACATTTCTTTATTCCTATCCTTCAAGATTCGCGCAATGTAGTTCACCCTAGCTTCAAGCGTAGTGAGTGTGGGTGTGACATGATCAGCCGAAAGGAAACCTATCCCCTTTCTCCCATTCCTTTCAGCTAACTCATGTAAAGCTCTAAAGAATTTACAAAAAGGGCTTCATTGGTTAGCCTATGCACATGGAATGCATAATATATAACAATAATCAGAAATATGTTATAAAATTAAGTGGAAACTCACTGGGTGAACAACTGCATCAAACTGTTTGAGACCTGGCTTTCTCTGGTCAATAACTCTTTGAGATCCCCTCGATCCATGAAATTAGGTTGGTCCAAACCTATGACTTCTTTTGTCATTTGAAAGTAGAAGCCATCGAAGCCCGAATCATTATCCCATCGGAGTTGTAACTCTTGCAATGGATCAGCTGTCGATGAGGATGACTCCTCAGTCGGAACCGTCGCCGAAGGAGATGTCTTATCATCCATAGAACTCATCCGGCCTTTTTTCTTTTGGGCACTTTTATCCACCTAACATCATTTGAAATAACATTAAATATACAAAACGGTATTAAGTAATACACAAATAAATGAAAGAATATACCTTTGTTACCGGAGCCGGCTGAATAATTTCAATCAACTCTTTAGGCCATTCCACGAAAAAGAACTTGGCCATTCCCACTG
This sequence comes from Leptodermis oblonga, assembly GCA_016801395.1. NCBI lineage: Eukaryota > Viridiplantae > Streptophyta > Magnoliopsida > Gentianales > Rubiaceae > Leptodermis > Leptodermis oblonga. The sequence goes on along the minus strand of CM028760.1, from coordinate 9,357,705 downwards.
TTGCAGCCTCTTCCTCAGGAAATGGTAGCGGGGCACAGTCATCATAGGAAATTTTAATTGTGACCCTCGCGCAACCTTTCCTAACCTCGCGCCCGTGGTGCTTGCTTTGCTTATAAATATTTCCTTTTGCCACAAGCTTACGCCGCTTTTGCGAATCCTCAGAGAGGAACAGATGGCATTCACACCCGTCCTAAGATAATAGGCAAGCGAATGAACATTAGTCAACTATGAAGTCTAACTTAACAAAGCACTGTAATAATGAAAAAAAAATTTTTGAAGTATTAAAAGAAGCCGTCTAATTTTATTTACCTTGTATTCGCCTAAAGCACCGCCGTCAGAGGCTTTGATCGGGTCCGTAGGTGCAACATGTAGCATCTCCAAATCGGGCAACCTTGTAGGTATCAGAGAGAGAACAGGGCTCACAGGGGATACAGGGACCGCTCCGGAGGTCTCTGGGTGCAAGCTCTCATCTGGGGCATTATTGATGACGGTGGCTTTTACTGTATCATAATCGGTTCCCATCTTACCACATATAAACCCAATCATCTTTTTCAGATCTGTCTGACATTCATCTAGTTGGGCAGTGGTTTTCTGAAGCTGTCGCTTAGTTAATTCAAGTTCCTCTTTAAGCGACGGCTTTGTTTTCTGTGGGAAAACCTCTGTGATACGTGCCTTGGTAAAATGGCCGCGATAACGACCGGGGTGATCGCGCTTTCCCGTTGCAATGACAAGAATGTCATTCCTACCCTCTGCAACGGTCTCCCCTTGGGACTCGCGGGAACATAGATTTTCCTACACATTTTGCCAAATATAGTAAATGTAAATAGATCAATTAAATATAAATAAATACACATATACAGAGATTATTCATTTATGTATATAAATTTTAAATATAAAATTGATAACCATAATTATAAAATATAAATAAATACACATATATACAAATTAGTCATTTATTTACTTTACAGTGACAACTAGATAATAATAATTGCGATATAAACATTTAATGACAACCAAATTATTAATTAGCATTTCATCATAGATATCTAGTAATAAATAATCAGTTATAATAAAAATTCTATACACATAGACTTTAAATATTAAAATAATTGAAACATAAGAAAATGTATGGTGCAAACTTACAATTTCCATCGCTACACGCCCAGCCTCTGGCGTGAAGTATTCCCCTTTTTTGTTCGTATGGGCATGTCTCCAAAGGTCATGACGGCCTGGCCCTGAATAAGAATCCTCGCCTTCTTCTTCGGACTGACCCTCCTCTGAAGGCTTCTTTCCGGATGCACTCACCTCCTCGTCATGCAACTGCTGCTTCAGCAGTCGGTAGCCACCGCGAGATAAATTATGGTAGAAAGCATTTAAATTGGCATTCTTTTGCGCTTTTCCACGAATTGCCTAGAGAGAAATATAATGAAAATTATTATCCCTAAACTGAGCAATTTCAAATATCCAAAAAGAAGAAGGAAATCAATTTTAAAAAAATATACCTGCCATTCTTCTGTCTCGCGGCTAGCCTTGAACTTAATCCATGTCTCCCTAGGGAGAAATTTATATTCCAAACATGGGTCCCTACCCTTCATGGGACCATGTACATATTTCCCTAAATAGGATTTGAAATCTTTCCACCGTTTACCGGCATAACTAATCCACTTTTCTTCGAGTTCTTCGGTTGACTCAAAAATAAATAATGCCTACAGTGAAAATTAGGGGTAAAAATTTAGTGAGGAATTTGAGTTAAAGTGTATGGAAGAATTAAGAAACAAACAATGCATTATAATTAAAGAAAATACCCGTATTTCCATCCAAACTCTCTTCTTGAGCTCCTCGGGAACTTTCGGCCATGATTCATATTCCACTATGTCCACTTTGCTCCGGGCCGTATATGCAACAAAGGTAATCCACTTTACATGATACACTTTAGGCTCGAGCTCGGAATCAAAAGAAATGTCAAGAGTTTTCCCATCCTTTCGCATTTCCAATAGATCATTGCAATTTGTGGGCCCTCTACCTCTACTAGATGTAGTAGAAGAACCATCTCCATGCTCCATATTGCTTTTTCTTTTTCGGGCCTTTGAAAGTACCTTAAACTTCATTTACATAGAAAGAGAATTCAATATAACATATATGCAATTAAACAAAAGCTTTAATGTCAAATACAAGAATGCTTGTAAAGTTGAAAAAAAAGTCAATGTACATTCGCAAAATTCACTCCTAAAAATACACAATTACCATTATCCAAATTAAACCAAATGATGGCCAAAAAAAAGTCCGTTGATAAAGTAATTCACATTGATAAAGTAATTCACATTTCACAACCAACAACTAATGTGGAAAAAAAGGCAATGTACATTCGCAAAATTCACTCCTAAAAATCCACAATTACCATTATCCAAAATAAACCAAATGAGGGCCAAAAACAAGTGGACTTCTCAAGGGTACCATTGATAAAGTACTTCACATTTCACAACCAACAACTAATGAGAACATTCATTCATTCATTTCTACTAAAGGAATAACATTTCCCAAAGTGGAATCAACAACAAAGCATTTTCCTCATTATCACTAAAGGAGGAACACTAAATCGAATAAAAACCGAAATCAAACACCAATGTTCTAAAATTAATCAAGCAAAACCGAAATAATCATTTGAGTTTCTCATTTTCAAAAAAAAAACCCGAATTTCAAAGGGTACCTAATGGAACATTAATCAAAGCCCTAGGTTCTCAACTTATGTAGGACAAAACACTCAATTCAACAACCAAACCAAATGTTACAAACAATCAATAAATCCACAAACTTTCCAAGCTTTCATCACAAGGATTAAAACCAAAATCAACCATAAATATCAACCAAAAAAATCCTAGTGCAATGGTAAGCATTTACAAAATGTAAGGTTAAATACATAAAAGTTTAAAATGAAAGCATAGAAGGTGGAACCTTTTGGGTGAACTAAAAAAAATCCAAGCTTTAAGTTTATATGGGAGGGTGGAAATGGAGAGCCGATCGACGGTGAATGCTTGGGCAGCCGAACAATCGGTGACTGCTTGGGAAGCCGACGGGTGATCGGAAGGTGGAGGAGGTCGCCGGCGATGGGAGAAGCGGCGAAGAAGACGAACGGCCGCGGGAGAGAAGCTTTGGGAAACAGGGGAAGTGAAGGGGAAAAGGAGGGAGAAGAAAGGAAGAGAATGAGGGAGGAAATGAAAAAGGTAAAAATTTGAATTTTAATTAATAACCGGTCGTCGGTTCAATGGCGGTTCAACCGATAACCGCCGTTGAAACTAACAATCAACTGCGGTTCAACCTCGAACCGCAGTTGAAAGTGCCTTTCAACGGCGGTTCAACCAAGAACCGCAGTTGAAAGTACACTTTCAACGGCGGTTGAAAGTTGAACCGCCGTTGAAAGTGTACTTTCAACGGCGGGTGAACCAATGATCAACTGCGGTTCAACCTTGAACCGCGAACCGCAGTTGAAAGTACACTTTCAACTGCGGTTCAATGTTGAACCGCAGTTGAAAGTATACTTTCTACTGCGGTTCAATGTTGAACCGCCGTTGAAAGTGTACTTTCAACTGCGGTTCGTTCTATGTTGAACCGCAGTGGATTCTCATTTCAACTGCGGTTCGAGGTTGAACTACTGTTGAAAGTTCGCACTTTTTCTTGGTTTAAGTACAGGAAAAAATTGGAGCCAATTCCCGCGCGGGCATATTTTAATATTAAATTTTTTTATTTTCCATTTTCAAAAAACTATTCACACAATTTTGTAAATATAATAATACATACCCAGATTTTGTATATTTCTTAATTATGTACACAATCTTGACTTTTATTAACCATTTCATAATTAAATTTCAAATTTTCAATTGAACCACATATTTGCATTTAAATTTCCCGCGCGTGCTACTACACGTACAATAATTATAGGTCAAAGATAAAAATTAATAATTTCCGTAAAATTAATACATGTAAGAGCCAAGAAAGTAATAAGCTTCATTATGTTCCCTAAAATTCCTACTTTTTCGACTTGGCAAACGGGATAAAAAAATCAAATCCACAAATGCTTTAAGTACGTATAGTAACATAAAAATTAATTACTAAAATTTAAGTGGCCGAAAAAAAATGTTGATGAAAGTCATTAGGACTTTATGAGCATTATTTGAAATTAGCTAGAAGTTTGACTTTTAGACTTTTAAATACTTAGAAGATGAAAATTGGTCAAATGAAATTAGAATGATATTTTAAATATGCTAAGTCCAATTTTGAAGTTAAAATACTCAAGAAAAGATGAGTTAGGCAAAATAGAGAAAAATTAAGTGGAAAATTTGAAATTTGCATTTGATTGATGAGTCTTTGAGTGATATAATCCTAGAATGCCATGTTTTAGAGTTAAAATGATGCATTAGGATCTATGTCATCTTTGGTATCTTGAAATTCTTGCATGTTAAAACGGTTGAAAATTTTCATTTCAAGATAGCAAGAATTAAGCATGTTTGCATTACATAAAAATGGTTGACCAAGTGGTTGACTTTTTAAATATACATGCTTTAGCTTATTTGAGAGTTTAAGAATTAACTTATTGATAATTTGAAGTTGCTCACATGAGAAAATTAAGGATATATGCTTCAAAATGGCAAGCTTCAATGATTGTATGCTTTGTATGCTTAAAATTGAAAAAACTTGACCAAGTAGTTGACTTTGAAAATATGAATGCTTTGGATTGTTTGAATCTTTATGCATAACTACTTGAGCCTTTGAAGGTGCTTGGATGATAAAATGCTTGATAGAAACTTGAATTTAGCAACTTTCAAAATTCAAAGCTTAATATACTTAAGCTTGAAAAACGTTGACCGATAGGTTGACTTTGCACATATGCATGATTTGAAATGTTTCATTCCTTTGAATGTCAATCCGAAAATCCAGGAAAAGGGTGGCGCTTCACTATATATCTATTTACATCTTAAGAGTCACCGCAGTTAATTTATGAAAATCGGGAAAAAAAACTTAATAGAGAGTAGGGTTTAGGGGTTAGGGTTTAGGGTTTAGGGTTTAGAAAATGATATGAAAATAGAAAATTCATGAGTAGCGCGGAAATTGGCTCCAAAAACTACTTTTCTACGGCGGTTCAACCGAGAACCCGCCGTAGAAAGTATTTTCTACGGCGGTTCATGTTTGAACCGCCGTAGAAAGTTTGATTTCTACGGCGGTTCAAAGTTGAACCGCCGTAGAAAAGTAGTTTTTGGAGCCAATTCCCGCGCTACGTACGTACGCATGGATTTTCTATTTTTTGTACCAAATTCAAAATACAATATATATATATAAGAATTAATTATAAAAGTTGTTTTAAAGTATTCAATTCTTCAAATGAAAATATTTTATTTATGTAGTGGAAATTTACAAGATATCGAGAGCATAGATGATCGAGAGAGTTGGATATATATGATGTGCATCAAGAGGGGAAAGGAGAAAAGCGAAAGATGTATATATATATATATATATATGTATGTATAAACATATATGTATATATATATATGTTTGTAAATTAATGAAATCCAGTATCTATTTAATTTTTTTCGGCCACTTAACTAATATTAATTAATTTTTACATTACTATACGTACCTATAATGCATTTGTCGAAAAAGTAGATATTTAAGGGAACATAATGAAGCTTATTATTTTATCGTCTCTTACATGTAATAAATTTACGAAATTTATTAATTTCTATATTTGACCTATAATTAATAAATATACACAATCAAGGTATGTATTATTATACTTACAAAATTGTGAGATTAGTTATTTGAAAAATGGAAAAAACAAATTAATATTAAAATATGCCCGCGCGGGAATTGGCTCCAATTTTCTACGAGGAGACCTTTCATCGGCGGTTCAACCTCGAACCGCCGTTGAAAAATGAATCCACCGCGGTTCACGAGTAAACCGCCGTTGAAAGTGGACTTTCAGAGGCGGTTAAACATTGAACCGCCGTTGAAGTTACACTTTCAACGGCGGTTCAACATTGAACTGCCGTTGAAGTACCACTTTCAACGGCGGTTCAATGTTGAACCGCCGTTGAATAGACGACCCGGTTAATTAAAGTTCAAATTTTTTGAACTTTCTTTTCCTCCCTCATTCTCTTCCTCTCCACTCCCATTTTTTCCCCTGCATTTCCCCTGTTTCCCGAACCCACTGACAAGTAATTTATAAAGAGTTAAATATAAAATAAAAACAAAATGAACTGCGTATAGATTTCCCTGGAAATTTTACCAAAGTACTACTCCTTGGAAGAAAATAATAATAATACAAGAAACATTTATTCATAAATGAAAAACAAGGAAATCTATTTTCCGGAAAATTTGACAAAGTCTCCCCTATAAATGTAACGTACCCCCTGTAAATTCGATGCACATATACTTCAATACTTCACTAAAATTCCAACTATTTCGAATAATACGGAATTCAGTTTCAAATCACTTCAGACAGAATCTCCTCTGCTTATTTTTTACCAAAACACAAGTGCAATTTAAGATCAGCACAGAAGCTTCACACAATTTCAAACAATAACATATTCATTTATAAACAGTTCCGCATATGAAGTCCCTGGAAATTTTGTCCCTTGATTGCGCGGCTTCATCCGAGTTGTGACCTGTTTCAATCCCACAGTACGAAGGATAAAAATAAATGTTGTTAAAAATTTATGTCCACATATCTTCATTAAAATCAAAGAAACATATACAAATACACAAACACACATACACACGCACGGGAATTGAAGTTTAATGAAAACAAACAATATACCTGAAAATGATTCTTAACTTATTCTCTTTCTCTTATGGGACACTTGATCCTCGAACCATAATCCTTCGCTGTGGTCATCACGAAGTATGTATTTATCAAGTTCCCTATCTTCCTCATCTGCTCTCGGTTCAGGTAACCCACTAGAGAAAGGGCCAGCCTCATGAAGCCCTTCTTCTGTATCTATCCCTTCCACACCGTGATGTTGTTTACCATGAAGAACAACATACCAATGTTCGTCGCAAGGATCGGTGATATAAAAAACTTGTTTCGCCTGCGATGCAAGTATAAATGGTTCCCCCTTGAAACCCTCCCGATTGAGGTTGACCAAGGTAAAACCCAATGGATCATCAGTTCGAACCCCACTATTGTTATCAACCCATTTGCAGCGAAATACAGCTACTTTGAAACAAACATAGTCAATCTCCCAAATATCTTCGATCACCCCGTAATAAGCCATGCTTGCATACAATGGATTTTTATCTTTCCTGCTAGAAACATGTAAAGCCTCTGAGATTAATGTAACGCCACTTTTTTGTGCCGTACTCTTCTCATCTTGTCTCTTAGTAGCAAATGAATATCCATTTATGTCATAGCATGAAAATGCTCGTACCGCAGGGCTGGGTCTAAATGCCAACCATTTCAATGTCTCCGAAACGTCTTTGCCCAGGACAGCATTACCAAACAATAGACAAATGTCCGAATATGTTCATTGAGCACACGTTGATCCGTCCAAGCAGGATAAGACGTTCTTATTGACTGTATGTGGTCTGTCACATAGGGCGCAACTTCTTCAGAATTGCGCAGAATGTAGAGATGCGCCTTCATCAATTCAACATTAGACGGCAAAAAAAAATTTCCTCCCCTTGTGCCCATACCTGTAATCCTCCCATCGTGCCGATTCTTAGATATTCCAATGGATGCGGTCCCGGCCAAGTACTCAGTGCAAAACTCAATTACCTCCTCAGCTATATAACCTTCAACAATACTAGCATCAGGACGACAACGATTCTTAACATACCCCTTATATACTTTCATATATCGCTCGAATGGGTACATCCATCGCAAATGAACAGGCCCGCAGATTTTTATCTCTCTAACCAAATAAATCACCAAATGCACCATAATATCAAAGAAGGCGGGTGGAAAATACATTTCTAATTGATAGAGGACAACAGTTATTTCATCTTGTAGCTGATCAAGTCTTTCGCGCGCGATAACCTTGCTACATATAGCATTGAAGAAGAAACAAAGTCTTGTTATACTGGACTTAAGATGCTTGGGCAATATCGAGCGAATAGCTACAGGCAACAATTGCTGCATTAAGGCATGGCAATCATGAGACTTCAAACCAACCAGTTTTAAATCTTTCAAGGAAACAAGTCTGCTTACATTTGAAGAATATCCGGATGGAACTTTGATGCTACGCAAACTTGAACACAGTTGTTTTTTCTCTTTTCTGGACAAAGTGTGACAGGCAGGGGGTAGATATGTGCGTTGTCCTCGAGCTACCGGTGCTAAATTTTCTCTTATGTTCATATCAACCATATCAAGTCTCGCGTTATAACCATCCTTAGTTTTACCAGGGATGTTCAAGAGCGTACCTAAGAGGCTTTCGCAAATATTTTTCTCAATATGCATAACATCGAGACAATGTCTGACATCCAAGTTCTCCCAGTATGGAAGTTCAAAAAATATGGATTTTTTCTTCCAACAACCTGTATCATTATTGCTGGACTCCGAAGTTTTACCAAACTCCACATTAATGTCCGTCACACGAGCTTTCACCTCTGGCCCGCTCAAGGGTTCTGGAGCTTTTCTGAACTCTTGGAATCCATTGAATGCTCTTTTCATACGGCGATACGGATGATTCTCGGGAAGAAATCTGCGATGCCCAAGGTATACTGTCTTCCTCCCATGTGTAAGCTGACAAAAATCTGTACTCTGCTCCCATATTGGACATGCTTTATGCCTTTTAACAGAGTACCCAGACAAGTTTCCATAAGTAGGAAAATCATTAATGGTACAGAACAACATGGCACGTAATGTGAACATTTCTTCACGGTAGGCATCAAACACAGGTGCACCTTCATCCCATAACTTTTTCAAGTCTTCAATAAGAGGAGCAAGATACACATCGATGTCATTTCCTGGTTGCCGTGGGCCTGAAATCATTAGAGACATAAGTATGTACTTGCGCTTCATACACAAGTAAGGCGGCAAATTGTAAATAACCAACATCACCGGCCATGAGCTATGTGTGCTACTCAGACTGCCAAACGGGTTCATTCCATCAGTACACATACCAAGCCTCAAATTTCTGGCTTCTCCCCCGAAAGAAGGATACATTGAATTAATCTTTTTCCACTGATCTGAGTCTGATGTATGCATTATCACCTTGTCATCATCACTGGGAATACACCGATCTGAATGTCATGTCAATAGTTTTGCATCTTTTTCATTAGCGAACAACTGTTTAAATCTCGGTATTATAGGAAGATACCACAGAACCTTAGCCGGCGACCCCTTCTTTTGCGCATCAGAACTATCTTCAACAGCATCACACAGCTGCTTGTTTTTGTATCGGGGAGTGTTACACCTAGGACACCGCAATAAATCCTTATACTCATTCCTGTAGAGGACGCAATCATTTGGGCAAGCGTGGATCTTCTTATACTCCATACCCATTGGACACAACATTTTTTTCGCCTCGTAAATTCGATCTGGAAGTTCATTATCTTCTGGGAGCATATCTTTCAATACCCTCAACAAGGCTGTAAAACTAGTATCTGACCACCCATTTGCCGCTTTCAAACTAAACAACTTCAAAACACTAGACAATCGTGTATATTTACTGCATCCCTTGTATAGAGGCTTCTCATTGTCACCCAAAATGGAAGCAAGAACTTCCGGTTTATCAGCAAAATCCTCGGCCACATCCTCAATCATGGCATCTAATCGATCTCTAGTAATCGCATCATCTCCTTTTACATGAGATTTTCTTTGCTCAGGTAAACCATCAATACTTTCACCATGCCAAATCCACAGTTTATAAGAAGGATCAAACCCGTGCCGATATAAATGGAATCTTATTGTATCTGAGTTATCAAACCGCGCCCCATTTTTACAAGCTTTGCACGGACAATGGACGTACTTTGTATTCTTATAAGCGAATTGAATGAAATTCTCAACTTCTCTCGCATAAGAATCGGAGGTCCGATCACCACAGAACAAGATATTTCGATCCATGTGTAACTAAGACCTTGAAATAATTAAAAATACCAAATAATAATTCAACAAACAATGTACTGCGTATCAAGTTGCATGCTTGTCTTAGCACATGTCATAATACTTATGTTAGTCATATATAATCAAAACTACTATAATACCTCAATGAAAAAAATAATGCAATGACAACACATGCGCAATAGACATAATCAAATGAAGAAGAAACTCTAAGTTTTTCATTTATGCATTTCGTCAAACACATAAAATGCATAAAAAAATAATACACACTCTAAGTAGTGCTAATTATATGAACATCATCCATTAAAAATCAAACACTATAAATCAAATTACATCACCAAAAACTACATAGTATAACTAAATAGGGTTCCACACTACTAAGGTTCGCCACATACATGGAATATATGCAACTTTAATTTTCAGCCATGCATCTACCATAAATAAAAATAAATGCTATAGGATGACATATCTAAAGTACAAGCATAAGCAATTACTGAGAAATTTTACAAGTTTCTAACCTTTAGGTGGTAAATTTTAGCTCCAAATGACGATTCTTTAGGTTCAACGTGCAAAACCGTAGTAGAAATTTGGAGACAGACACTTTCGGCTGCGATATGGGAATACACGGTGTTATTTAGGTTTTAATATATATATACGTCAATACTACGGCGGAGAATAATAAACCGCCGTAGAAAGGGGACTTTCTACGGCGGTTGGAGGGAAACCGCCGTAGAAAGTGGACTTTCCACGGCGGTTGCCCTCCAACCGCCGTAGAAAGTCCCCTTTCTACGGCGGTTTGTCCCAACCGCCGTAGAAAGTCCGTTTCTACGGCGGTTCATTTTTAGACCGCCGTAGAAAGTCCGCATTCCTTTTATTACTGCGGTTTTCTATTTTCCGCCTTTAATCCGCAGCCGTTAAAGCTCCATTTTGTAGTAGTGAGACTCACAGTAATAACCCTTTATATTGAAATCCAACCCTGCAAATTGTCATATGTACAAGTAAATCTATGTTGCTTGAGAAGCCAAGAATCATAAGAGGGAAAAAGAAAACCTAGCAAACATTAATTACCAAAGCTATTTCGTTCTCTTCTTCCCCTCTCACAGAAAAAATTTAAAGATAAAAATCACTAGCCCCATCCATGCAAGGATCAATAATTTCAGCTCTTAACGGTGACTAATTTAAACAGAAAAAATGAAAATCAACCAAATATACATCTTCACTACTTCCCAGAAAAGGAAAAAAAAAAAAAGAAAAGAAAAATCAAAATCAAGAAATCCAAAATCCCGATTAAAACCGATACAATATCTTCGGTAACACAGCATTGACAGCAAAGATAAACCAACATGCCAGACAAATGTATACAATACAAAGAATTTAATCATGAAAATTACCAAGATCCTGAAGACGTTGCTCTTTCCGGCACCATAATCGCCTACCACCAAATCCTCAACGAATAGTGGTACTTTGGATTGTGAAAATCTCCTCGCACTACCAAATGCAATTTGGAAGATGTCACTCAAATTGAAAATCATCAATGGTGGTTATGGAGTCGTTGAATAAAACCACTTTGAACTGAAAATGCTACACTCAAGAAGATAGTGAAAATCGAAATTGGATGACGATTTACCGGACGAGACAAGACGATAGAGGAGTGAATAGCCCCAGTAAATGAAGAGAGACCAAACAAGCAATTTTATCCTTGAATTACATTTACCTCCCTCCCTCACTCCGCGAGATTTGTCTAAACTATCGAGCACCTTCTCATTCCAAAGTTTGTCAAAATTACTAAACTTCCGATGAATATGATAAAAATATAAAATTACTCCCATCAAAATAAAATTTAAAAGAAAACATATTGAAAACTTTTAGCAAATTGTTAGATCAATAAACATATTGACAACTTTTAGCAAATTATTAGATCAATAAACATATTGACAACTTTTAGCAAATTGTTAGATCAATATATCATTAATATGAAAAGCAAAAATATGTGGTCCTTTACCAAACGAATATTATTTACAATAAAATGTGGGTGAATAACTGAAGGCTACTGTTATGGACAGAGCATATTTTAACATCCAGAGCACTATTTTACCTTCTTTCCTAATTTGCCCCTAATAGATCAAATCACAAATTCTATCTCATTGCCTACTCTATCCTAAACTAATCGTTCTTTCTTTATCAATGGCTTTTGCCTTCTTTTTGTTTTCTCCTCCGTTTATATTCACAAATCTTTACATTGTTATATCAAAAAAGATGGGCAACATCAAAACCGACAAGAAATATTCAAAGCAACCAAAGAAGGGGAAAAAAATGTTGAAAAATGAACCATTATCTTGTTCTCTCTACAACATTTTTCTGGATTGATTCTCTTCTATTTCTTTGGCTGGGCACTAGATTTTCATCCATAGAAAGAAAGCAATCTTCAATGGCTTCAGGGGAGAAGGAATTTGATGGTACAAAAGACCTCAATCTGCTACAGTTATGATCTCATCCCCCCTGAGAACTAAATTTTCCCTTGCAGTGTATACTTATTTCTTGGACTAGATCGAGTGCATTCCTTTATAAAATTATCCAATTTTTTGAAGAGTTTCATCGAGCATAAAAAAATTTATCGGTAATCCTTTGAACTTAAATCTCTGGGTATTTTACTTAAACCTTTTGATGGCATGATGAAGACGGTTAGTAGTAGTAATTTCTTCCGACTGTATTATACATCTCAAAAGAATGATTTTATCAAAAGAAGAAAAACCTTAATCTCTTTTATATCATCATCCGACATAGATGATCTATGAAAGTAAAAAAATAACTTCCCATCTAGAGAGGGGGAAGAGGAAGGAACAAGGATATCATATATCCTTATTGATAAATTCTTGTTGATATATCAACAAGAATTTCTTCACGGAATTCAGTGATATATCTGAAGATTGACAGAAGAACAAAAAGAGGCCAAAGTTGTTCCGGAGACAACGTTGTATCTGAAGATATACGGACGGAAGAAAAAACAGAGGCAGAAGTGATTGTAAAAAAAGAAGGGTGGGTTCGGATAGAGATAGAATTTGTGGTTTTATTTATTAGGGGTAAATTGGAAAATAAGGTAAAATAGTGCTCTGGATGCTAGAATGTGCTCTGGCAATAGCAGCAGCCATAACTGAATCATGATTTACAGTAGCTCTATATTTATAAAGTGTAATTTATTAAACATGTTTAGTTATTACTATGAAGTTACCATAAACGGGGTTTAATTATCCACCCACTGTATATCACATGGGGTGTCGATCAGTTGTGTTAATTTTAACATTTACTAATTATTTATCTTCATGTATTTTTCAAATTTGTATTCATTTGCATGTCATTATTTATTTAAGATAAAAGCATAGAAATTTAATGTTCATTTGACCACTTTGTAAGTTTTTTTTTTTTTTTTTTGTAACAGCTAATTAAGGGGGTGGGGAGCATGGGGAGTCTTTAGTAATTTGGCAGCATAAATCTCGAGTAAATGAGCCAAGTGGGATATAATGAACCTTACCTTAGCGTACAAAAATCACATGCATATGAAAAGGGGGAAAAGAAGACAAAATTACAACCTGAGGATTACAACCACTTTGTAAGTTTATAGGGTCTTTTGATCCATCTAATTTATTATCAATATATTTTACTTATTCAAATATATATATATATATAAATGATATATTTATCCGTTTAACTATTTACTATTTTGAGAGCTAATAACATTTTTTTTTTCCTTACAATCTCATTTTGAGAGATGTAATTTTATAGTTTGCACAAAGTTCAGAGGGTGGTCGATAGTTTGGAGATCCTTTCACTTAGAAGAGTAAGTTTGGAGGATGTACAGTTTTTTTATGGAATATAAAGTACAACACGTAAAAATATGTAACTTGTCATTATTTTTTTCACTAATATCCTTATTTTATAAAGATTATTTAATTATAAATCACACATAATTATATTTATAATGTATGCGAAGTAAATAAATCCAAAGTTAAATGGAAAACAAAAAAATATTTTTAGATTTGACACTTCTAATAGAACAAAGAAAGTATAATTTACTCTTAAAATAAAATCTAAAATCATAATTGGGGTGAGACGGTTGGACAAGACAACGCAAAAGGGAGTGAAAAAAGTAAAGGAATATATTTCCATAAAAACAAAAATTAAAGGAATCATTGTACAAGGCAAATCCCATGTCTAAGTGAGGGGTGTGGGAGTTTGTGGGCTTTTTTTTTGTTTATTTTTAAAAAAAACTAATCTCAACTTTAATTTTATCTATTTAGTTATTTTTATGAACTCATTTAACTTGCAAACCCACTGAAATTTAAATCTAATTTGTTTATATTATACAAGGTTTGTGTCATGATTTCGTATTGTATTAAAATTTTGTTGTTTTCGGATTCACGAGTTGGATTGACGAATTTATATATTGACATTTTATACTCTAACATTTCCAATTTAATTATTTATTATCAAATCACGAGGGAGTAAATTATTTATTTTCAAAGTACAGGGAGTAAGTTGTTTCATTTCAAATTACGTGAAAAATCATAAAGCATAAATTGTCTCTTTATCAAACTACAAGAAGGTAAATTATACTTTTCTCTTAAAATAAATACAAGCGTAAAATAATACAAATTTATTATTTTCCAGCATTAATATATGACCAGTGTTTTTATCAAGCAAAATCTAGTGATCAAGCAATTGCAGCCAACTGATTGACAATTTTCAGTTAAAGTACTCAAACTTTTCTTTGATAAATGTCATTTTAGAGATATGCACGTATGTTAAGGAAAGAGCCAAATTATCATATTTATCTTCAATTAAGTATTGTATCTGTTCTCACTCTTCAATTTATTGCTACTCTTTTTTCTCTCTCTTTAATTTATTGCTACTCCTCTTGTCCCGTTAAAAGATTTTAATGGTACAATCATTTCTAAATTATAAAACTCATAAAATGACTCTTTATATATATATGGGTTTTTAACCAGTTAACTGGTTCCAGTTAATGCCGGTTTGGCTAATTTTAGCCAAAACTGGTTAATTGATAGGTAAGATTAGCGGTTGACTAATTTTCATTAACCAATTTGTTGTCGATTAACTGGTTCAACCCATAAACCGATAATCTTTTTCTTTGTTTTTTAATTAGTTTCCTTTCTTCATTTCTTGAACAAATATAAGTTTTTGTACTCCCTCCGTCCCATTTAAAGAGTCATGTTTGTAATACTGTTTTTAGTATTACAAACAGGACTCTTTGAATGGGACAGAGGGAGTATGTAATTACAACAAGTGTATCAAAAAAAACATAAATAAATATGAAAGTAGAATAAATATTAGAATTTTTTTTTATCGTTAAAGGTAGCTATTATATTATTAAAAAGTTCTAACAAAAATTATTAATGTACAATACTATTTACTTTTAACACTTTTATGTATATGAAAATTTTATGTATCATAATAGAAAAATATATAATAAATTTATGAAATCATAAGAAATGTTAATTACTCCCTCTATTCCATTAGAATTATACATCTTGACAAAGTACAATTTATTATGAATATCAAGGTACAACACATAAAATAACTAATTTGGCACTATCTATTCCATTTTTATCCGTTCTTTTTAAGTATGGACTAATTATGGACTACACAAGATTATATTAGTAAGTGTAAGAAGTGTTAAAAAATTGAAAGTAAACTCTTATAATGAAACAACAAATATTTCTCAAAATAAAATTTTCTAATCGACGAAAACTGGTGGACCAGTAAATTGGTTTATCCATTTTTTATTCGGTTACCAATCTATCATTTTTTTTAACATCCATATTTATATATTTATATGAGACAGAGAGAGTACATCAACTTATGTCTTGGTTAATAAATATTTTCTGTTACTCAATTTTATTTTATTTTTATATATCTCAATTTATTATGGCACGAATAAACTTGTAACTTTTTGTATTGAATTTGTGAAATGACACTCTTTTTAGAACTAAAAAATTAAAATTTAAATGACACATATTAGAGAACAGATGAAAAATGTTTTTGTAATGACAATATTTTTTAATTTTTTTGGGGATATTTGTACTAACGATTGAACTAATATAGCACGGATTTGTTGGTTGATATACATTCTCGCGACTATGTTTAAAAAAATTAAAATTAAAATAAATTAGACGAATCAAAATAACTTATAAAGTGGTCAAATGACCATTAACCTCCTTCAAATTCTAAATTATAAAGTGGTCAAATGACCATTAACCTCCTACAAATTCTAAACTATTACAAGAAATAACGAGCTTTATATTTAGCTCAACAACTAATGGCAGTTAAAGAATACATAAAAACAAAGAACTAATATTTATTAAAATTGTCACAATTGATAAAAGCTAAAAGTGAACAAACTATCCCTAATAACTTCACCTTAACAGCAACATCAATAAATTTGAGTACTAGATTTCACCTTTTTTTTTTCATTTGCTTTTTTCACCCTCATATTTATTGTCTTGAAAATTTTGTGAGCTTTTCTATTTGTGCAGTCAATTTATGCTTCGAATTCTGCCTCTATTTTGCTTGACCTGACCTAAGGTCCTCAACAACCATGCACCATAAAGAGTTTGAAAGAACCCAAAATTGTCATTAGCATATTTGAGAACCCCACTTATTGAAACAAACCCAAGCATCTTGCTTATGGTAAGTATTCCCTCCGTCTCATATAAAGAGTTTGAAAGAAAATAAAATTGCCTTGTAACACATACATTTCAAACACAAACCACTCCGGTCTAGAATAAAAGACGTTTGACGCGCGTTCTAGCAAGAAACATATCTTTTTCCCAACTTACCTTCGTCTTAACTTATATACCCAAGATTTTATGATTATCTTAAATATCTTAGCCGTACCAATTAGATTACAACTCTAAAACTCCTATTAGTATTAAATTACAACAGTTAAGCGTTTATTTGTCTTATAAAGAGATTCTTAATATGTTAGAAAAACTCTAAAACATCTTTTATTTGAGACCAAATTAAGGGAGTAGTTAGACAATTTGCAGCTTCAACAAAAGAAATCACTTCAAACACATACATTTCATATAGACTATCCATCCTAAATAGAAATATAGTAATCATTTAATATAAAATTACTAAGGCAAAATCAAACAGAAAGGATGTTTCATTCCATCTGCTGCTCACAGAAACTACTTCATTGCCTTCAAATGCATCTTTAATTCCATCTTTAAATAGCAAAATCAGTAAGATGTTCATCAGTCCTTAATAACCCAACTGCAAATGGGATCATGATTCATCCTCAGTTGCACTCATGATGCTAATACACACCACCAGAAGAGAAAAAATGGAACTAAAACATTAGATTCATAAAAGAAAAAATACAGCAAAGAATCAGGCACTTTTTGAGTACCTAAGCTTCCCAATAGCGGATGCCAAACTTGCTATATCAAATCAACTGATGCAAAACTTTCCACGTACATAAGAGGTCCGCGGTCATGGATCAGGACATGAACTGGTTCCAAGTTACCGTCGGCCTTGTTTTTCAAGTTGCGAGCTCTTTTCACACTCGGGTCCTTTCCAGAAGCTGGTTGGACTTTAATCCTCCTGAAGTATTTCTTTTCTAAGTTGTAAGTGCGCATTTGTAAACCACTTAAAACCAAAACAAGGTTACTTGGAATTCTAGTGTGAAGGGGCACGAAAAGTCCTCTTATGGTGCACAATTTAGTCCAAGAATGTTTTACACCATATTCTCTCATAATGAAGACATCATTATCACGATCATCAATCTCAATAAATCTAGCATCACCTTCATAATTAGGCCTTGCAACTCTAGACATGCAAAGGCATCCATTTAAAACAGTGAGTCCAAAATATAAGGCAACACCTCCATCCGGCATTGGCAACTCTCTGAACTGGTTCATCTCTTCATCAAAATAGACAATCAACTGTCCCCAACCAATCTCCTCATTCGCTATCCAGTGTAAATGCCCGCTTGCTAAAACCCCTAAGGTTGATGTTTCCCGATAATGGTTAGGCATTTTATAAGGAAAACTAATGTCCTTCCCATTTTCCCCTTGGCTTAAGCTAGCGACAACACACCCCGATTTACCTAGGGTTATAGTATGATTGATTCGAACCCGTGGAGTATTCACTAAGACTACTTTGTAGTCATTAGAGGATTTGTCAAAGCACAGTCCGGAGCCTAATATTCCATCTCGTAATCTACTTCTCACACCTTTGAGTTGGGGAAATTCTCTACAACCTCTGAGTTGGGACAATTCTCTACAACATTTCGTTGATGGATTCCACAAATACATGTGTCTGTTAGGGTGAGCACAAAACATAATCAAACCGTTACAAGTACCCAAAAATTCAATCCTATTAAAGGAAGATGGAACTTCGCCAGTTGGATTAGGAAGCTTCACAACGGAAAGATCATCATCTACCGAATAGAAACCAAACGGCTTTGTCGGGTTTGCACGACAGTGGGTCTTAAGGAACACAAGTGCTTGTTCTCTTCTAGTGGTAGAGAGAATGAAGTTGGGATTGGATAAGAGAGATTTCCACAATTTGCAAACGCACTTAAACCGTAAGATCGCCTTCACCGGTAACCTGGACAGTATCTCAAGAATGATGTCCGCTGGAAGCTCACCCCATTTCTTCCTTTGCTTTTCCATCTCAAACAGCTATTGAGATCAGTGATATTCTGGAAAGAGAAAGGAACGTTAAACAAATTGTCATATGTACAAGTAAATCTATGTTGTTTGAGAAGCGAAGAAGCATAAGAGAAAAAAAACCTAAGCCGAGAAACGAATTGAAAACATTAATTAATACAAAGCGTTTAATCATAAAAATTACCGAAGGTGTGAGAGATCTGAAGACGCTGCTATTTCCGGCACCAGAAATCGCCTACCAACAAAATCTTCAACGAATATTAGTCGTAATTTATATTAATTGTGAGTATTATTGTCATCAAAATCTCCGCAGCACAATGAAATGCAATTTGGAGGAAGTCATTCAACAAACATTGACGGATCCAAATGTACAATACCAATGGCATTCCTTAACTGGCATTGATGGTTATAATGTCAATGCTCAAGTACAAATTACAATGGTTGTTTGTTGTGTTCGTCCTAATCGATCTCCAAATTTAGAGCCATTAATGGCTACAAGTCAAAATGCCTAGTAATTATAGTAAATTGCTTTTATGTAATTATATATACATAAATGTACGTGTGCGTATAAACATGAAAATATACAAATATGTATTGTAGTATTATTCGATTGTGAGTAAATATTTTCGGTCAAACTATAGTCCCTTCAAAGAACCATTCAGTCGGTGAAACATGGCTTATGCAATTGCATTATTAATGCATTGTAGGCCATTTTTCACCAGCTGAATGGTTTTTCGGTGAGACTATAATATTTTCCTACATTTTCATATATTAAGAAAGAGTATCCAATCAGACAAATGTACAGTCTGATAGGAGACCCCTCTATACGTACCCCTAACGCACAACACCCATTTTATAATTTATTAACGCATAACACCCCATAAGCCATTTTTTACCGACTGAATGGTTTTTTGGTGAGACTATAATATTTCCCTACATTTTCATATATTATGAAAGAGTATCCAATCAGACAAATGTACAGTCTGATAGGAGACCCCTCTATACGTACCCCTAATGCACAACACCCATTTTATAATTTATTAACGCATAACACCCTTTCTATTAGTTATTATAAACACATGTAATAATTTTGAAAACATTTTCTTTCACTTCTGGCAATACGTTTTTTACATTTACATTTTGAAAGAACCGGTACTTCAATCCTTATAATCGATACTCTTTTTTAACTATTTCTTTCACTACGTGCAATACTTCTTCTTTTTCTTATTTCTTAAGAAGCAAACAATAGGTAAACAACTAAACTTGATACATTTGACACTAAACTCGTATAACATTAAAACATGTTTTTGAAAAATATTTTTTTTTAATTTAAAGAGTGTATTGAAAATGTAAATAAATGTAGTTAAATAGAAAAAAAAAGTTATATTGAAAATTATGAAAAAAAAATATTATAATTTTTAAAATCTACTGTATAAATAAAAAAATAAAACCAAAACACACGAAACAAAAATGAAACCGAACCGGGCAGTTTGCAGCTGATCAAGCAACTGAACGAGCCAAGATACAAGGGATGCGGATGTGAGAAGCACATTAGAGAAATAGTAGATGTTATAGCTTTCTTTGATGTTGTTCAAATTGTAAAAGTAGGAAGGGATGAGGTAACCCAGGCACATGAATTAGCAAAGTCTGTTGTAAATGCTATCTACAATCGTAGTTTTAAAAAATATATATTATTATTTGTTTTCATAATATTGTAAAATAAATAAACTGGTCAAATTTTCAATTTTTGTAAAATTAATGTTGTGTATGTATACTTATTAAAAATAAATACAAGAGTAAAATAGTATCATTATTATTTCATCATTGATATCAGTATATTTATGAAGCAAAAATATAAGCCGAATGTGGGTGGTTTTTCTCTTGAAAATCCAGGCCATTCGGGAATTAAGGATAATAGGGGTGAAGTGGTGTTTGCATTTAGTGTGTTTATGGGAAGATTCACGAGCTTTCAAGCAGAGACTTTGCCTTACCGTATGGTTTAATGACAAGTCAGGACATATTGAACGGACTGAGAAATCTTAGTCCGAGCACTGAAAGGAGGCAAACGGCCCTGGAAGGCAGCTTCTACTCTATTGAAGACTGCGGACCTAAGAGGCCGCCAAGCCTTTTGGCATGTTTTTAGAGAAACAAATGTTGTGGCGGATGCATTGGCAAAGCAAGCGAGCGAGCCAGGCGGGAGTTTTGGCTGTTTTTTATACACTCCACGCTTCCTAGGGAAGTTCGGGATTTAGCAATTTTAGATGCTAGTTCGGTTTTTCCCTATTATGGGTTTGAAGTAGTTTTTTGGTTGTTCTGCGCCTTTTGTAACCCAGGCTAATCCCTATTACAGAGTACTATAAGCAGATCATCTTTAGGCTAATCCCTTGCTTTTTGTCCACCTTGTAAATAATTTATCAATCACTATCTTTTTCAAACGAATCATCTCTTTTTGTTTATCATAAGCATCCTTGAAAGTTTGTTCTTGCATATTTGTTAAATTTGACAACGTATCAGTTTTAAAAACAAACCAAGCCTAATGCTCATTGATGAGGTGCGCTTTGGCCGGAAGGTCGTCAAGGGCGGATGGTCAAAGCTCCCGATCACAATTCTGTCAAAAGAGAGAACTCGTAAAGTATTCCGGGGGTGGTTTCCCGGGATAAACTCCGACGGTCAAGTTAGTGTACGGTAGAGGGAGAGACTTAGAATATAGAGAGAGAGAGTCCCTTTACCTGTGGGGTATCTGGATGTATTTATAGGAGTGAGTATCAAGGTGGTTGGTGTCACCTACCACCTTTCTGGTGTTTGGGAGGGCCCTCATCGGGGGCCCACCTGTAGGGTTGAGGGTCCCATGTGGGGCCTTTATTCACTATTAAGCCCCCCAGGCCAGGAGGTTGGAGAGTCTACTGGAGAAGCTTCCAGTCTGGATGGTTGACCGTGGTGTTTTGGATTGACTTCTGTTCAAAGCTTTCGCTGTAGAGGAACACAAAGTAGCTTTCGCTGTGGGGGAAAAGTGAAGTTTTGTGATGTGGCGGAAGGTGAAGGCTTCTGCTGTAGAGGAGGACAAAGTGATTTCCCTTTTTTCTTGCGGCGGAAGCTCGAGGCTTCCGTTGTAGAGGGGGACAAACTGACTCCTTTTCTTGTGGCGGAAGCTCGAGGCCTCTGCTGCAGAGGAGGACAAAGTGATTTCCCTTTTTTCTTGCGGCGGAAGCTCGAGGCTTCCGCTGTAGAGGAGGACAAAGCGATCCCCTTTTTTCTTGCGGCGGAAGGTGAAGGCTTCCGCTGTAGAGGAGGACAAAGCGATCCCCTTTTTTCTTACGGCGGAAGCTCGAGGCTTCCGCTGTAGAGGAGGACAAAGCGATCCCCTTTTTTCTTGCGGCGGAAGCTCAACACTTCCACTTCCGCTGTAGATGAGGACAAAGCAACGCCCTTTTTTCTTGTGGCGGAAGGTCAAGGCTTCCACTGTAGAGGAGGACAGAGTGACTCCCCTAGGTGTAAGTGGGTTGATGGGGTGGAACAGAGGGGAAGAATGGGTTTGGAATCTTCTGAAATGGGCACTGACGTGTCTTAGTGTCAGAATGAGTGTCACAGGCCGTTGTGACGGTTCATCTTCCGGGATTAGGGTTCGCTTCTGGTGGATGGGCCGACGGCTCTGTTTCCCATGTGAAGGCCCATCAGTTCTTTATATAAGATGACAGGGAAGGAGGGTGAGAACCTCATTTGTAATCGTCCGCGAGTTTTAGAGAGAGAAGGTCTAAGGAAAAGTGAGGTTTAGAGAGAGAATCAATGACAGAGGGTCTGCTGGGAGGTTTGCGAGGGTTCTGGCGGAGGGTTCACTTCTCGATCACTAGAAGTTGCGGCGGAGGTCACAGAAGTAAGGCGGAAGGTATTCCTACTCTTCCTTCTCAATTTCGCAAGGTATGTTGTATTGTATTCTCTTTGTTCATTGTTTTCTGCTTTACTTTTCTTGCATATTTAAATTTTGTTTGTAAATAGTTGTTCCGGATGGGAAAGGTTTCGGCGGAGGGTAAAAGTAGGCCTATGTCGGACTATGGGTCCGATTTCAGTGTAAATAAATTAAAGTTCCTCCGGTCTAGGTTTAATTGGCTTGAAAGGAAGTATGATTTTAGGTTGCCGGACGGTGTTTATAATAATATTAGGAGCCCACCGGACGGCTACGTAATTGTGTTCGAGGGTTGGTTTAGGGTGGGATTAAGATTGCCTCTGCATCCATTTTTTGGGGATCTTTTGAAACATTATGGCCTTAGTTTAACCCAGATAGTTCCTAATTCTCTCCATAAAATAGTGGGTTTTTTTGATACAGGCTCATAGGTTAAAGTTTGAGCCTATATAGATATATTTAGGTATTTTTTTAATTTATCCCCCGTGTGTGCCGCCAACCAAGATGGGTGGTTCTTGTTTCAAGATAGGCCCAAGCCGAGTCCCAAAATGGTATTCGAGTTGCCAGATAAGATTGGTGAGTGGCGTTATGGTTTTTTTTACATGTCCAAGAGGCATCTGCCGGAAGGTTGTGAGAATAACTGGCTTAGTACGAGTGACGGACTCTGGAAGGAAAAAATCGAAAAACCTAAGACTATAGATAGGTCCGTTTTTAATAGTGTTTTGCAAAACGCTCTGCCCAGTGACTGCATAGCTGATGAGCGGATGTTGGTTGTTTGTGGGTTAAGTCAGGTGTTACCGAGGCCAGAACTTCCGATTATGACGAACCGTGAGCAAGGTATCTTTCACTATTTTTTTTTTTTTTTTTTTTTTTTTGTTGACTGGTGGATGGTGCAGCTTTGAACTTCGACCATTTCATAAAAAACATGGCGGATCATACGTTGGAGGCGATTGACAGAGACAAGAGTTATGAAAAAGCCTATAAGGAGACGTACGAGCAGGGATCGATTCGAGGCATGAAGAAGACGGTACCTTCCGTCATCACGTTTGAGGAACCTGTGAAGGTTCGCTGCGCGGTCCTTGGCGCAACATTGGTGGACTCGACCCTTTGGGAGGAGTTGCCAGGTGATAATATTGGTGCTACTAGCAGTGTACTTGTATCCGACGGAAGGTATGGCTAGTTTTTTTTTTTTATATAATTATGCAACATCATCGTAGATGTGGTGGAGGCGTCTGCATCTCGGCAAAAGACAAGTGCGGTGAAGAAGAGGAAGAGAAAAAGCAAAGGCTCCGCTAGGGCGGTAGCGCCGGAAGGCGTTGTGCCGGAAGATCAGGCGCAAGCTGAAGGCGGTTCCCGAAGGAGTGGGGCGGAAGATGAGCGCCTTAGTCCCCGTCCATCGGTGAGCGACTTGGTCTCTGATCCTGAATGCCTTCACGGGTGGGTTAGGGACAACATGCCTCCATCTGAGGTTGAACGTTTGACTTGGGCCAAGGAAGAGGACCTGCAGCGGAAGCTAGATTTAGCTGCTGTGGAAGCCCACGCTCATGCGGAACAATTTGTATTGTTTTGGAAGGATCAATGTGATTTCTGCCGCCCCCATGACAGGTAGATGGGGGAATTCGAAAAGGAGATAGCGGAGCTGAAGGCCAAGCTCGACAGGACAGAAGAGAGTTTGGCTGTGGCATCCGATCAGGCAGCGGCGGCGGAGGGTGCGGCCGTTAAGGCCGAACTTGAGGCGGAAGGCTCTAGACAAGGGCTGGTTAAGGCGAAGGCTCAGATTGCTAAGCTGAAGAAAGGAAAGAAAGTCTTGCAGAAAGACTTGGGTACAACGGACGAAGCCTTGAAGCAGGCCCCGCAGGAGAAGAAGGAAGCGGAGAGTTCCGTATCCCAGTTATTGACGAAAGAGATTGAGGTCATGTTGACCAAGTTCTTTTACTCGTTGGAATTTAATGAAGCTCTAGGGTCGTTCGCCGGCAATTGCAGGCAGCGATTCTTGTCGGAAGGCATAAGGATAGGAGCTCAACAAATGAAGCCGGACATTACACCCGAGGAGGTGGAGGCTCTTCGAGGCTTTGACCCAGAAGGGGTGGAGGCTTTCAATAACGCTTTTGGGGTGTTCCAACGGAAGCAATGGGCTTGCTTTCAGGGGTTCAGAGATGGGTCCATAAAGACCATTAAGGAAATGCGGGCCTTTTGTCCTGAGACGGATAGTCCAGAAGTACCCTTAATGAACGATGCTGTTGGGGCACTTCAAGCGGCACATGCGACCCGAAAACGGAAGGCGGGCACGAACGACGAGCCTTCTATAGAACCGCAGCAGCATCTGCCCCTGGTGGAGGCCGAGATCCGTGAGGCAGCCATAGTAGGGGAGGCTTCGTCCATCGGTCCAAAGCGTCCACGACTTGGGGAAGCTGGGAATGTTCAGGCGGCGGATTCTAGTTCAACATCCTTTGACTCATCCTCTTCGTCTTCCTCCTCCTCCTCGTCAGGTTCGGAAGCCACCGCAGGAGGGCCAATAGATGTTGTCCACCAGTTTTTTTTTTTTTTTTACCTTCCATTTTATCTCCGTCGGAGGCCTTTGTCTTATTGTGGATATGGGAATGTTAAAGCTGTTCGTTTGTCTAACATCTTCTTTTTTAGCCTCCGTCGGAGGTCTTAGTCTTGTTGTGGATATGGGAATGTTAAAGCTTTTTGTTTGTCTAACACCTTATTTTTTAGCCTCCGTCGGAGGTCTTTGTCGTGCCTCCCATCGGAGGTCTTTGTCGTGCCTCCCGTCGGAGGTGATTGCCGTGCCTTCCAGGGAAGGTTTTTGTCGCGCCTTCCGGAAAGGTCTTTGTCACCCCTTCCGGGGAAGGGCTTTGTCGTGCTTTCCAGGGAAGGTCTTTGTCGGGCCTTCCGGAGAAGGGCTTTGTCTGGCCTTCCGGGGAAGGGCTTTTCAAATTTTTATTAACGGATTCATTTAAGAATCTTGTTGGTTCCACCTTTAATTCAAGAAAAGAGGGTTGGCACGGAGCCTTGTATTAAATAAGGGCGTAGCTGTTTAGGGCTTACATCGATGTGGGGCTCAAGGCATAAAATTTGTGGGTGGAACCTCATACCTGAAGTTTTGTGGATAAGATCTAATAGAAAAACCTGCGGAGGTTGGAGATGTGCCAAGTCCGAGGAACGAGTTTGCCATCCAATGCCTGGAGCTTGTAGCTTCCGTTTTCGAGGTTGTCGATGACCACGTACGGGCCCTCCCAGTTGGCGTCTAGCTTGCGGAAAGGTTCCTGCCTGCTTGCCTAGTTCTTTCTAAGGACGAATTGTCCTGGCTGAAGCTTGGTTTGTTGGACCTTGGCGTTATGGTATTAAGCCATGAGGGACTTGTACTTAGCAGAGTGGAGGGCCATTATTTCTCGTCGTTCTTCTGGGAATCGAGGTTAAAGCGGATGGAGGCATCGTTACCTTCTTCCGGAGGGTTCAGCAGTCTTGGTGATGGGACTCCGATCTCAGCAGGAATGACAGCCTCCGTCCCAAAGACCAGGCTGTATAGAGTCTCTCCGGCGGGTGAGCGAACTATGGTTCTGTAGCTCCACAGGACATTAGGAAGCTCTTCTACCCAGTTACCCTTGGCCTTGTCCAATTTTGTTTTTAACCCTTTGACGAGGGTCCTGTTTATTACTTCCGTTTAACCGTTTGCGGAAGAATGAGCCACGGACGTCTTGTTCTGCTGTATGTTCATGGATTTCAGCCAGGATTTAAAGGGGTCCTGAGTAAGTTGAGTGCCATTATCACTGATAACGAAACCCGGAATACCAAATCGGCAGATTATCCTATCCCAAAAGAACTTGATTATGCTCTTGCCCGATATTGAGGTTAGTGGCTCCGCCTCTACCCACTTGGTAAAGTAATCGACTGCTACGACCAGGAACTTATACCGTCCGGTGCTTCTGGGAACGGTCCGACTAGATCAATGCCCCATTACAGGAAGGGCCAGGAACTGGACATAGGAACCATGTCGTGTTGGGGGATCTTTCGAATAGAGGCGTGTCACTGGCATTTGTCGCATTTCTGGATGATAAGTGTGGGGTCGGCTCCTGTCATGTCAAGTGGAGACCAGGGAAAAACATCAATGAACTCCAAGAGTAAGGCAGTGAGGTTCTTTTTTACCTCCGGGGGAAGTAGCGCTCCGATGGAAAGAGTGCGGCCTGGTTCACCGCCTGGTATGGAGATGGGTTCGGTGGCTTCCCCGAGTTCCAGGGGGGTAGCGACGGAAGCCAGGAGTACTAGGAGTTTTTGCTTGGAATTGGTTGGACCCGCGTCTGGGCTGTTGTCCCGAGCCCGCTTCCGCAAGGCTATGTGGTGGCATTCTCTGGCGACTTGCTGGTCTCCGTGTAGGGTTGCAATGCCGGAAGGAGCGGGGAACTTGATTAGTAACTAGAATGTGGATATGATGGCTTTCAGCTTTGCCAGTGCCGGACGGCCGAGGATCACGTTATAGGGGGAGTGGGACTTGATGACGATGAACTCGAGATAGACCGTCTTTGCCATGGGTTCATGTCCCACCGTGACAGGTAGATAAATGAGGCCTTCCACGTATAAGATGCGGTCTGTGAAGTCTACTAAGGGGGGTGTGATAAGGGCGGAGCTAGGAGCGAATGTCCACGTCCATCTGTTGGAAGCATTCCTATTATAAGAATTCTGCGGAGCTTCCTCCATCCCAGTAGACCCGGTGGATAAGGGAATTGGCGATAATGGCTTTGGTGAGGATAGCATCCGCTCCTGTCGTCCGGTCGTGAACAGGATCGACGTGAGAAAACGTGATGGTTTCCTCTGAGTGCAGGTGATGGGAACCGTCGTCGTAATCCGGACTGAGGTGGCAGCGGGCTTTGCTGGCTGATTCTAAGTCTCCTCCTGCCGGATCCCCGATGATAGCCAGTATTTCGCCCATAGGACGTTTACCATCGTTGCGATTGTCGTCCGGATCTCGGGGTCGTTTATTGTCTTTGCGGGGCCAGGTTAGTTGTTGACGATTGTCGTCCGGTTTACGGGCATCCGTTCGCTTGTCGTTGCTGGTCTTGCCTTTGCCCCTATTCCAAGGGTAGGACGTTTTTGCCCCTTGGACGAAGTTGGTCAATTGGCCATTTTTTATCCCTTCCTCTATTTCTCTCAAAAGGCTAAAGCAATCGTTGGTGTCGTGGCCGTGGTCGTTATGTAACTTGCAGAAAAGGTCCTTGTTGCGACGGAAGGATGGGGTTTGAAGCTGCGGGGGTGGTTTGAGGATGCCCTTGTTGGCCATCATGGTGTATATTTCCCTTGGTGTCCGGTTGAGGGGGGGTAAAGTAGGAGGGTTGATCTCGTGGCCTGGTATCCTGTATGCGATGGCCGATTCTGTCATGGACGTTCCTCTTGCTTCGGAAGTTCGATTGCTCGCAACCTTTATAGCGTCCTGTGAGAGATGCCATATTCCTGGATTTCTCCAGTACCGCACTCTCAATGGTGGCCTGTTTGTCCGCCTTTCGAAGCAACTCTCCAATTGTCCGGGAGGGGGGGGTCGGAAATGAGGGCTTTGAAAGCGTCTCCATCGTTAAGACCACTAATAAATACGGCGATCGCTGTTTGATCCTACAAGCCTGATACTTCAAGGCATTCATCATTGAACCGATGATGTACCTCTGCAATGACTCCCCCGAGGCCTGGCATAGGGAGGCAAACTGGGCTTCGTTCTTGCCGAACCTCTTGCATTGGAGGAACTTGTTGTCGAACTGAGTAGCAAAGTTGCTCCATGATTTAATGCTTGCCGGTTTGAGGCTGTCAAACCACAGTCTGGCCTTGCCGGTGAGGGTAGTGACGAAATGCTTGCACCACATGGCCTGCGGTGGGCTGTGGATCTCCATTACTGCGGTGAAATGGCTAAGGTGATCAACCGGGTCTTTGGTTCCGTCATACTCCTTCAGCATTTCTTTGAACTTGTACCCTTTCTCCGGAACGAACGTTGCGATCTCAGGGATGAAGGGTGAGGGATGGACAGCCCCCTGGTAAGCGATCAGTACCAGGATGTGTGTACCGGAGGAGAACAGTTGGTTTACAGCTTGTTGTTGAAGGTATTGGGTATGATTGTACGGCTGGTGGAGGAAACTGTTTGGAGCGGAGGGAATGGTGTTTTGGCCTGAGGTTGCTTGTTGTGGTTCGGCGGAAGAGCGGTGCTGAATTTCAGTTATGAAAGGGTCTGTGGACCGGATTGTGGTTTCATTCTGTAGTGGGATATTTTGAGTTACGTTTGCCGTCGCATTCGGGTCACCGGCGGAGGGTTGTTGGTGTGCATTTGTTGGAATGCCGTCATCATTCCCATTAGGGGCCCCATGTTGTTGCGGAAGAACTGTCATTGCTCAATGGTGGGCTGGGACGCTGGGGCGGATGGGTTCCATTGGGGCGGATGGTTATTTGGCAATTGAGGGAATGGGAATGGGGGAATAGGAGGGTGTGAGGGTCAGGCAATGGGTCTTGGGCCCGATACTGTAGCTGGGTCGATTGTTCCGAAGTTCAGGGTCCTTGGGTTGGCCGCCCGAGGGGACGGCGAATAGTCATCACTTTCAACTGTGACGTCCGGTTCAGTAGGAGGGCGATGTGGTCCAATTTATTCTGACATAATTTTTTAAAGTTGGAGGGGTTCCTTCTACGTCAAAGCGGAGTAATGTTCGTAGAATCGATCAGAGTTTGATGAATTCCCCACAGATGGTCAAAGCTCCCGATTATAATCCTGTCAAAAGAGAGAACTCGTAAAGTATTCCGGGGGTGGTTCCCCGGGATACACTCCGACGGTCAAGTTAGTGTACGGTAGAGAGAGAGAGACTTAGAGTATAGAGAGAGAGAGAGAGAGAGTCTTTTTACTTGTGGGGTATCTAGATGTATTTATAGAAGTGAGTATCAAGGTGGTTGGTGTCACCTACCACCTTTCTGGTGTTTGGGGGGGCCCTCATCGGGGACCCACCTGTAGGGTCGAGGGTCCTATGTGGGGCCCTTATTCACTATTACTCATAGGTAATATACTAGATAATTCTTCAGTTTCATTAGAAGAGTTCATTTTGAAATTAAAATATATTTTGTTCCATTAGAAAAATACACTTTCAAATTTTTTTACTTTCGCCCCCTTACTATTATAATCATATGTGGTTCATAATTAATCAAGTAAGAAAATGATTGAAACAAATTGTGTCAAATTAGTTATTTTGGATATCGTACCTTGGCATTCATAATAGGTTGTACATTTGTCAAAGTTGACTTTTCTAATTTAACGGATAGAGTGTATAATTTACAGCTTCAACAAAAGAAAGCACTCTGAAGACATACATTATTTCATATAGATCGAATATCCGTCCAAGATGGTTATAATAATCATTAAATGTAGCGCTAAGTAAAATTCCTAGCTCCTTTTCAAGGCAAATCAAGCAGAAATGATGCATACTTAATTGCCTTCAAATGCAACTTCAATCCATCTTCTCCTAGCAAAATCAATAAGATGATACACCCTCAGTTGCACTCATGCTGCTAATAACCAAAAGAGAAACATGAAACTTGCTATATGAAATCACCGGATGCAAGACTTTCCACGTATATAAGAGGTCTAAGGTCAACATTTAGGGCAACTGGCCGGTTCCAAATTACGGGCGGACTTGTTTCTCAAGTTGTGAGTTCTTTTCACACTCGGGTCCTTCCCAAAAACTGGTTGGCCTTTAATCCTCCTCAAGTATTTATTTTCTAAGTTGTAAACCCACATATGGTAACCCCTTGAAACCAAAACAAGGTTACTCGAAATTCTAGTGTGCAGGGGTACTAAAAGTCCTTTTATGGTGCACAACTTAGTCCAAGAATGTTTTACACCATATTCTTTCATAACTAAGATATCATTTTCACCATCATAATGCCACCAATTTCTAGCAACAACATCATTAGGCCCAACAACTCTAGACATGCAAAATGCATCCATTTAAAACACTAAGTCCAAAATATGAGGCAACACTTCCATCATCAAATTCAGGTTCATCTGGCATTGGCAATTCTCTGAACTGATTCATTTCCTCATCAAAATAGAGATAATCAACTGCGCCAGACCAATCTCCCCATCCACTATCCAGTGTAAATGCCCGCTTACTAAAGCCCCAAACCTTGGTACCCCATAACGGTCAGGGAAGGACATTTTATAAGGAAAACTAATGTCCCTCCAATTTTCCCCTTTGCTCAAGCTAGCAACAACATACACCGATTTACTTGTGAGCGAAGTATTCACTAAGACTATTTTTGAAGTTATTCGAGGATTTGTCAAAGCACATTGATAAGACCGTCGTTAGCCATATCAAATACATTAAAAGTATTATATAAACCTACAACAAATAACTATAAGTAGCACAATGACAACAGGGTCGATCCAACAGGGAACGGAGTGCTCCAAATCACAAAACCTATTAACTCCAAACTATTTTGGTTTGCAACCACCTTTGTTGCTCAGAGAGACTTTGTAAAAGATTAGTGAAAACTAAATAACAAACTTAAATCAAGAAAGAGAGTTTAATCAATGTAATAAAGTATTCCAGCAATATGTAAATCACAATAATCACGTGCATGTTAATGATCAACTCAATAATATATTAAACAGCATGTCATCAACCAGTTATAGATTACCGTGAATCCGCACAGACATAACTCAATCTCCCCTTACTTTATCGACAATTACCGTGAATCCGCACAGACATAATTGCTACTCTAATTAACAAGGAACAGGCCGTAAGGCATCGACACCTATTAACCAAGTTAACAGCCTTAAGATTTAAAGAAACCCGATTTTAGTTATTCTTATTCAATTAACATCTAAAAATTACTAACCCCTTATTCTCTATTACCTGAAGGTAACTTTACCACTAATTAATCTTGCTCAATAAATATCATGTTATTTAACTGGGAATTAATTGGCTCTACCTATTTTAACTAAGGTGATCAATCTCAATTAAATATCAGTAATTAAAGTTATGAGCAGAGAATAAGAAGGAACACATGTAATTTAAGTTAAGAGCAATTCGGTTTCATAACATGCCCGGATTAATTGCTATTACATTATGCTGGAATATATAATTTAGCTACTCATATTTAAACTAACTACGCACATAATTATTTTACGATTCATACTGAAAATAATCGAAAAGAATAAAATAAATAAGGAATAAATACTTGAATTACGATCTGAAAATAATCCCCTGAGTAAGCTACCGCCCGTTAGGGCTAACGTAACCTCTCCTGGACAGAAATCCTCAAATCGCAGAAATAGAAAACTACTGCTACTTGCTCTGAACTAGCTACGAAAATATAAGTTAAAACTGTACTGAAAAAAATGTGTATTTCTCCTCTCCCTTCTATCCCTATAAATAGGTGTAGAATGGGGAGTAGAAAATAAGATACTAATCCAATCAGGAAATTACTAAAACTAAATTCCAAGTGGGAAACTACTAAAAACAATCTCCAAAACAAAAAAGGATTAATGTATCAGGAAACAACTCCTTCTTCCAGCACACCCCACATGTTGGCAAGTAAAGAATCCAAATTCCATTCCAATTGCTTTCTACGGTTGATCAATTAATTAGGCAATTACCTATTTTCTTCATTGGGCTTCTCTTCAATGATGGGCTTGTTGTCCTTGGGCTGGATTGTCCACCAGCATAAATAATCTAATCCCTGGCCCAATTACACAATTTGCACGCATTAAACCCGTTCAAAGCTTTCTTTTCACCATTCTGCCTCCTTCATTGCCTCCGCGGCCAAATGGCTCTTATTTTTCACCTTTTTTGTACTCTCTCTTCTCTATTTGTTATCTTTCCAAAACCTGCATTTATCTCACAAAAACTAGCACATACCCGTGAAATTTGCCACAAATAGACTCTAAAATTCAGCAGCTAAAGGACACATATCAAATATCACCACACTTGAATGACGCTTGTCCTCAAGCGTGAAGTGAAGAATTAAACTCAGTCCTATTTTCTTTCCCTTTTTACTTAACAAAAACACAAAAGACACAAAACTGAACAGACCCAAAAGAAACATAATAGAAAAACAAACAAGGAGTATTTGAACAAACTCAACACCCTAAACACGACTCACATGACACAATGACACCACATAAACACAGGATTACGCTGCCCAAATTCCTCATGTCAACTGTACTTGCACCACAAGATTCACTTTTTAATCACCGACTATGCAAACTCTACCATTCCACCAAACAAACCATACCAAGTCAGTTTAACACAGTTTATGCACAAATTCCCAAGCAGGCACTCTTATGGGTAGTAAAACACACATCTCACAATCAGAAAATTAGGACAAGTGATTCATCCCTTGTCTAGTCAGAACTCAAGAGCTTGATAATTGTCTATCTCCACAGTAAAAATTGAGTAATGCACAGATGTTAAGAACAACCTTTTATTCACAGGGACGCAATGGGGCCAAGGGATTTTTATTTATTTGGTCGGGCCCTATGGGGTTCTAAGTCACCTGTAGAATTCAACAAATAGTGTGCATGCATATAGAACCTGCTGCTCCTTTTATTTGGACATCAACTCCACTTCCTGCTTTTCCTGACCTAGAGCCACAACATTCTGCTCTTTCTTTAATTATTCAAGCAGTGACAGTCACCAAAAACTTTTCCAGAACTTGATTAAAAATTTAGCACATAACCTCTTTGTCCAGCCCTTTACACTTATTCTGCAATCGTATTCAAAACATAACCAGCTCTTATTCTTTATTTCATCATCTCTTTTTTTCTTTTCCTTTGTTTTTTCAAATGTGGACTCATTTTCTTACCACAGCAGAACTGATTTTTCATATAATTTCAGCAGATATAAAAGGAAACAAAACTGGACTCCACAAATTGTACCTCATGACCTCTTCTCTGTCGCAGCATCAACACATAATTACCATGCAGCATGCACACCAAGGGTAAGAAAGGATTTACTCAAAACAGGCCTTGGCTAACTTTTACTGACTCAGAATTGAAAGGTTAAGGCTTCAACTTGCTGACTAAGAGGTATTTTTCTGTATGGGACGGTTCAGAAATTCAAGCCAAAAGGGTATATCCTAGAAAAAGTCCCCCATCATCCAACCATGCATTACTCAATAAACCATTTTGATAGTCTAGCAGGCAAACCAAAGAGATTCTCATGCAAAACATCCAGTGCGGCTCAGAATTTATTTAGTAGGCTATAGAAACGGGAATTCATGCATAACTTGTATTAAAGTAACTGATCTTTCCCAAACCACATCCACAAGAATAAGCATAGTAATTGATTAACAGGATATCTATGTTGCTTATTTCAGATTAACATTCAGATTTTGGGCAGAATCCTGGACTTCACATACACACACTTGACATAACATGGCTCCAAAGACATAAACAAGACACAAGAAAAACTCTCAAAACATCCTCACACTTAAAATAATACTTGCCCTCAAGCATACATTAAAATTAACTGAGACCATAGGAGCCATGCTACAAACTTACTGGACCATATATAGACAACACAACTACGGAAAACAAAAACAAAAACAGCACAAAACAAAAATAGAAAACAACACATGAAACAAAACAAAAAGTGATACTAGAGAAAGACTTACTAGGGAAACATGGCACTGCCTACTGCATAGAGGCGGATTCGGATTCTTCATCAATGGCTGTGACCGGACGGCGGTGGCAGCGGTCGAGCGTGAGACGCGGCGGCAGTGTCGGATTCCGAATGGTGGTCGCCAGCTACAGCGATGCTTCGGTGGTGGTGGCTTTGGATCCAGTGGGCGGTGAGGTGGAGGGAAGGTGGTGATTTGGTGGTGAAGGTGAAGTGAGAAAGATGATGGCATCGGATAGGAGGAGAGGAAAGAGTGGGAAAAGAAAATAAAATTT
The DNA here is from genome assembly GCA_016801395.1 of Leptodermis oblonga. Taxonomy (NCBI): domain Eukaryota; kingdom Viridiplantae; phylum Streptophyta; class Magnoliopsida; order Gentianales; family Rubiaceae; genus Leptodermis; species Leptodermis oblonga. Next base: position 9,323,146 of record CM028760.1, on the reverse strand, counting down.
GGGGGAAAAAATTAGGGCAATAGAGTGGCACTTTTTCTGAATGGTCCCTCTTTTTCTGTGAAGTAGTAAAAATAACCCCACCTGAAATTCGTGTGCCGGTACTTCCTTTGTCTGATTGTGGCAATTGTTGCCTGCAATTTCTGAATTGGCAGCCCTGCCCCCTGCTCCTTGTTTTCCATTGAACTTCACCTAGAATTGTAGAGTTAGTTCAATTAATTGAACTGTCAACTGCAACTACAAAAATTAAAGGCTATCTTTTTTTTTTTTGCTTTTTTTTCTTTTCTTTTTTTTATTTAAATAAATTAAATGCAGAAAATAGAAATAACAAAAAGCAAAAAAAAACTATGGGTTGCCTCCCACTAGCGCCTTTCTTTTACGTCTTTAGCCAGACGCAGTATATCTCCATCAATGATTCTGACAACATAACAATGGAATTTCTTCCACTGTTTGGACCTGGTAGCACCACAGAAAAGTTTAAGATGTTTCCTGTTGACTGTGAATTTCTTTCCAATCTTGGGATTTTGAACTTGCACAGCTCCACTTGAACAGACGGACACTACATCCAGTGGTCTTACCTTCTTCTTCTTCTCACCAGGTAGACCCTTGATCTCAAAATTCGCAAACCCACCTCTTTTTCCTTGACTGATCTGCTGCCAGTATCACATTGTGGGGGAGTTTGAAGCCCTATTTGTTCATTATTACTTTTTTTCACAATGGCTTTGCTATACCCTTTGGCAGATTTCAGGCCATTCTTCGTACCATAGCATGGAAGTGGTTTGAATTCAGGCTCTGAAGCTGGAACTAATGATAGAAGCAGTTTCTCGGCGGGGATCCGTTTGGGCAAATAAGCGGTAGTCCCTGAACTTTGACTCACTTCCTGCAAAAAATAGGTCTCAAGATGCTCTTGGACACAAGGGTCAATCATATCAACACTATAAACATTTTCCATAGGCATTGAACTTTTTATGGCATCATCCATACTAAATGTACCTTTTCACCACAGTAGCCCAGGCAAATAGATCCATTGTACACATCAATTAGGGCTCTAGATGTTTTCAAGAAAGGTCGGCCTAACAAGACTCCCGCTGACTCTTTTGATGGATCACTACTCATCTTAACCACATAAAAATCAGTAGGGTATACAAAAGAATGAACTCTTACCAACACATTTTCCAAAAGACCCACAGGATATACACATGATCTATCAGCCAATTGAATTATAACACTAGTGTCTACTAATTCAACACCAGTCAAAGTTTGATACACATAAAGAGGCATTATGTTAATTGAAGCACCTAAATCACACATAGCATGCTTAATCTATTTATCTCCAATTACACAAGGTAAAGAAAACATACCTAGGTCCTTGCACTTAGGTGGCAATTTCTTTTGAATTACGGCAGACATGTTCTCGCCCATGATTACCTTGCGTGCTCCCTTTTGCTTCCCAGCCATAAATTCTTTCAAGAACTTCCCAATTGGGGGGATCTTTATTACCTTAAGGAAAGGAATATTTACTTCCATCTTCTCAAAAGCTGCCAAATAAGCCACAGGATCCTCTTTTGGTTTTTTCGCCTTCCCAATCAGTCGGTTTGGAAAAGATGGATCTTCATAAGGGTTTCCATCTTTTAAGCTTAAAAAGGGTTCAGGTCTCTCTGATTCCTTTGTTTTTACAGTACCCTCTAGCTCTGTTTCCACACTTTCAGGTTCAAGGCGATGGCCCGTTTAGGCAAACGGGACCTCGGAGTAGAATTCTTTTGCACTTCTGGCTGCAGAACCATCCCACATTTGAGAGTTATCGCACTGACATTCTCTTTTTGCTGTATTTGGACATGTGAGGGCAGTCTTCCCTGGTCACCCTTCAATTCTTTGAGCGAAGCAGCCAATTGGGACACCATATTTGCCAGACTATCAATACTGGCCTTCTGCTCCTTTTGTTGATCCATTAGAGATCCAATTACATTACTAGAATCTTTACCATTTCGTTGTGGTTGGTATGAATTATGGCCCTGCTGGAACCCTCTCTGCTGAGGTGGTCGGTATGCCTGATTCTGGTACTGGTTACCCTGATACTGGGGCTGCTGACTTTGATCTTGGTTGCCTGGTTCAGTCCATCTGAAACTAGGATGATCTTTCCACCCTTGATTGTACGTGTTGGAGTAAGGGTCTCTTCTCTGATGTGGACCATTCCAGTTCCCAGCAGCATTTGCTTGGGCCAGGGGTTCGGTGGGTGCAAGGTTACACTTATGGGTAAGATGTCCCATATTTTCGCAGATTCCACAAACTTCCTCTGTCTGCACCTTATTCGTCCCAGCTACCATTTTAGTCATCATCTCAGTCATCTTTCTCATTTCAGCTACCAGCTGGGAGTTGTTCTGTGTCATGTCATCCTGCGCACGAAGTCCCACATCATCAATAATGCGTACTTCGGCGGTCCGCTTGGCCAGACGGATGCTGAGTTCAACAAAGTCATTACGTGCTTCTAGTGTCGCCTTTATTATTTTATGAGCAGATGTGGCAGTATTATTTAGAAATGCACCACCACTGGCGGAATCCATATGCATCATCTCGGCTTCCGTCATTCCATGGTAGAAGAATTGCAGCAACTCACCATCCGAGTACCTATGGTTTGGGCAACTATCGCACAATCGCTTAAATCTGAGCCAATAGGTGCGGAGGGACTCATCATAATCTTGTCGGATCCCCCTTATCTCATTCTTCACTGCATTAGTCTTCGTGGCTGGGAAGTAATTTTTAAGGAAAGCCTCCTTTATCTCCCCCTATGTAGTGATGGAGTTTGGCTCTAGGGAAGAGAACCACATGTTGGCTTCGCCTGTCAGGACAAAAGGGAATGCCACGAGTCGGAGCTGCTCCACAGTGGCTCTTGCTGGTAACTTACCCACCTTGCACCCCTTGAGGTACTCACGCAAAAAGCTGTGGGGATCCTCTCCTGGCCTACCACGGTACCTTGGTAGCATACTCAGCCAACTAGATTTGAGTTGGAAGTGGCCCGTGACATCAGGCATTACAATTGCTGAAGGCTCATCCTCAGTGTCGTGGTTGCTTAGTTCCTTTAGAGTTGGTTCAGCCGCAGGAGCTTCCTCTTGTCGCTCGTCTCTTCTTTCTTCCTGTCTGTCTCCCATCTCAGAATCAGGCTTGGGGACAGATTTATGTTCAGACTCTGTTTCTGTTCTACCTTCCGTTAGGGCTAACAGAACCTTGTCAGAATCTGAAACAGCAGCTTCTCGCCTTTGACGTGCTTCTTTTATGAGTCTTCTTGCAGTTTTTTCAATCTCTGGATCGTACAGCAATTCAGGTTGCGACGATCTGCTCATAAAACACACAAAAGCACAAATTAATAGGAAAATGTGATTTAAAACGTAAAACCGTTCCCCGGCAACGGCGCCAATTTGATAAGACCGTCGTTAGCCTTATCAAATACAGTAAAAGTACTGTATAAACCTGCAACAAATAACTATAAGTAGCACAATGATAATAGGGTCGATCCCACAGGGAACGGAGTGCTCCAAATCACAAAACCTATTAACTCCAAACTATTTTGGTTTGCAACCACCTTTGTTGCTCAGAGAGACTTTGTAAAAGATTAGTGAAAACTAAATAACAAACTTAAATCAAGAAAGAGAGTTTAATCAATGTAATAAAGTATTCCAGCAATATGTAAATCACAATAATCACGTGCATATTAATCATCAACTCAATAATATATTAAATAGCATGTCATCAACCAGTTATAGATTACCGTGAATCCGCACAGACATAACCCAATCTCCCCTTACTTTATCGACAATTACTGTGAATCCGCACAGACATAATTGCTACTCTAATTAACAAGGAACAGGCCATAAGGCATCGACACCTATTAACCAAGTTAACAGCCTTAAGATTTAAGGAAACCCGATTTTAGTTATTCTTATTCAATTAACATCTAAGAATTACTAACTCCTTATTCTCTATTACCTGAAGGTAACTTTACCACTAATTAATCTTGCTCAATAAATATTATGTTATTTAACTGGGAATTAATTGGCTCTACCTATTTTAACTAAGGTGATCAATCTCAATTAAATATCAGTAATCAAAGTTATGAGCAGAGAATAAGAAGGAACACATGCAATTTAAGTTAAGAGCAATTCGGTTTCATAACATGCCCTGATTAATTGCTATTACATTATGCTGGAATATATAATTTAGCTACTCATATTTAAACTAACTATGCACATAATTATTTTACGATTCATACTGAAAATAATCGAAAAGAATAAAATAAATAAGGAATAAATACTTGAATTACGATCTGAAAATAATCCCCTGAGTAAGCTACCGCCCGTTAGGGCTAACGGAACCTCTCCTGGACAGAAATCCTCAAATCGCAGAAATAGAAAACTACTGCTACTTGCTCTGAACTAGCTACGAAAATATAAGTTAAAACTGTAATGAAAAAAACGTGTCTTTCTCCTCTCCCTTTTATCCCTATAAATAGGTGTAGAATGGGGAGTAGAAAATAAGATACTAATCCAATCAGGAAATTACTAAAACTAAATTTCAAGTGGGAAACTACTAAAAACAATCTCCAAAACAAAAAAGGATTAATGTATCAGGAAACAACTCCTTCTTCCAGCGCACCCCACCCCACATGTTGGCAAGTAAAGAATCCAAACTCCATTCCAATTGCTTTCTACGGTTGATCAATTAATTAGGCAATTACCTATTTTCTTCATTGAGCTTCTCTTTAATGATGGGCTTGATGTCCTTGGGCTGGATTGTCCACCAGCATAAATAATCTAATCCCTGGCCCAATTACACAATTTGCATGCATGAAACCCGTTCAAAGCTTTCTTTTCACCATTCTGCCTCCTTCATTGCCTCCGCGACCAAATGGCTCTTATTTTTCACCCTTTTTGCACTCTCTCTTCTCTATTTGTTATCTTTCCAAAACCTGCATTTATCTCACAAAAACTAGCACATACCCGCCTCCTTCATTGCCTCCGCGGCCAAATGGCTCTTATTTTTCACCCTTTTTGCACTCTCTCTTCTCTATTTGTTATCTTTCCAAAACTTGCATTTATCTCACAAAAACTAGCACATACTCGTGAAATTTGCCACAAATAGACTCTAAAATTCAGCAGCTAAATGACACATATCACACATTCCGGAGCCTAATATTCCATATCGGAATCTTTTTCTCAGGCCTCTGAGTTGGGACAATTCTCTACAACATCTCGTTGATGGGTTCCACAAGTACATGTCTCTATCAAGGCCAGCACAAAACAGTATCAAACCGTTACAAGTACCCAAAAATTCATTCCAATTATAGGAAGATGGAACTTCACCAGTTGGATTAGGAAGCTTCACAACCGAAAGATCATCATCTACTGAATAAATACCAAATGGCTCCATCAGATTCTTTGCACGACACTTAATCCCACAGAACACAAGTGCTCGTTCTCTTCTAGTGGTAGAGAGAATGAAGTTGGGATCGGATATAAGAGATTTCCACAATTTGCAAACGCACTTACACCGTAAGATCGCCTTCACTGGTAACCTGGACAGTATCCCAACAATGATATCCGGCGGAAGCTCACCCGATTTCTTCCTTTGCTTTTCCATCTCAAATATAGCTATATATGAGAGAGAGATCCTGGGAAGAGAAAGAAACGTTAAACAAATTTATTTCACAGTAGCGAAGAAGCATAAGAGAGAAAACCTAAGTAGAGAAACGAAGTGAAAACATTAATTAATACAAAGAGTTTAATCATAAAAATTACCGAAGGTGTGAGTGATCTGAAGACGCTGCTCTTCCCGGCAACAAAATCTTCAACGAATATTCGTAATTTATATTAATTTCTGAGCATTACTCTCGTCAAAATCTCCGCAGAACTATGAAATGCAATTTGGACGAAGTCATTCAACAACCATTGATGGCTCCAAATGTACATACAAATTGCATTGACGCGCGGCTCAAGTACAAATTACAATGGTTGTTTCTTGTGTTCGTCCTAATCGATCTCCAATTTAGAGCCATTAATGGCGACAACACAAAACTTTATATTATTATTTTAGTATTATTTATTTAATTACATAAATGTTTTTAAATAATTATTGTTGACAATAATAAATAAATTATATTTAAAATTTTGTAAATATTAATTCTAATTGCTATTTTATATTCTACTAATGTCATAATATAAAAAGTATAAATCAAATAATATTTCAACTCAACAGCTCAAACAAAATGTTTAGATGAAGATTTAAATACTCAATTAGAACACACATTTTATTTTTACAAAATGTTTAGATGAAGATTTAAATATTCAATTAAAACACACATTTTATTTTTAGTACAAGGAAAACATTGCATTACACAAAATCAACAATACAATATAAAATGTGCATAAAAATAAAATTGTGGAACTTCACTCATCGGAATTAGTATATATAATAGTAATTTTTAGCAATTAAAATTACTTAATTATAAAAGTAATTAAATTTTAATAAAAATAACTTAAGTATATAAAAATTTTAACAATTAAAATTACTTACATATCATAGCAATAATTAAATAATTATTCTATTAACATATTAAGAAAAATACTAAACTAACATTTTAAACAAAATACAAAATAAATAATATATATATATATATCAATATATGTATATATATAAAGAAGGGAGTCAAAATTCCAGCTAAAATTTTGCAGCCAGTAATGTCTGCGAAATTGGTTACGGTCATATGGCTATCTAGTTCGCTTATATTGTATTATATTGGGTGAATTACATTTACCTCCCTCGAAATTTGTCTAAATAACAAATAGATCCCTTAAATTTTAAAAAATAACATCCTAGTCCCTTAACCACCCAAACTTGGAGTCGCTGAGCCCGGAAAGATGAAGAAGAAGAAGAACATCCAAACATTCTAGCATACATATACAACCAACTGCATTCATGCCAATTATCTCAACCACAAGCTACACAATACCACCATGCCATAAAAAGCAAACAAATTAAGAAAGAAAAAGAGCAATGAACCAGTAATCAGAAACAAACCTGACCACCACGATTCATTCTTTGTGCATTAGGAAAGACAATTTTCAGCTCCTGGATGTAGACAGACAATATCTCAGCAAAAAGTTGGACACATTTATTTTACAAATTTATGAGAAAATAGAAGGGTCAGACAAACCTTGACAAATTGTGTAAGAGGAGTACTTGGTTCATTGCAGGGATGTTCTTCTTCTTCTTCTTCTTCTTCTTCTTCTTCATCTTTCCGGACTCAAGGACTCCAAGTTTAGGTGGTTAAAGGACTATAATGTTATTTTTTGAAACCTGAAGGATCCATTTGTTATTTTGACAAACTTCGGGGGAGGTAAATGTAATTCACCCTATTATATTTGTGTCATGTGATGAAACACGATTTGCCCAAGGAAAGATACTCCGGCGCAACTAGAGAATACCGGGACTTTGAGACCCAATAACCTTACCAGTTGACCTGAAATAAAGAAACAAGAGACAAGCGGGGCTATTCCCATGTACCACTCCGACGCCTAATTCAGTAAGATGATATAACAAGAGTATAAGAATCAAAGTGCATAAACTAGTAAGAAATGACGTCTCTTAATAAGGAATGACTAACAACATTATATAGACTCGCTTGGGGATTTGTCTGTTGGATTGTCTTTGTAACTGTTATCAAAGGTTTAATTGCTTTGTAACCACCGTTGGGTTTAAGACGACAGTAATGGTTATCAAGATTAAATACCGGTGTAACGGACACCGGCTTAAATGCTCTCGCAACGGACACCGGCCTAAATGCTCCCATAGCAGACATAGAGCCTTTATTCCTTTTATTTTAACTCCCTCATATAACTAATACCAATATTTAATACTATTTATGTTCCCTTTTGACCATATGACCAGACTTGGTAATTAACACCTCATTAATTCCGCACGTTGATTCAGTTGTTATGATTTCTGGGTCTTGTATGTACCAGCTAACAGCTGATCCTGGTAACTTTGTTGATACCGGCTAATGACCACAATGTCTGACTCCCATCATTAATTCTTAGTCCGATACCTGTCAACTTTACTGTGGGACATGGTAAAGTCACAGGACCCGGCATATGTTGTTCTGCTATCACTTAATGAGCATTTCTTTACTATTGGGCTAAGCCCAATGACTTATAGGGCTCGTTCTTTAAGTTTTGATTTTGGTTTCAAGGGTAAATTTAATATATTATAATCAGTTTTTATCATTTTCAACACAACTTTTTACTATTCAGCTATACATTTTTACATTTCCAATACACTTTTTACATTAAAACTATTTTTCCAAAACAAAAACTCAAACCTTCCTAAAAAAATAGGGCCTTACTCATTTTTGGACACACCATTATGAATTCCTATTGTATTAAAAATTTGTCGTTTCCAAATTCACACGTTGGGTTGATGGATTTACGTGTTGATATTCTATGTTCTAATATTACCTGTTTAAGTATTTGTATTAATTCATTCAGCCTCTAAACATGCTATGAGGCTCAATGCATGGTTGTTAGAATCGGGTCTAGACTCGTAGAATCGGCCGATTCTACGAGTCTAGACCCAGGAATCGAGTCAAACTCGGAATAGAGGCCGATTCTACGAGTCTAGATCCAGGAATCGAGTCAAACTCGGAATAGAATCGGATCTACCCGAGTTGCAGCAGTAGACTCGGTAGAATCGGCCTAGAATCGTAGAATCGGGCTAGAATCGGCCAATTCTACGATTCTAGGCCGATTCCACAATATCTTAAAGGGCTCAAGAAATTGGACCAAAAAACAGTTTAAAATGTGATTTGGCCCATTTGGAAGGCCCAAAATTTTACCAAATTTTGGCAGCCCATTTTCATGATTATATTGCCAGCGGCCCAGCAATAATTTTCCCTCTTCAGTTTTCAATCTTCAGTTCCTCAGTCCTCACAATTCACGATGGGTGACTCCTTTCAATTGAATTCAAGAATTCAATTTCTTCATTCCCTTTTTTTGCCCTAACTCCTTCTGAACAGCTTTGAAGCTTCGATTGGAGGCACTCGACGGCTCGAGGGCTGCTGGAGCTGGGTCTGGTTCACGCTGATTGGCTGAAGTTTCTGAACGCTGGAGCTGAGTTCTTCGACTTCTTCGGGTTGCTGCAACTGCAGGGAGCCAGGGACTGCTGGAGCTGGACTTATTCTTCGGTCGGGTTCTTCACTTCACACTTCTTCGAACTGTAAGTACTCAGTCGAGTCAGTCGACTACTTTCTTTAACTTCTATTTTCCATTTCTGTTTCTAGTGTTGAGTTGACTGTTGATTTCAGAATGAAGTATAGTTATTATTTTTCTTGATTTAGCCTGAAGCTTAGTTATTTGTTGAATATAGCCGGATAATGATAATTAGGCTTGTTGAATGTTGATGTTGATGTTGATGTTGATCTGGGAATGATCTTTATTAATTGTGCATTTCATATGAATCCTGAAGCTTGTTTACTTTACTTTTTTAGGATTTTTTTTCTTTTTTTATTGCTACTGGTGTGAATTAGTGATCTTGTGATCCTGTAACTGTGAGTTTGTGAGAATTTAGAATCATTCTGTTTTTTCTTTTTCTCTTTTACTATTGATTATTGCAGTTTGAAAAAATGTCTTCCTCTGCTTCTGCTTTGGCACCTGCATCTGCATCCGTATCTTCAAACTTTTCTAAAAAGAACCAAAATGCACGTGCTCCTGGTGCACGTTTAGATGTTGGATGGAAACATGGAATTGAAGTTGACGGAAACAAAAAGAAGGTTAAGTGTAAATATTGTGAAAAGGAGCTTTGGGGAGGGGTTCACAGGTTAAAACAACACCTTGGTTGGACACATAAACATGTTGCAGGATGTACTCAAGTTCCAGATGATGTTAGGAAAGAAATGTATGAATTCATGATAGCGAAGGATACCTCCAAAAATATGAGAAGAAAGTTTGATTCTTCAATTGAGTCCATAGATGAAGAAGAAGATGTTAAGATGGAAAGCTTTGAACAAGGCCCCATGGATAGATTTGTCTCAAAAAAACAATGTGGTGCAAGACAAACAACTTTAAATGAGAAGTTGAAAAAGCAAGAAAGGGATGAAGTCTATGATACAATTGCTCAATTGTTTTATACAAGTGATATTCCATTTAATGTTGCGAATAATCCTCTCTTTGCTAAAGCTATTGAACAAGTAGGGGCATATGGTAGGGGATTGAAACCACCTTCTTATCATCAGTTGAGAGAGCCTTTATTGAAGAAACAAGTTCACAGAACCATGGATGTGATTCAGAAACATAAATTGCATTGGAAAACAAGTGGTTGCTCTATTATGTCCGATGGTTGGACAGATAAAAGAAAGAGAACAATTAGCAATTTTCTTGTGAATTGTCCAGAAGGAACTGTGTTTATACGTTCTGTCAATACGACAAACATTTCTAAAACAGCTGATAGGATATTTGAATTGCTGGATGAAGTTGTTGAAAAAGTAGGGGAAGAGAATGTCGTGCAAGTTATTACGAATAATGCTGCTAATTATAAATCAGCTGGGAGATTGTTAATGGAGAAAAGGAAACACTTGTTTTGGACTCCTTGTGCGGCTCATTGCATAGATTTAATGTTAGAAGATTTTGACAAACAAGATCCTATACAAAAAGACACCATTCATAAGGGTAAATTAGTGGTTTCTTATATTTACTCTTGGGGTACAGTGGTGAATTGGATGAAAGAGTTTACGAAAGGCAAAGAGTTGGTTAGACCTGGCATTACTCGCTTTGCTACAACATATTTGACTTTGAGACGCCTCAATGAATTGAAAGGTGAATTAATTTGCTTCTTTGCCTCTGAAAAGTGGAGATTTAGTTCTTATGCTAAACAGAAAAAGGGAAAGGAAATTTGCAACATCATTTTTGATCATAAAGTCTTTTGGCCAAATGTTGAGGAGTGTTTGAAGATTGCTGCTCCAATTATTAAAGTTTTGAGGATGGTGGATTCCAACGAAAAGCCAGCTATGGGTTTTCTTTATAAAGCAATGGAAAATGCAAAGGAGGAAATCAAGATAAGCTTGAAGAACATCAAAAAGAGGTAAATGACCCTTAATTTATTAATCTAATACTATTGTATGAGTATTTGCTTATTAGTCTTCTTATCATATTGTAGATATGAACCAGTTTTTTCTATTATTGATAACCGATGGGAGGACATGCTTTGTCAACCTTTGCATGCAGCTGGTTATTTTTTGAATCCTCAGTATCAATATAGCCAGATTTTAAAGCAGATATCAATATCTTGAAGGGGCTTTATGCATGTATGGATAGGTTGGTTCCTAATCGTGATGATTTATATAAAATCAATGATCAATTGGATCTATTTAAATTTGCACGAGGTATGTTTGGCTATGATTTAGCTGTTAAATCAAGACACACCAAACCTCCAGCTATTTTTCAGTTTAAAATGCTAGAATCAACTATTTTACTGAAAATGTTGAAATGAATAATGCTTATTTATCTTTGCATGTTGTTACTCTAGCTTATTGGTGGCATGCATTTGGGGCTGAGTGTCCAGAATTGCAAAACTTTGCTATTAGAGTATTGAATTTGACTTGTAGTTCTTCAGGATGTGAACGTAACTGGAGTGCGTTTGAAATGGTAATGTTTTTTCCTTCTTTTTTTGTATGCTATCTTGTTTTTTTAGACTTGTTTTAGTTTAGAATAAGCTCTTTGAAAACTTGTTTGGTTTATATGGTTTTATTGACAAATAGGTGCACTCAAAAAGGAGAAATCGCTTGAACCACAAGAAAATGAATGATTTGGTTTATGTGATGTATAACTTGAAATTGGAAAGGAAAAAGATTGAAAGGAAAAAACCAAATGTGGCAAATGAAGAGGAAAACATCATAGTAAACCTTTCGTCCGATGATGAATGGATAACAGAGAGTGATTCCTCACTGTCCAAAGACAAAAGTTGGTCAAGGATTTTAGATGGAAATAAAGATTATGATGCTTCAGATGAAGAAGAAATTGTTGAAGAAGAAGAAACTGATCAAGAAGAAAATGATGAGCAGCCACTCATTGATTCACAATTCAGGATATGTGAGTTATTGTTTCTATATATCATCATTTACAGTTTCATTAAATTTTATATATTAGTGCTAACTGTTTAGTATTCTCTATTTCTTTTTTGTTCTTTTTTAATATAGCTGATGAAAGACCTAGTACAAGTACAAGGGGATCTTGTCAAAAGAAAAAACAAGTCAACCAGTCGCAAAGGTTTCGCTTGATCGATGAAGATGAAAATGAGGCACAAATAACAACGGATGTGCATTTCAGAGATGTTGGACAGAATGAAAAAGGCAATGAGAATGATGAAGTTTATGGATTTGAGAATGATGTTTAATTATTTATGGGATTATGCATGGACATGATATGTAATTGATTTGGCTATGGATTATTGAGTTGACACTTTTAATGTGCTTTTTATTGAACAATTATGAGTTTGTATGAGACATTCCGAGTTTATGATATAATTATAATTAAATAAGTGTGTATTTGCTATTTTCCGATTCTAGGATCCGATTCTACGATTCCGATTCTGGATATAAAACGATTCTATCCCGAATTCCGAGTTTAACAACCTTGGCTCAATGTGTTCATCATGGCATGTTATGCCAAAATTTGTCATTCCTACTCAAAACGTGCCTCACCACAAGTGGTAGAAGAGATTTGTCTCCACAATTTAATACTCCCTCCGTCCACAATTTAATACTCCATCCGTCTCATTCAAAAAGTCTATTTTTTAAAAAAAATCTTGTCTCATTTAAAGAGTCCACTTTGAATTTATTTGCATTACATACCCTTACTAATATAACAATGTGTGGTTCACAATTAACCATTACTTCTAAAGTAAGGATATAAGTGGAAAATATTGTGGTAAATTACTTATTTTAGGTATTATACCTCACAACCCATAATAAGTTGTACACATTTCAAAGTGGTCTCTTTGAGTGGAACGGAGGGAGTATTTATTCTTCTTTTATCAACTATATTCATTTTCAGTAAATAGTGTGATGATATATTTACCTTTATTATATGCATATATCACTCAAACGCAAAATATTTCAACATAGGGCAAATGGATCCATACTTAGATAGATGGGTGAAACTCACCGAGATCAATAATCAAGCCAGTTACCGATAGTTAGAGGGTGATTTAACTAGCGTGATTTCTATTTCATTCAAAACTTATTATGGGAATTGACTCATTGAGAGCATACGAAGACTAAGAAGACGGGAGAATGTGCAATTAACTACGTTAGAATATGCCACCCTTTGTCTTCGATTATATGTTTGTTCTACTTTGAGGGAGATAGAGAGCTCATTTTGAAAGAAAAATTAAAATCACTAAAATAATACTCTATTTGTCAAATTTAAAAAGTTCACTTTCAAAAAAGAAATTATCCAGTTAAACGAGTATTTTTAGAATTTGTTTGCATTACATACATTTATTAATATAATAAAGTATGGTATAGTAAAGTGAATTATTGTGAACTACAAGTGATTTTATTTGAAGTAGAGTTTTTTTTAACTAATATAACAGAAAGAGTATAATATATGTTAGTAATAGATTGTTTTCAAATAAAAGAGGGTTCAATAAAATTTCTTTCTAAAATCAGACCATTAATTTTTTTTATTTTGCCCCCTTTTTGGCGGCATTTTTCAATACAAATGATATTACTTAGTGGGTATGACTATTTTAAGAATTTTCCTCATCGATCAATTGATTACTCCTCGTAAAATCACAATGAACGCTACGACGACGTCGTCTTCGGAGCAATCAGCCACCGCTGCCGGCGGAGCTAGAAAGGGGAAGGCTAAAACATCCTCGTCGAGAGAAGTCGACGGAAAACCGGTGATCCTCATGATCTGTGGTACCTTGGTGTACTACCACTGCGCTTACCGAGATTCCAGCATCGTCTCTTTGGTTTCAGACGTCTTCATCGTCCTCCTCTGCTCGCTCGCCATCCTCGGACTCCTCTTCCGCCAGATGAAAATCCAGGTTCCCGTCGATCCCCTCGAGTGGCAGATTTCACAAGACGCTGCCAATTCTATGTTCGCTTGCCTCGCCAACACCGTCGGCGCCGCCGAGTCCGTCCTCCGAGTCGCCGCCACCGGCCATGACAAGCGCCTCTTCTTCAAGGTTAACCTACCTACTGTTTTTCCGGAAAAATCTTCATTTATTATTATTATTTTCTCTGCACGACTGTATTAATGTTGGAAATTCTAATCCAATTTCTTAAATTCTAATTCTTTGCTAGCGACATTGAATTTTTTTTATTTTTTATTTTTTTTGAAAAAGAAAAGGATCGCGATTAACGAGACATCCGAGCTAGATAAACTAATAACAGCTTAATATCTCTCTGCTGAGGCTGAATTCTTCTGTGGAGCTAGCTGATGATGTTCACGTAGCTCACAGCTCCTACTACTTTAACTTCTATTGTACATCTGAATCTAAAATTTTAAATATTAGTAGGTTGAAACAAATTGAGAGATGAATCTTCCATAAGTTGTGATCCTAGAGTACCTTGAAATTGAAAAGAAAATTTTATAAAATAGCAATATGATGTTTTAGGGATAGGACTGTTGGCAACTAAATACGAAAAAATCGAGGATGTGAATATTGATTACATTAGAAAAGAATTAGAAGTAGTCCCCATAAATAAGAAAACTGAGGGAAACATGTTCAAAGTGATTTGGGCATGTCCATATGAGACTTTTAGATACTCTTGTTCAACGTTTAGAAACGGGGAATCATTCATTCAAATTAATAGGATAATTGGAAAGACACTATCTATTTAGATCTAGACGAGAATATGTGTTTTCACGAATGATGAGATATAATCCGTATCCATGTAGTGGGATAGAGGCGTAGCTGCTATTTTTGTGGTTGATGTTATTGTCATAAATGGATAAAAAAGATAACAGTGTTTAATCATGTATTCCAGGTGGTTTCCATTCTTTATCTGTTATCTGCCCTGGGAAGAGTGATCTCTGTTGCAACTGTTGCTTATGCCGGTAAGTAATGTTTTCTGTCTCTGTAAAACTTGGCAATGTCTACCTGGTGTTTGTATCCACTATGCCATGATCCTGTTCTATCTTTCTGTTTTTTAAGATTTATTTCTTCCAATTTCTTGATGGTTACAGGACTTTGCCTTTCTTGTCTCTACACACTTGCTGAGAATTCCGAATTTGTGAGATCATGTTTCTCGTGGTTTCCTTGGAAAAAAGATTCGTTGACTGATGATCCAGAGAGTTAGAACTACTTGTGGCTCTCTTTCTTTGCTTTGCAAAACACCCCTCCCCTCTCCCTCTACTTCTCTACTTCTTTACAGTGATGACTTATGGCGAAATTGTTCTTGTAACATCTTCTATTCCAAACTTGGTATCTGCATAGGCACCTACTAGTCCATCCCTTCATTTTTCCTGTGTGTAAAGCCCCTCTAGTCATAGAACATCTGGTGGCTTTTTCCAAGCAATATATTTCTTTGCCTGTGCCATATTACTTTTTTTGCACAAAATGACTCGCGAGAAACTTCTCGTATTCTTGTTCTATACTGTCGTTAACCTTCCACCATATGGTTTGATTACCTTCATCTTGTCTCTCCTAGTTTAACCCCTGTCTGAGTTGAGGAGGGTAAGGCTCCCAATGAATTGCCTCACAGTGTGAGGTAATGCTACGACAGAGGAAAGGTTGAGGTTATTAATGGTAAGGCTCCCAATGAATTGCCTCTTGTGTTTGCTTGCTTGACAAACTGGAAAGTTTCCTGCTTATTTGCCTGGTTGGAAAGTTACAGAGATGACACAGATGTTGTTTTTCTGCTTGACACCGACCACCATTCTCGCCCTGAATATATATATATATATATATATATATATATATATATATGTACACTGAAACCATCACTGTATGCATGTATTGTGCCTCACACGGTACGGGTAATGTTCCAGACAGCACCACAATTTTGTGGCCTAGACTGGAACTAGCGAGTGCATACTGCAAATCTTCTTGTTTTGTAGAGAAGTCACAGGGGCATATGCGTAAGTGGAATTTAATCTTGTTTCATTGCATGGCTAGAATGTAATTTGATGCGGTGGTAGATCAGATTGATCACTAACTCTAGTACTCTATGCATAACTCTTCATTATGTAAGCTAGTTTATTGATTCTTATACTTAATCATTCATTATTATATTATTATTGTTACTCTTCGTAATTATTAAAAACGCTGCCTTGAAATTTTATTCCTAAAAAAAAAAAAACTTTTTATACATTTAAACAAAAAAAAAAAATTTTAAATCCAGACGTTCTTAAGACTAATGATGATTATTAGCATAACTAATTAACAGCACCGCCAAGTCAAAGGACGCCACGTGTTAATCCCATTCATCAACTCCTGAATCCAGCGCATGCAGCTTTCAGCTTAAATTTCTGTTTGATTTTGATTTTGTGCTGGATCTTAACATTAAGGGCCTGTTTGGTATCTGAACTCCAGTCATGATTTGGTAAAATGTTGTGGGGGCCCATTTGAATCATTGTTTGGTAAAGGAGTTTGGGTAAATCATAACCCAAAACATGGTCCAAAACATCACTCTATTGGATCTCATTTCTCAACCCATTTTCTATTTCAGAATTCGTGACTCTAGTGTAGCAAAACATGCACGGGAAGCAGAAAATGAAGAACCCTAAATTGCTTTGCTCTCATATCTTCCCAAATTGATTTCTTCGTCGAGCACATAAGCTTCCGACCATCACCTCTTCGCTTCGGCTGAGGTCGTCTTTCCGGGTGTGGTTTCTTCGGTGGGGTGCGTCGCCTAACATCACGTCTTCGCTTTGGCTGAGCTTGTCTTATCTGGTACTGGTTTCTTCTGTGGGGTACGCCGCCGATCATCAGCTCTTAGCTTCGGCTGAGGTCGTCTTCTCCGGGAGTAGTTTATTCGGTTGGGTTGTGAAGAATCTATTAAATAACTTCATCGATTCGGTTTCTTCGGTGGGGTTGTGACGAAGCTCTGAAATTACTTCATTGATTCGGAGGCTGCTTCAGATTTCGCTACATAGGTGTGACTGCTTTTCAATTGCTAGGTCTTTCTCGAACCTCCGATGGAAGATGTAAATGTTTTTGCATTTGAAATTCGATTTTTTATATGGATTCGTGGGTTCATGAAATTTGAAGCTGTCTATTCCATCTTAAAATCATTATAAATTTGTGTTCAATTGAATTGTCTATCCTCTCTGTTCCGTTGTTGCGACTCAGAATGCAGAGATTTTTTAATTTTTATACACTTGATATTTTAATATGTTTTTTTATCTTTGATTTATGAATTATTCATCATTTTCAACCCATATTCTTCTTTGAGTTCATACCAACTTGATTTATGGGGAATACTATGAATTTATTTAGCAGGAAATGCTATCCAATTCTAATTTTTTAATTGTTTTCTGTTCTATCGTTTCCATTTCATTTTACGGAGATTAGTAGAACTTGTAATGAACTCACTGATAGTATCAGAGGGGGTGGTTTTGTGGTGAGCCCAGTGAAATCTTTCCAATATGATCACGGAATTTCTGTTCTTACCATGTTTGTAACTAGTCTACCCTAATAGGAGACATACAAGAGTGGTTGCGAAAACTTTTCCTACACCTTTCTACAGATTATTACTACATAGAAGTGTCAGCATTGTTTTTGCTTGGAAATGGTTTCTGTTGAACAGGTAACTGATTGGAGGGGTTCAAAATATTGAGGAAATGGTTTTTGTTGAACAGGTAACTGATTGGAGGGGTTCAAAATATTCTAGTAGAGAGATATGTTGCATCTAGTATGATTAATGTAATCTTTCTTTGTCTGGTACCTTCTTACTGTCCTTTTATTTTGTTGTTCTGTTTTCGTGTCTTCTGTTGTAAAATAACATCGTCATTGCATGGATTGGGAAATTTTCCTGCTTTGTTCAAATTAATTAATAAGTTTTGGTCTGCAAATGCAACTTGATTTACCGTGTAATCTGTTTTATGTATTCATTTCTATCAGAATTTTTGGATCTCTTATGGCTTAATCCATATATATCATTGCATATCTATTAGAGATTCAGTTTTTGTTCATGTATGTGTCGCGCATTTATGTTTTTATATTTATGCTGGTTGAAAGGGATATAAAACTCAGATGATTTGTTGAGTACCGCTGTGTCGCTATTGTTTTTCGGTGTATTCGCAGTTCTTATACTACGATTGTGTCTCTCTCATCGATTGCGTCTCCGTATTTTTGTGGTACATAGTTGATGCTGAAATTTGAAACCTGATAAGAGATGTTCTAATGTCAGAATCAAAATATTCCACAGGCAATGGTATGTGATCTGCATCTCCAGTATTTGTTTCTTTATAAAGGGTAGGTTTGACATAATCCCCATTAACACTGTAAGTCCTAACTTAAATTGGGAGATATATTTGTAAAGTGGGGAGGGAGGGGGGTCGCACAATACTAATGATGCATATGCTTGTTATAGAGGGTAAAACAAAAGAGTCATCAACACATTCATTGCAAGACGAGAATGATCTAGAGGAGTGTATCCGTACCAGTCAAGAGTGTACTCGTACCAACCAAGAGTGTATCAACACCAACCCGAAAAAGGTTTTGCTCAATTACTATATCTAATTTTTTTTCTACTATTGCAGGTATACTATAGTTCGTTTAATATTTTCTTAGTTTTATTTTTTGTTGAATTCGGTTTGAACACTCAATATTTTCAATTACTACTGGAATTATGTGTTAACTTCATGTGATGTCATTGAGAACTCAATGGGGGATTATTTTTTTTGTATAGCTTATTTGGTAAAGGAAATAGAGGAGACTGCCACGCCGACCTTGAATCCGAACAGTTAAAAATGCAATGGCCACCCAAAATGCAAAAACTTTTGATAGATCTCATGCAGGCCAAAAAACTCGCGCTAGGAAAGACTAGTGCGCATTTCAAAGCGTTAAAATGGAATGAAATTGCTGCGGAATGGAAGAAAGCAACAAGTACTGCAGTAACAGGGAAAAGTTTGAAAGAAAAGGTGACTAGAATGAAAAATGAATGGAGATTGTGGAAAAGGATTGAAGATTAAGCAGGGGTTGGATGGGACAGTCAGACCAACACTTTCCTTGTTGATGATT
The DNA here is from genome assembly GCA_016801395.1 of Leptodermis oblonga. NCBI lineage: Eukaryota > Viridiplantae > Streptophyta > Magnoliopsida > Gentianales > Rubiaceae > Leptodermis > Leptodermis oblonga. The sequence continues at coordinate 9,303,913 of CM028760.1, read as the reverse complement.
GGGCCGCCTTAGACCGTGTGAGACCTTGTATTTCAACATTTCATATTTTAAAAACTTCCACTGTTTGTTATCTTATTTATTTCAAATAGACCAAAATGTTAATTTGGTCTTTATCTCTTTCAGGTAGTTAATGGAGCACTGAAATATGAGGAGAAGCCACTCCCATTCTTTAAAGCTTTGGGTGAACTATTTTCTGAGCAGACTGCTAATAATAAGTACGGAATGGCATCCACTTTTCCTGTAGATGAAGATGACGTTGAGGATGGTGATAAACAAACCTATAATGATGACACTGTTGATTTGGGAGATGACAACGACAGTCCAGTCGTCCAAGACAAGAGCAAGGGTAAGAGGGTTGTGATGAGGACCCTTATTGGGTGTCGAAAACAATGTCCCGCACTTCCAAAAGGAGTAAGGAGGATGGCTCTGTAGCAGCAAGCCTTCAAAGTTTCAATCAATTGACAGACCGCCGAATTGCACAAATAGATGTGGGAACTGAGGCCATGGCAGTGTTAGAAAAAATGTCACTTTCGGATGATAAATGTTTAAAAGCAATTGAATATATTGGGGCTGGACCTCATAAGGCATCCATTTTCCTAGGAATGAGTGAAGAAAGGAGGCGATTGTTTGTGAATTCTTTGGGATGAGAGGGTTAACACCTTTGCAATTTTCTACTTCTGAAGTAGATGCCTAGCAAGTTCATGAATCGTAACTTGTTATTCGATTTTTCATTACTTGAAGTTTGTGCTTTATTATTTAAGTTTAATAGGATGTCTTGTTTGTAACCTTTTCATTGTACTAAGTAGATTTGTGGGTTAGATGCGTAGTTCAACAATAGGAGTATGAATTATTGGATTTATTTATATTGCTAATATGTGGTAGGGCTTTATCTGATGTTCGGATTTTTTAGTAGGGATTTGTTTGAGATGGCATGTGCTTTAAACAGTGTTTGATTATATTTGATAGTTATATATGGCTTTGAAATGAAAGGTTGATATTATTGCTTATTTTAGCTGTGAGTTTTGTTTGATATTTGTGATTAGTCCCGATGGATTGTTTTCAGGTAAAACTATGAATAGGTAGGGGAATTATGTTGAATTTGGTTTGAATTATGATTTAGTGTTTGCATTTTTTGTTCTCCTATTCAGGGAATTGATGGATGAACCGCAACCTCGATGTCCTATTTACTTCAATGAAGATGATGATGCTATGCAAGATGATGATGGTTGGGATGAGTTGGATTACCAATTTTTACAGTTATGTTGGCAGTGGGAACAAGCCAATCAGGTTCCACATGTGGTGAGACTTCCACAATATACTTCTAAATTGACAGGTGAGGAATATACGTCTGAAATTTTGAAGGGCCACCCCAAAAATTTGTATGAGACAACTCGATTGAACCACACCACATTTTTCGTCCTTCGTGATGCACTGCGGGAGAGTGGTTATTTTACTGTAGGTACAAAGGGTGTTGATTATAATGAGGCTTTGCTCATGTTTCTTCAACTAGTCGCACATGATAACGAATGCGTGACTTATGTGATCGATTTCAACATTCCTCTGAGACAGTATGTCGCATTGTCACTGATGTCCGTAAGGCCATATGCAAAATGAGCAGGTACATAATTCGACCACGTCATCAAAATCAAGTTCATCCTAGGATTCGGAGCGATAGAAGATTGTTTCCTTACTTTAAGGTGGTTGTTTAGTTGTTTATATTATTTTTAGTATACTTTAGAATTTACTATGAGTTGTTTTATAATTTTTATTTTTACGTAGGATTGTGTTGGGGCTATCGATGGTACGCATATTGAGGCACTCGTAGATGCACGACTGATAGACCAGTTTCGCAATAAACATGGTGTTGTTAGCCAAAATGTACTTGCATTTGTAGATCATGACATACGCTTCGTATTTGTATACGCTGGTTACGGAGGCAGTGCACACGATGCGACCGTACTACAAGAAGTAATCACTAATGACAGGTACCAATTCCCAATGCCACCAAAAGGAAAGTATTATGCGATAGATTCTGCTTACAGAAACATGCTTGGATTTCTTGCTCCTTTTAGGGGATTTGATTATCACCATAATGAACATCGTGCTAATGGCCAAAATTTTCGTTCACCCCAAGAGAAATTTAATCATAGGCATGCATCCGTTAGAAATGTTGTGGAGAGGGTATTTGGAGTTCTTAAAAGGAGGTTTCATTTTCTTAAGGGGCCAATGTACGCATACAAGGTGCGAGCACAAGTAGAATTTGTCATTGCTTGTTGTACAGTAAATAATCTGATAAAGGATCACAATCCTGATGATGCTATTTTTGCTGAATTTCAATTGGGTGAACCATTAGGGATCAATGGCGATGAAGGACAATCGTCTTTGGGTATTGAGGCCACGCAAGTAGACTACTCACGACATGTACAAGGAGAATGGGGTGTATTTAGATGGCAAATGGCGGATGCGTTATGGAATAATGAGTAGACAGTACGGTAGAATTAAAATATTCATTGTAATTGTAAGCATGTACTATTGCAATTATTTTGGCCAATTAAACCTTTAAAGTTGAACATGAAACTTAAAACACCCTATTGTGTGTAATGGTTATTGATAAGGAGATTTGAATTGTATTAATATTCGCATTATAGGGTATTTGTATTTATCATGTGAGTTTACAATCCTTTTATTGTACTATATAGAGAGAGAGAAAGTGAAGTAATAAAGTTAGCAAGATAAGCAAAATTTGGAGACAGAAATAAAAAAAAGTTTGAGAGAAAAAAATATTTAGAGAGACAAATTGAAGTAATAAAGTTAGAAAGGGAAAAAATTTAGCAGAATTAAATTAAAGTAATAAAGTTAGAGAGATATATATAAGTACAAAGAGAGAAAGTAAAGTAATAAAGCTAGAGATATGAAAAAGCTAGAGAGAGAAATTAATAAAGTAAGAGAGAAATAAAATTTAGAGAGAGAAAGTGAAGTAATAAATTAAGAGAGAGAAAAACATTGAAAGAGAAAAAGTGAAGTAATAAAATTAGAGGGAGAAAAAAAATTTAGAGAGAGAAATTGAAGTGCTAAAGTTACAGAAAGAAAAATATTTAAAAAGAGAGAGTGAAGTAATAAAATTATGCTCCAAAAATTTAGAGAGAGAAAGTAACACAGTTAAAGAGAAAAAAAATTTACAGAGAGAAAGTAAAGTAATAAAGTTAGAACCCTAAAACATTTATACAAATAGAAATTGAAATTCATATAAACCTAGTCCCAAACAATAACTCAAGTTCTGAGTTTAAACTATGATTCTGAACTTTGTTTGGTAACTAAACTGGTCCAAATCATGATACCAAACAGAAGCTTAAATCTTGGTTTCAGACCCTTGTTTGGTATCATGATTTGGATCATGAACCAAACAGAAACTATAATCTTGATTTAAACCTTGTTTTGAAATCCTGATCCAAATTATGATACCAAACAGGCCCATATACTAAGAAAACTATATTCTCTGCCTTCGTTTGATTAAGGGCATGTTCTCTTTGTTTTTGTTTTTGTTTTGGTTTTGGTTTTGGTTTTGATTTCTACAGTAAATTTAATATATTATAATCATTTTTCATCATCCGATTCCAATACAACCTTTTACTATTCAGTTTTACCTTTTTACACTTCGAATATGCTTTTTACACTAAAAAATTATTTTTTAAAAATATGCTTTCAAAACCCAACTTCAAAACATGCAAAAGAACATACCAAGACTCTACCTTAAAGTTATACATTGTTACTCGTAAACATTTCTAAAACCCTTTTACTTTAGAGTATTGTTTTATAAATATAGGAAAGTTTGTGTGAGTAGTCTTAATTTTACTCTCTTTCACTTAAAAAAAATCATATTAATATTGAGTTCATTTGGGACAAATATTTTATTAGGTGAATTACATTTACCTTCCCCAAGGTTTGCCTATATTACAAATGGATCTCTCATATTTCAGAAAATAACATTGGAGTCCTTTACCACCCAAACTTGAAGTCCAACCGGTAGAATATATAAAAGGCCTAAAAACCAAGAACAGATTCCAGCAAGAAAATATTAAAAATAAAGATAAATATCACAATTAATGAAATGACTATGTAACCCTTTAGACACATAATAAGGAAATAGTTGTCTTCCACTCAAAGGACAAATCCTTTTTCTGCTCGTGAAGACCCACATATGACATTTGCGAAGCTTCGGCCATTCATGGTAATGGAGTGAACATGAATACTTAGTAGAAAATCAGCATCAGTTTATGTTAGCAAATAGCACCAAGTTTGTGTAAGAGATTTTTGGAGGATATCAACCGGTGTTTGAAAGGGAAAGTGTTGAAACACATGCATGTATGTAATATAAAGGTTGTTATGAATGTGCATTCCTTCATTGTGTTGGATTTGTTGTCCAACGCTTTGGTTAGATGTTAGGGTTTCTGTTTCTTTTTTCTTATTTGTCTTATATTGTGTGTTATACGTTAAAATAAGGTGCTAAGTTTATCTTCTATTATGCTCTGAAAAACATAATATAATTGTTTCGTTATTGAAGGATTTTTTTTCGATTTCTGTTTTTCCATGAAAAATTGAAACTGAATGCTTATCATGTGTGTAGGCTGCAACTGATAGTGTGTTTAAGATTAAAATTCGATATGGAATTCATACACATGAATTCACTGATGTCGATCCTGATAAATATTCACACAATGTACTGTTGAGTGATATTACCGAGTGGTTCCTTAATGACCCAAATGGTTGGAAATCAATGCAGTTATCTATTAGTTTTTATGTGCCTAGTCAATCGAATAGGATGACTTGATTCTGAACAAAAGGTTTCTGAAATGTTTGAGTTACATGCTGGGTTGAGAGACATCAACATCTATGTAGAAGATCCATCAATGGTCACACCTTTAAGCTCTAGTAATTTGGGCAGTGCCAGTGGCTCTAAGAAGACATGTAGCTATAAAAATAAGCCAAAGATGGATGCTCGTAAGAACACGAGAAGTAAAAATGTACAGGGGTGTGGTGCCATTATTTATGATGTGGGAGAGTACAGTGAGGATGTGCTGTATACAGTGAGTGCATATGAGAAACAACTAGTTGCATATGTTGACGATGATGATGAGGTGACAAGGTTCTGTATCGAAGGCTTAGAAACCTATGATAATACTGGTAGCGAGATGTCAAATTAAGAATCTGGTAATGAAGTGTCTACTGAAAATAAATCAGACAATGAATTTGAGACAGATTTGATGGGGCATGTAGGAAAATCTATATTTAGGAATGATTCATGTAAAGCTGTAAAATAGCTATTGTGTTAATTTAGGAAGGTAGATAATAGGAATTATTCCCTGCCTTTATTCTCTGATTTATTTCCCTGAATAGGGAACCCTGTAATTGCTTAAATACACAGTTAGTGTATAGGTAGAGATACATCAAAGAAAAACCTTTCTTTTAAGTTGGTATCAGAGCCGTAACTCCCAACCCTATTCCTCTTTTTGTTTTTTTTTTCCGTCTTCCCTTTCGTCATGTCAGACGTTTCCAGTGAATCCACCCACAATCCTAGTAGTGTTCCGCAGACCCCTCTAGCCAAAAACACTTAATCCCACTCTGTCCAAATCACTACCATTCGCTTGAATGGTGATAACTTTTTGAGATGGTCCCAGTTGGTCCAGATGTACATGAAAGGTCGGGGGAAAATGGGGTATCTGACGAGTGAGAAGAAGGCACCAGCAGAGGGGGATCCAGTCCACGAACAATGGGATGCTGAGAATTCCATGGTAATGGCGTGGCTTGTGAACTCCATGGAGGAAGAAATCAGCTCCAACTATATGTGCTATCCAACGGCGAAAGAACTCTGGGAGAATGTTGCTCAGATGTACTCTGATTTGGAGAATCAATCTTAGATATTTGAGTTGAATCTCAAACTCTGCGAAATACGACAAGGGGAGGACACTGTTACAAAGTATTTCAATTCGTTGAAACGAATCTGGCAAGACCTAAATTTATTTGATACCTACGAGTGGAAATATGCTGACGATGGGAAACACCATAAAAGAACCATTGAGAAAACCCAAATCTATAAGTTCTTGGCTGGACTCAATGTTGAGTTTGATGAGGTAAGGGGGCGAATTATTGGAAGGCACCCCTTACCTCCAATTGGTGAAGTGTTCTCGGAAGTCAGAAGAGAGGAGGGTCGGAGGAGTGTTATGTTGGGAAACAAGGTCATTGGAGCTGCGGTTGAAGGTTCGGCTTTGGCAACCATGGGAGGAGGTTATAATAGGAACACATATCCACCTAAGTCTGATGAGAAACCACGGATTTGGTGTGATTTCTGTAATAAATCTCGCCATACCCGATAAACCTGTTGGAAAATTCATGGGAAACCTACAAACTGGAAAAGCAAAGCAGAGAGATCAGGCCCTTCCAACCAGTTCCTTCCCACCGCCAATGAAGCTTGACCAATCCTTTCACTAAGGAGCAGATGGATCATCTTCATGCACTGCTAAAATTCAACTCGTCCTCATCAGGTATTCCTACTGCGCTACTGCACACAGAGGTAATGAAATACATGCTCTTAATTGCCTTCTCAAATCATCTACTCCGTGGATAATTGATTCCGGAGCATCTGAACATATGACCAATTCTTCTCAATTTTTTAACTCCTATATACCTTGTCCAGGTAATAAAAACATCAGAATAGCTGATGGTAATGTCTCACCTATTGCAGGAAAATGTCTCATTAAAATATCTGAGGGGATAGATCTTAAATCTGTCCTCCATGTCCCTAAACTTACATGTAATCTCTTATCTGTCAGCAAATTATCTAGGAATTCTAATTGTTGTGTGATTTTCTATGAATCTCATTGTCTCTTCTAGGACAAGAGTTCTGGGAAGAAGATTGGCAGTGCTAGGATGATTAATGGTCTCTATTATTTTGAGGATATGACACCTAATAATGAAATTGCTCAAGGCTTTATTAGCATTAGTTCTCTTTCTGTTCATGATCAAATAATGGTTTTGCATTATAGATTGGGTCATCCTAGTTTTTCTTATTTAAAACATTTGTTTCCAGCACTGTTTAAAAGGTTAAATCCTTTATCTTTTCAATGTGAAAGTTGTTTATTGGCCAAGAGTCAACGCCAATTGTATGTTAAAACATCTTATCATCCTTCAAAACCTTTTTATCTATTTCATAGTGATGTTTGGGGACCTTCAAGGGTTACCACTAATTCTGGAAAAAAATGGTTTATGACTTTTATAGATGACCATACTCGTCTTTGCTAGGTTTATTTGATGAAGCAAAAATCTGAAGTTGAACAAATTTTTATAGATTTTTACAAAATGATTGAAAATCAGTTTCAAACAAAAATCAGTATTTTAAGAACTGATAATGGAATGGAGTATTTCAATAACTTGGGGAATTTTTTACTAGAAAAAGGTATTTTACATCAATCTACATGTCCAGATACCTCTCAACAGAATGGGATTGCTGAACGAAAAAATAAACATTTGTTAGAAATAGCTCGTGCTATGACGTTTTACATGCATATACCAAAATATCTATGGGGGGATGCCATTCTTACCGCAGCTTATCTGATAAATAGGATGCCCACGAAGATTTTGCAATACACTACTCCATTGGAATGTTTCAAAAAACAATTTCCTGAATCAAGAATTAATTCTGAATTACCTTTGAAAATATTTGGTTGTACTACATATGTTCACATTCCAAAACGGCCTAGGTCTAAGTTAGATCCAAAAGCTGAGAAGTGTATTTTTCTTGGGCTATCCTCCTAATAAAAAAGGGTATAAATATTTTAACCCTGTTACTAAACATGTTTACACAACTATGGATGTTTCTTTTTGAGAAAATACTCCCTATTTCTCCCAAAATTTAGTTCAGGGGGAGAATTCTGTGGAACCAAATTTTTGGGACATTGTTGACCCTCTACTTAAAACTATTTTAGATGTTTCATTTAAGGAAACTCAGCCCATTGAGTCCGAATCTGCGATTGATCTGTCAAAAAAAGAAATGCAGCAATTGATTAAAAATCACAACAATCTTGAGCCTGTGGTTTATTCAAGGAGAAAGATCTCTGAGAGTAGTAAAGACCATCAAATCATCCCTGCACATGGTCAACCAGAAGCCCTGGGCAATGGTCCGTCAAATACTCCAGGTAACCCTTCTTCCATTCCTACTTCTGGTTTATCTCCAATTATTACTCAGCCTTTACAACTTGGCTTGACCTCCAATTCTACACCTAAACCTACTCAAGTAGTAGTCCCAGGAACATCTGAATCAGATACCTTCCCATTGCCCTTAGGAAAGGAACTCGTACCTGTACTAGACATCCTATTGCCAAATACGTCTCATACAATCACCTATCCGAAACCTATAGAGCATTTACTACAAAAATTTCAGAACTTGTTGTGCCTAGAAACATACAGGAAGCATTGGGTGAATCGAGTTGGAAATTGGCAGTGTTTGAGGAAATGAATGCTTTGAAGAAGAATGGGACTTGGGAGATTGTAGATTTACCAAGGGAGAAGAAAACTGTAGGTTGTAAGTGGGTATTCACAATAAAAAGCAAAGCTGATGGAAGTGTTGAAAGATATAAAGCTAGACTTGTGGCTACAGGGTTTACTCAAACCTATGGAATAGACGCTCCTGTTGCTAAAATTAACTCAAACCTAAGGTGTTGTTGTCACTAGCAGTCAATTCTAATTGGCCTTTACACCAACTAGATGTGAAAAATGCTTTTCTAAATGGAGAACTAGAAGAAGAAGTATATATGAGTCCTCCACTGGGCTTCGAAAAAAACTTTGGAGTTGGGAAAGTTTGCAAACTGAAAAAGTCCTTGTATGGACTCAAGCAGTCCCCTAGAGCTTGGTTTGAGCGTTTTGGTAAGGTACTAAAGCATTATGGGCATAGTTTGCAAAATCGCGATCCTACGTGGTATCGATTTGGATGCAGAATCGGTATCGATAGTATCGGGTCGTAGTATCGTAAGATCCTACACGAAATGTGCAGGTGTAAAATTAGTAATAAATTATAAAAACTACTATTATTTGAGTCATTTTAGCAAATTTTTATAGTATCGGATAGAATCGGAAGTAGGATCGATTTGGTGTTTTGGGATTGTAATATCGTACGATCCTACGATACGTATCGCGATACTGCAAACTATGATTATGGGTACACTCAAAGTCAAGCTGATCACACTATGTTCTACAAACATTCAAAGGAAGGAAAGATAGCCATTCTGATTGTGTATGTAGATGATATTGTACTAACTGGGGATGATTCTTGTGAATTAGAGAGGCTGAAAGATAGACATGATAAAGAATTCGAAATCAAAGACTTGGGTGTATTGAAGTACTTTCTTGGGATGGAATTTGCAAGATCCAAAGCAGGTAATTTTGTAAGTCAGAGTAAGTATGTGCTCGATTTATTCAGTGAGACAGGTATGATGGGTTGCAAACTTGCTGAGACACCTATAGAACCTGGGATCAAATTACAACCTACAGAAGTGAAGTATGTGAAGGACCGAGAACGTTATCAGAGACTAGTTGGGAGATTGATTTATCTATCGCATACACGTCCTGACATAGCATTCTCTGTAAGCATGGTAAGTCAGTTTATGCATGCACCTGGCCCAAAATATTTTGAAACTGTCTACAGGATTCTAAGATATCTAAAGGGAACACCTGGGAAAGGCCTCTTGTTTAAGCCACAGGGACATCAGAAAATTGAAGCCTATACAGATGCTGATTGGGCTGGGAGCATAGTAGACCGAAGATCTACCTCAGGCTATTGCACATTTGTAGGTGGTAACTTGGTTACATGGCGAAGCAAGAAGCAGAATGTAGTGGCAAAAAGCAGAATGTAGTGGCAAGAAGTAGCGCTGAAGCTGCGTTCGGAGTTGTGGCTCACGGCATGTGTGAGATTTTATGGATAAGAAGATTGCTCGAAGAACTAAAGTCATCACCATCATCTCCTATGAATCTGTACTGCGACAACAAGGCTGCGATCGCAATTTCTCATAATCCAGTACTTCATGATCGCATTTTATTAAGGAGAAGATAGAAAATTGACTAGTGTGCATGACTTTACATCCCTACTGGAGCACAAGTAGCAGATATCTTCACAAAAGGGTTATACAAGAAGCAGTTTGATCTTCTAACCAGCAAGCTGGCTATTGATGCGATTCGGCTCAGCCACTTATCCATTTGCCCAAGTGGAACAACATGACGAGTTGGAGCTTTCGACACGAGCCAAAGAAATTAATTGTGGCTTATTGAACTTATTTTTTTTGAGGCATTATTCAGTCATCACATAATTGATTGCAGCTATGGAAGTTCAGCTCAACGAAATTCAAGGGAGAAAGCATGCAAATTTGGTGTTGTTTGGTTCGGCTGTCAAAGGCAATTAAATGCAACAAATTGACGTGCATGCATGTGTAAATGGAGGGGGATTCAATTCAGAATTTTAAACCCACTTGAGTATGGAATTTCGGTCAACAAAGGAAGCTCAAGTCGCTGGTTTTTGAAGGGTTTATCAGCAATAAAATGCAGCCAGGAAACCTTCCAATTCTGCATGGAAATTATATCCAAAAGAAAGCCCAAAGCTTGGTCAAAAACTCTTCATTCCATGCAAGAATTCGAAGGAATTAATATGCTAACTTTGATCAACACAAGCATTAATTTCAAGAAGCCATTCTAAGCCAACTCAAGCATCAAATGTTCAGATTAAAAGCTTATGCATACGTGGGAATTGAAGAGGCAAGTTCAAGGCTTAAATTGGCCACTTGGAGAATCAAAGTGCTGAATTTTAAATTAATATTATCTTGTTCATTTATGCTTTAGGCAAGTCAAAAGTCTTAAATATTTTTTTTGTAGTCTTTCTTTGCCTATAAAATGGCACTCTTTGTAATCATTTGAGAGAGCTTGGATGAAATGTAATTTGTGAGTTTGTTAACTCTTGGTTCTTTTTAGAACTTTTCGAACTTATCAAGACTTCGTCTTGTGGCGTTCAAAAACTTACAGAACAATCTTGGTGAGTTGTTCGTGGCGTTTTTATACCGAGGTTCTCAACATTGTACACTCGTGGGTCGAAGTTTCTATACCGAGGTTCCGTTTTGTCCATTTGTTGACGGGTCGAGGTTTCACCAACCAACGGAGCAACCCTTAGAACGGTCGTCTTTATTGTGTTTTAGTCCATCCCCGGGCTGGATCACATCAGCTATGGAGGATATTTTTAGACCAGCTTGAGGGGAAGTGTAGGAAAAATCTATATTTAGGAATGATTCATGTAAAGCTGTAAAATAGCTATTGTGTTAATTTAGGAGGGTAGATAATAGGAATTACTCCCTGCCTTTATTCTCTGATTTATTTCCCTGAATAGGGAACCTTGTAATTGCTTAAATACACGGTTAGTGTATAGGTAGAGATACATCAAAGAAAAACCTTTCTTTTAAGTGGGCATATTTTGAATAGGGATGAATTTCAGATTCTGGAGGGGAAATTTTTCAAACTGTAGATGCTTTCAGAAAAGTTCTGCATGAATACTCTCTCTTGTGGGGATTCAAGTTAAATAGGAAAAAAAATGACAAGACGAGAGTTCATGCTATTTGTATTGATCTGGAGTGTACTTGAAGTTACTGGATGGCCAAAAAAATTGAACGGATTATCAGATCAGACCGAAATGTGAAACTGAAGGTGCTAAGTGATAAGCTACTGGAATACGATTTGCATCCCTAAAAAATACAACTATATAGGGCTAAAACGAAGGCATTAGAAATGGTGGATGGAAATCATGAAGATTCTTATAGAAGGCTGCCCAAGTACTGCGAAATGGTTAGGAGGACCAACCCTGGAAGTGTTGCAAAAATCCATTTTCATATGACATTGGGATCAACCATCCCTAGTGCTAATAGATTTTTTATTGGATTCGATGCAGTAAAAAAAGGATTTTTAGAGGGATGCAAACCATTCTTAGGTTTGGATGGTGTCCATTTAAAAGGAAAGTTTGGGGGTGTGCTATTGAGTGCTATTGGAATGGATGGAAATTAAACAATGGTCTTTATCCTATCGCCTTTACTGTGGTGGAGAGTGAGAACAAAGACGGTTGTTCTTTTTCGAATGTCTTGATAGATTGCTTGGAGGGTTTTCGAACGAGAAGGAGTGGACATTTATGACCGATAAGCAGAAGGTAAATGTTTTACATGGCTTTTATTATGTATACATACATTTAGCATTGATTTAAAATATATTTCCACTTTCTACTGCTAATCATATTTTTTTTCAGGGTTTGGTAGAGGCTATAGCAGTCAAGGTTACATATGCGGTGAACCGAAAGTGTGCCAGACATATATTTGCAAACTTTAGATCTAAGGCAACTCCTATTGTCATGAGGAAGCTGTTCTACGTTGTAGCAAGGGCTTACACTAAGAGTGAGTTTAAAATTACAATGAAGCTATGAAGAAAATTAAATTAGAAGCATGTGAATGGTTATGTCAGATAGATGTTTCAATGTGGGCTCGATATGCATTCTCCCAAACACTTGAGTGTGAAACATATCACTAACAACTTCTCAGAAGCGTTCAATGCTTGGATTGATGATTTGAGAGACAAGCCAATTCCTGACCCTACGAAAAAACTTAGGTGCATGCTAATGAGTAGACTGGATACAAGGTATACTGAGACTATTGAGTGGAGACACTCCATGACACCCACAGTTGAAGAAAAACTGTGAAGTGTGTCACATGTTGCAAGGAACCTGACTTACTTTCATGGAAATGGAAACGCATACGAAGTAAAAGAGGACAGCACTAGTTATATTGTGAAAGTGGGTGAAATGTCATGTGACTGCTAGATTTGGAATCATACAGGAATTCTATGTAAGCATGTAGCTACAGTACTCAGTGATAGAAGGCAAACTTTGGAGGATCATTGTGATTCAATACTGTCAACAGAATGTATATAACTTTTGTGCATAGTTATTAAAATTAATGTAATGGCAAAGTTGTAAATTTTATTGTGCAGCATTAAGATACGTGTATTTATCAAACAAGAATAAGTGATTAAGCATTATGATTCAGATGTTGAAAATTGAATTTTCAGCATTTAGATTATAAGTTATTTAATCAATTCAACATTATGGTTTTGGCATTAATTTTTATCAAACGAACCCTTACTATAGAAACAAAAGACGAAACCAAAACACAAACAAAAACAATAAAAAGAAGCAACCCCTTGTACTTCAATTTGTTTATATCAAAATTTTGAAAAAAACAAAAATTATATACAAAATGATCGGTTTTTGAGTATTTATTTAGGTAAAGTTACGTTAATTATCCTCTTGCTTTGCTTGGGTTCACTAGTGAAAAAAAAAGTTATAGTAACACCATTTTATCATGCTACAAAATAAATGTGATAATAGTCTTTCTATTGTGACACAAGATTTAATGTTATTAAATAAGTGTGATGTTATGATTCTATTGACACGATTTTTTTCTCCAAATATTCATTTTGGCCACATATAAATACGAAAATGATCAAAAAAAAATCCCAAATATAAAAAACGAAGTTAGGAGATTCGTTTTCAGAAAACTAACCAAAAAAAAAAAACTTCTTGAAGAAAACGAATTCCCTGAATTCGTTTTCTTTTGAAATTCGTTTCTTTCTTTTTTGTTTTTTATTAATTTCATTAAGAAACAAATTCATGGAATTCATTTTCAAAAGAAAACGAATTCCATGAATTCGTTTCTTAATGAAATTCATTTTTTTTCCTTTTTTTGTTTTTTATAGAAAACGAATTCCATGAATTCGTTTCTTAATGAAATTATTATTATTTTTATTAATTTCATTAAGAAATGAATTCCACTAAAATTATTTTTAAAATAAGTAAAAATAATTATATTTAAACGAATTTTTGAAAAAATTAAATAATTATTTTCATTGAAAACCGATCACCAACATGTTTCTAAGTTTTTATTCATTTTTAAAAATAAATATTATTTAATGAAAAACGAATTTTAGGGTTTTCAAAACAAACCCCCGTAAATCGTTTTTGAGTTGTTATGAAAAAAAAGGCAAAATATAATTATATAACTGAAATTTTAATTTGTAATTCAATAAAATTTTAGAGGAAGTAATTTACGGCATTTTTTGAAATGCATAAAATCTTCGTATAAATGAATTTGGGGAATTTATTTATCTTTGAAAATTTAGTCACGCATTTATGTTTTAAAAATAATTAATTCCGTTAAAAACAAAACTCATAAATTCGTTTCTCTCAAAAAGAAATAACATTAGACCGATATTGATGTTTCCATTTTTAATTTATTTTATTTTAAATGAGCTTGCATAGGGAATACTAGTGGGATTAGGTTGCGCTTTCGCGCTTGCCTTTGATATAGAAAATGGAGAAAATAAAGAAGACAAAAGTAATTGACCACCATTTCAAAAAATGCCGTAAATTACTTCCTCTAAAATTTTATTAAATTACAAATTAAAATTTCAGTTATATAATTATATTTTGCTTTTTTTTCATAACAACTCAAAAACGAATTACGGGGGTTCTTTTGAATTAATAAAATTAATAAAAAAAAAAGAAAAAAACTAATTTCTCCAAGATTCGTTTCTTAATGAAATTAATAAAAAACAAAAAAGGCAAAAGAAAACGAATTCCCTGAATTTGTTTCTTCAAGAAGTTTTTTTTTTTTTTTTTGTTATTTTTTAAGGAAAGGAAGTTGGGAGATTCGTTTTCATCTGACAACGAATCTCCCAACTTCATTTTTTATATTTTGGGAATGAAAAACAAAATTGTGTATTTTGGTAATTTTTGGTCTCAATATGAATATTGGGGAAAAAAACCCCTATTGACACACTTTAAGAAAAGTGTGATTATATCTATCTATTGACACACCAAATAAAATAATATTACGACATAGTAGGACATGGTAGGGTAGTGTATTTATAAACCTAATATTATCGCATTACCAAGTGTGCTAATAAGTAAACTATGGCCCCAAATAATCAGATTAATAGAAAATTTAAAAAATAAAGAAATAAAATAGTAAAACCTACCTTTCTCTTGGTCAGTCAGCGAAGGAAATTGAAGACGAAAAAAACTACCTTTCTTCTGATCAGTGAAGTAACCTACCGCCAAAGACGAAAAATCTCAAGTTTGTCCTCACGGTCCGCGGGTTGCACGACCGGCCCTTTCTTTCATCTCATCCGACTTTCACTTGTCTGATGAAAGATAACTCCTAGTCGAAGCATTACCACGTTATGAACGATATTCAGGGCATTTTTAGTAGGACTTCCACGGAGAAATCTGGTCATTGAAGTAACCTACCGCCAAAGACGAAAAATCTCGTCAAAGGTATCTTCTTCAACGTCTAAAATTTTTGACGGTACCAAAACACCTTAATCGGCCAGCAAAATGCCTTCCAACATCATAAATTCTCGCAATAGGTATCTTCTTCAACGTCTGAAATTTTGACGGTACCAAAACACCTTCAATCGCCAGCAAAATGCTTTCCAATATCAGAAATTCTTGTTACCAAAAAAATCAAATTACTATACAGTAGTGGTATTCTTGGCCATCTTCAACCTCTGTTTATACGCTTTTTATAGATTTATTTAACACTAATTTCATTATGTTATGGGATTTTGTTTCCAATAAAACTACAACAAATATGACTTCGGACATCATCGCGACTTTAAGCCGCATCTCTTGTTATAGGAGGAGAGATTGGGTGGGCCATGAGATTATTTTATTTAATATTAATAAGGATGAGGAGGGTTTACTTAGGGCTGAGTGGATAAGAAAATTTATGAATAAGCTTGATATTGGCTCGATAATAAATGAATACGAACATGATTTTTAGATTCAATATAAACGAACAAGTAAGGTGTCGAAAGTTCATTAACGTTTATGAACATGCTTGATAAAAATTGTAGCTAATTAATATAAATAAAATAAGTATATACAACATTAAATTGTTATATAAAAAATAATTGTTAATTATATACAACATAGATATCAATTTATGAGTTTAATCTGAATTTTGATATTTATGTAAGTTGATAAAATATGTGATATTAACTAAACAATACAATTTTATGTTAGTTAATGATGATATAGAAAGTACACGGATGTTTACGAGTAAACTCGGACTCGACTCGATTAATAAATAAACAAACACGAACAAGATTTTAGACTTCGATAAATAAATGAACACTTCAAAACTCGGCTTGGCTCAACTCAATATCACCACAGGTTTACTTGTATAAATTGTATATTTTCTGTTTTTTTAACATATTTTGGATTAGCGAATTAATAACATATTACTCTAACTTACTACATCATCCATGTTACTAAGGGTCGTACTATTAAATATACATCAATTATCCTAATAATAATTGATTTTCATGATATATTAAAGTGAACTAATTATAATAATTAAAAATATAATTTTAGTTGATAATTTTTCTATAGTACACTTTCACCATTGACAGAATTATAGAAAAGAGTTAAAAAAAAATAAAATAAAATATGAGAGCAATTAACAATTACATATGTTAATTTTTTGTGGTTTTAGAAGATAATAACAAATGATAATCTCACATGACAATAGAGACAAATTCTCTTAACTTATGTTTCTTTTTAATATACTAAGATTTTTTTCACTTATTCTTCAAATATACTTCTTGAGAACTATAAGGAATTTTTTTTTTATTCACCAGCAATTGCATAAGCAAATTTCATTAGTGAAAGAAATAGGTTAATTTTAATATAATAATTAATCAGTTTCACCACTATCGCAATATACTTAATATACTAGATCATAAATATATATTTAAATTTAGGCTTTGTTTGATAAAACTTATGTCTGAAATCTGAATTCATTAAGTTACTCTGTTTGATAAAATCTAAAATTCAAGATCTAAAATTAGGACTGAAGTCTGAAATCTGAAGACTGAAGTCTGAAATATGAAAATTAAAGTCTGAATCTTATTAAGTTATTAAAAATAAAAAATATTCTTTTATTTTTAACATTGAATTTACTTATATTATTAATCAAGTTATAAAATAGATGATAAAATATTTTTTGAATTTTTAATAGTTATAAAAAATTAATTTATTTTTATTTTTTGAATTGATAAAATTTAAAAATATTAAAAACATAAAGTAAAATTAAATAAAATAATGATACAAAAAAATGAGAAAATTGAAAGAGAAAAAATATTTATTCAATTCAGATTCAGTTGTAAGTGATTCACTCATTACTTATGTTTTAGGCCGAAATTATACTTGTTTTTCAGACCCACTTAATTAATTAAGTTATTCAGATTTTCGTTATCAAACACACTTAATCATTAAGTACTTAACTCCAGAATCATAAATTTATTCATTAAAACTTATGACTAATAGTTATCAAACACATTTAATTGAATAAGCTCTTAATCATTAATTTTAAGTGATGAATCATGTTTATCAAACGAAGCCTTAGTAAAATTGTCAAAAAAACTGTTATAGCACTAGATAAAACTTGTACTAAATTATTTCATTTCTGATCTAATTTTAATTTATGTTGAAAGTTCAAGATTCATGAATTGAATCTTCATTCAAGTGAACAGGAGAAGAAAATTTAACATGTTGTAAGGAGAAAATAAATCTCTACCTATTGTTTAAGGAGAAAACCCCCACATATTATTCATACAATGTGGATATAAATCTTGCAAATTTTACGAATTGTATTTGTTTGGTGCCAATAATTTTTGCGTTACAAAAGATTATAATATTTATATAAGATTCAACACTTTTTCTTTTTTTTTTCGAAAAACAAAAATTTCATTAATGGTGTTGGAAATCGTCCAACGTCGATTTACAGAAGACCAAAAACAGTCAATAATACAACTGATTACAAAGATTAGATCTAATCTTTTTTAGATCTAAACCACCACAATAGTGTATATAATCCACTAAGCTATAGATCTATAACTAGTATAGATTTAAACATAATATAAATATAATGAACAAATCTCATACCGATGATTACAGATCTACTACTAATTACTAATGAAAACTTAAAGACTGAATTTTTGACTGAATGTTCACACCATAGTCATGAATAGAGTCAAAACCAGGGAATTATACATTATAGCTATGAATATAATTATCATATTTATGGAGAAAATCACTATAGTCAATGAAGAAAACACCATAAACAATGATAAATTAATTATTTGAAGGAAAAACTCTCAATCGAGAGAAAACTAGGATAGAACGGCTTCCCTTATCCTTGGGGATGTGGAAAGAAGATGATAAACTTTAGGGTTTGAGAGAGAAGGAAAGGTAGAGGGGCAACTAATTTTTTTAAAAGATTCAAAACCTATGTCTTAACAATATCCAATCAACAAATTGACTTTTCTGATACACATTTGTATACCATTCTTGTTATATATTTTTATAAATTTGTCATAAAATTAAATACAATCAAAATAAATATTAATTTGAAAAAATTAAGACAAGTTCCTCCCTTCTAGTTTGATTGAAGGACAAATACTCCCCTATACTTTAGAAACTCTCATTATCCTCCTTATACTTTGGATTATATAATGAACTAACGGTAGTTACAGTAAAAGATAACGGAAAAACATGTATCATTTGTTTTTAAATACAAAATACTCTCTTTCTTCACCTAAGATTTTCCCTTTCAATTGCGAAATTTATTAATCCATCTTTGTTCAATTAATTACTTGTCGACTGTTTTCTTGCAATCCTACCGATTCTTTTGTGCAGGTTTTAAGCTTCTTCAAATTGAGAGCTTCTTCAATTTTCAAAAACAGCAGAAGCAGTGGTTTACAGTTCTAAATTTCAAATTGGAACCTATAATAATAGCAGTGAGTATTTTTAATTTATTGGAAGATTTAGTAGTGGATGGTTTTGGTGGAGGGGTGATGATAAATTCTCTTTGGCATTTCCTCAACCACGGTTTCTTTTTTCCCTCAACCAGTTTATGCATGGAGGTTTTATCAAAGTTATGAGTTTTTCTTTCTTCTTTCTCTTTACTTTTTTTAACTGCAAAAGAAACATGAAAAAGAATTTTAAAAAGAAACCAGAAGAAAAAGACAGAAAAAAAATTGGTAATATTTGGTAACGAAGAAATTAATACTAAAACAGAGAGAAGAAAAAAACAGAGAGATAAATGGTTGGGGAAAAGAACAGAGAAAGAAAAGGCAAAAAAGTTGTAAAACTCCAGCACCAGATAAAATGGAACCAAAAAAAAAAAGAAAAAGAATAAATGATCAAGAAAGAGCAAAGAATAGAAGAAGAATACAAATGTTAAAGAGAAACGGAGAAGAGAAAGTTAAGGAAGAAAGGGTAAGAATGGAAGGGACTCTTACGGTTATTAGATTTCTGTTAATTCCTAGATTAACCCATAGTTTAAGGAGGTAAGTGGGCATTTTAAAAGTGTAGGGGAACTACTTGTCTTTTATTCAATATTTGTCTTTTATCCAAAAAATTAATAAAAACAATAACATTTTCTAATGGCTGAATGGTTCCTTGAAGGGACTATAGTATTTCCCACATTTACATCCGCCAAAAAAATTATGAAAGTATATAATAGAGAGTGGCGTCCGTAATTGAAAATCTTTTGTGGGCAGAATTAGGAGTAATGTTGTGCTA